>JBCNJP010000027.1:101409090-101794112 GCA_039602395.1 Deinandra increscens subsp. villosa
CACCGCCGCCATCCGCCGTCCGCCGCGACTAAGCCGCCGCTGCCTGCAGCTCAGCTGCAGAGCCGACCGCCGCTCCACCGTCGTCGTCTCCGTCGCACGCAACCGCGGCCTGAGCCGGCCGCCGCCCCTCCTCGCCGTCGCCGGTTCCACCGCCGACAAACCCTAGTCGCGAACCGCATCTCTCGCGTGTTCCGCCGTTGTCCGCGCTTTTGGTTTACGTTAATTGATGGTTTTTCGCGTTGGTAAATTAAAACATTTTCCGCTTCCTATTAAATTAATTGTTAATTTAATTATCTGATTTAATTTACTCGGTAATTGATTAAATAATTATTTATCGTAAATAATTATTTCCAAAAACAAAAAATTTGCCATTACCGAGACCCGAATGCCACTGTCGCCAACCCAACAAAGTCGTCTTGGGGAATGGGAGGAAGACCCAATATGTCTTCGGGAAACACTACAGGGAAGTCCCGAATGACTAGGATGTCTTGGACTCCCTATTCCTAATTACGAACGTCCACAATGCTGACCAGACAAGCCATATACTCCTTATGCAAGTACTTGTGGGCTTTAACGCCGGACATAACCTAGAGCCCATGGAATGGTTTATCGCCATTGATTGCCAGGACTTGATTATCGAGCAGGAAAAACGAACTATCTTCGAATTCGTGATACACACAAATTTGACGTTAGCTAGGGTAAAAATCGAGTTTTGATAAAAATAAATGTTAAGGAGAAATAGTTGGAACATCGCACAATTACAATTGGAATATAACCCTGAATATAAAGGATGAGTTTTTTTTAATTCAATAAACATGTATAGTTATCTACTCGTAAAGTTATAAAGTCATAAACTCGTACACATGCAAATTCCGTAGGCATGTGGACTCGTAAACTCATAATTTCCTAAACGAGTAAATTCCTAAACATGTATACCTAAAAGTGCAAAATGTGATATTTTGGAGGGGTTCAAAATGGATAATTTAATATTTCTAAACGTGATATCATGTACGTGTGAGTCTGTAGGCTCGTTTATGGATAAACGCGTTAACTCATAAGCATGTAATCCTGTAACTATGCAAACTTGTAAACTCGTGAACCCATCGACAAGCACTCGCTCACCTGTAAATGAGTTAAAAAGAAAAAAAATACTTGATATAAATAGGTTTTAAAATGATGAATGTAAATTATTTTGAATTATACATCGAACAATGAAATCTGGAATGAATTTTTTTTAAAAAAAATATCGTAAGCTTAAAAACCGACTGACTGGATTCAAATGGTAAATTTGACTTGAGATTAAAACGTGACTATTCGCAACTTGTTTGGATAGTTTGACCGAAGCATTGTCTGCAATGGCCAACTTTTGACACACATTGTAGGGTTACGTGAATCACCACGCAGGTGTGTCTATTGCGCTTTGGTGCAACATGTTAGTCTATGATTGGAACAATGGGTTGCTGGGTTGAGTCTGAAATGGATTGGCAACAAGATTTGATAAAACAATTAATCGACCGTGACTTGGGTATCGTGAAATAAGGTTTTGAAACTACGCAAGAGTGTTTTATGAAATCACAAGTTTTTTTTAATGGGATAGTAATAATAATAAATCGTGGGTTTAAATCACGTTGCACATAATTCCACATAGTGGTAATAAATAAATAAACACATATGGACGGGTTTGGTGATCAACCAAAGGTCGTGGACGTATTTGGCCTAGTTAAGCATTAGTTACTAAGTTAACACTCATAACGTAACTAACGGAAATTGTCTAACGGAAGTTAACCTTGGAATTCTCGGATGTCACAGTTTGGCAAGCTTGACATCCTCGACTTGTTCTGGACATTACGATCATTCCTTTTCACCATTTACATTAGACTTAGTCGTTTTCCAATTGAACACACACACTCATATATATATGCTCGTTAGGTGCTTGGTAGGATACACAAGACCCATTATACGCTATTAGCTATGGTTATTTATCTGGAATTGTTGTGCACTCTAAGGTGAGTTACACAACCTCTTATGTTACGTCCGGGTTTGGATGATAACACTCATGAATACGTTACATTCAGGTTAGAATGGTTACGCACAAACAAACTATATGTATGATTACAGTAGAAATCCTGTATATATCACATGTCACGTAAAATGCTTTATCTTTTAAGTCCTTACTAAATCGGACCGTTAATATTATGGAATAGCGAGGGGATATTGAGTAGTACTACTGGGGTCTGACAAACCCCAGTCAGCGGGTACGAGATGTACCATCCGACTGGTTGTCAGACTGAGGGAAATGTCAGCCTAAACTTACCATGATCAAGTAGACACGGGGAAGGCAAAAACACGTAAGGATGAATTCCTACACCTTTTCAGTCAGCTTCGGTTGCAAACGTTTTAGTGACATGAACTTACGCTAGCTACCTACGATATGGATTATACTTGTAATATACATACTGAACTACGAATAAAACTATTGTATTCGTATTGCCTGTCTAAACTAGTTATATATATGCACTTATGTGAACTCACCACCCTTTTGGTTGAAACTTCCTCTTTAAACATGTTTTTTCTCAGGTCGCAGGCGTTCGAGTATCACGAGTATGCATGCATGAGCTTTTGAAATTTTGTTATGGTTTTTATATACCAGTTACGTTATTGTAAACACTAAATATTTTGTTTATGCCTTCGTGTTTGTAAAACACTTAATTCATATTATATTTTAATATAATGAAAATATTTTGATGTTTAATGGTTGTTTGGTGTAACTAATGGACTGGGATCCTGGTTTGCTCATACCCCACACGGTAAAACTCTGTTAGTGGAAAATAGGGGTGTGACAGATTGGTATCAGAGCCCATGGTTACAGCGAACTAAGATTTTGGTCTTAGACTATAATTGTTTTGCATTAGTTGCACACTCAAACGTTTTCCTCATGCATCGTGATATTCACTCTCAAAACACACCTGGTTTACTGTATGGTTTTTTTATCACTAAACATTTTATACTCTTGGCGAGAAAGTCAGTTACTCTTGAGTCGTTTTCACCATCTCTGAAATGTGTACCTCCTTCTTCATATCCCTGGCGACAAGATGTCGAGTGGGACTGGAGGATCACGCCCTTATTCATGACGAGCCGGTTGCTTCTCTGCTCAGGACGATTATAGACTGGAACGGGGCGTAGTACCCGAACTATGAGCTAATGCTTACTTAGGGAAGATGGTGTAATATCTCTTCTGGTTCTTAAATTCTCTTCAAACTTGGGAGGTTCCTATTATACCAACAATACTTACACATTCGAACACTTTTGTTCAGACAACGTTGTCATAAACTGCTAATAGCGCGATCATCCAGCTTCAGTAGAAGCATCATTGTATGGATCCAAGTGGTAGCCTATGGGGAACTTGTGTCTGCCTACATTATTGTGATCGTTTTTTACCGTTGTCCTGATTTTTTAAGATCCTCCCTTTCTCGTTTCTAACGCATATTTGCGTTGTAATAATACAACATGAGTACAACTCTTATGACCCCTGAACGGTACCTGATATGAGTCGGCTGATTTTTTTTATTTGTTTCGATTTGTGATCAAATCGGCATGTGTGATAACTCTTCTATATCTTCGAGCTAGCTAGGGTCATTGTGACATGCCCTACTCCAAAATCTTGTTAAAACAAATTCCCTATCGACTCGTACCAACTGGTACACTCTAAAATTAAGCGAACATTTAATTGTCGGAACTTGTCTACCTGATGAATCTCGTTAGTGACCACATTCTTGATACCCATACCATGGATATCGCATCTGTACTCCACCATACCTGGTAGCTAAAGTAAGTGGAACTAGGGTGATCATACAAGGTAAATTACCGGTACGGGTGCACGCGTAAATGTAATTTGCAGTGTATAGAAATACTGGAGTGCCCTAGTTGGCAAGCTAGTGATCATAATGGATACAAATTCCTATTTTAGAACCTCATAATCTTGTAATGTCTAACGTTTTGGACTCAACCGGACCTCATCTCTTTTATATATGGATTCTAATTCATTCGAAACTCTTTAGAAATGTGTTGCAAATGTCGGTCCAGGTATGACATTGTTGCACTCGTCCATTTTGATGGCAAGACTTCCTTAACTGCGAAAACTTTCGACAAAATCCTTGACTATTTTTGAATCATCCTAAACCATAACCATACTTTTACAACTCAACCTGCTAGATCCATTCCTAGAACTCTTATAACCCTGGAGCAATTAGATAAGCTTTAGCCCGACAAACACCAAGGTAACCTTAGATAAACAAAAAGAGACGAAGTATATACCTTGATCACTGGAACGTATCTTTCGGCATAAAACCTTTGTGAAGGTCCCCTTTCTCGCCTTGTGCTCCCTGGAAATTATTTGTGAATGAAAACTTGTTGCAATAGCCTCCTCACAACCTCACAACTTTATACCTCACCGCAAATATAGACTCACCTAACGGAGTAGTGTAGGTGAAAGGACTCCCTGAACCCGTACAAGTTGTGTTGCTTTCATGATACGAACTATATGTGAGATAATTCCCATTGATTTCCGATTCTAGCACTCGTAATTATCCTTTATGTCATTGATAAGTTTTCAATCTTTCAACCGTGAAGTGTTACTCTCTTGTCTAGCTTTTCAGCTAGTTAACATCGCCAATGATGAAATTTCCTTGTAACTCATCGCAGTAATACTCCCATGATTTTATGAAAGACCTATTTACCCTCCATCAAGCATGAACCCCTTGTTATCTATTGCTGATGGAAATCTTGGTCTTGTCTTTCACCTTTTCACGTTCTGAGTATCCCAAGAATCCTTATGATGGAGTAACTATTCCTCATTTGGAGAGTATTACACCAGTTCACCCATGAAAATTTGTACATATGTTAACACTCTTGCTATGAAGCATATCTGTAAGAAATAATAGGTGGTAGTATGCCTAGAATATGTCTTAAACTTAACTTTGGAATCGAGACAACCTTCAGATACGTGGATCCTCATCAACTCAGAAAGCTTTCATTTGTAATCCCTGTTTCATACCCCAAAATGACGAGTGATCGATTGATCGAACCGAACTACTAGAAACATGTACTAAGGAGCAGCATGACTTCAGTCTAAGAGAGAATACTTTTCAATCGTCTACTCAATCGGTAACTTTCTGACGTTTACTGATGTGAAAAAGATCCCCTATCTTATTGTACCGAAGGAACAATTTGGCTCTTTTTATACACGATATCCTGCACTAAACCCTAACAACAGATCATATGTCCACTTTAGAGAATTAAACAATGATAATTACATATTAGGTGGATTATATGTTTTTAACGAATAGTTGATTAGCATTTTTGTAAGAACGCATGCTTTTATATGATAACTCGTTAGTTGTTAATTGTATAAACGTTTTAGTTTAAACCTTATTTGTTATTAGTTTAATTAATGATAATGAAAAGCTTTGTTAGTTTACTGAATGTTAGTAGAAGTGAAGAACCTTATAAACCAGTTTGGATTAGCCCGACAAGAAGAAAAATGTCCATTACAAAGCCCCAAAGCCCATCTTTTCCTCCTCACTATCAAGTTCATCTCATTTAGTCAAAATACAAACAAAAATTCGTGATACCTAGCCCCTAAATCTCCCTCACGGCTGAAAGTGTTTCCCTCCCCTCCTTCATCGATCTTCATCCTCTTTTTGCAATTTCTTGGTAATTCGTGTGGATTTGATCTTGCTAAGTGGATTGCAATCATCCAACATCAACTAGATCATCTTATAATCTGTAAATAAAAGGTAAAAAATTGACTCTTATCTTGCTTTGATAAACCCTAACTCTCCTAACATGAACTACATGTGTTTTAATGATCATGCTTGGTTATATAATGATGTTAGATGATTGCTATTGTGTGCAACACATGTTAGGGATAGATGTATTGGTTGGAGATGTTTATAATCTGTGATTAGTGTTTATATTGGATGTTAATTGGCTGTATGAATGGTCCCTTGAGATCTAAGAGTCGAATTCATGGTAAAAAAAACGTTTTTAAACCATCAATTGCAATTCACGTTTCGGACATATTAGTCCCAGAAATTAGGTCAAATTTAAATGGTCATAACTTAATCAATTTTAATCTAATTTAGATGATTCTTTTTGCATAGTTTAATTCTATGTCTTATCTTTAAGATGACTACAATTACACTCACAGTGACCACTGTTTGACCCTCCTAAAATAGTCATCACAAATCTGGTGTGCAAACAACCCTACTTCAGAATTTACAAACTTGTGTAGTCATTATGAATACGTTACTTTGGTTTTTAATGGATTATTCCTTGATGAAAATTGTTTGGGAAATACAGAATTAGATTCTTGTAAATTTTGAGAGTCAAACTATATGTTTTGGTCAGGTTATTAACCGGTTAAAGAAACATTCACAATTTTCCTAAACACAAACATTGCAGTATTTGTGTCAACTTGAAAACGTCATAACTCACTCAATTCTTAACGGAATTGAGTGATTCTTTTTGCATAAATAAATTTGTGTCTTAAATTTTATTTGGAAGTGGTGGCAAGCCATAATCCTTCTGTTTAGGTACCTATCCTATAGTTATAAAATCAGTCCGCAAACAACACCGTTTCATCACTTGCAAATGTGTATTGTTGTTTTGTATATGCTAAGTTGGGTATTAGGTTTTGATTGCTTCATAAAATATGCTTAGAAAGTATGGAACTAAATTTTTACACAATTTGAGAAACTAACTCAATGCTTAGTTCAAGTTATGGACTTTCCATTAAAGGAAACCTTTATAGGAATTCGTATGCTAAATGGACCATTAATGTATGTAAGGTGAAACTGAATGATAATATGAATCATGTGAGTTTCACGAGCCCATATTACTATTTTCTTTTTGGGGGAGAGAACATGCAAAATTATTTACTGTTTTTAGACAGCTTTTATATTTCCAACATATCACATGTACTAGATTGCTATACACAAACAAAACTAAAGTCCTTACTAATCGGACCGTTAATATGGGATAGCAAGGTAATGTTGAGTAGTAATACTGGGAATTGACAACCCCGCTTAACGGGCACGTGATGCACCAAATGACTGGCGGTCGGACTGAGAACAATATTAGCCTAACATACTGTTGTTTTGGGAGAAAACACGGGGAAGGCAAAAAAAACGAAAGGAATTTTCCTACACATGTTAGTCAGCTTCGGTTGCGAACCATTTAAGTGGCATGAAACTTTAGGTTAGCTACCTACAATATGGAAATATGTTATAAACTTTACAACTTTTTAATGGACCGTATAACTGTTGGGTCCATAGACTTAAACATAACTTGATATCAAAACCTGCAAACTCACCAACCTTTGGTTGACACTTTCTTTTAAACATGTTTCTCTCAGGTCGCATGTGTTCGAGTATCACGAGTATGCATGCATGAGTTCTTTGAACACTTCTTGTGTATTCAAATAAGTCTCGTACATTGGTGTCAATGTATTTTCTGTAAAAACTTTTTTTATTGGTCATTGCTTCCGCATTTGTAAACTCCATTTTATATTTTAAAGGAATGTAACAGTTTTAAATCTTTTATACTTGTTTGATGTAACTAATGGACTGGGATCCTGGTTTGTTATGGCCCACACGGTAAGACTTTGTTAGTGGAAATTGGGGGTGTAACAGATTGGTATCACAGCCCATGGTTACAGCGAACTAAGATTTTGGTCTTAGACTGTAACTATTTTGCATTAGTTGCACACATAAACATCATTCTCATGCATAGTGATTATCATTCCAAGACGCACCTAGTTTACTTTATGATTTTTTTTGTCACCTAATATTTCTTATACTTACGGCACGGAGCCAGATGTTCTTAAGTCATTTTTACCATCTTCGAAACGTGCACCTCCTACTACTCATCTTTGGCGACAAGGCGTCGAGTTGGACTGGAGGATCACACGCTTATTCATGACGAGCCAGTTGTTGCTCGAGACTATTCTAGACCATAACATGGCGTCGTACCCAAACTATGAGCTTATGCTTGCTTGCTTTGTAAGGATGGTGTAATACCTCTTCCAGTTCTTAAATTCTCTCCAAACTTGGGAGGTTCCGGTTATACTTGCCCTACATACACATCCGAACACTTTTGTTCAAACAGCGTTTCCATGACGTGCTAATAGCGCGATCGTTCAGCTTTCGTAGAAGCAGCATTATATGGGGCACTTGCGTCTGCCTTCGTTATCATGATCATTTTTCATCATTTCCCTTGTCTTTTAAGATCCTTCATTTCTCATTTCTAATGCATAGTTACATTATGATAATACAACTTGAGTACAACTCTTATGAGCTAAACGGTACATGATGTGGGCCGGAAGAAATTTTTTCTTTGTATTGGATTTGTGATCAAATCAGCATGCGTGATAACTCATCTAAATCTTCAAGCTAGTTAGGTTCATTATCATATGTCCTATTCAAAATATTGTTTAAGCAAACACCTGGTTAACTTGTACCAGGTGGTACACTCAAAAATTGAGCGAGCATTCTATTCTCAGAATTTGTCTTCCTAATGATTCCAGTCAGACTACCTCGGGTTAGTGACCACATTCTTGATATCCATTCCATGGATATCCCACCTGAACTCCTCCGTACCTGGTAGCTAAAGTAAGAGGGACTAGGGTGACCATATAAGGTAAATTACCATTACAGGTGCACACGTAAATGTAATTTACAGTGTATGGAAATCTTGGAGAATCCTACTTAGCAAGCTAGTGATCATAATGGATACAATTTCCTATTTTAAAACCTCATGACCTTTGAATGTCAAACATGTTAGACTCAACATGACCTCATCTCATTTATATATCGATTCTAACCCATTCGAAAGCTCTTTAGAAACGTATTTCTAATGTCTATTTGGTACGACATCATTGCACTTGTTAATTATGATGGCAAGATTTCTTTAACTGAAAAAAAAAGATCCCGACGAGACCTTGCACTGGCTTTGATTCATCTTGAAACATAGTTCTACTTCTACGACTTTACCTGCCTGACCCTTTCTTAGAACTCTTATAGCCATGGAGAAAGCTCTAACCCGACAAACACCCAAACCTCTTTGGGTAGACAAAAAGGAATGAAATAGTACCTCGATCAATGGAGCATATCCTTTGGCCTCTTGTGAAGTTTTTCCTCTCTCGCCTTGTATCCCCTAACATTTCTTGTGTGAACCAAAACTTGTTGCCAACAGCGTGGTCGCGAATCTCACAACTTCATATCTCAGCTGCAAATATAGCTCACCTAATGAGCAATGTAGGTGAAAGGATTTCCCAAACCCACAAAAGTTGTTTTGTTTTCATAATTCAAATCTTACGTGAGCTAATTCCCAATGATTTCTTATTCTAACACTCGTAATTATCCTTTATGTCTTGGATAAGTTTTCAATCATTCCACCATGAAGTGTTACTCTCTTGTCTAGCCTTCTGGCTAGTTAACATCACTAATGATGGAATTACCTTGTACCTCGTCGCAATAATACTCCCACGACCTTTATGGATACTTTATTTACCCTCCATCAATCCTCATGATCTGTGTACACCAATTTTCTTATGATTGAGTGACTAATTCGATCTTGGAGATGTTAAACCAAATTATCCGTATAGTTTTGTACATATATTAAAATCCTTTTGCGACAAATATCTTCATCAAACAATAGGTGGTGTTATGCTAGTAGCGTTTTACAACTTAAACTTAGAGTCGCTCGGCGAACTTTAAATATGTGGACCCACATCGATTCCAAAAGCTTTCAATTGTAATCCCTGTTTCATACACATAAATGGCGAGTGATCGATTGATCGACTAGAGCTTCTGGAAACATGTGATAAGGAGTAGATTGACTTCATTCTAAAAGAGAATACTCTTCAATCGATACCCTTTTCAATGACTACCTGACGTTAACTGAAGTGACAATGAACCCCGATTCCTTTGCATCTAATACACAATTTGACCTTTAGATCCGCGATAAGCATGCACTAAACCTTAACGAAGGTTCATATGTGCACCCATTTAAAGCTAACAAATACTTTTGAACTCGTACCTCGGTTTTCTGATACTCTCGGTGTCTCGAAGACCCACTTTTTTTCATACTCGTACCTTATCATACTTTTGAACACTATGTAAATCGATATTCCGACAAGAATGGTCCATATCGTATGACGCGCGAGGACACCAAGGAGATCAAACACACTTGTGAACCTAAGCATTCTAGACAATTATCCTTGAATTTTATACCACCTATTACATTATTTACACCTTCGTAGTTGGTATCTTCAATGGTTCCATGCTAAACTCACAAGTCTTAATTTGGAATGTGTGGTGGTGACTACCATAGGCTTTTATCTCAGCACTCACTTGAATTTACAAACTAAGCCATTGGCGCCATACCTATTTCTGCAGATAACCCTTCAATTATATGTACTTCGTAGTCTACACCTCTATCTTTTTGGAAAATTAATCCTAATTTTAGCTACCTACGATATGAAAATATAGAAAAACTTTACAACTTGTCTATGGATCTTAAACTGTTGTGTCCATAGACGAAAAACTTGTGATTGACACTTTCCTTCAAACATGTTTCTCTCAGGTCGCGGAATGACCGGGGATAGGTTTTAGATCACCAAAAAGGTATTTAAAAAATAAATAGAACATACAGAAATACTATGCACTTGGTTATTATCATGGATTTGTGTACATTTATCTTAGTGACTATGGAATTATATATGCTTTGATAAATATAGTTAAACGTATACGTGTTAGGACAAGTTTCTGTGTGTGGCCGTTACTGTACGAATAGAATAGATTGAATGTATAGGGTTTATTGTATGTGAGAGGGTCAACATACTAACCAGCGTACCAGATGGTACGCTGGGTGGTCCGCCCGTACCAGTTGGTACGGAGCCTATGTGGTACGCTGACCATCCAACCTATAAATAGGTGTTAGTATGTTGATCATCTCTAAGTTTGTTCATTTCTCTGTGTGGTCTTAGTGAGAGAGGAGGTTCTGTCCAAACCTCCTCCAGAGCTCAAATCGATGTATACTCCATTCGGTTCTTGTAATCATTCGACATCGATTAATGACAAACTTCCATCTCTATCATTCTATGATCTGGAAACGATCCATACGTGTTTTACAATACGGATAATATATATTTGGTCGCGATCACGATATAAATATTCGGTTTTGTAAAAGATGATATTTATCTTTTATTCGCTTTTGGGTGAACTTTTATCTTTTAAACTTCGTCTTCAACTTGATTCTTGAATAAAACGATTTTTGTCTAAATGTCGTCTCCGACTCATTTCGTAACAAATGATTTTTATCATGTGTTGAAATCTATCACCTACGTCACAATTGGAATTACTTAATATCAACACCGTCATCTAGGCTATGTTACTCATGTGCGGTCACACACTTACGTATGTAAAATTGAAAGGTGCTCGGTAGTTACACAAGACGCGAAGTCTTACTAGATTGTAGTAGCGCACCCTAAGGTGAGTTACAAAACCTTTTACGTTATGTCCGTGTTTGGACGATAACACACGCAAACACGTTACACCCAGGTTAGGGTGATAACACGACAACTATTACGTATGATTAAAGTAGAAATCCAGTATATATCACATGTTCACGTAAAATGCTTTACCTTTCAATTCCTTACTTTATCGAACCGTTAATAGAAAATAGCGAGGGGATATTGGGTAGTACTACTGGGGTCTGACAAACCCCACTCAGCGGGCACGAGATGCACCACCCGATTGGCGGTCGGACTAAAGACAATGTCAGCCTAACTTACCGTGATCGAGTAGACACGGGGTAGGAAAAACACGTAAGGATGAAATCCTACACGTTTCGGTTAGCTTCGGTTGCGAACGTTTTAGTGACATGAACTTAGGCTCGCTACCTACGATATGGATTGTACTTGTAATGTACATGCTTACATACGAATAAAGTCAGTTGTATTCGTACTACATACTTATACTAAATATACTTATGTGCTTATGTGAACTCACCAACATTAGTTGACACATACTTCTTGTGCATGCTTTGCAGATTTCTAGGAGTATCTGATTTTTGGGCACGTACGTTCGCTAAAAACCCTTTTTGTATTGGGAAATTGTCTTTAACAGTTTCAAACTTAGATTTAAACTGATTGTTTACTTAATGGGTGCTTGTTTTGCACGTCATTACTTTAATACGCTTCCGCTGGATTTTTAAACTCTAGTTTTGATATTTTTCCGTTTGGAGATATATTTATATTTTGAACCCTTAACTTTAGTTTGATGTAACTAATGACTCGGGTCCTGGTCTGGTTCACACCCCACAAGGTAAAACTCCGTTAGTGGAAATTGGGTGAGTGACATACTCTAGAGTTATCTGGTCATACTCTAGGAATAGATCTTATGCCTTTCTCCATCGGTAGTTTTGACGTAATCATAGGCATGGATTGGTTGTCCGAGCATAAGGCAGAAATTTTATGTCAAGAAAAGATCGTTCGCATCCCGCTTATCAACGGTGAAGTACTCACCATTCAGGGTGAAAAAGGTGGTACGGTCTCCGGCATCATATCGTTTCTCAAGTGACAGAAGTGTTGATGTACTATGTTCCTCCTGTGAAGCCAATTCAGCAAAGATCATTTGTTAAATTCAAGGGTCAGTCTTCAGGTGCTATAATCAGCTGGATGTATTCTGACAGTTTGAAGTGCTACAGGATTAAACGTCAACACGGAGTCCAGTACTTCAAATGTGCTAGTGATTTTAGCAGTCTGCCAGTTTGGGATATTCGTGAACTGACCAGAATGCCTTTCTGCAATTATGGCACAGATTGGAAGGGTTTTTACTTCAAGAAGACTATTGAGAAAGAATGTCGTGAAGGATTTCAATTTTTGGATCCTCAGAAACCCAAAAGGCGTCGATCTCGTACAAGGATTCATACAAGAACTAGAAAGAAGCTGATAATCCTGATTTTCAAGAAGAAACCTGATGTGATGAAGAAGATACCACTAATGAAAATGGAGCTTGATTCACTACTACAAAAACTGGCTTTCTTGACGTGCATTGCGCGTCAAGAAAGGGCCTTCTTGACACGCAAATGCGCGTCAAGGATGCGGGGGTCAAGAAGCTTCTTGACGCGCAAAATGCGTGTCAAGAAGCTCTTGACGCGCAAACGATGACGCGCATTTTATGACGCGCATTGCGCGTCATAAAATGCACGTCAAGGAAGCCCCAGTCATAAATAAAGATGACACGCATTTTTGCGCGTCAAGAATGTAAAATTAAAAATAAAAAAAATATTTTTAATAGGATCACTAATTTCTACATTAAATAAAAAATTACCTGATATTACAAAATAAAATACACTTATAGCAAAATAATGCATTTAATATATATAGCAAACCAATATGTTTCATACATTGAGATATATATATATATATATATATCGATCTTCGTTATTCCCATAAATGTCAATAAAACTCATATTTGTTTAAGTAGTACTTGCACATATCTTCACTTGATAACAAGATCCTGCCTTTCTAGCTCCTTCCTCGATGAAAACATGTTAGAACATCAACATTGATTTCCTGTGATATATCAAACCAAACATGAATCAACTTTGATATTAATATGTAACAGCCATGGCTAGGATTCATGAATCAAACATTGTATCTGGTCTTTGTTGCCAGCTGTTATGTTAATACTTGAATTTGGTAAGAGAACTATGGTTGATAATTAACATTTGGTTTCTTTAAATATATATCAATCCAGTAAGTTAGCATACACATTATTCTAACCTTGATTTCCATTTGACGTTTTTGTATCTCATCGACAAATAACTGCTGCACATTATGCGCTTTCGTTTCTAACTTTACATGATTTGAGTGACCTGCAGTAATGACCAAGAAAAAATAATTCCCAATTAAAACTTGTAGCATTCACTTAAGCTCTAACATGTACCATTCCAAAAAATTTCAGAATCCCTTACATCTAAAGTAAAATGAATTCATCATAAGCATGTAGCATTCACTTAAAATCAAGAACTGTTGGCACCTGAAATAATCAGTTTCATAAGGTCATAGAATAAGGGTGGGTTTAAGATTACCACAAAGAAAGCAAACAGAATGAAATGACTAGATGTTTAGAAAACTAAGATAATTATGTAATAGGGCTGTAATGCTTGTCAAACAATGAGCCGGGTGGTGCCTATTTCATCATCTCATCTAACTCCTATCGTGTTGTGATCATTCTATAGTTCATTACCCAGTGATAAACCTAATAAAGACATTTAGAAGCACTTCAAACCATATACAACAACAGATCATAAAACTACAAACTGAGAAATTTTGTCAATTTCCATAGATAATAATCAATTTAAACAAACCAATTTAAACAAACCAACATGCTGTTTATTAAAAAAAAAAACATTTTAAAGACATGCCATCACTGACAGACATCAAATATCTCGAATCAGGCCTCTTTTGTAATCAATCATTCTAGTGTTTACAATTCTGTGATTTCAGTTCCTATCACTGACAGACATCAAATATCATAATCTAGAGCCAGAACCTAGTCCTATGATTTAAAACCTTACTCTATGAGCAATTTAATCAAAATCATAAGGATGCAAGTTATTTTACCAAATTTGAACTTAATGCCAGATAGCATATCCTCGTATCAATTTTGAGGTTTGAACAATGCATTACAACAAAACACTATGTAAATAGTATGGTGCATACAATAATATCATACAGTGAGGTATAATTCTATGATGTAGAATTGTAGATGACATTACTTACAAGTTTGCAATCATTATTAAGAAAGCTCACAGCTTTGGCTATGCGGTAGAGGCCCCAAGCATAATATTCATTCCTGTTGTAAAAATAAAAGTAAAATTAGAGACAGCTGAATGTACAAAATAGCAAGGTCACAGAAAGGCATGCAGATGATTAAACAGATGTGACAGAATCTAGCTCAAGATATATATGCTTTGGATAGCACAATTGGCTTGTTACGTTTCATGTGATTAGTTTCAATAACTGACTATGATTAAAAGTAGATTAAAGTATTAAACCTAATCATAGTCAAAAGATGACATACCATGGAGCCACAGGTTAATATGAGAAAAAACAAAAGACAACATGAGAGCAATTGCAATAATATATATGAGATGGAATTTATGGCTTAATTAACCTCAAACAAGAATTAGGTTAGACAGTATGCTCTGATGTCACATGTCATGCCGCTGCACTAAATCTTATACTAGAAGCTACATTTAACTGGTAATAGTAAATTAGAACATTAGAAGATAACACAAGATCATAGAGAAGTCAAACAGATGAAAGATCAAAATTAAGCCATGTTGAGTCCACTTGCATCAGTATGTAGTGTCATACAAGTGCACTCATATACTTTGATGAGTATTAGGTAATGATACTTGCTTACAAGCAGATTTTGCAGAACAGATAATTTCTAAACAGCAACTGTAGTGTAAGACAGTCTAAATCATCATTGTGATAAAATAAAGACTCAAATCCAATAGGATATGTATGTTAGGTGATTCTTCTTATTTTCTTATCAATGTGATAAATTCATGATATGAACACTAACAAATGAATCTTTATAGCTACGACTACACTAGAAATTAGAATCACATGAATCTATCTTAATACCTTGATGAAACTAAAGTAAAGGCAGAAAGCTTTCTCTGGTTTTTTGTTTGTCGATTTTTTTCGATGAAGCAAAGAGGACCACTACAGACGCCTACCACCACTAACAAATCTCCTTTTCCCCTTCACCCGCATTCATCCCAAAATCGCTTGAAATTGCAACAATAAGTTTAGGGTTAGATAAAAGATAGATTTGCAAAGTGTAGAACGGAGACAAATTGCAAAATAAAGAAATACATACCTACCTGTAAGATTAAGAGAACGATGACCATAAATTTCCCTTCAAAATCGAGCTGTTTTGCAGGTGGAGATGCTGCTACTATGATGATGATGGAGACGCTGTTACAGATGCAGAAGAAGATCGGATTCTTATGGAGCCGCAGGTGGAGATTTGTCGAGATGAAGGAGGTTTTTAGCGTTGTTAGGGTACGAAGATGGAGATGGAATTAGGGCAAAACTCTTTGTTGTTGAAGGAAGCGTACGGAGATGGAGTGTAGATGGAATTAGGGCTTTACGAAGGAGGCGTACAAATATGGAGATGAAGAAGCTCAGATGGAGATGGAATTAGGGCTTTACGAAGATGAGGAGAAAGTAAGCGGGAATGAAATTTTCTTGCTTATTTGAGCAGCGGGAATGAAAATTTAGGGCAAAAAGTTAGAGGGGGAAAACATAAATTTAGGGAAAAAGGTTGGAGGGAAAAAACATAAAACGACTGATAATTCTTGACACGCGTATTTTAAGTGTCCTCCGTGTTTTTTTTTTCTCTAAATATGACAGATATTCTTGACACGCAAAAATGCGCGTCATGAATTCTTAGGAATTACCTATAATTGACATTTTATTTTGACACTTTGGTAATTGCACGTCAAGAATTTTCGAGTGTCATCGTTCGCGTGTCAAGAAAAGCAGTTTTTGTAGTAGTGATTTCATCAAGGATTTGAGATGGTGGTATTATAACGAAAACACTGGTGAGGCTGTGATTGTGCTGAAAGAACAGAACTGGGTTGTGAAGATTTATGATCCAATGTGGCTGATCAATCTGTCCAAGGCTGATATAGGTGAACTTTATTACAATCCAATCCTGTATCATCCTAATTATATGGAGCAGGCATTGCAGTTCCAGAGGGTGATAAGGATTTGTTTTGCGTTTAACATCTATGTCGGGCATAATCATGATTATATGGAACAGGAATTGCTGAATTACAAGGATGATAAACAACGGTCCAGCTGTTGCCAATGGGGAGTTCGGCTGGCCGATGGCTATATATAGGTTATAGTTGTGTCTTTTGTAACTAGTTTTTATCAAAGTTTAGAGCGAGTGTATAGCAAATGTGTGTTTTGTGTTCTGATTCTCTCTGTAATCTGTTACGATTTTAATGAGAGATTGAGCATTGTTATTTATATCGTTTGTTCTCGTTTCTATTATACAATTGATGTCGAACTAAGCCGATCCGTCGCTCCAGCGTTTTCATCTGCTCCAACAACCAAAAATCCCTGAATGGAAATGGGAAGATATCTCTATGGACTTCTTCACCGGTCTGCCTCACCGATCGAATAAACCTGACACCATTTGGGCTGTCATTGATAGGTTAACAAAACCAGCTCATTTCATTTCCATGAGGGAAAAAGACAAAATGGATGTACTAACAAAATTGTACATCGACAAGATGTGGCGCGTCACGGCGTGCCAAAAACCATCATCTCTGACAGAGACCCTAGGTTCACTTCTAGACTCTGGCAATCTATGCATGAAGCGTTAGGCACACGCCTAGACATGAGCACCGCCTATCATCCGCAAACGGATGGCCAAACTAAATGCACAATTCAGACTTTGGACGACATGCTCCGTGCTTGTGTGTTGGATTTTGGCAAAGATTGGGAGGCTCACCTTCCCTTGGTGGAGTTCTCCTACAATAATAGTTACCACACATGTATCGGTATGGCTCCATTCGAAGCCCTATACGGTAGGAAGTGTCGATCGCCCGTCTGCTGGGCTAAACTGGTGAGAAAGGACTCACGGGACCCGAACTAATTCATGACACTACCGAGTGCATCATCCAAATTAGAATCCGCATAGCCGTTGTAAGAGATAGACAAAAGAACTATGCTGGAAAACGCCGAAAGCCCCTAAAGTTTGAGGTTGGCGACAAGGTACTATTATAAGTATCCCCCTGGAAAGGAGTGATACGTTTCGGCAAGCGGGGGAAGTTAAATCCCCGCTACATTGACCCTTTCGAGATAATTCAAGAAGTTGGCCATGTGGCCTATCGACTGAAATTACCTGCGGAACTCGCTAGACTACATAATGTATTCCACGTGTCCAACCTAAAGAAGTGTATGGCTGACGACACCCAGATAATTCATTTGGAGGAATTAGAGATTGATGAACATGTGCGATTCATCGAGCAACCAGTTGAAATAATGGGACGCGAGGAGAAAGCACTCAAGCGTAGCCGAATTCCTATTGTTAAAGTTCGGTGGAACTCAAAGCGGGGACCTGAATATACATGGGAAAGGGAGGAGCAAATGAAAAAGAAATACCCTCACCTGTTCAACCAAGCATCCACATTAACTCAAGGTACAATTTCAAATTTTGGGGTGAAATTTCCTTTAACAAGGATGATGTAGTAACCCTAAAATTTTTGCTTTTTCTTTCCCCAGCAGTAACAACAACAGCAGCAGCAACTGCAACCACAACATCTCAAGGTAATTTTCGGGGTGAAAATTCCTTTAACAAGGGGATGATGTGACACCCGCAATTTCCAAGGTTAATCCCGCTAGAAAATTCTGTTAATTTAGTTGTGTCCATCTAAAGTTCTGATCGAGTCAGTTAACTTTCAGTTAGTAATCTATGACAAATAAATGTCATGCATTTAAGACCGAGTACATCCACGACCCCTGGTTGATCACCAAACCCGAAAAACCATTTGTGTTAGCAATTAATTTTATAAATATTAGATAAATAATAACTGCATGATTTTATCTTTCTTTTTTTTCATATTATGTGTTTGATTTATGAAAATTCAAATTATCGCGAGATGTATAGGAAAGAAAACGCTTATGTGTGTTACATGTTATTATGATTAACTCTCGGACCCGGGTTACTCCTTACTTGCATAAAACCCATCTGACCCGAGGCCTGGTCTGCAGGAAACCTTTAGCCCTTACATTTAAAAAAAACCTTTTATATAAAGTTTAGTAAAGAAAAAAATAACAAAACCCTAGCACCCTACCCCTCCCTCACATCTCTCCTCTCTCTCTCTCTCTCTCTCTCTCTCTCTCTCTCTCTACGGAAGCCCCCCCCCCCCCACCTCCTCTTTCGTCCGTTTTCGGCGACTCCAGCCTCTCCCCGACGTGCTACAGCCCTGTGATCGTGTGTTGAAGATCCTCAGTGCTCGTGTTCGTGATTCTATCTCAAATCTCACATCCATCGTAAGTCCAAGAACCCTAATTAATTTTGTACAACTTCTTGTGGCTATCCCTCGTTTGATGCGTGATAAGTATATGGTTGATTTAGGATTTGTTTCCCATGATTTTATGTGTATGTGTGTGTAATATCGGATGGTGTGGGTCTTGCATGATTAGAAACCATTTATTGCAACTTGTTATACATTCCAGATTCTGCTAAAAAATTTATGTCGACTTGTTCAAGCCATAACTTCGTCATCGTTTGTCAAACGGTACTGATTTCGGTACCATTGGAAAGTTGAGAGTCTTATCTTTCCAATGGCTACTCATTTGCATGATAAAAATTTGGTTAAGTCATTCATTCTTCTGTTTCAAAATTGGAGCGCAATTCTGTTTTGGTTTTAGATAGTAAACTTGTTCGGATTATTGGGGTGGGTTGGTGAGGTTATTGTAAATGCATGATCAAATGAAAGTTGTTTATTATATTCTTAATGAATGATATGGAGAATTTGGTAACAAAATTCGAAAATTTTATTTAGTTATGAACCCGTAAAGTCGACAAGACTAGTTTTCCTTAACAACCGCAACCCAGAAATTTTAGTCAACTTTAACAGACCTTAACTTTCTCATATTTTTTCAGAATGGGTTGATCCTTGTTGATGTTGTAGATCCATGTCTTAGATTTCATACGCTTGAAACGGGTTTGATTTGATCACCCAATTACTTGTTACAAATTGAGGTTGCATTGCTGTCACAGATTCAGGTTACTGTTTTGTGTTGTACTTTGGGTCAGGTTAACGGGGGTTTAAGGTGAAACACATTAAAAAAATTGGTCGTAACAACTTGAATATGTGATCTGAAAATTTTGAGGATCTAACGAGGAACACAAACTGACTTACATACCCGCAAAGTGGGCGTGTAAATCTGTTTTGACAGAAACACTTGAAAACTTTGGGTCATCTTTAAACAAGCATAACTTCCTCAATTTTTTACGAAATCAAGTTATTCTTTTTGTAAAACATAGTTTTACATCTTAGCTTTATTTTGACATGAGAATCAGATTTAAACCTTTGAGTACTGGTCATTCCCGCGCAAGATAAGTGCGTGGGCAGCCCTTTATGATTATGGTTACTGTTGAGGGTATATTTTCAGGATGCTCACAGGAAGCTCAGATAGTTTAGGAATCCTATTATCGACTGGGAATCCCGTTTACCCAGGTATCCTGATTTATTTTATTTTGCTAACCCTCATATTTGCCACGTGTTTATTTGACCAGGTACCGACAAAGTCAATAACTACTTCCAAAACTTAAGCTCCAGCTACGGAAGATCGTGGACCAACTGAACGAAGAGGACCCTTAACGGTCAAGTTAGTTGGACGATAGGATCTCGGGAATCCCCGAAAGTTTGTTATCATTGTATTTGTTATATAAATTGAGGATTCGATCACTAGGAACACATATTCGACACATTGAACACACTTTAGCTCAGTTACGACCGCACAACATTGTATCACATAGTTCTGATCGATCAAACCTCCAACCCATTGTAATTTTTCATTTGATTATCAATAAAATTGACTAGGAGGCGGCTATTCGGCCGGCTCCCGAGGTTTTTATCCAGGATTCCCAGAGGCAACTCGAAGGATTCTAGAGTTTTCCTCGCTAAATCATCGTGTCACCATCCTAACTTGGATTACTTGCTCATTTGATCATTAAGCACTCTACCTCACAATATAAGTTTGGAATACGAAATTCCTTTGTGAATTTTTGACCAAAACAGTTTGGCGCCCACCGTGGGGCAAGTGGTGCTTCGTTCTAAGAAAATTCCATTCATCATCCGCTCTGTTTGATCTCCAATCCTAAAAATGTCTGAAAACGAAGATATGATCAATGTCTGTTCGAATACGTGTTTTCAATTGCATAAACTGAAAAACCGTTTACGAATCGTTTCTATGGATGAGACGGAAGTTTTGTCATTGAATCATGTTGAATGATTACATAACGAAGGAGTATACAACGATTAAGCTCTGGGGGAGGTCGGACAGAACCTCCCCTCTCAACACACAGAAACAAGACAGAAAACTTACAAAGAAATACAAAGACGAATCTATTTATACTTCTTCATAAGGTCCGAACTCGGCACCTCCGAACTCTGTCCGAACTCCCTCCGAACTTGGAGTTCGGCCATCTAGGTTCGGCCAACTCCGAACCTAGAGTTCGGCTGAGGTTCGGACCTCAGTTCATGTCTTCGACAAATCAGTCTGTTTGACAATTCGAACAGTAACGGCCACACAAGGTTCATGCATCAACAATGTCAAACTAACAGAAAACTATTTCGGCCTCTACCTCGTTCTCCATTCCTCCTCTTCCTTCCATTCCATGAAACTAGAAGAAGACTAATGACCGTCAGAAGAAAGTGGACGAGCAGTCGAGAAAAACTGACTATCCTGTCTTCACAGGATCCCAGGTTCAATCTGTTGATCATGTTATTACTAACAACGATTTGTTTTCCTTGATTAAGCAGGTGAAAAATCAGATGGATCAGCAAGAAAAGACCAATCAAACGGTGATGAAGGAGATCGAGCAGCTTAAGATGTCTAAGAAACCTGTGAGGAACAAAGTCCTCTATTTCCTAGGCACCTTGACTTCAATGCTTCAGGATCCTCAGATCCGTCTCGCTACAATTACAAATCAGCATCAGGCTTCACTACAGCCCCTACAATGACTTCTCAGGCCGCTGGGTATGCAGGGAGTACTGCTGGATTCTCAGGAGCTGTCCCACCAGAATCCTCACAGTCACACTACAAGGATCCTTGGATTCCGCTACCGTCGGGATCCTTAGCCTCACCATCTCAAGGATATCCTTTTTCTGCTGGGAATCCAAGCCAGAACCCCCAAGGATATAAATACTCTAACCCTTCTGTTTCTGTTGGAATCTTCAAGACTAGCTCCTCAGATGTGCATGACGGTGACTTCATCCCCATGCAAACAGCAGCCACTACAGAGCCGACCATCCCAACGAGCTATGGATATAATCCCAGGATTCCAGTCCAGAATCCTGGCCCAGGTAATGTGTCCAATTCAATTCCTATCGTTTCTAACCAGGGTACTCCTTATGATGCAGGTATTCATCCAAGTATCGCTAGTGAGCTCTAGAAGTTGAAAGAGATGATATCAATAGTTCCAGGGATCCTGAAACCCATTCCTGAGGTTCCTTTGGAAAGCCACAAAATCTCTAGATTTACTTGTCCAATTTCCCAAGTGGAGATCCCGAAGCGTTTCCAAACTCCAAGAATGAAGCTTTACGATGGAACCACAGATCTTGAAGAACACGTGGCACATTACAGGGAGCGTATGGAGATCAATCCCATTCTGATAGAAATCAAAGAAGCATGTCTATGCAAAGGCTTTGGTTCAACCTTAACAGGACCAGCCATGAAATGGCTACTGAGCATTCCTCCTAACACTATTACATCATTTTCTCATTTAGTTAACCTGTTTAACAATCAATTTTCTTGCAGCAGAACCTTTGAGAAGCTCACAGGTGATTTGTATCGAATAGTTCAGAAGCCAGATGAGCCGCTCAGAGAATACATCGCCAGATTCGGACGAGAATCCCTTGAGATTCCTAATTTGGATATGGCAGCAGCCGTAGAAGCCTTTAAAATAGGGCTCTCCAAAGACTCACGTTTTTATGATGACCTTGTCATGACTCCTTGCAGGAATCTCGACGAAGTTCGCAGTAGAGCCTTGAGATTTATTCGTTTGGAAGATGACAAGAAGATCCACCAAAGACTGGAGGTCCCTAAATATGATCCTAACAGCAAGAAGGCGGAATCCCCCGGGAAGCCGTATAGATCTTGTCCATACTCCAAACCGGAAAATCACAAAGTCAATGTTGTTGACCTAGACGATGAGGATGAGGAGTATCCTAAGGTATCTGAATACTGTTTTTCAGTTGATATTGGTGGTTTGATGTGTGCTATGCAGGACCTAGGTGAAAAGGCAAGATGGCCCAGGAAGGATACCAAGCAAGGATCCTGGAAAGACAAGACCAGGTGGTGTGCCTTCCATGAAGATTTTGGCCACCTAACAGATGAATGTATAGCACTCCGAAAGGAAATCAGCTATCTACTCAGCAAGGGGCATCTTAAAGAATTGATAGGCAGAAAGAAGGTCAAGATCCAGGAAGCCGACAAGGTGTCTTAGAGAGCAGCTTCTCCACCCCAGGATGCCCAGATAATCAACTTCATCTCAGGAGGCTCAGACATCTGCGGCACTTCATATTCCTCAGCCAAGAAGCATGCTAAGGAATCCAAATCTGAACAGGGTGACAGACCTGTCCGGACGTCCACTCTAACTCAAGACAAACTCATATCTTTTGATGGGAGTGACCGTTCTCATGTTCAGGATCCTCATCATGATAGTCTTGTGGTTACTTTATATATTGCTAACCATTTTGTTCGCAGGATCCTGATCGATAACGGAAGCTAAAAGCACCGTTGGCTTCAGCGGTGAAACTAAAAGCACCGTTGGGGATATCAGGTTGCCGGTATATATAGAGGGGGTAAACTCTATGCAAAAATTATGTGTTATAGATTCTCTCTCTTATTGCAATATTATTCTTGGCAGGCCATGGATTCACGAGATGAAGGCAGTCCCTTCAACCTATCACCAGTGTATCAAGCTTCCTACACCCTGGGGAGTTGTGAGAATTGAAAGTGACCAGCAAGAAGCCAAGAACTGTTATTCAAAGTCGATGATGAACACTACTAAGGTAACGAAAGGATAGCAATTACAGAAAAAGGCACCTGAAGTACAGGAAGACAGGGAGCTGGATGTCAAAGGAGTGCCTCTAGACCCTGGGAATCCTGAAATCAAGGTGCTCGTGGGAACAAGCATCCCAAAAAATGTTGAGCAGGAATTACTCCAGCTTCTCCAAGCCAGAACTTCAACTTTCGCCTGGAAGCATGAAGACATGACAGGTATCCCTAATCATGTAATTACTCATAAACTTGGTTTAGATCCTTCTTTCAGGCCTATACAGCAAAAAAGGAGGAAGTTCGCTCCCAAGAAGAATATAATCATCCAGGAGGAAGTTGACAAGCTTCTCAAAAGCAAGATGATTAGAGAAGTCAAATATCCTAGGTGGCTAGCAAACGTGGTGGTGGTCCAGAAGAAAAATGGAAAGTGGAGAGTTTGTGTTGATTACACAGACTTGAATAAGGCCTGTCCTAATGATCCTTTTCCACTTCCCCACATTGATGCTATGGTGGATGCTACGGCTGGTCACGAGATGCTCACCTTTATGGATGCCTCAGCAGGATTCCAACAAATCCAGATGGAACCATTCGATCAGTAGCATACGGCATTTATGACTCCAACAGGTATATATTGTTACACTGCTTTGCCCTTTGGTTTAAGGAATGCAGGTGCCACCTACCAGAGGCTCGTCAATATGATGTTCAAAGAGCAACTGGGGGACACGATGGAAGTCTACATAGATGACATGGTGGTGAAATCCAAAAAAAGCTGAAGATCATGTCAGGGATCTCCAAACTGCCTTCGATATCATTGATCAGTATAACATGAAGCTCAACCCCTCCAAATGCAACTTTGGGGTGCGAGCTGGAAAATTCTTAGGATACATGGTTACCGAAAGAGGGATTGAAGCAAGTCCAGAGCAGATCAAAGCAATCCTAAATTTGAAGTCCCCGTCAAATGTAAAAGAGGTACAAAGGTTGACTGGAAGAATCGCAGCACTCAACAGGTTCATTTCAAGATCCTCATAAAAGAGTAAGGATTTCTACGATATCCTAAGGAAAAATAAGAAATTCGAATGGACTGAGAAGCATGAAGAAGCCCTGCGATGCCTGAAAGACTACCTGTCAGCAGCCCCGTTATTGATGAAACCAGAAGATGGGGAGCCTCTATATTTATATCTCTCTGTTTCCGGAAGCTCAATCAGTGCAGTCCTCGTAAAAGACCATCAAGGTCAGCAGCATCCGGTATATTATGTAAGTAAAACTCTGCTAGACACAGAATCCAGGTATTCTCACCTTGAAAAATTAATTCTAGCTCTTATAATGGCTTCCATTAAACTTAGACATTATTTTGAAACCCATACTATAATTATGATGTCTAACTATCCTATCAAGGCAGTTCTTAGGAAGCCGGAAATGTCAGGAAGGATGGCTAAGTGGGCAGTCAAGCTAAGTGCCTACGACATCAAATATGAACCAAGAACGGAAATCAAGTCCCAAGCATTAGCTGACTTTGTGGCGGATTTTAGCAGTGACATAGAACCAGAAGTTGAAAAGGAAGTCCTGCAGCTTGAGAAGCTCAAGGAAGACTGGATCCTCTATACTGACGGCTCCTCAAATTTCAGAGGAACAGGGCTAGGAATCCTACTAAAATCGCCACAGGGGGACATAATACCTCTATCCATATCCTGTGAATTTCAAGCTACCAACAACGAAGCTGAATATGAAGCTTTAATTGCTAGATTAAAGCTAGCCAGGGATATGGCAATCCTGTCCATACAAGTGTTTGTTGATTCTCTTTTATTGACTAACCAATTTAATGGCTCTTATGCAGTGAGAGAGGAGAATCTGATCAAATATCTTGAAATTGTTAAAAAATTGTCTCTATTTTTTGAAAATTTTAACATTTCGTAGGTACCAAGAGAAGATAATGCAGAAGCCGATGCCTTAGCAAACTTGGCTTTATCGCTCAGGATCCCTGAGGATGTACAGATTCCAATAACTCACATCCTAACGCCAGCGATAGCTCTATAGGAAGCTCAGGTTGTTGACAATAATGTAGGCGCAGATGTTCAGGAATCCTGGACTTACCCGATCAGGAAGTATCTCAAAGATGGGGAGATTCCCAAGGGCGAAAACCCCAGAGCTTTTCGCACAAAGGTAGTACCGTATACTATTATTAACAATATCCTATATAGAAGATCTCTTGCAGGTGTCTACTTAAGGTGCCTAGAGAAGTCAGAAGCTCTTGAGGTGCTTGAAGACATCCACAGTGGAGATTGTGGGAACCATACCGGGGGCAGGGCACTGTTCTCTAAAGTTCTCAGATTCGGATATTATTGGCCAACTATGAAGAAGGATACCGCAAGCTTCTCACAAAAATGCGATGTTTGTCAAAGGCATGGCAATATCCTCCACCAACCCGCTGAGAATTTGCATCCTATAGTATCCCCATGGCCATTCATGAAGTGGGGCATGGATATTGTGGGTAAGCTGCCAAAGGCTCCTGGAGGAAAGGTGATTATACTTGCCATGACAGATTACTTCTCCAAGTGGATTGAAGCAGAATCCTATGTTCAAGTGAGAGAAAAAGAAGTGATATCCTTCTTCAAAAGGAACATCCTCACCAGATTTGGGATTCCGGCAGAGATCATATGCAACAATGGCTCCCAGTTTATAGGCAAAAGAACTACAAGCTTTTGTGAAAGCTGGGGCATCAAGATGATCACTTCAACACCTGTCCACCCTTAGGCTAATGGGTAAGCAGAATCCAGCAATAAGATCATAATCAACAACCTCAAGAAGAAGCTGGGCTCCAAGAAAGGGAAATGGGCCGAGGAGCTACCATTTGTCCTTTGGGCGGATAGAACCACACCTAAAAATGCTACCGGCTAAACGCCATTCTCGTTAGTGTTTGGGGCAGAAGCTGTGATCCCTACAGAGATGGTACTCCCAACAGCCAGATTCAACTGCCAGGAGCCTGAAACCAACAGCCAGAATCTCCTTCAGGATCTCGAAACAGTCGAGGAGCTCAGAAATATGGCCAGAATCCGGATGGCGTCTTACCAGCAGAGGATAGCAAAATCCTAGAACAAGAACACCAGGATAGGAAGATTTCAAATAGGTGACTTGGTCTTGAGGAAGGCTTTTCAGACTACTACCAATCCTGCTGATGGGAAGTTAGCACCCAAGTGGGAAGGACCTTACCTTATAGATTCTGAAGAAGGAAAGGGGGCATACCGTTTGGTAAATATGGAAGGATAACCTCTGCCAAGAGCTTGGAATGCCATCCATCTTAAAACATATTTTATGTGAGAGTCCCATTAAGAATCTCAGGAAGAATCCCAAGGATCCTGACTGTCTAAATATTCCAAGGTACGTATACTAATCCTATTTCAATTTATTCTTATTATTCCTATGACACATTACTGACTTAATCATCGGAGTGGTGTTAGCTAAGCTAACACCCACCCTTCACCAAGTGTTGAGTGTTTTGCAGATTTTGAGAATCCTAGAAAGTTTTGGGTATATCCCTAGTTAGAGGTTGGCCACCTCTCCTACGTCTAAGGTATCCCGCATACCTTCTAAGGTTTGAGAAGCTGACTCATCTCCTAAGTTTGGGTAATCTCCAGTAGCGCACAACCCTCGCCAGTAGCGCACGTTGTCCACCAGTATGCTCAAGGTGGCCGAACCAGTCCACTCCAGGGGTGGCTGACAATCTTGTCACTGGAGGCTGCTGGGAGGATTCTCAAGGTTTATAACAATGACGTGTTATCTAAGGTTTTGGCATTTTCATGTCCCATACGTATGGGCTTGACCCTAGTTTTGGCTTAGTCCCAAGTTTATCGGGCTTGACCCCAGTTTTGGCTTAGTCCCAAGTTTATCGGGCTTGTCCCCAGTTTTGGCTTAGTCCCAAGAATCCCGGGTTTATCCCCAGCTTATTTTCGAACGTATTTTACTCTCAGAAGCGTTAGCTTCGGCCGGAGGCCAAGAAGCTTCTTAAGATTGTTTCAGGTTCCCGAGGAAGTTAAGACAAGTTCCAAGAGAAGTGACTTCAGGATTCCCGTGGGAACCCCGAATAAGATGAAGGAAGAGATGATTGTCTGAATCAGGAAGTCGACTAAGGTAAATTTTGAAGTTCAGGTGACTTAAGTTTTTGTTAATCTTGAAGCCTAACTTATTTAATTATTTAAACCCCAAATGGTTTTTTAACTTACAAGTCATTTTTAAGATTCTTGATAATCTTTATAAACTAATCCTATCCATAAAAACTTCAGTGCAAAACATAACATGAGAAGCCAAAAGGTACTGATATTATTAATAACTACTAAAGGTTTTGAGCTTCCCAAGTTTCGTCCTGAAAACCTCAGGATCCCTCCACTTGAGAAGCTTGAAGGTCAAAAGATTGTTTTTAGGAATCCTGGTTCCGTCTTGTAAACACAAGATCCCTCCACCAGGATCCCTACCATTGTTGTTTGTTACTTGTCTATTACAGGGAAAAGAAAAAGTTTCATCAAACAAACCACCAAAAACCTAAAAAAGTGGGCTCAGAACGTTGCATTATCCTCATCACCCACTGTCTTCTCCTCCTCCGCCTACTTCACCGCATCCTCCAGCTTCTTGCCCTCTCCCAGCTCCAACACATAAGCCCTTGTCATCACCACCGGGGAATTCGGAACCATCTTTGAGGAGCCACCATCGTTCCCATCCTTCCCTGCCACATCACCATCTCCTCCTAACAATTCCAAGACCTGTTTCCAGCCTGCGATGTCCCAGCCTGGCACTTGGAAGCCAGCCGCCTCAGCCTCTTCTGCCATTTGAATTTTGCATTCCAGGACGCTCCGGGCAGCCGAGAGTTGGCCAATTTCGGCATCAGCGGCCATCTTGGCTTCCAGGGTTTGACGCTGTTTGGCGAGCTTATGCTCATAGAACAGGGTTTTACCCTTAGCAGTGTCGGCCTGGGCCTGGATCTTATCGTTGGCTTTGGCGAGCTTCCTCTCCATATCCATGGCCTGGGTGCTCAGCTTCTCAATACCCTGCACAAACAGGAATCCTGGTCAACAGCTGCAACAGGTACGAAACTAACATAAAAATTGTATGAGCTTCTTACCAGGTTGATCATGGTCTGCATCGAGAGGATCTTGTTGCTGACCTCGGAAGGGGCAAGATCTTCAAAGGTTTCCAGTTACACCACGGGAGCTGTAGGAGTCTCAGGAGCCTTTCGCTTCTTGGAAGCTGAGGCCTTTGGCCGGATGACAGGAGGCTTGGAGGTGGTAGGATGCTCAAGCTGTTCCTTCTTGATCTTGAGCAGATTGTCAAGATCCTTTAGGGAAAATGAGGCGCCGGATTTGGCAGCTGCGAACAGAAACAGGTTATCAACAGTCAGGATGCTCGAATAAACAAGCAGTTAAGAATCCTACAAAGACTTACCAGACATGGCGGGAGTATGATCGGCTGAGTAGCTGTTTTCACTGGTTGTTGCTTCAAGGACCAGGGCTCTTTCGCTAGCAGGAATCTGGTAAACTGCTTCAAGCTTCTTGAAATCAGGCTGCTTCTTGATGAGATTCTCAAACTTGGGTGCTGCAAAAAAGAAAACAACAGAGAAGTTAAAAATATATTAAAGATTCAATGATAATGAAAGACATCAGTATCCTACCCTTCTCAACCCACTTCAATGGCAATTCCGCCCCCCCCCCCCCCAGGAATCGAATCTCGTTTGACAAAGAAAAAACGCTTCTTCCAGTCATGGTCATTGTGGGAAGCTCGGGGAATCAACTGGGAGGTGGACGTGCGAGCTTTGAGAAAAAACCGGCTACAACCATGGGTTCTTGATTGGTATGCTTCACAGATCTCAGGAATCCCAATGTTGAGATTCCTGGTTTGGTTCAACTGATCCAGAGAATACATGATTCTCCAGACCATTGGCATGGTTTGGGAGTAGGAAAGTCGGGTGGTCTTGAAGAACTGGGTGATAAGCTCCGGAAAGGGGAACGTCATCCCAAGCAAGAAAGGGTAGTACATGAAGCAAACCCAGGTGGTGGAGATGAAATCGGACTTGGTTTGAGAATCGAAGGGTCGAAAAATGGTTTCCGGCGGAAAGATACCGGAGTTCTTCAACTCGAGTATATCGCCGTCGTCGAAAGTGCAGGTTTCATCCTCACAAGGGATAATGTACCCTTGATCATGGAAATCCTCGACGATCGGGGAGCTTAAAGAAGAAGACGATCAGCTGTTTTTCTTGGCCATGGCCGAAAAACGAGAAGAAAAGCAAGAAAAACGAAGAGGGACTGACCTGGAATATCGGAGAAGCTCAAGAGGTTTTGTGAAGAAGATGGTGAAAATCTCAATTTTGGATCTCCTATTTAAAGAAAAGATCATGATTAGCATCACATCTCTTGGACGCCGAGAAATCTGTCCCATCTCAACTGTTTTTACCGTTTACACGCCGTGAAAAGAGCATCTTTTTGAATTTTAACAGTTGTCGAGCTTATCCACATCTGTTGAAATTCAAGGGGAAATTGTTGAGGGTATATTTTCAGGATGCTCGCAGGAAGCTCAGATAGTTCGGGAATCCTATTATCGACTGGGAATCCCGTTTACCCAGGTATCCTGATTTATTTTATTTTGTTAACCCTCATATTTGCCACATGTTTATTTGATCAGGTACCGACGAAGTCAATAACTACTTCCGAAACTTAAGCTCCAGCTACGGAAAATCGTTGACCAACTAAACGAAGAGGACCCTTAACGGTCAAGTTAGTTGGACGATAGGGTCCCGGGAATCCCGGAAAGTTTGTTATCATTGTATTTGTTATATAAATCGAGGATTCGGTCAGTAGGAACACACATTCGACAGATTGAACACACTTTAGCTCAGTTACAACTGCACAACATTGTATCACATATTTTTGTTCGATCAAACCTCCAACCCATTGTAATTTTTCATTTGATTATCAATAAAATTGACTAGGAGGCGGCTATTCGGCCAGCTCCCGAGGTTTCTATCCAGGATTCCCAGAGGCAACTCGAAGGATTCTGGAGTTTTCCTCGCTAAATCATCGTGTCACCATCCTAACTTGGATTACTTGCTCATTTGATCATTAAGCACTCTACCTCACAATCTAAGTTTGGAATACGAAATTCCTTTATGAATTTTTGACCAAAACAGTTACCCAATTTGATCAAGTGTTTTCATTTCATTTCTTAGAAGCATGCGTAGGATTTGTGAGAGAACCTTGAATTTGATTGTTGTGTGCTATTGTGTATATCCAAAATTGATCACCCATCGTTGTCTTCGGGACTGTGTGTCGACTCTAGTATAACGTGCTATGTGATGGGTCATAGTCGACGTCGAGTCTTGTTTTCGACACCACCTAACTTTCTTAGACCACAATAAAACTGATAGGTCTTCGATAGAAACTCGTATATCGTCAAGTGCAGTGTAGCAGCGCAACCTAAGGTGAGTTTCATGACACTAAACATGAATCTGGCTTTGGATCACGACACACAAACATTCTGGTATTTGGTTTAAAATACTAGCAGAACTAAAATGGCTAAAGTAGGTTAAAGTTAATACCCACATTATCACCATGATTGACTAAGGAAGCATGATTATTTAAAAAGTCCTTACATTTATCGTACCATTAATTGTAAAGCGAGGGGATATTGGGTAGTACTACTCGGAACTGACAATCACCACTCGGCGGTTACATGATGCACCTTCCGACTGACGGTCGGTCTGAGTTCAATGTCAGCCTAACTCACCGTGGTCGTGAATGACATGGGGAAAGCACAAAAAGTGAGGACCTGGTCCCATACTATTTCACATTCACCTTTGGTAACGAGACTCCTTAGTAACATGACAATAGGCTAGCTACCTATGATAAGGGCTAAGAACTATTAACTGCTTAGCTAGGACGAATAATAACTGTTGTATTCGTACTTTTCATCTATATGTATAACTTATATATATAAACTAAATCACTGCTTGATAAGCCTTACGTGAACTCACCAACCTAGGTTGACACTTGTGCGTCTTCCACTTTTGACAGGTCGTTAAGGAGTTTCTGGTAATTGGTGTTACGCGCGAGACGTTTAGCATTCCTAAAAAGCTTTCAAAACTTCTTTCTTTTGGGAAATTTTACAGTAACTGTTTTAATAATTTCATGGACGGTTTCGTTCACGAATCGGACGCGTCTTTTGCCCATTTAAATTTCTTTAATTCTGCTGCAAATTTTATTTAACTCTGATCGATGAATAGTTCCTTTATTTATGGGATGATATTCGCTTTCATTTATTTATCTTTTAGTATTTGTAACTAATGGTGATGGTCCTGGTCTGGTTTACACCCCAAACAGTATTAAAACCGTTAGTGGATATGTGGGGGTGTTACATATACAACTTCTAAGGAATTGTGGGATGCTATTGCAGAAAGGTGTGAGGGTATTTAGCAATATAAAAAAACTTGAAAGAAAGTTTTGAAGAAGGAATTTGATAATTTTGGACATTGTGAGAATGAGAAAGTGTCAGACTTGATCGCAAGGTTTTCACATTTAATAAATGAACTTCAAATTGTGCAAGTTGAAAAGGAGAATGATGAATCAAAATAGAAGTTTCTGGAAGCTTTACCTGACAAATGGGAAAATTATGTTATGATGTTGACTAATGATCCAAGTTACTCAAGTTGGACATTCAATCAATTGACAAGCAAATTACAAGCTCGTGAAATGGGAATGATTGTGAAAAAGTCAGCACGTCCTTCTGTTCAAAATCCTGAATTATATTTTGGAGAAAATGCTGCTACTGTGAATCCTAAAGCAAAGTCACATCCTACTTCAAGCTTTAATCCAGCTCCAACAGCTTTTCTTGCTGGGAAGTGTGACAATTCTGGTTATTCTTCAGGTTGCAGTTTTACTATTCCTGGTAAATCAACAAACAAATCCATTCCAGTTCAAACAGTTGAAGATTTAGCTACATTGTTTTCTGCTTTCATATCATCTTCTTCTGGGTCAATTTTTAACCAAATTGGTAAATCTGGTTTGTTTGGAGACGGTCTAAATCAGTTGGATAATGATCAGTTGAATAAATTAGATTTGGATTGGCAGTTTGCTATGATAGTTGAAAGAGGAAGAAGATTTATGAAGAAACATGGAAAGAAATCTATTCTTCAAGGAGAAAAACTTGGTTTAGATAAGTCAAAGATTAAATGTTTCAAATGTTCCAGATTCGGCCATTTTGCTCGTGAATGCAATCAATCATCATCTGAAAATTGTAATTCGGATAAGCATGTTCACAATAAAGAAATAAAAGTTATGGTGGCTGAAGAAGGTTATGATTGGGCTAAAGATTTTCCAGATGAATCCGCGTTTGTATGTCACTCTCAAGCAAATGATGCTAGAATGGAAACTATGTCTGAAATTAGTTTCACTGGAGATTCACATATAGCATTGATGGCAAATGTGAAAGTTGAAACAAGTAATTCTAATTCTGAAGTAAGTGGTTATGAATCTACTTGTGAATTCTGTTCACAAAAGGATAGAAAGATTAGAGAGTTGGTTGAAGAAAAAGAAGTGTTGATTGTTAACAATAAGAAGAGGGAAGAAGAATTGAAAAGTTTCAAGGAGAAATGTGAAGTTTTGATGAGATTGTAAAGAAAAATGAACAGATTGTCAAGTAAAAGAGTTTGTTGATGGAAGAGTTTGTAGATTTCAGAAAAGATTTGAAGGAATGAGTGTTGAAGATAAAGAACAGAATTTTGAAATTGCAAAATGAAAATGCAGAATTGGTTACAAAAATTTCTAAATTGCTTGCTGATCAAGAAGAGTTAGTCAAGAATGCTGAGAAATGGGAGAAGGAAGCAAAGGACGTAACAGAAGATTTTGATGCGTTGTTTAGCAAGTCAAAAGCAAAATTTGATTCACTTCAAAAATCTTATGATGAAATACAGAAAGCTTATGATAAAATTACTGTTACGGAAGAGCAACATCAAGAGGTACATTCCAAATTACAAGATAAAGTCACAAGCTTGACAAAATAAAACAAGTTGTTGACAAGGAATGTAGACATTTATAAGGGACAAGTGGATAAAATTACAAAAGAAGTGTATGATGCCCATGATAACATGAGAAGAGAAAAGTTTTTGTACAATAAAGGTTCAGAACAGTTAATCAATTCAGAAAAAGCGTTGGGTGAAGCACAAAAGAAGATGTCAAATTTAAATGTTGATGTTTTGTATCTTAATAGGAAATTGAATAATTTGAAGAATTCACATTCTTTCACAAGTTACTTGTGCAAAGATGAGAATTTCGAGAAAGTTTTTGAAGGAGAAGAGTATAATCAGATTCCACATCCAGTTATTTAAATTGATCCTCTGGCTGATGTCAATCCTTCTGATGCAAATGGAGATTATTCAGAATTTGCTACTGAGAAATCTATAAAAAAAGATTTAAGTCATCTGGGAAGCAAGTGGAAAGTGAGAAAGATGAAGAGAAGTTATCTGATGTAAAAGTTGTTGCTGAATTGGTAGTAACTAACAACTTAAAGGGTATTAAGGCTAAATTTACTCAAGTTGCTCAAGCTGGTTCTTCTAAGTCTCAAATGGAAGTGTAAAAGCTATCGGGTTACAAACGTTCAGGTTTGGGTAGTAACAATCAGAAAGGTAGGAAGCCAGACAAGCAAAATTTGCCAACAAAGATTCCAAAAGAAAAGAAAGATACCAATCTGGATCAAATTTATCATTTTGCTCAGGATTTCATATCTACCATGGAGAAAGGTTTCGGGGGTAAACAACAAAAGAAGAAGTCTTATGAAATTTATTCAAGAGTTTGTCAACAATTCAAAGATTCTTCTTCATCTGGATCGAATTCTACACCTCGAAGTCCTACTTTAAAATGGGTGCATGCAAACCGATTTCAAGCTTTTGATGATTTTAATGATAACTTCTGATTGTGTGTCATGCATTTCAGGACAAACAAAACCCAAAGCGATCATATCGCTTATGCTATCAAAGTCGCCGAAAAGGTCACATGGCACAAACTTGTCCTGAAATGGTTAAGAAACCATTCATTGATGTATCAGGCAGAGTTTCTACTGAGTCAACACCTTCACAATTTAAATCTCAAAAGAAATAATTTTTCAAATATAATTCAAGTGTTAGTGGTTCAACACCTGATGATGATTTAGTTCAAACTGAAAAATCAAAAATGCAGTGGCAACCTAAGTCGGTTTGCAAAGCTACAAATGATTTTACCAAAGACACTGGCCAACCAGAAGCTGTGTGCTTCGGGTCATTTAAAAACTAATTGTTTTGTCCAGTGTGCAGGTACTTCAAGAAGACCTGTTGGTGATTGTGAAGTTCAATCTTCAAGCAGTTACTGATAGTGGAGTTTCCAGCGTAACTTAAATTCAATGTTCATATTACAAAACTGAAAGTTTTTTTCTAAAATCTTAAACTGGGTAGTATCAGTATCGGACTGTCAATTTTCTTTCTTTTACATTCCCTATTTAGTTTAAGGGGAGAAAATTGAAAAATCAAAAATAGTGTCTTTGTGTTTTTGTTAAAATGAAAAATCCAAAAATAAAGTTTTCATTTTAAGGGGGAGAAAAACAGAAAAATACAAAAACATTGAAAAATGAGAAACTGTATCCGACATAATTGGGAAATGATAGTACAATGGCTTACGTGTCTGACTAATGGATAAATTAGATGAAAAAGCCATAAGATCATTGTTCGATGTGCTTGGTAGGCTAGACATTAAAATCAGAAAGTATTCAGATGTGATATAAATTAAATACTAATGCTTGACCAAGTGGACAACATATTGATGTATATATCAAGATATTGAAAAGATGTGTGAAAAAGAAAATGAGAACTCACTGTGTATACATGTGTTCATTTTGCAAAGATTTAAACCTGTTTGATTTTCTTTATTTTGTCACACGATCGGACTTTCTCTGCGTATCGAAAGATCGACCTGATTGTTGTTCGTTTGACGTTCTGCTTTATTTTCTTTGGTGTTTCGTATAACTCATCGGACTTTCTATGCCTGTATGGGAGTACCAACCTGATTGTTGTTGGGTTATACAATTTCAACTTGTTTTTATTTTCTTATTTTGTTAAATCTGAGGCCTTATGTGCGTATCGAAAGATCGACCTTAAGGTAGACGATTTAACGTTCTTATTTCTTTTTGCATGGAACACAGTTGACTATATCATGAATACAATCACTATGTGTTAAATCACAAGTGAAGTCACAAAGTGTGATAAGCAAATACATATCTGAGTATGTCTGATAGTGTGGGGTACACTGGTCAAAGAAAATATAATCAATACAATAACATATCCAATTGTTATGAGTATGATTGCGCCTGAGTTTAAGATGGACAAATTATACCAGTAACCGACATGACTTGTGTGCTGAAGTAATTGAAATTGAAGTATAGTTCAGCATGTTATGTTCAATATGATCCCAAGTTGTGATCTTTCTCGCTAAAGGCAAAAATAGTGTCTGATTCTGTATTGCATTTATGTTTCATATCTGAAAGTTCCAAAAAGATTTTAGCTGTGTTTTAGCATAAATTAGAAAAATCAAAAAGATTTTTGGTGTGTTTCTGTAACATCTCGGTTTTTCCATTTAATTGTACCCGACCCGAACTTGTAATCCTAATTGATAATCAATGAAGAATCATGTTTCATTTAATTATCTCTTTTTATCATTTGGATATGTTTAATTATGTCATTTAATGTATCGTTCGTGAGTCATTTTTATGTCTTGCATTTATTGCATTTTAAATCGCTAATTCGATCATTTTCGTTATTTAAGTCAAACCGAGTGATTCCGAACAAGTATTAAACTTGTGGGTAATACTAGTCATGCACACAAGTAGGTCCGTGTGAAGCTTCGTGGAAATCGGAGGTCGAAACACGTATAATGAAATCTTGGTTTTCGTGCGCGTTCGGGAATTAACCGGACGGTCCACGAATCTCAAAAATCACATTTTATGGTTTTAAAATGTTCATTTAAGTATTTTATAATTGTGTTTCAAATTTGAAGTCCATCCGATATGTAACGAAAAAAGTTGGAGCAAAAAAAAAATAAAAGATAGTAAAGAAGAAAGAAGAAAAAAATTAATAAAAAAGATTGTGGCAGCCCAGATTCAAACACAGGACCTCAGGGTCTAAGGTTCAGCGCCTTAACCACTCTGGCAACGCTGCAATCGTGAATTATATCCGGTTCAATAGTTTATATCTTCTGTTCCATATCTGATCGCGAACAGCCTCACTTCTAGGCTATTTTTGGCCTAAAATATTCGTTTCAAACTCGTTTTTCGATCCGTTTTCTCCTGTAACTTCATCTAAATGTCCCCTAAATTATTCTTCAAGTCAATTCCATATTTACTTCGAAATCATTAATCAATTTGATTCATTTCCATACTTGAAAATATTAACTTTTTTTCCAAGACTTACCAAAATCACCATTATGCTCAATTAAAACCCTAAACGACCCTCTACCCTATAAATACCATTTAATATTGCTTCTATGAACATCCCTCAAGCTTCTTGAAGCCTCAATTTCGTGCCTTGTCCAACCGTTTGTGTTTTGAAAAGTCAATGTCCATCAGTTTGACTTTCCGATTTGACCAGCTTCCTTTGACTTTCACGAGTAAGTTTCTTTATCAAAGTTTCTTGTTTTTGTGTGCTTTACAATACCTTATTGCTGGATTTGACCAAAAGTCCTCTGTATCAAAAGTCAAACCTTAAACGCACACTTTAATTGAGGAAAAACTACCAAAAATCACAATTTCCATTTACCAAGGGTTGTAATCTGTCCTAAATAATCTTTTAAGTATATTATGATGTTTCCAAACCATCAAAACTGAATTTTTATCAAAAACCTAAGAGTTATGCGTTTTGACCCGTTAAAGTAAGTGTTTTATCACATAGTTTTATAATCTAACAATTTTGTAGTGAATGAAACTTACTAACCCACTTCTGTGATGTTAATAAACATATGTTAAGGTTTTCATAAGTCTAAATATGACCGCCGCAAAATATTACAACTTTTGGGCCATTTATGTAATTATTGAAACTTAAGGGGTAAAAAGTGTAATTTTACTAAAGATATGAAATTTTCAGAATTGTTATGATGTTTTAGTAATTATATAATAAATCTAAATTCTGTAAAAAATTATATTTTTAAGACTTTGTTGAATTAACATAATTAACCCCTAAGTTTGAGAAATTATAGTTTTAACCCTAAACTTTGATTAATTGTCAAAAGTGGTATTTTTGGTCATAAAAGGGTCTTTTAGTAACAATAACTATTAAATAAAATATTCTTAACATAAATAATAAATAAATCTCCAATTAATCGTTGGTAATCGTATCGGTCGTTACAATTGTCGATTCTTCAAATTCTTTAGGTTTTCATCAGGGTTAGCTTTTCCTCGTGTTCGCTGTTTTTTCTCTCGCTACTTGACTTTCTTTGCTTATCAGGTGAGTAATCATAGCCCCGTTTTTGTTTTCATTATTTGGGGTGCAACATTGTATCTTATTCCAAAATCTTTAATCATTATTCTATCTACATTACTATGCGATTCCATGTTGTGCATGTGTATTCTTGATATGTAATACGTGTTGAATCTATATGTTGTATTCGTTTGTCTCTTGTCGCTATTCATTAATCTCTTGTGTACCATTAACGATTGTTTGGAAGCCTATGGGTCAATAATAGCTATTGGTCGACAACCCACCCACTATATTGAAAATGTATACTTATTTTCAATGGGTGATTGATTTCCTAAATGTCTAGGTTTGGTTACACAACACCTTTATAACATGTTACACATAATCTATGAATTTCACTGGTCACATGAATCGCTATTTTTTTTTTACTTATGCTATTTAAAACCTATGTTTACTCACCAACTCTCGTAGTTGACTTTTTATATTATACATGTTGCAGGAAATGCTTGAAGTTGATGATGTCACTTAGGATTGCATATGGACCTAGTTGACCTAATAAGACTAGTTACTAATATTTATTATTATGTTTTGGATCATTTGGTTGTTGGATTTTCCCATGATTTGTAAGAATTTTGATATTTAATCGAGTGGCATGTTTATTATATATTGGTAACTTTAGTTAGTTTTCACGAGCATCTGAACAATCCCCATGCCCCAACGTATTCCGCCGTTGGTTGGGGTGTGACAGATTAGTATCAGAGCCTTGGCTATATGGATTAAGGTTATTAAAAATGAATAACCTAGACTATACCTTAGGTGTCCCGCATGACTAGCTCATGTTAGAATGCCTTACTTTGCTATTTATTCATAGATGCTTCTTAGACATGCCTTCTCAAACTCATGATATCCCTCACACACCACACACACTTATGCACTAACACTCAAGGCTTCCTAGCCTCTTTTCCTAGTAATGGTGCCTTACGTACCATTTAGGAAATTGATTTCTTGATTTTATATTCTCGTCGGGGTTAGGTTTCTAGCAATAGACATGTAGTAACTGGAAGGGGGAAAACGTCGTGATTTTGGGTCTCCATCAGGCAGGTGTTGCGTATAAATTCGAATCAACCGACGGACCTGGATGCCTGCCTGGGACGCCCTGATGATAGCGTTTGAACCTACTAGGCCAAAGCGTGTCTGCTAGAAACCACCAAATAACTCTATTTAGTCACAGCTGTAGTTTCCCAATTGGGTTACGAGGGCCATTCCATTATGTTTTATCTATGTCAACATGATTTCGTATTTCACATATTAATGCATTTTCTATGTATATCAATGATTTTCAACGCTCTATGTTTGATCACTTCATGATCATCAATTTCACATTATTTACACTAATGACCCCTCGTATTCTAAATTGATTATCAATCATGGCTCATATTATCTCACAAACGTCTTTCTTTTCATTTCTCTCCAGAATGCCTCCCAAGCCCGTCAGTCAACGCAAAGGCAACTCTGGTCGCAAAATGGCCGCCATGATCGCCAAATAAACGGCGACAGTTATTCCGAACATGATGGTCCAAATCCAACAAAACCTAAATGCCAACCATGTTAACCAAGCTGTTGTTACTTCAAACCTTATCAATCAAGCTACTCCAAACCCTACTTGCTCCTTCAAATACTTCAACTCCTGCAACCCACCCAAGTTCTCTGGCACTGATGGCCCTATTGGCCTGATTCATTGGTTTGAAGGGATGGAAGACACTTTCATCAACAGCGACTGTCCTGAGAATCTCAAGGTTCGACGAGCCACCAGTGGCTTCTCTAACAAGGCACTCACTTGGTGGAATAGCGAAAAACGAAACCGTGGTGAAAATGTTGCCTTAGCCCTAACTTGGACTCAATTCAAGGACTTGATAAAGGAGAAGTATTGCCCCCGCAGTGAACTGAAGAAACTGCAGGATGAGTTCCACGATTTAGAACAAGAAAGTGGGGAAAACAGGCCTACAACGACCGTTTCCATGAACTCATGGCTCTGGTTCCTGATGTCGTTAAACCTATGTACCGGTGTATTGAGAAATATATTGGTAGCCTGCCTATGGTCATTCAAGATGCTGTTTGGGGTAGCAAACCTGAGACACTGGATGAAGCTATTCGCCTTGCGGGAAGGCTAACTGATAACCATGTCAAGAAAGGGACGCTAACTAGGAAGGGGTCAAAGACAGGGACCAAATCTAACAAAGCTGAAAAATATGAAGTTGAGTCTAAGAAAGAAACCAAGTCTGAGTCTTCCTCTAATGCCAATAAGAAAAACAGGAAGGCTAAGAACTTCGCAGTGACCACTACCCCCACTGCTACCGCCTATCTTTCAATCCCTATTGCCCAAGTGGTCCCTATGGCACCTCCACCCAAGAAGCCATACACTGGTCCTCATCCTTTGTGCGCCACCTGCAACTACCACCACCCAGCCACCGTTCCTTGTAGGCGTTGTAACAACTGCAGCCGCTTCGGCCATCTCTAGAATACATGTCGCTAGCCTGCTCAGGTCCAAGCTCAATTACCCGTTCAACCCGTGTTTGCTCAAGCTCAGCCAATGGTTCAATATCCTGCTCAACCATTAATCACTCAGGCTCCGAATGTTCAAGTTCAGGTTCAAGCCTAACTATCATTATGGAGATCCTGGCCATCTTCGCAATTCTTGTCCCAGACTTGCGACCACCAATGCTCTTGCCAATGTCAATGCCATCTCTAAGTGAAATCAATCAAGCAAAGCTTTATTTACATTCGTGTTCATCGTTTGATTGAATCATGCAGTAGTAAGATCCGTCCGTGAACTAACAATCATTACTCTACTTTTGCTAAATCAAGGACTCATACGTTGTTTTGGTCAAAAATTCACAAAGGAATTTCGTATTCCAAACTTAGATTTTGAGGTAGAGTGCTTAATGATCAAATGAGCAAGTAATCCAAGTTAGGATGGTGACACGATGAATTAGCGAGGAAAACTCCAGAATCCTTTGAGTTGCCTCTGGGAATCCTTGATAAAAACCTCGGGAGCCGGCCGAATAGCCGCCTCCTAGTCAATTTTATTGATAACGAAACGAATAATTACAAGTGTTGAGCTATTGTGATCGAAATCTAAGTGTTACAGAGAGTATTTTGTGAGTGTGAGTGGTATATCATCCCTATCATCGATCACAAAGCCGGTTTATATAGTTACAACGTAATAACAAGAAGTGCTAAAAATAAGGGATTCTTCCACCAAGTCCTTGTGAATGTTAGGAGTCAGTTATGGCACGTTCTTTAATGCTTGACCTGGTCTTTAGCCTTCATTTACACGTCCCTGTAAGCCTGCAATTAATTAGGACACGTGGACAATTGAAACGGTTAGTCAATAACTGCAATTCAGGATACTGAACCACTATTGAGCTTCCGGCAAGGATCCTGAAATAAAATAACCAACTGTCCTATATTTTAGGGATTCTCCCCACTGAGTCAATATGAACGTTGTGGACCACTTAGTCCACGTTCTATAGTATTTGTCCGAGTCTTTAGGCTTATTTTACACGTGTTCTTTACCTGCAAGCAAATAAATACGAGGAACAACATAGCGGTTAGTCGATAACTGTAATTCAGGATTCCCGAGCCTGTCAGGATTCTCAACCCGTCTGAGGATACTGGACCACTTGAGCTTCCGCCAAGGATCCCGAAATATCAGCCCAAACAATCGCCCCTGAATTTTTACAGTTGTCGACCATGAAGACGGGTGTGAAAATTCAAACTCTTGAAATAATTACGGAGGTGACTCGTTAGCTCCTTTGATATCGACGTAGCTTCTCATGAGACTTCTCCATAAATAGCCCTGATTTACCGTCGGAACCTTCTCGATTTCTCTTTTTGCCCAGGTCAGCTCCGTCCCTTTTCTTTTCGATTTTCTTCCGCGATCAAGGCCAATGAAGCAGATGCTGAAGGCTTCACTGCTAAGGCTTGGATTCAGCTACATGGAAAGGAACTCTGGAGAAACTTGGGGGTGCTGAGAAGCTGGAGTTGCCCCTTTTGAATTTCCTGCATTGTTAATACTAGTATCCGACTTTCTTTATCATGGTGTGTTTACCCCTTGTTTCGGATTTTGTTCATAAAAAATTTTGAAATATTTAAGTAAGAATCCCATCAGGTTCCTCAGGAATATTAAGGTAGTAAAAATGCTTAAAGCTAAGTATGTAAGTTGACAAACCATGACACAAGTCAGCATGATAAAATGTAATAATTTGAAAGTACATTACCTGAATAGTCCCTTAAGTAGGTTTTACCTTGGGTGCATTTAGATAGATTCTGGAATCCTCTTTCAGCATCCTTGAGGATACCTGTGGTAACAGCATAGTAGTTTTGAAATAGAGTTAAACTGGGGACAAGCCCGGGATGCTTGGGACTAAGCCAATTCTGGGGACAAGCCCGATAAACTTGGGACTAAGCCAATTCTGGGGACAAGCCCGTGCATTTATGGAGACAAGCCAGTGCATTTTTGGGGACAAGCCCGTGCATTTCTGGGGACAAGCCCGTGTAAACGTGGGACTAAGCCAAATCTGGGGACAAGCCCGTGCAAACGTGGGACTAAGCCAATTCTAGGGACAAGCCCATACGTAAGTGACATGAAAATGCCAAAACCTTAGATAAGACGTTGGTGTTATAAACCATAGATAATTCGTGAGGATAGCATGTCTGCTATTACTTGAGGATCCGCCTAATGGCGAATAACGAGCGCTCCTGGCGATTCTTAGAAAAGGTGAAGACCTTTTAAGCCTTAGTTAACACGTGAGTGTTAAAAACCTTGAGAATCCTCCTAGCAGCCTCCAGTGATAAGATTGTTAGCCACCCCTGGAGTGGACTGGTCCGGCCACCTTGAGCATACTGGTGGACAACGTGCGCTCCTGGCGAGGGTCATGCGCTATTGGCGATTACCCAAACGTAGGAGAGGTGACATCCTCTCAAACCTTAGGAGGTATGCAGGATACCTTAAACGGAGGAGAGGTGATCAGCCTCTAACTGGGGTTATACCCAAAATACTTAGGATTCTCGAAATCTGCAAAACACTCAATACTTGGTGAAGGGCGGGTGTTAGCTTAGCTAACACCACTCCGATGCTTAAGTCAGTATAGTGTAATAAAGATAATAATATCAGTATTGAAATCGGATTAGTATATGTACCTTATAGTATTTTGGCAGTGAGATCCTTAGGATTCCAAGAGGATTCCAGTGGGATTCTCACATAAAATAAGCTTTGAGATGTATGGCATTCCAAGCTCTTGGCAGAGGTTCTCCTTCCATATTTACCAAACGGTATGCCCCCCTTTCCTTCCTCAGAATCTATAAGGTAAGGGCCCTCCCATTTGGGTGCTAACTTCCCATCAGCAAGATTGGTAGTATTCTGAAAATCCTTCCTTAAGACCAAGTCACCTACTTGGAATCTTCTTATCCTGGTATTCTTGTTGTAGGATTTTGTTATCCGCTGTTGATAAGATGCCATCCGGATTCTGGCCATATTTCTGAGCTCCTCAACTGTTTCGAGGTCCTGAAGGAGATTCTGGCTGTTAGTTTCAGGACCCTGGCAGTTGACTCTGGCTGTCGGGAGTATCATCTCTGTTGGGATTACAGCTTCTGCTTCAAACACTAATGAGAATGGTGTTTGGCCAGTAGCATTTTTGGGTGTAGTTTTGTCTGCCCAAAGGACAAACGGCAGCTCCTCAGCCCATTTCCCTTTCTTGGAGCCCAGCTTCTTCTTAAGGTTGTTGATTATGATCTTATTGCTGGATTCTGCCTACCCATTAGCCTGAGGGTGGACAGGTGTTGAAGTGATCATCTTGATGCCCCAGCTTTCACAAAAGCTTATAGTTCTTTTGCCTATAAACTGGGAGCCATTGTCGCATATGATTTCTGCCGGAATCCCAAATCTGGTGAGGATGTTCCTTTTGATTAAGGATATCACTTCTTTTTCTCTAACTTGAACATAGGCTTCTTCTTCAATCCACTTGGAGAAGTAATCCGTCATGGCAAGCAAAAACACCTTTCCTCCAGGAGCCTTTGGCAGCTTGCCCACAATATCCATGCCCCACTTCATGAATGGCCATGGGGATACTATAGGATGCAGATGCTCAGCAGGTTGGTGGAGGATATTGCCATGCCTTTGATAAGCATCACATTTCTGAGAGAAGTTTGCGGCATCCTTCTTCATAGTTGGCCAATGATACCCGAATCTGAGAACTTTAGAGAACAGTGCCCTGCCCCCTGTATGGTTCCCACAATCTGCACTGTGGATGTCTTCAAGCGCCTCAAGAGTTTCTGACTTTTCTAGGCACCTTAAGTAGACACCTGCAAGAGATCTTCTATATAGGATATTGTCAATAATAGTATAGGGTACTACCTTTGTGTGAAAAGCCCTGTGATTTTCCCCCTTGGGAATCTCCCCATCTTTGAGATATTTCTTGATTGGGTAAGTCCAGGATTCCTGAACGTCTTCAGGACTCTCAACGTCTACACCTGCGTTATTGTTAGCAGCCTGAGCTTCCTATAGAGCTATCGCTGGCGTCAGGATGTGAGCTATCGGAATCTTGATATCCTCAGGAATCCTGAGCGATGAAGCCAAGTTTGCCAAGGCATCGGCTTCTGCATTATCTTCTCTTGGTACCTGCGAAATGTTAAACTTTTCGAAAAATAGAGACAAATTTTTAACAATTTCAAGGTATTTTATCAGATTTTCTCCTCTCACTGCATAAGAACCATTAAATTGGTTAGTCAATAAGAGAGAATCAACAAACACTTGTATGGACAGGATTCCCATATCCCTAGCCAGCTGTAATCCAGCAATCAAAGCTTCATATTCAGCTTCATTGTTGGTAGCCTGGAATTCACAGGATATAGATAGAGGTATTATGTCCCCCTGTGGCGATTTTAGCAGGATTCCTAGCCCTGTTCCTCTGACATTTGAGGAGCCGTCAATATAGAGGATCCAGTCTTCCTTGAGCTTCTCAAGCTGCTGGACCTCCTTTTCAACTTTTGGTTCAATGTCACTGCTGAAATCCGCCACAAAGTCAGCTAATGATTGGGACTTGATTGCTGTTCTTGGTTCATATTTGATGTCATAGGCACTCAGCTTGACTGCCCACTTAGCCATCCTTCCTGACATTTCCGGCTTCCTAAAAACTGCCTTGATAGGATAGTTAGATATTACAATTATAGTATGGGTTTCAAAATAATGTCTAAGTTTAGTGGAAGCCATTATAAGAGCTAGAATTAATTTTTCAAGGTGAGAATACCTGGATTCTGCGTCTAGCAGAGTTTTACTTACATAATATACCGTGTGTTGCTGACCTTCATGATCTTTTACCAGAACTGCACTGATTGAGCTTCCGGAAACAGCGAGATATAGATATAGTGGCTCTCCATCTTCTGGTTTCATTAGCAACGGGGCTGCTGACAGGTAGTCTTTCAGGCACTTCAAGGCTTCTTCATGCTTCTCTGTCCACTCGAATTTCTTATTTTTCCTCAGGATATCGTAGAAATCCTTACTTTTTTCAGAGGATCTTGAAATGAACCTGTTGAGTGTTGCGATTCTTCCTGTCAACCTTTGTACTTCTTTTACATTTGATGGGGACTTCAAATTTAGGATTGTTTTGATCTGTTCTGGACTCGCTTCGATTCCTCTTTCGGTAACCATGTATCCTAAGAATTTTCCAGCTCGCACTCCAAAGTGGCATTTGGAGGGATTGAGCTTCATATTATACTGATCAAGGATATCGAAGGCAGTTTGGAGATTCCTGATGTGATCTTCAGCTTTCTTGGATTTTACCACCATGTCATCTATGTAGACTTCCATCATGTCCCCCTGTTGCTCTTTGAACATCATATTGACGAGCCTCTGGTAGGTGGCACCTGCATTTCTTAAACCAAAGGGCATAGCAGTGTAACAATATATACATGTTGGAGTCATAAATGCCGTATGCTCCTGATCGCATGGTTCCATCTGAATTTGTTGGAATCCTGCTGAAGCATCCATGAAGGTGAGCATCTCGTGACCAGCCGTGGCGTCCACCATAGCATCAATATGGGGAAGTGGAAACGGATCCTTAGGACGGGCTTTGTTCAAGTCTGTGTAATCGACACAAACTCTCCACTTTCCATTCTTCTTCTGGACCACCACCACTTTTGCTAGCCACCTAGGATATTTGACTTCTCTAATCATCTTGGTTTTGAGAAGCTTGTTAACTTCCTCCTGGATGATTATATTCTTCTCTGGCGTGAACTTCCTCCTTTTTTGCTGTATAGGCCTGAAAGAAGGATCTAAACCAAGTTTATGAGTAATTACATGTTTAGGGATACCTGTCATATCTTCATGCTTCCAAGCGAAAGTTGAAGTTCTGGCTTTGAGAAGCTGAAGTAATTCCTGCTCAACATTTGCTGGGATTCTTGTTCCCATGAGCACCTTGATATCAGGATTTCCAGGGTCTAGAGGCACTTCTTTGACATCAAGCTCCCTGTCCTCCTGTACGTCAAGTGCTCTTTTCTGTAATTGCTATCCTTTCGTCACCTTAGTGGTGTTCTTCGTCGAAGTAGAGTAACAGTTCTTGGCTTCCTGTTGGTCACTTTCAATTCTTACAACTCCCCAAGGTGTAGGAAGATTGATACACTGGTGATAAGTTGAGGGAACTGCCTTCATCTCGTGTATCCATGGCCTGCCAAGAATAATATTGCAACAAGAGAGAGAATCTATAACACAAAATTTTTGCATAGAGTTTACCCCCTCTATATATACCGGCAACCTGATATCCCCAACGGTGATTTTAGTTTCACCGCTGAAGCCAACCAGGACTGAGGATCTTGCAACTATTTCAGTTTCTAGGATCCCCATCTTTTTTAGCACATCAAGACGGATTATGTTTACTGAGCTTCCATTATCAATCAGGATCCTGCGAACAAAATGGTTAGCAATATATAAAGTAACCACAAGACTATCATGATGAGGATCCTGAACATGAGAACGGTCACTCTCATCAAAGGATATGAGTTTGTCTTGAGTTAGAGTGGACGTCCGGATAGGTCTGTCACCCTGTTCAGATTTGGATTCCTTAGCATGCTTTTTGGCTGAGGAATACGAAGTGCCGCAGATGTCGGAGCCTCCTGAGATGAAGTTGATTATCTGGGCATCCTGTGGTGGAGAAGCTGCTCTCTGAGGCACCTTGTCGCCTTCCTGAGTCTTGACCTTCTTTCTTCCTATCAATTCTTTAAGATGCCCCTTGCTGAGTAGATAATTGATTTCCTTTCGGAGTGCTATACATTCGTCTGTTAGGTGGCTAAAATCTTCATGGAAGGCACACCACTTGGTCTTGTCTTTCCAGGATCCTTGCTTGGTATCCTTCCTGGGCCATCTTGCCTTTTCACCTAGGTCCTGCATAGCACACATCAAACCACCAATATCAACTGAAAAACAGTATTCAGACACCTTAGGGTACTCCTCATCATCATCGTCTTGGTCAACAGCATTGACTTTGTGATTCTCCGGTTTGGAGTATTGACGAGATCTATACGGCTTCCCGGGGGATTCCGCCTTCTTGCTGTTGGGATCATATTTAGGAACCTCCAATCTTTGGTGGATTCTCTTGTCATCTTCGAAACGGATAAATCTCAAAGCTCTGCTGCGTACTTCATCAAGGTTCCTACAAGGAGCCATGACAAGGTCATCATAGAAACGTGGATCCTTTGAGAGCCCCATTTTAAAGGCTTCTACTGCTGCTGCCATATCCAGATTAGGAATCTCAAGAGATTCTCGTCCGAATCTGGCAATGTATTCCCTGAGAGGCTCATCTGGCTTCTGAATTATTCGGTACAGGTCATCTGTTAGCTTCTCAAAGGTCCTGCTGCAAGAAAATTGATTGTTAAACAGGTTAACTAAATGAGAAAATGATGTAATAGTGTTAGGAGGAATGCTCAGTATCCATTTCATGGCTGGTCCCGTTAAGGTTGATCTGAAGCCTTTGCATAGACAGGCTTCTTTGATTTCTGTCAGAATAGGATTGATCTCCATACGCTCCCGGTAATGTGCTACGTGTTCTTCAAATCTGTGGTTCCATCGTAAAGCTTCATACTTGGATTTTGGAAGCGTTTCGGGATCTCCACTTGGGAAATCGGCCAAGTAAATCTAGAGATTTTGTGGCTTTCCAAAGGAACCTCGGGAATGGGTTTCAGGATCCCTGGAACATTTGATATCATTTCTTTCAACTTCTGGAGCTCCCTAACAATACTTGGATGAATACATGCATCATAAGGAGCACCCTGGTTAGAAACGATAGGAATTGAATTGGACACATTACCTGGGCCAGGATTCTGGACTGGAATCCTGGGATTATATCCATAGCTCGTTGGGATGCTCGGCTCTGTAGTGGCTGCTGTTTGCATGGGGATGACGTCACCATCATGTACTTCTGAGGAGCTGGTCTTGAAGATTCCTACAGAAATAGAAGGGTTAGAGTATGGATATCCCTGGGGATCCTGGCTTGGATTCCTAGTGGGGAAAAATAGGCCTACAACGACCGTTTCCATGAACTCATGGCTCTGGTTCCTGATGTCGTTAAACCTATGTACCGGTGTATTGAGAAATATATTGGTAGCCTGCCTATGGTCATTCAAGATGATGTTTGGGGTAGCAAACCTGAGACACCGGATGAAGCTATTCGCCTTGCGGGAAGGCTAACTGATAACCATGTCAAGAAAGGGACGCTAACTAGGAAGGGGTCAAAGACAGGGACCAAATCTAACAAAGCTGAAAAATATGAAGTTGAGTCTAAGAAAGAAACCATGTCTGAGTCTTCCTCTAATGCCAATAAGAAAAACAGGAGGGCTAAGAACTTCGCAGTGACCACTACCCCCACTGCTACCGCCTATCCTTCAATCCCTATTGCCCAAGTGGCCCCTATGACACCTCCACCCAAGAAGCCATACACTGGTCCTCATCCTTCGTGCGCCACCTGCAACTACCGCCACCCAGCCACCGTTCCTTGTAGGCGTTGTAACAACTGCGGCCGCTTCGGCCATCTCTAGAATACATGTCGCCAGCCTGCTCAGGTCCAAGCTCAATTACCCGTTCAACCCGTGTTTGCTCAAGCTCAGCCAATGGTTCAATATCCTGCTCAACCATTAATCACTCAGGCTCCGAATGTTCAAGTTCAGGTTCAAGCCAGCTATCATTGTGGAGATCCTGGCCATCTTCGCAATGCTTGTCCCAGACTTGCGACCACCAATGCTCTTGCCAATGTCAATGCCATCTCTAAGTGAAATCAATCAAGCAAAGCTTTATTTACATTCGTGCTCATCGTTTGATCGAATCATGCAGTAGTAAGATCTGTCCATGAACTAACAATTATTACTCTACTTTTGCTAAATCAAGGACTCATACGTTGTTTTGGTCAAAAATTCACAAAGGAATTTCGTATTCCAAACTTAGATTGTGAGGTAGAGTGCTTAATGATCAAATGAGCAAGTAATCCAAGTTAGGATGGTGACACGATGATTTAGCAAGGAAAACTCCAGAATCCTTCGAGTTGCCTCTGGGAATCCTTGATAAAAACCTCGGGAGCCGGCCGAATAGCCGCCTCCTAGTCAATTTTATTGATAACGAAACGAAGAATTACAAGTGTTGAGCTATTGTGATCGAAATCTAAGTGTTACAGAGAGTATTTTGTGAGTGTGAGTGGTATATCGTCCCTATCATCGATCACAAAGCCGGTTTATATAGTTACAAAGTAATAACAAGAAGTGCTAAAAATAAGGGATTCTTCCACCAAGTTCTTGTGAACGTTAGGAGTCATATGGCACGTTCTTTAATGCTTGACCTGGTCTTTAGCCTTCATTTACACGTCCCTTTAAGCCTGCAATTAATTAGGACACGTGGACAATTGAAACGGTTAGTCAATAACTGCATTTTAGGATACTAAACCACTATTGAGCTTCCGGCAAGGATCCTGAAATAAAATAACTAACTGTCCTATATTTTAGGGTTTCTCCCCACTGAGTCAATATGAACGTTGTGGACCACTTAGTCCACGTTCTATAGTATTTGTCCGAGTCTTTAGGCTTATTTTACACGTTTTCTTTACCTGCAAGAAAATAAATACGAGGAAAAACACAGCGGTTAGTCGATAACTGTAATTCAGGATTCCCGAGCCTGTCAGGATTCTCAACCCGTCTGAGGATACTGGACCACTTGAGCTTCCGCCAAGGATCCTGAAATATCAGCCCAAACATACGTGTTGCTACCAGCGATTGTGTGTGATGCTAGCTTAGCATACAATCGATATTAGTTGTGGGTATAGGTCTTGGGTTTCAACAAGGGCTGATTCGGATTATGTCCAGGTATTGTGTCTCGTAAGGTAAGTCGGATGTGGGTCGCTACCCATCTAGTTCACTAGAATTTGACACTTTGTATTGGTAAGAAGCCTGAAGTTCCAATTTTTCATTAATGGTAATCTTTCTTTATCAATGTTGGTATGGTTATGCTATCAATTTGATGATCTATGTGAATCTAAGATATGTTGTCAATTGTGATAATCTATGTGAATCTATGTGAAGCCAATATTTGCAATGGTACATATGTTGCACCCAATACTCACCTGGATCTCTTAAACCCCTTTCCCCCCAGTGTCGCTCCTAAAGTAAGGGAGACTACGGTCTTCAATCATTGGTTAATCTCTTGGTTGGTCCTCCATTGGTTATAGTTTGTTCTTCTGATCTATTAATTCGACGTATGTAGATAGCCTTAAGAGTTGTTATGTCATGTGCAGTTGACTGATGTGTGTGTGTAGAATAGGTTGTTCTCCGAAGGAAAACAGTACACTCTTAAAGGTATTAAAGATGTGGTGGGTTGGCTGCGGTACACCTTATATATAAGCATCGCTAATGTCTTTAGGTTGCACTGGGAGTCAGACCGAGAACGGTATGTGTGTGTGTGTGTGTGTGTGTGTGTGTGAAAATGTCTCCGGTGGTTAGTTCTATCGCAATCCATTTTTTTCCTTGCCGCCATTCTTAACCTAAACCTTGTAGTCGGGTAAAAGTGGTACCGTCATAATGGATTCAGTAACTGGGAATATTTTTCCATTCTCGATGAAATCTGTTATGTCGTCTCTTTGCTTCGTTTCAAATATCAAAATGTGGTGATTGTTAATAAAACCCTTTTAAACTGCCATTTTCATAAAACTAATAAGTATCTTCTAATTTCGGGACGAAATTCCCTAAAGTACGAAGACTGACATCTGCATGTTTACAGTTATAAAGCCCGACCCATTTTGGAACCCCGCGTGTTAATGATTTGCGAATTGTTAAGTACCAAGGGAATTTTCGGGTATTTATAACCAAAGTAATGTTTTTAAATGGTTTATAATGGTTTTTCAAAATGAAATACTTAATTAAAAACAATTGGATTCAAATTGGATTCCTTAAAATCTACGGGTTTTACGCGACTTCGGAACGCGATCCGTCGTTTACCGAGAATCTCGCATTGGTGTATTGTAACTCAATTTGGGAATAATTATGAATCTAATAATAATTTATAATGTCACGAGTCATCACACACTTAATCGAGTCACGAAATGTTGGTGAATTGCCGATACGTACGTCAAAACCGACCAAAATGTGTAATTTAATCTAATTTGTGCATCCTTATGAGTTAGGTGACATATTTACATTCTTTTTTAGTGGATTGAATGCGATTAACATGATGAGAAAATGAATTGGGTGATTTGGGTGGATATAGGACTCGAAAACATCAAAAAACGGCAAAACGAGCACGCGAAACGAAGAAACGATAAAATATTGGTTCGGGTAAGCTCTAAGCGTATCGCTTGGAGCAACCTATTGCTCCAGGCAATACGCCTAGAGTGTCATATTTAGCAAAACCCTAAAACTCTCCTTTTTAAACCCCATTAGCCCCCATGCTCCTCATTTCTCACCTCCCAAATGGCTGAAATGAGGTGATCTTCATATGTTCTTCATTCCATCATGATTTTGGAGCCAAATCATCAAGGATATAAGCTTGCTTCACCCTATTTCTTCCCCCTCTTCTCTGTTTTTGGTAACTTCCTTGTAATCCATTGTAATTACATGTCAAGATTTGAGCTTTATCATGACATTAGGTTACCTTTGTGCCATACATGATGTATGATGATAGATCTATGGATTACTTGATCAAGTTTGCATTTTTATGAAGGATTAGGGTTAGATCTATATCATGCATGTGATTCTTACTAGATCTAAGTGAATAATGTTCAAGTTTGTATTATTATGAAGTATTAGGGCTAGATCTATATCATGCATGTTGATTCTTGCTAGATCTATGAGATTCATGATCAAGATTGCATCTTTATGTTCAAGTAGGGTAAGATCTACGTCATGCATGTTAATTCTTGCTAGATCTATGTGATTCATGATCAAGATTGCATATTTATGTTGAATTAGGGTTAGATCTATGACATGCATGTTGATTCTTGCAAGATTATCACACCCCGCCCTGCCGCGCTCTGCTAGGCGCGGGGGAGAGGACATAGAACAGTCTCAAACCTCAAGGATTGAGTCCACACAAGTTGTTAGGTGTTTGGTGAGTATCTAATCCTCATTTTCTCAATAGTTTAGCTATGATCTTCTAGAGTTCTTCACCGATCAGTAATTATTCACCAATCTTAGGACTTGTATGTCCGATTAGAGGCAATGTAAGGTGATTGGGAGCTTGGTTGAAGCGATTCAAGGTTTTCTATGCTCTTTTTTGTCTTAGATCATGGTTTTTGAGCGATCCGTTGCTTAATCCTAGTCTTGATGATGCATGCAAGGTTAGCATTGGCATCTGGAGTGATCTAGGAGGCTGAAAATCAAGGGAACCCATTTTGGTTTCTTGGTACAAGTCTATTCACACAAGGTACAACTCCTCATTGCATGCATGTCAATATTTCGGGTTTAGGACTTGAATATGGAAGTTTAGCATAGGAAACCCAGAAACCTCAGTGACAACACTGTCACATGGAGAAAAGTGGTAATTGGGTTGAGGCCTTGTGATATTTTATGTTTAGAAACCTGAAAACTAAGTTACGAGACTTTTGTCAAATGGGAGTGGACACCCAGAAGTTCCCGTAGCATTTTGAATTATTAAAATGAGTTCAAACAGTCCCTAAAGTGGTAAAACAAGTTACAAAATGGACGAACTTGGTTAAAGTTGTGTAGAAATATGATTTCGGGTAAAATTGGAATGAACTGGGACTTATAAGACGAACTTGGTTAAAGTTGTGTAGAAATATGATTTCGGGTAAAATTGGAATGAACTGGGACTTATAAATTTCGTTTGGTACGGCCTGAGGGTCTAGAAATTTATGAAATGGTTACTGAAATATGTTGGAACAAAACCCGTTGTTGAAACGAGCTAATTTTAAAATGGCAAAAATACACTAGATGACAAAATAGTCGGTGTGGACCGCATGTGGTTTGTGTGGGTTCTCTACGGTCCACATCCAAAAAGTCAGCAGTGAGGTTTTGACTACATGGCTGGTCAGTTGGCTTTTCTGCGGTCCGCATCCGAGAAAAGCCAGCAACGGTCAATGACCCGCCATGCGGACCGCATGGCTGGTTTCTGGTTCCTTATGCGGTCTGCATGCTACCTTAGGCAGTTTTGTTACTTTTTTGTTGTTTGATGTTTTGGGAAATATCGAGCGACCCGGTTTGGTTATTTTTACGAGTATGGGCATATTGGTTTCCAATAGTGATATTTCACTACTCGGTTGGGCCCGATGATCTCGTCCAGTGTTTGTTGTCCGCTCGGAACGTTCCCGGGAATGTTGTTAAACTTCCCGTTTGTTTATGGATTGTTGCTGCCAATTTTTTGTACATATATATTGTGGATAGGTTCTAATATATACATCACTATAATAGACTTACAACTGTGATAAACCCGGACGTTTGGATTCTCGTACCCTTTGACGCTTGTTTCATCCACCACTTGATAACCTGTGAGTTGATAGCTTTTCCCCTACTTTAACTTTTTAACGTTTTGGGGTGTACATGAACCATGTTAAACTATTACTTGTTTGTTACTGTGCTTAGGTATTTGTTACCGTGTTATAAATTTAAACTCGCATGTTACAAGGTGTTCATGTTGATTAGTATGGTTAATTGCACCTGAAGGTTGGTCCACAAAGACATATATTGCACCAATACAACTGTAGAGGTAGATCAAAATGTCTCGTACCCGTTTTTGGACCCATTAGGGGTCAGGTGATGGCGTATATGCCTAGTCCACAAAGGGAGGCGTGCGGCCATAAGATCGTACCCCCAGAGTGCTGGTTTAACCATAGGAATTTATAGTAGCACAGTGTTGTTATTTGATTTAAGGAAACTTGTATTTGAGTCAAACGCGATACGACTCACCAACAACTTTTTTTGTTGACGTACTTTTGATTCATGTGAAAGTAAGTGAAGCTATGGGTGGATGTCACGTTTGGATTAGGGACGAGTTGGTTTTATATTTGTTGGGGATTATATTTTTTTACTTTTGGATTGTTCCTCGTTATGACTATCTTTTGCTGTTTGTCTGTTCCTTGACCGTGCTGGTAGCCTTAGGTTCTACCTAGGTGTAGAGTTAAGTTAACACTTAAGACTTAATGTGCTTAAGTCCTTATGGTTTGGATTTGAATTTGTATTGGACGGGTCGTCCGTTTGGGTGTACTAACCTTATGATCTTACATCTATATGTTTGCGTCCGCGTGTTCTGATATGGGCGGCCGGTACCACGTCCTCTCCCCCGCGTCTGGCAGGGCGCGGCGGGGCGGGGTGTGATATTGATCTATGTAGTTCATGATCAAGATTGCATCTTTATGTTGAATTAGAGTTAGATCTATGCCATGCATGTTAATTCTTGTTAGATCTATGTGATTCATGATCAAGGTTGCATCCTTATGTTAAATTAAGGTTAGATATATGCCATGCATGCTTGATATTGATAGATCTATGTGACTCATCATCACAATTATGTGGTATTATGACTCGATCTATGTCACGCATGTATCTTGAAGTCAGATCTAGGGTTACTCATGTTGAAATTGTATGAATGATATTGTATGCCATCATATAGATATCATGTGAACCATGTTTGCTTCATAAGGAATATGTATATCTCTAAGACACTATATTTGCATCTTTAGTTTAGGTTTAACCCTCATATTAAATTATAAATGACGTATCACCGTCACCTACGTGTCGTCGAGTCGTTAGTGTCACTGTGGGTCGTGAAGTGTAATTATTTATTTATTTACTTCTCTATCTCATCTAGTCGTCATGGTCCTCTTCGGTTCCAACCGTCTCATTTCGTGGTGTCATTCTTTCTTTAGTGTCTCCATTCCAGGTGAGTATTCATAGCCCCTTTCGTTTATCGTTTTGGGGTGCAACATGTGCACCGTATCAATCTCAAATATCTATTTTATTACTTTCAAATTTGATGTGAACTCTATGATTGTTATGTGTGTTCTAGTATGTTGAACTTGTGTGGATTAGTATTGTGTGGATTATTATTTTTGTGGATGGAATCTATTTCAATGTCAATTTCAAGGTGTAATTATTAACACTAAAAAGGCCAGGGTTACAATAATAGATCTATTGATGTGGCAGCCTTCCTAACTTAATCGGTAATTGGCATTGGGTGATTGGAAGCCTTATTTGTCAAGGGTTGGATTACGCCACTCTATGTATACTATATTAATGATTGTCTATCATATCAAGAATGTTCATATAACTCGTGGATCGCATGTTTAATCTATCATAGTATATCAAACCTATGTTTACTCACCAACTATTCGTAGTTGACCTTTATTTTGTACATGTTGTAGGTTTTGTTGCAAGATGATAATTTTCATGTTGATGACACATTTGGACGCATGCGGACTTAGTGAGACCTAATCGTAAAGAATTAATGTGTTATAAGTATTGTATTATGACGATAGAAATTATGTAACTAAATTTGAGAATAAACGATGAGATTTATCAAAATCACCATGGATGAGCTCGATCAAGAACACGTCTGTGATTTGAATGAAACTCAATTGTGATTAGACCAATAGATTCGTATGATCAAAACGAGTACAATGAAACTAAATTTGAGAAGAAACGATGAGATTTATCAAAATCTCCATGGATGAGCTCGATGAAAAACACGTATGTGATTTAAATGAAACTCAACTGTGATTAAACCAATAGATTCCTATGATCAAACGAATACAATGAAACTAAATTTGAGAAGAACGATGAGATTTATCAAAATCACCATGGATGAGCTCGATGAAGAACACGTCTGTGATTTGAATGAAACTCAATTGTGATTACACCAATAGATTCGTATGATCAAAACGAGTACAATAGAACTAAATTTGAGAAGAAACGATGAGATTTATCAAAATCACCATGGATGAGCTCGATGAAAAACACGTATGTGATTTAAATGAAACTCAACTGTGATTAAACCAATAGATTCCTATGATCAAAACGAATACAATGAAACTAAATTTGAGAAGAACGATGAGATTTATCAAAATCACCATGGATGAGCTCGATGAAGAACACGTCTGTGATTTGAATGAAACTCACTTGTGATTACACCAATAGATTCGTATGATCAAAACGAGTACAATAGAACTAAATTTAAGAAGTCGCAATGAGATCGAATATATACAAGAAAAAGGTTGAACTGCTGCTTATCCGGATGGTGTCATGAGAAGTATGAATTGTTCATAAATATGGAGTTGTTTGGTAAAAAAGATATTCACATGTTAGAAAAGATCAATGATATACAAGAAACAAAGGTGATGAAGATGAATAAATGATCTGATCTTGTGATGAAGTGTTGGATGATGGGTATTTTGATAAACAATTCCATCATACTAGTGACAATTTAGGTCCTTGTAGTATTGCTATGTGTAATTAAAAGGGGTTAAAAAAAATAAATAAATAAATTAACACATCAGCTGCCATGTCATCAAAAAACTAACGGTGTTAAGTTTATTAACGGCGGGACCAATATTAGTAAATAGGTTAAAAGTTGGGACCAGTGAGGATGATTTTTAAAGGTGTGATTATTAATGTCCAACCCTTAAAAGTTGGGATTATTTATATCCAATTTTTTTTTTAATTCTAAATATATATGTGGACCAATGAGAAGAAAGAATAAAAAATAGGGGAGGCGTCATGTCTAAAATGTTTGTTGCAAATTTTAAAGTCCATAGCGCATCTGAGAGCGGTATGAGGAGACGCTATAGGACGTGATTTTTATGGGTTTAATAGTGTCTTACAAGTAGTTCCCCGGATTCACAAAACACCACAACACCAAAAAGAAAACAAGCGCCTCCCAACTATATGAATGAACTCAATTACACTCCATTCGGTCGGTGACTACCCTCTCATTTCTTCAACTCTATAACACCTTATAGATCCTCACGCTGAAAGCTAAATGCATAAAACTCCGATCTATAACGGTGCTTCTTAAGCCGGGTAGAGACTAGGACAGATCCATCCCTTCAAACATTATACCGAAACCTTTGGAGCAACATATACAAAACACCACACGACGAATTCACTTGCAATCAAAATGACAACGGTATTAATTTCTTCGTACCAAGTTCTTCTGTGTATATCATCCATACGCTATATTATAAATGACGGTACATCCTTCATCGTAAACTTTGATCAATATTTTATCCCTCTCGTTTGAGAAAGCAGATTCAAGGAGAAAAAAAAAACACATGACAAGGTTGACCATTGTCCTTTTAACTTACTGGCACACTAAACATCTAGTGTGAGCACCTCTACTCTAGTGAGATAGTTATCACTTCCATACACCATAACAATATTCGCCCAATTTTTATAAATATTTCGAAATAATAATAATAATAATCTCATCAGATCTGAGTATCAACCATTAAAACTTATCCACCATAATATTCATAATACCAAGGTATAGATTGCGTCCCACCCGTTGAGGGTCTTTCTAATAATAAGGCATGTAGCGTGACGGCCTCCTGAACCTCGGAACTTTCCTGAAATAGAATGTTACGGATAAAGTAAGAGATGGATGAAATTCAAATATGTTAAAAGCTACAGGAGTTAAAATAAAAAGGTAAGAGTTGTTACAAAAACCTCCTAAATTGCTTTTTTTTTAAGATTCAAGAACTTTTTATTGAACAAATACAATACATTTTTGTAATCATATTTTGGCACATTAATTATTTATCAAATTAAAAAAAAGAGTGAAATTGAGATGCTAACCCATATCCATATGGGGAGTAGAAATAAGGAGGTACATATGGCCTCCTAAATCCTCTGTAGCCCATGTATGGATTGAAACGCCTCCCACGGTACTGCTTCATTCCAGGTACGTTTGTCCGTTTAGCCATTACCTGCATAAAACATATAATCATTATCATCAAACATGGAAATTTAATCAGCTAGGTAAGGCAATTCGTATTATCAATCACTTGGAGCTAAACCATCAATCGAGATGAAAAATGTATAATCTTTCTAAGAGATTTTTTAGCTTCAAATCATGTTCAAAGAATCCCACATACATCATTCAAGGTTCGTGTTGTGTCAATTGATGGTGGTGGATAAAAGTTGATCCAGTATAAGAGATGGAGACAGGTTGTTAGTGAAATTGCTTTTCAGTTATATGTATGCTTGTACCATTAAGTAGCAATCATTATAATCACAAATCCTACTTTTTCAGGCCATCTGAGGTTTTATAATCGACTGCATAGCTCCCATGAGATTGAGCCACCACACACACAGACTAACACAAGAAGCGAGACATGTATAGTAAGAAAAGAATGAAAAAAAGTTTCACTCCATAGAAGTTTCTTACATATAGAACAATATTTGTAGATATAAACACGGGATGTCTCCTCATTTGTACCATGCTAAATTAAAGAAATGTGCGTCAAAGCGTCCTAAACATTTGGGAATTTAAGTTTACTAGCATACAAAAACTCGTCCTGGTCCTAAAAACCACATTATTGAACGAGCATAAACAATAACCTCATAAGATACCATGCTACTTCACCATCCTCCTTGAATTGAGTAAAATTAACTAATATATTAAATACAATAAAGAATTTAAACTAATAAAGTTATCTTGCTTATAGAGTGAATTTGTATATCTAGCACTAGAATCATTTATTAACAACTATGTGACACAAATGAATCAAAGATTGACAAGTCGATTAAAAGGATTCTATCATCGAGTTTGATTTAGTGCTGCAGGCAGCTGTAACTGAGCAAAGACGGTTCAATTTAAGGTTCCAACTTCCAAATCCACACTCCTAGCACAAAGGAAACATAAGAATGATGCCATTTCCATTTATCATAAAGTGGTACATGCGCGTCTTATTATTCGTCATGTTCATGAGGGACATGAACACCCAATAACTTGTGAATATATCTGTGTTGTAAAATGCAAGCCTACGCGCGATACGACCTCATGCGGATGGCATGGTACAAAAGCCAATGTGCCTCTAAGCGCATCCATCTGAGGTGCAACTTTGGCTTCCAGCCACTTCCTTGTCGATGACAATTGCATTCATTCTATTTTATGGGCCTAAGCTGATGCTAATTTTCTTCTACTTTCCTCCTCTCAACTGACTCTATGTCAATGGCAGTTCTCTTCCAGTTTTCTCCTCTCATCTGACCATTGCTGCTGCTTTGCCTAGTTTTCTCACTTTTTCTTCTGCTCGATTTGTTCTTTTCTCATTCTTCTTTTTCTGTATGATGCTATGTGCCAAACTCACCTGTTCAGTCTGAATTCTAACTGCTGTTTGCCACATGCACGTGATATGTGCACCTCTCGCCTTGGCTCCAGGGACCTATCTCCTTGGTGCGCTTCGCACAGGAGCATATAGACTTAAAAATATACATTCCAACTTATATTTTTATATTTATGCAGAGGAGGTATAGCAGTTGTTCATAAAAGTCGGTACAAGAAAAGAAATTGTTACCTTCAGTTGTCTGCCATGTAGCTCAGATTCACTAAGGGCGAGAGCCTCCTGAACCGCTTCAACTTCAAGAAACTCCACATAAGCAAAACCCTTTGGTTGCCCAAACTTATCAGTAAGGATGGTGACTCTGTTCACAGTGCCACAAGACTGAAAATGCTGCTGTACTTCTTCAGGGGTGCAAGCATAATCCACCTGTCAACACCTAACTTAGATGAAATTCGAAATAACATCAAATACATATATATGCAGAGTTCATCTGTAAGTCAAATTCGAAGAAATTTCATCCACATGCCTCAGCCTACCATGCACTTCCTGCAATCTGCAGTTCAAATGCATTTTACAGTCATGCATCACCATTTTGGGTGCAAATTTTTCATGCTTTTCTTAACTATGACTTCAGGTTGTTCTAAATAGATTAAGACGTGCTGATATTACAATTAAATGTTTATTGTATTCAAATATACCTTAAATGTGTATTTAACACTTAAATGTATGCATTACCACCGATTCTGCTTGTTTCTTATTGGAGCTTCCAACTGAAAAAGGGATTGAACTTATATTGTTTGAATATATAACTTTTTCACTGTTACACAATTAACTATAATCAGTGATGAAAATCTATAATCCTAAATAGTGTGAGAATATGCTAAATATGGTTTTTCTCAATTAATAAAACAAGCAATAATGCATATCAAAAGTCAACCAGCATAAGGCCAAGTTACCAATTTTCAAATATACTGAAAGCCAAGTAAGAAGAGATTGTCCTCATAACTGGTTACAGGAAGGCAAAATAAAATAAAAACACAGTTTGTGATAGAAACATATGTAGTGATTGCAAACCCCTCACCACATCAACTCAGTTCTAGGGCTATTTGTAGCATCACCATCAACCTTGCACAGCAGAATGAATCTCCAAAGATTGCACCAGTTACCTTCACTCATTATCTTCACAAATATGGATTGCTTTCGACAATACTGAGACTGAATAACGCAAAAAATTTGCTTCTTGCATATACATTTTTCTTATTCTTCTCTCATCGTGTCTACATTACGACTCTTTTTTTTTTCCTTTTCCTTTTCCTTTTTCTTTTTTCTTTTCGTTTTTTCTTTTCTTTTTTTTTCTTTTTGGTTTTTCTTTTCTTTCTTTTTTCTTTATTCTGCTTTTTTCAGAAATAAGAGTGTGACAAACTATTCCCCTCCTTTCTTTTATTTATAGTTAATCCATAATTCCACATCCTACTTATATTTTACATTACAGAAACATAGAAATACAGTTGTAGAAAACCAAAGCCAATGCCGGAATGGACAACATCCATGCTGATCAACTGTAAAAAGAAAAATGCTGGTGCTCTAGAGAGATTTAAATAGTCCTGTGATCAGGCAGATAAAAGTTAAATAAAAAAAAAATAATGAAGAGCATTCCAATATACCGGGAAAGAAAAGAGTTGACCACGGTTGATCAACAAAAAAAAGGGTTGTTGTGTAATAACAAAAAGGGATGAACATTGGCACAAGAGAAAACTTGTTGTTTCTTTTCAAAAACCTTGAGGAGAGTGATATTCATTAAAAAAAAAAAACCGACACTAATTAATGATGAAAAGCATCATAATAAGCCAAAAACTATAGATTTAACGTGAGCTGATTGCAAAGAAGGTTTGGTTTATCAAACAGAGAGGTTAGCATGAACAGTGGGACTAGAAAAAACTAGTATATTTCTTTTCGAAGTCCTTGAGGTGAGTGATCTTCCAGAAAAGAGACATCATGAGAAATGAAAAAATCAGATGGTCTGATGATTTTGATGGTGAAGTTCTAAGGAAAAGAAACAGCAATGGACAAAACTTAATGATGTGGTGTGTAACTGACTGCACATGGCATTGGTATAAACATAGCCAAAAGCATAAAATTGGTCAAGGGAAAAACAGACAAACAAGAAAAAGGAAGCAATGTCCATTAGTAGGCTGTTGATGTACAAGTTCATGAATTTGTGTTAAAGGAAGCCTAACATGGGTGAAGGAGAAGAATTTGCACAAATTATACAAGAAAGAAAGAGAGAAGAGGAAGTAAATTTACTTCCTACATAGGGTTCATTAAAAAAAATGTGTGCTGCTTGCTTACATTGCCAACAAATATAGACCTTGTATCTACTTCCTCCTTGCTTGCCTGGGTAGCAGCTGCACCAACAGGATCTGTAGAGAAACATAATCAAGTTAGAGTGTATCAATCATATAATAGAAAGAAAGATAGAAAAAAACAAAAAACAAAAAAAAATTATTATATTCTTTTAAAATAACTAACTACTGAATGACACGACGAAGAAAAGGAATCAAAATTATTGACCTTGAACAGCAGCACCCATTTCTTTCTCAACTTTGGCTTGCATTTCGCGAAGAGCGGCGGCCTCTTCCTCCATCTCCTTTAATCGTTTCTTCATCTCGTCCAACTCCTGCGGTGCTAGAAAATTAATTAAGAAGCGATCCGCGATTAGGGTTTACAGATACATACGAATGAAACAGAAAACAACCTTTACGGCGTCATCGTCTGCGGTGGCCATCTCCACGTCGGCGTGATGAGGATCAACGTCGCCCTCTATTTCAGGGATGTCTCCTCCGTACACCTCGTGCTCCTCTTCCTCCATACCCCACTCTCTCTCTCTAACTCATACGCCGACTCGTTATTATTATTGGAGTAGCTTACGGATAGTCACAGAGGTGCACATCAGAACCGGTTTCCGAACCGAAACTGGCGGACCGATCCGGTTCCAATCCCAACAATTGAGAACCGGTTCGGTTCCATATAAGAACCGACAGTTCCTGTTTGATTCTGACCCCCAGCTACGAAAACCGGTTAAAACCGGTTCTGTAAAAACCGGTTCCGACCGTTAAAGTGTACAGAATCGGGATAGGCTTCGTTTTAACGGCTTTATAGCCGTTAGACCTGCAAAAATGGCATTTTTTTACTTTTTTTACCCCCTTAAAGACCCTATAACTTAGTATAAATAATAGTCTCATGTATTGGGTTCATTACAAACTATCAAAACTCTAAAAACTCACTAAAAAATTATCGTTTTCGATCGCGTATTGTCGTTATGGCTAACCCAAGTGAAGCATCCGTTGCGGAAAATGCGAGTTCAAGTGCCTTTGTCGTGAGGGTGAAGGAAACAACTAGGAACAGGGACCCATGGGCACATTTCGACTTATGCGAAATGTCGAACGGGCCGGACAAGGCGCGTTGTCATGCTTGCGGGGGGGCTTTATGAGTGTAGGTCCAGAAAAACAACCAAATCACGATATTGCTATCACAAACGAGTGCGGAATCCTCGTTAGTGATTGATTCGAGAAGAAAGTAGATGAAGGAGACTTGATAAACCAAAGAAGATCAAATCTTGAATGTAAAACACAACTTTCTTGAGCTAGTGAACACTGATCGTAAACAAGGGAGGTGACAGAAATCGTAAATTCAAAAGCTGCATTAATCATCAACACAAGGGTTTATATACTACCCACTTACAAACCCTAATCCAATCATAAACTCAAAACCGGCCCACATGGCCTAAATCGTAAACACTAAGCCCATAGGCCCAATACTAAACAAGCCCACAAAACTAATGTTCATGCCTCTAGTGTATAGCCCAACAATCTTCCCCTAGGCATGAATCATTAGAAAGTCTAAGGAAGATGTAAATCAAATCTGAATATATGCGCCTCTTTCCTTGACCACCATTCTTTCTCCACGATCAGACATGCTGTGCCATGAAACAATCTCACCCGTATAGCATTCTGCATGTCATGCTCGTCACCAAGAATTGGACGAATTGCCAGGAGCTTGATGTCATTCTCTCCGAACCTCAGCAAATCTACGAGATCATACATTCGGAACTCTCTCATTCTCTTGCAAACAACCACCACTTCATACGTTGTGGGATCATAGAACCAGCTGTCAAAATTCTTCACAAGCGTATGGTCTTCAATTTCATCGAGCATGTTGATGACTCGTGTTCGTTTGGTGGGAGGGCACCTCATTTCACCGATTGGTTCATTGGTGACAGGATCACTTCCGGTTTCGACCCACCTTGCAGCCTTCAGATCAAAGTTTTCAAAGTTCTGCTCCATCTGTGCTACCAAGTTGTCGCGAACCAGATTTCCATGATTAGCGTTCCACCTGTTAATGAACGGTGCCCTGAGCAAATTTCTCAATTCTGTCTCGGTCTAGGAGTGGAATTGACCCCTTGATCTGTAGTATTCGACTGGACTATATCCATCTCTTACTACAGCAAATAACTCATTTTCTGCATCATAATGCCAACACAGAATTGGTTGTCGGCTTCCTTTCTTGTCTAGCTCACTCTCACCCACATCTATGCTATATTTCACAGGAGTAGGTCCTCTGAAAAACTCCTTGAACCAATTCACTTGTCCTTCGGGAGCCATAGAAATATATCTTCCACCACGTACATATTCAGACATTTCAATGGTGTCATCTCCTTCATCTTCTTGAGTAGCACTTGTATCCTGAACTCCTTGAGATGAGCTTTGTCCAGGCTCACCTGAAGCACTTGACACCACAGCACCTTTCAATTCATTATACTTCTTTTTCAAATCTATCAAGGCCTCATACAAGTACTTAAACCTATTCTTTTCAGCCACTTCCTTGTCTTTTAACTTTTTGTTCTCAGCCTGGAGTGCTTTTATCCCAGTCTCTCTAATTCTGTTCTGAGACATCAGAAAGTTAATGTGTGGGTCTGCACTTATCCTCATCTTAATAGGGAGCTCAGCAGCTTGAAATGGGCGAAAACTTGGGATAACTGTTGGCGGCAGACTTGTCCCAGTAGAGACACTTATTCTCACAGGGCTGGGTACTACAAAGGTGTTATCAACCTCCAGAAATTGCCTTTCTTCATGAACATGGCTACGTTCATTCAGAAGAGGACTTTCAGTCTGAACCTGGGCAGGTTGATCTTCAATATTCTGATCAGTTGTTTCTTCTTGAATAATTTGACTTTGAGAGCTGGACCCTGTTGGATGGACCATCAACAGACTTGAGCTAGTCTTTGTGAACTTGAACCTGACACTTCTTGGATCTGTCCTTTTTCTGGGAGATGGTTCACGAATGGGGACAGGCTCTTCAAGCATCTCATTCATATTGAACTGAGTATCCAACTCTTGAGGGATGGAGTCACCACTAGAAGACGAATTCAGGACATCCCTTGATCTTTTAAGATTGATTGGTTCTAAGTCCCCATAGATATCATCATCCACATTCCCTTGATCAGCGAAGATGTCGTCCATCACATTTTCTTCATCAGAAGGTATACCTTCTGTTTGATCCAGAACATTTACAGCAATTGGTGCTGTCACATCGTGATCTTCAGCAACAGTCACATTCACAGTCGGCACATTTGGTTCAGGTTCAGCCTCTTGATCTGACTCAATCACTTGCTCTCTAGCAACTTCAGGAAAGGCACCTCTTTTGGCCCATTCAATCCTTCCCTGAAAGCTGTTCTTTCCTTTTCTGTCCTGTGTCTGCAGGCCAAATACGCCACTATCCATGAATTTGATATCCAATTTCTCTATACTTTCATCGATCATCGGGTACTTCTTCATCACCACCATTTGTACGAATCTTGGAGTCATAAGAAACTGATCTCTCGCACTTAAAACTGCATTCCCAACCCAATCTATCAGCATCATTTTTGAGAAGTTGAAGTTCCAATCTAAGGCCAATGCGACAAAAGCTGTTCCATGCATTTTGTTAAGTTGATCGAAGCTAGTTCTCTTTCCCAGAAAGGATTTCTGCATGTAGTGAGCCAGGCACCTCCAGTAGTGCGGCAACAGCTTCTTGAAGATAGGAGGGAACTTTCCTTCATATCCCATCAACTGAGCACCTTCTAATACACGAGCCTGTGGGTACTCTATTGGATGTTCAGCTCTGTCATTTATGTTCAATCCCTGGCGGATGTCTTCTTCCAATATCACAATTTGACGATTCTGAACTGTTGCTGTGATCCTCGTCTTGTCAGCATTTGCCCTTGCTGTTCCCCAGAATTCTCTTACAAGTTGCTCATCGATAAGCACACTTATCCGCAAAGCATGATTAATCTTGCATACATTCAGCCAAGCCACCAAAGAGTAGAAAAGTTGCATGTGCCTCTCTGGTGGGTTGCTGACGGACAAGCTACCAATCAAACACGGAATAGTAAAACTCCCGGGATCCTTCATCTTCTGTGGCGGCTTGTTCTGAAGAACTGCTGAACACTCCTCGTTCAGTGTAACGGTCGACAACCCCTCAAGTTTCTTTTTGTTACTTAACAAATCCTTAAGAAACCTGGCATACTTAGGCATTTGTGCTAATGCCTCGACAAACGGAAGATTTATGTGAAGTTGTTTGAACAGGGCAAGAAATTTGCTGTAATTCTCCTCAGCTCTATCCTGTCTCAAACGTGCGGGATATGGAACAGGAGGTGTGTAGACTCTCGCGGGCTCCTTGGGGCGTGTTGTACTTGCTGGGCGTAGCCTAGTAGGGTGCACCTGCCCAGGAACCTCAGTCTCAACCTCAACATCTCTCTCCTCAGTAACCGGCTCAGCAGTGGCTGGCGGTACTGGATCCTGAGTGGTCTTGCCACTCTGAGTGGTAATCGCCTTAGCTGTTTGGCGAGGATTTGTCTTGGTATTGCCTGGCAAACCTCCCTGCTGGTGCTCTGACATAGATTTGGCAAGCTGGCCCATCTGCCTCTCAAGATTCTGCATATGAGTGCCCATGTTACTCATCTCCTGCTCATTTCTCGAAAAACGCAACTCACATGGCTGAGCAACCTTCTGAGTGTCAAGGGTTGCTTTCTGATTCTGCTGAAGCAACTGAGAAACCATGTCGGTCAGGTTCTTCATACCTGAATCCTCTGTCTGAACCGGGATCTGTCTGTTGCCCCCTGGGTTGTAAACACCCTGCTGTCTCTGTGGTGGTCGTGGCTGGAACCCCGGTGGGTTCGAACTGCTCGGCTCTTGTCTCCATCCCGAATTCCGGTTTGGTCTCCAAGCCTGATTGTAGTTATACTAGTTGGGCGGTGGGTGGGCCTGGCTAGCCATGTAATCGACTTGCTCTGGTAGCTCGGTGCTACCAACAATGGGAAAACTCGTAATATCATGAGGACCAGCACATAACTGACAGAATTTCACATGCTGTTGTGTCTCCTGTGGCTGGTTCATCTGCTTCTGACTCGTCTGCATCCCTTTCATTATCTGAGATAGCGCCTCGACCTGCGCTGAGAGAGCTATAACGGGATCTACCTGATGAACCCCTCTAGTCTGGGGCTGTCTACTCGTACGCGTGGTAGACCACTGGTAGCCGTTCAACGCAAGCTCCTCAAGTAAATCACGCGCCTCCTCTGGCGTTTTGCTGCTCAGAGATCCACCGCGGAACTGTCAACAGTCGGGCGCGTGAGGGCGTTCAAACCGCCATAGAAAATCTGCACCTGCTGATGCAACTCGATGCCATGGGATGGGCATTTCCTCAACAACTCCTTAAACCTCTCCCAAGCCTCATACAAACTCTCGGTATCCTCCTGCACGAACGAATAAATCTTGTTTCGGAACATCGTGGCTTTCGATGGAGGAAAGTACTTGGAAACGAATTTCTGAGTCAAAGAATCCCAAGTAGTAATAGAACCAGGCGGAAGGGACTGAAGCCATGCCTTCGCTGCGCCGCGAAGGGAAAATGGGAAGAGTCTCAACTTAACGGCCTCCGATGTGACTCAATTGAGTTTGAATGTGTCGCAAACCTCAAGGAAATTTGAAATATGAGCCATCGGGTCATCGTTCGGAAATCCATCAAACTGAACAGAATTTAAGATCATGGAAATGGTCTGTGGCTGGATCTGGAAGTTGTTAGCTTCCACGGGTGGTCGTATGACACTAGGTTGCGCCCCCGCGATGTCGGGACGAGCGTAGTCGGCGAGCGTGCGTCTCGGCGGAAGTGTCATCGGAACTGGAACAACTAATGCCTCCAAACGTCGAAGTCTATGAAAAACCCTCTCAGGCTCGGACAACGGTGAAAAAGGACTCCTCCGACGACGAATGCGCATAAACAGACGAAAAACGAAAAAGAAAACAAAAACAAAACATAAAGAAACTAGACTAAGCTAATAAACTAACTAACACGTAGGTAAACACAGAAATAAGCAGACATACTAGAAACATGCAAATAAACAAGTAACGAAAGCAAGTAAATGGCTAAACTACTAGCTCCGAACTTTCTCGAAATCTGCGCGTCCCCGGCAACGGCGCCAAAAACTTGAAGCGCGAGATGTGGTCTATAAAAATATGATCAAGTTTTAAAAAGGTAAATTCTGAGTGACCAACTACACGCTACGGGCAAGTATACCCATCGAATGTAATATAGTATCGGCAAGTACCGGATATCAATCCGAGGACGCAAATATAGCCTCTCGATACTGGAACTTTGCTAATATCTAGCCGAAAAGTGGTTGATTCAGGAATAACTAAGAAAACAGACAGGAAGGAAACTGAAATAGCTATAGAGTAGGAAAAACAGGATCTAGGTGAAAACAATGAGAGAAAGATGCTACCTGGAAAGGAGTCCTCTAGGCCTAAGTTTGACTTCTAATCCGACTGACCTGTATGACACTATCCACCAAATGACGATAACCAAGACAACTAAGACTATAGACACATCTTTGTTACCTAGGCGATCCTAAAATGAAGTTCGGATAGCAAACAGATTGTTAATGCCTAATGGCCTAACCGCTTCGGTCAAAGCGGACTAGACACACATGAAATAGCAAACCACTCGAGAGGTCTCTCAATGTAGAACCTATAACATGCTAAAATTCTGAATTGAATCCCTTGGAACTTAAGCAATGTCTAGCATGAATGGGAAGGTCAAAACCTTAAGGACTCAAGAATCCTAACCTAACCAACAATGCTAAACAACCACCTAATGTGCTAAACGAATCGGTCAACTCAATTCAACACAAATGTCTAACAAATCCAGCCCCTAATCACCTTTGCATAATCATATAGAAGGTCTTCTAAGCATGCATCAATCAAAGACTTATAAAAGTCAAAGTCAACAATAAACAATTTACCAATTAGGTTGAAGTTCTCCAAACCTAAGCAAATCATCCACATTATACAATCATAATAGAGGATAAACATGCAAACATGATCATTCCAAGGTTCCAAAACAAATTTTCTAAGCATTAACATCAAGTCATAAAGAAAAGTCAAGATAGCTAGTCAAACTAGGCCTAAATTCATCCAATCCAAGTAACAAATAGAGATCTAGCCACTAAACATTATCAAAACAACTAAAAATCCAAACTTTAACAAGTTCATGAACAAAGAAATAAAGAAAAAAGGTGAAGAAATCTAGCCTCTATGAGAAAACGAAAACCGAAGGGTTGTAAATCTTCCAATTTCGCATCCAAAAGCTTCAAACTTGATCTCTAATCTTTCCTTCAAGGTTCTAGATCTTAGAGAGAGTTTTTAGGGTTTTTCTAGAGGTTTATGGGGGTCTCCTCTCCAGAAAACGGCGGCCTCAAGCTTTTATAATGAAAAAAATAGGGTCCGGAAATGATCAGGCCGCCAATTGATAAAACTGGGCTTGGCCGCCGAGCATATAAAAGCATACAGAACAGGATTTAAACCAACACATGGATCTGGTTTGGTGGCTGGTACTTCGCTGGATAAGCTGGAGGTCAGGGGTTCGATCCCTGCCTCCAGCGATTTGTTTTCTGCTTTTTTAGCTAGGCAGCTCTGCTCTGGGCTGCTGACATGGGCCTCGCTACTGGGCTGGCTCTGGACTACTGGGCTGCCAGGAGACTGGGTCCGGACTGAATGCAGCTGGGCCGGCTGCTGCTTGTTATTATTATCATTTTTTTTTCTAAACTCCACAACTTCTTCATCCGAGCATCAAATCCGCTTCTGTTTTTTTCTGATTTCTTCTAAATTCATCGAGCACACACCAAACACCTAAGATTCAAATATAAATACAATTAAGCACCAAATTTGAGAACTTTTAAATTAAAAACTCAAATAAACACCAAATTTAATACTTTTCAATTAAACATCTATTTAAATGAAGGGGTTTTATTTATTTATTTATTTTATGTACATGATGCTACACATCATGGGTCATCAAGATACGCAGGTGTTTTGGTCAAAAATTCACAAAGGAATTTCGTATTCCAAACTTAGAATGTGAGGTAGTGTGCTTGTCAATATGCTCGAAATGTAAAACTGAACACAAGGATGTAACGAGGGAAAAATCCAGGATTCTTCGAGTTGCCTCTAGGAATCCTAGCAAAAAAACCTCGGGAGCCGGCCTGAAGGGCCCGCTACCACACAATTTTATTGATAGGAAACTGAAAATTACAAGTGTTTTGGAGGTTTGATCGATCAGGCTAAGTGTTACAGAGATCGTATGCTATCAGAGCTAATGTGTGAATGAGTTGTGTGTGTTCCTACTGATCGAATCCTCGATTTATATAACGAATACAATGCTAACAAACTTTCCGGGATTCCCGGGATCCTACTATCCAACTAATTCGACCGTTAAGGGCCTCTTCGTTCACTTGGTCCACGATCTTCTTTAGCTGGGGCGTAAGTTTCGGAGGTAGTTGATGACTTCGTCGAAACCTGGTCAAATAAACACGTGGCAAATATGAGGGTTAGTTAAAAATAAATAAATCAGGATACCTGGATTCATGGGATTCCCAGACGTTAATAGGATTCCTGCACTGTGTGAGCTTCCTGCGAGCATCCTGAAAATACACCCTCAACAATTGCCCCTTGAATTTCAACAGATGTGGATAAGCTCGACAGCTGTTAAAATTCAAAAAGATGCCTTTTTCACGGCGTGAAAACGGTAAAAACAGTTGAGATGGGACAGTTTTCTCGGCGCCCCATGGTAATCATGACTTTTTCTTTAAATAGGAGATTTCACCAAGAGATTCTCACCGTCTTCTTCACATAACCTCTCGAGCTTCTCCGATTATTCCAGGTCAGTCCCTTTTCTTCGTCTTCTCGTTTTCTTCTCGTTTTTCGGCCATGGCCAAGAAAATCACACGTTCGTCTTTGTCGTTGATCTCTCCGGTTGTCGAAGATTTCCATGATCAGGGGTATATCATCCCCTGTGAGGAAGAAACTTGTACCTTCGACAATCGCGACATTCTCGAGTTGAAGAATTCCGGCATCTTTCCGCCGGAAACTGTTTTCCGACCTTTCGATTCCCTTACCAAGTCCGATTTCATGTCCACAACTTGGGTCTGTTTCATGTACTACCCTTTTTCGCTCGGAATGACATTCCCCTTTCCAGAGCTCGTCACTCAGTTTTTCAAAACCACCCGGCTTTCTTACTCCCAAACCATGCCGATGGTCTGGAGAATCTTGTATTCTCTGGATCAGTTGAACCAAACCAGGAATCTCGACATTGGGATTCCTGAGATCTGTGAAGCATATAAGTTAAGAACCCATGGTTGTAGCCGGTTTGTTCTCCAGGCTCGTACCTCCACCTCCCAGTTGATTCCCCGAGCTTCCCACAATGACCATGACTGGAAGAAGCGTTTTTTCTTCGTCAAACGAGACTCGATTCCTGGGGGGACGGAGTTGCCGTTGAAGTGGGTTGAGAAGGGTAGGATATTGATGTTTCTTGTTGTTGCTGATTTTCCGATATGTGTCTAACTTTTCTGTTGTTTTCTTTTTTGCAGCACCCAAGTTTGAGAGTCTCATCAAGAAGCAGCCTGATTTCAAGAAGCTCGAAGCAATTTACCGGATTCCTGCCAGCGAGAGAGCCCTAGTTCTTGAAGCAACAGCTAGCGAAAACAGCTATTCAGCCGACCACACTCCCGCCATGTCTGGTAAGTCTTCGTAGGATTCTGAATTGTTTACTTATTCGAGCACCCTGGATACTAATAACCTGTTTCTGTTTGCAGCTCCCAAATCCAGCGCCTCATTTTCCCTGAAGGATCTTGACAGTCTCCTCAAAGTCAAGAAGGAACAACTTGAGCATCCCACCGTCTCCAAGCCGCCTGTCAACCGACCAAAGGCCTCGGCTTCCAAGAAGAGAAAGGCCCCTGAAGCTCCAGCAGCTCCCGTGGTGTACCTGGAAACCTTTGAAGATCTTGCCCCTTCCGAGGTCAGCAACAAGATCCTCTCGATGCAGACCATGATCAACCTGGTAAGAAGCTCATATAATTTCATGTTAGTTTCATACCTGTTACAGCTGCTGATCAGGATTCCTGTTTGTGTAGGGTATCGAGAAGCTGAGCTTCCAGGCTATGGACATGGAGAAGAAGCTCATCGAAGCCAATGAGAAGATCCAGGCTCAAGCTGAGACTGCTAAGGGTAAGACCCTTCTCTATGAGCATAAGCTCACTGAGCAGCGTCAAGCCCTGGAAGCCAAAATGGCCGCTGATGCTGAAATCGGCCAACTCTCGGCTGCCCGGAGCGTCTTAGAATGCAAAATTCAGATGGCAGAAGAGGCCGAAGCGGCTGGCTTTCAGGTTCCAGGTTGGGACATAGCAGGCTGGAGGCTAGTCTTGGAATCATTGGGAGGAGATGGCGATGGGGAAGGAAAAGATGGGAATGATGGTGGCTCCTCAAAAATGGTTCCGGATTCTCCGGTGGCGATGACAAGGGCTTATGTGTTGGAGCTGGGAGAAGGCAAGAAGCTGGAGGATGTGGTGAAGCAGGTGGAGGAGGAGAAGATAGTGGGCGATGAGGACAATGCAACGGTCTGAGCCCACTTTTTTATGTTTTTTGGTGGTTCTGTTGGGTGAAACATTTTTCTATTTCCTGTAATGAACAAGTAACAAACAACAATGGTAGGGATCCTGGTGGAGGGATCTTGTGTTTACAAGACGAAACCAGGATTCCTAAAAACAATCTTTTGACCTTCGAGCTTCTCAAGTGGAGGGATCCTGAGGTTTTCAGGACGAAGCTTGAGAAGCTCACAACCTTCCGTAATTATCAATAATATTAGTATCTTTTGGCTTCTCATGTTGTGATTTGTATTGAAATTTCCACAAATAGGATTGGTTTACAAAAATTAGTAAGAATCTTAAAAAATGACTTGTATGTTGGAAAACCATTCGAGACTTAAATAATATAATAGGTTAGTCTTCAAGATTAAACAGTAAAAACTGACCTTTGAATTTTACCTTAGTCGATTTTCCGATTTCAAACAATCATATCTTCTTTCACCTGATTTGGGATTCCTACGGGAATCCTACATGCACTTTTCTCAGCACTTGTCTCAATTTCCTCCAAAACCTGAAACAATTTTGAGAAGCTTCTTGGCCTCCGGCCGAAGCTAATACTTCCGAGAGTAAACAAGTTAAAAATAAGCTGGGGATAAACCCGGGATTCTTGGGACTAAGCCAAAACTGGGGACAAGCCCGATAAACTTGGGACTAAGCCAAAACTGGGGACAAGCCCATACGTATGTGACATGAAAATGCCAAAACCTTAGATAACACGTCAGTGTTATAAACCTTGAGAATCCTCCCAGCAGCCTCCAGTGACAAGATTGTCAGCCACCCCTGGAGTGGACTGGTCCGGCCACCTTTAGCATACTGGGGGACAACGTGCGCTACTGGCGAGGGTCGTGCGCTACTGGCGATTACCCAAACTTAGGAGAGGAGTCAGCCTCTCAAACCTTAGAAGGCGTGCGGGACACCTTAAACGTAGGAGAGGTGGCCAACCTCTAACTGGGGATATACCCAAAATTCTCTAGGATTCTCAAATTCTGCAAAACACTCAATGCTTGGTGAGGGGTGGGTGTTAGCTTAGCTAACACCACTCCGATGCTTAAGTCAGTAATGAATCATAAAAATAATAAGAATAAATTGAAATAGGATTAGTATACGTACCTTGGATTATTTATACAGTGAGGATCCTTGGGATTCTGCCTGAGATTCTCAATGGGATTCTCACATAAAATACGCTTTAAGGTGGACAGCATTCCAAGCTCTTGGCAGAGGTTCTCCTTCCATATTTATCAGACGATATGCCCCCTTTCCTTCTTCAGAATCTATAAGGTAAGGGCCTTCCCACTTGGGTGCCAACTTCCCATCAGCAGGATTGGTAGTATTCTGAAAAGCTTTCCTCAAGACCAAGTCACCTACTTGGAATCTTCTCAGCCTGGTGTTCTTGTTATAAGATTTCGCTATCCGCTGTTGATAAGACGCCATTCGGATTCTGGCCATATCTCTGAGCTCCTCAACTGTTTCGAGATCCTGAAGGAGATTCTGGCTGTTGGTTTCAGGATCTTGGCAATTGACTCTGGCTGTTGGGAGTACCATCTCTGTAGGAATCACAGCTTCTGCCCCAAATACTAACGAGAATGGCGTTTGGCCAGTAGCATTTTTAGGTGTAGTTCTGTCTGCCCAAAGGACAAATGGCAGCTCCTCAGCCCATTTACCTTTCTTGGAGCCCAACTTCTTCTTGAGATTGTTGATGATGATTTTATTGCTGGATTCTGCCTGCCCATTAGCCTGAGGGTGGACAGGTGTTGAAGTGATCATCTTGATGCCCCAGCTTTCACAAAAGCTTGTTGTTCTCTTGCCTATAAACTGGGAGCCATTATCGCATATGATCTCTGCCGGAATCCCAAATCTAGTGAGGATGTTCCTCTTGATGAAGGATATCACTTCTTTCTCTCTTACTTGAACATAGGCTTCTGCTTCAATCCATTTGGAAAAGTAATCCGTCATGGCAAGCATAAACACTTTTCCTCCGGGAGCCTTTGGCAGCTTACCCACAATATCCATGCCCCACTTCATGAATGGCCATGGGGATACTATAGGATGCAGATGCTCAGCGGGTTGATGGAGGATATTGCCATGCCTTTGACAAGCATCGCATTTCTGTGAGAAGCTCGCAGCATCCTTCTTCATAGTTGGCCAATAATATCCGAACCTGAGAACTTTAGAGAACAGTGCCCTGCCCCCGGTATGGTTCCCACAATCTCCACTGTGGATGTCTTCAAGCACCTCTAGAGCTTCTGACTTCTCTAAGCACCTTAAGTAGACACCTGCAAGAGATCTTCTATATAGGATATTATCAATTATAGTATAGGGTACTACCTTTGTGCGAAAAGCTCTGGGGTTTTCGCCCTTGGGAATCTCCCCATCTTTGAGATACTTCCGGATCGGGTAGGTCCAGGACTCTTGAGCATCTTCAGGATTCTCAACATCTGCGCCTGCATTATTGTCAACAGCCTGAGCTTCCTGTAGAGCTATCGCTGGCGTCAAGATGTGAGTTATTGGAATTTTGACATCCTCAGGGATCCTGAGCGATGAAGCTAAGTTTGCCAAGGCATCGGCTTCTGCATTATCTTCTCTTGGTACCTGGGAAATGCTAAAATTTTCGAAAAATAGAGACAATTTTTTAACAATCTCAAGATATTTGATCAGATTCTCCCCTCTCACTGCATAGGAGCCATTAAATTGGTTAGTTAATAAGAGAGAATCAACAAACACTTGTATAGATAGGATTCCCATATCCCTAGCCAGCTGTAATCCAGCAATTAAAGCCTCATATTCAGCTTCATTGTTGGTAGCCTGGAATTCACAGGATATGGATAGAGGTATTATGTCCCCCTGTGGCGATTTTAGCAGGATTCCCAGCCCTGTTCCTCTGACATTTGAGGAGCCGTCAGTATAGAGGATCCAGTCTTCCTTGAGCTTCTCAAGCTGCTGGACTTCCTTTTCAACTTCTGGTTCAATGTCACTGCTGAAATCCGCCACAAAGTCAGCTAATGCTTGGGACTTGATTGCCGTTCTTGGTTCATATTTGATGTCGTAGGCACTCAGTTTGACTGCCCACTTAGCCATCCTTCCTGACATTTCCGGCTTCCTGAGAACTGCCTTGATAGGATAGTTAGACATCACAATTATAGTATGGGTTTCAAAATAATGTCTAAGTTTAGTGGAAGCCATTATGAGAGCTAGAATTAATTTTTCAAGGTGAGAATACCTGGATTCTGCGTCTAGCAGGGTTTTACTTACATAATATACCGGATGCTGCTGACCTTGATAGTCTTTTACCAGGACTGCACTGATCGAGCTTCCGGAAACAGCGAGATATAAATACAGCGGCTCCCCATCTTCTGGTTTCATTAACAACGGGGCTGCTGACAGGTAGTCTTTTAGGCATTTTAGAGCTTCTTCATGCTTCTCAGTCCACTCGAACTTCTTATTTTTCCTCAGGATATCGTAGAAATCCTTGCTTTTTTCTGAGGATCTTGAAATAAACCTGTTGAGTGCTGCGATTCTCCCTGTCAACCTTTGTACTTCTTTAACATTCGATGGGGACTTCAAATTTAGGATCGCTTTGATCTGCTCTGGACTTGCTTCGATCCCTCTTTCGGTAACCATGTAACCTAGGAATTTTCCAGCTCGCACCCCAAAGTGGCACTTAGAGGGGTTGAGCTTCATGTTATACTGATCAATGATATCGAAGGCCGTTTGGAGATCCCTGACATGATCTTCAGCTTTTTTGGATTTCACTACCATGTCATCTATGTAGACTTCCATCGTGTCCCCCAGTTGCTCTTTGAACATCATATTAACGAGCCTCTGGTAGGTGGCACCTGCATTTCTCAAACCAAAGGGCATAGCAGTGTAACAATATATACCTGTTGGAGTCATAAAAGCCGTATGCTCCTGATCGCATGGTTCCATCTGAATTTGTTGGAATCCTGCTGAGGCATCCATGAAGGTGAGCATCTCGTGACCAGCCGTAGCATCTACCATAGCATCAATATGGGGAAGTGGAAACGGATCCTTAGGACAGGCTTTGTTCAAGTCTGTGTAATCAACGCAAACTCTCCACTTTCCATTCTTCTTCTGGACCACCACCACATTTGCTAGCCATCTAGGATACTTGACTTCTCTGATCATCTTTGTTTTGAGAAGCTTGTCGACTTCCTCCTGGATGATTATATTCTTCTCTGGAGCGAACTTCCTCCTTTTTTGCTGTATAGGCCTGAAAGAAGGATCTAAACCAAGTTTGTGAGTAATTACATGTTTAGGGATACCTGTCATATCTTCATGCTTCCAGGCGAAAGTTGAAGTTCTGGCTTTGAGAAGCTGGAATAATTCCTGCTCAACATTTGTTGGGATGCTTGTTCCCACGAGCACCTTGATTTCAGGATTCCCAGGGTCTAGAGGCACTTCTTTGACTTCCAGCTCCCTGTCCTCCTGCACTTCAGGTGCCTTTTTCTGTAATTGCTATCCCTTCGTCACCTTAGTGGTGTTCTTCATCGAAGTTGAATAACAGTTCTTAGCTTCCTGCTGGTCGCTTTCAATTCTTACAACTCCCCAAGGTGTAGGAAGCTTGATACATTGGTGATAAGTTGAAGGGACTGCCTTCATCTCGTGAATCCATGGCCTGCCAAGAATAATATTGCAACAAGAGAGAGAATCTATAACACAGAATTTTTGCATAGAGTTTACCCCCTCTATATATACCGGCAGCCTGATATCCCCAACGGTGCTTTTAGTTTCACCGCTGAAGCCAACTAGGACTGAGGATCTTGCAACTATTTCAGTTTCCGGGATCCCCATCTTTTTTAGTACATCAAGACGGATTATGTTTACTGAGCTTCCATTATCAATCAGGATCCTGCGAACAAAATGGTTAGCAATATATAAAGTAACCACAAGACTATCATGATGAGGATCCTGAACATGAGAACGGTCACTCTCATCAAAAGATATAAGTTTGTCCTGAGTTAGGGTGGACGTCCGGACAGGTCTGTCACCCTGTTCAGATTTGGACTCCTTAGCATGCTTCTTGGCTGAGGAATACGAAGTGCCGCAGATGTCTGAGCCTCCTGAGATGAAGTTGATTATCTGGGCATCCTGGGGTGGAGAAGCTGCTCTCTGAGGCACCTTGTCGGCTTCCTGAGTCTTGACCTTCTTTCTGCCTATCAATTCTTTAAGATGCCCCTTGCTGAGTAGATAGCTGATTTCCTTTCGGAGTGCTATACATTCGTCTGTTAGGTGGCCAAAATCTTCATGGAAGGCACACCACTTGGTCTTGTCTTTCCAGGATCCTTGCTTGGTATCCTTCCTGGGCCATCTTGCTTTTTCACCTAGATCCTGCATAGCACACATCAAACCACCAATATCAACGGAAAAACAGTATTCAGATACCTTAGGATACTCCTCATCATCATCGTCTTGGTCAACGGCATTGACTTTGTGATTTTCCGGTTTGGAGTATGGACGAGATCTATACGGCTTCCCGGGGGATTCCGCCTTCTTGCTGTTGGGATCATATTTAGGAACCTCCAATCTTTGGTGGATCCTCTTGTCATCTTCCAAACGGATAAATCTCAAGGCTCTACTGCGTACTTCGTCAAGGTTCCTGCAAGGAGCCATGACAAGGTCATCATAAAAACGTGAATCTTTGGAGAGCCCCATTTTAAAGGCTTCCACGGCTGCTGCCATATCCAGATTAGGAATCTCAAGAGATTCTCGTCCAAATCTGGCAATGTATTCCCTGAGAGGCTCATCTGGCTTCTGAATTATTCGGTACAGGTCACCTGTGAGCTTCTCAAAGGTCCTGCTGCAAGAAAATTGATTGTTAAACAAGTTAACTAAATGAGAAAATGATGTAATAGTGTTAGGAGGAATGCTCAGTAGCCATTTCATGGCTGGTCCTGTTAAGGTTGATCCAAAGCCTTTGCATAGACAGGCTTCTTTGATTTCTGTCGGAATGGGATTGATCTCCATACGCTCCCGGTAATGTGCCACGTGTTCCTCAGGATCTGTGGTTCCATCATAAAGCTTCATGCTTGGAGTCTGGAAACGCTTCGGGATCTCCACCTGGGATATTGGCCAGGTAAATCTAGAGATCTTGTGGCTTTCCAAAGGAACTTCAGGAATAGGTTTCAGGATTCCTGGAACATTCGATATCATCTCTTTCAACTTCTGGAGCTCCCTAGCAATACTTGGATGAATACCTGCATCATAAGGAGCACCCTGGTTAGAAACGATAGGAATTGAATTGGACATATTACCTGGGCCAGGATTCTGGACTGGAATCCTGGGATTATATCCATAGCCCACTGGGATGCTCGGCTCTGTAGTGGCTGCTGTTTGCATGGGGATGACGTCACCATCATGCACTTCTGAGGAGCTAGTCTTGAAGATTCCTACAGAGACAGAAGGGTTAGAGTATTGATATCCTTGGGGATTCTGGCTTGGGTTTGCAGCAGAAAAAGGATATCCTTGAGACGGCGAAGCTGAGGTTCCCAAGAGTGGTGGAATCCAAAGACCCTTGTAGCGTGACTGTGAGGATTCTGGTGGGACAGCTCCTGAGAATCCAGCAGTACTCTCTACATATCCAGCGGCCTGAGAAGTCATTGTAGGGGCTGTAGTAAAGCCTGATGCTGATTTGTAATTGTAGCGAGACGGATCTGAGGATCCTGAAGCATTGAAATCAAGATGCCTGGGAAACAGAGGACTTTGCTCTTCCATGGGCTTCCTAGATTTCTTTAGCTCTTCAATCTCCTTCATCACCGTTTGATTGGTTTTTTCTTGCTGATCCATTTGATTTTTCACCTGCTTAATCAAGGAAAACAAATCATTGTTAGTAATAACAGGATCAACAGATTGAACCTGGGATCCTGTGAAGACAGGATAATCAGTTTTTCTCGGCTGCTCGTCCACTTTCTTCTGACGGTCATTAGTCTTCTTCTGGCTTCCTGGAAAGGAAGGAAGAGGAGGAATGGAGGACGATGTAGAGGCCGAGACAGTTTTTTGCGGGTTTGACATTTTTGAGATTGGAGATCAAATGAAGTGAATAAGGTATGGGATTTTGACAAGATTAAGCACCACTTGCCCCACGGTGGGCGCCAAACTGTTTTGGTCAAAAATTCACAAAGGAATTTCGTATTCCAAACTTAGAATGTGAGGTAGTGTGCTTGTCAATATGCTCGAAATGTAAAACTGAACACAAGGATGTAACGAGGGAAAAATCCAGGATTCTTCGAGTTGCCTCTAGGAATCCTAGCAAAAAAACCTCGGGAGCCGGCCTGAAGGGCCCGCTACCACACAATTTTATTGATAGGAAACTGAAAATTACAAGTGTTTTGGAGGTTTGATCGATCAGGCTAAGTGTTACAGAGATCGTATGCTATCAGAGCTAATGTGTGAATGAGTTGTGTGTGTTCCTACTGATCGAATCCTCGATATATATAACGAATACAATGCTAACAAACTTTCCGGGATTCCCGGGATCCTACTATCCAACTAATTCGACCGTTAAGGGCCTCTTCGTTCACTTGGTCCACGATCTTCTTTAGCTGGGGCGTAAGTTTCGGAGGTAGTTGATGACTTCGTCGAAACCTGGTCAAATAAACACGTGGCAAATATGAGGGTTAGTTAAAAATAAATAAATCAGGATACCTGGATTCATGGGATTCCCAGACGTTAATAGGATTCCTGCACTGTGTGAGCTTCCTGCGAGCATCCTGAAAATACACCCTCAACAGCAGGTATACAGTGATCCCTTTCAAAATGAATTTCTTCATCAAGCATGTTTTCTGCCATCTGAAACAACGAGACAAGTATATCAGGCTTAAATTCAAAAGAAAATTGTGTATGTCAACAACATCTTGAAGTTCAAATGATTATCACATTTTAACTTGATAATTTCTGAAAATCTCAATTTAAACGTTCAAGAAAAATATTTGATTTTGAAGCACAAATTGACAAACACATTCTTTAAAATCAACACATTCAATTTTATCTTAAAACGATTAAGTTTAATAAGATTCCAAACATATTAGGTGTTTATGAGTTTCATTCAAGTTTAGGTGAGTTTACGATTCACTATTTGAGATTACGATCAGAATCACGGGTTCACGATCGGGTCAGTCGGAAACAACAAGTCCAATCGTAAACACTTATGCCCGATCGTAAACGTTATCGTAATCGTTATCGGAAACGCCGATCGTAATCGGCGATCGTAATCGGCGATCGTAAACGCCAACAGTCGTCTTCTCCAATCTTGACGATCGGAAACGCAGAGATCCGCCATTGAAGGACCTGCACTTTCTCGTAAACAACCAAAACTTCCTTTTAAGAGTTGTAAACACAAAACCAACTTCAAATCTTGCTAAAACCACTCGAACACAGTGAAAAAGGAAGATGATCTCGAGTTAGGGCTCAAAACATAAAACCCGAGAATAAACTGACAAATCCTTGTGAAAGCAGTTGATTAAAGTGGGTTTCTTGGTCGGAAAAGGATTCCGATGGTGATGGAAGGCTCGGATTTCACAATGGAGGCCGGAGGTGGTCGGAAACTGTTTTTCCGGTGAGAGAACGGCGGAGGCTAGGGTTTCGGTGGATGAATCGTAAACGGAGAAAGAGAGAGAGTGAGTGATCGTAAATGGAGAGGGGTTTTTATATCCCTTTAAAATTTACATTGAGGCCCCTCCATCTTTCAAAAACATTTTAAAACCTCCCAAACTTCTATTTAAATGTTAATTCTCATAAAAGATGTTAACTTTGAAGAATTTGAGAATTTACGAGGCTTCCCCTCAGACTCAAACCCTCAGTATCTGATCTTGATCATAAAATAAATTAATGAAAAATACAAACAATTAAAGACTTGAAAGATAAGATAAACCATAAAACAATTAAAACCTAATTACAGAAATTTAAAATTTACTTGCCTCGAAGCTGATGTAAATTCATGGATCAAACCAGACAAATCTTTAACTGAGGAACCCGTTTCAGCTTCCGTTACTCGACGCTCTAGACAATTGCCCAAAATTTTTGCAACCATATAAACTCACATCCAGTTAAGAAATTTAAGTGCTTAAATTGTGGTACATAATTACCGTCATGTTTAACCGTCCCCACACACAATTGTTCATAGCAAAACCTACCTAACCTCAGAGTTTATTAAGGATTCACAAACCACCAACTTGAGGAACCATGCAACACCGTCATGACAAACACTTATTTTCTTAATTATCAGTTGGTGATCAGGTCGGCCGCATAAGCACGCAGAGAAGACCAAACAAAATAATTTATTTATTTTTATAATCATTTTTTATTTTCCTTTTTCTTTTCATTTTTCTTTTTCTTTTCATTTTTCTTTTTCTTTTCATTTTTCTGTGGTGTTGTCATAACATCAGAAACATGGCGTCTGAGAGAGTGAATACTAGGTGAATACCACTCTCAACCCGTTTTTGCTGGGACTCGGTCTTTTAAACTATGTAAACTAGGATGGAAAACTAAACATATATAAAGGTTAAGTTTAGTGCACTTACATGGATGATCATAGTTTTTGATTTAGCTTACCGAACATCATCTTTGAGACGCCTTTCACTTCTGCCTTACACGTGTCAGTCTCCGATTGTCTTGGAAATTTATATCACTTCCTACCAACTCAAGACAAAACAAAAGACATCATAAAAACCTCAAACAGATATTTTTTAGATTTTCTGAAACAACGATATTTCTTCCCCTGTTTTTATGAGGCTTTTGAAAGATAAACACATATTTTTTTTAAAGATATTTACAAGAAATTTTGATCAGATCATTCCTTGAAGGCAATCATCCTTAGGCCTTCGACACACATGTCAAAATTGGGACGAGGGAGGGGTTTTGTGAAAATATCAGACACATTTTGGTCTGAGCTCACCTTTTGGAGCTGAATTAACTCCCGATCATAACAATCACGAATAAAATGTACCTTGATGTCTATGTGCTTTGTTTTTGAATGATGAACGGGCTTTTTCACAATTTCTAGAGCAGCAGCGTTATCACAAAAGATAGGAGTGTTAACGAATTCCATACCGTAATCAGTGAGCTGATTTTGTATCCATACTACCTGTGAGCATCCAGCGGATGCTGCCACATATTCAGCTTCTGCAGTTGACTTTGAGACGGTATGCTGCTTTTTGCTCTGCCAAGAAATGAGTCTATCTCCCAGATACTGACATCCACCAGTTGTTGATTTCCGGTCAAGATCACTGCCTCCATAATCACTGTCAGTATATGCAAACAATTGGAAATCAGTGTTCTTTGGGTACCAAAGTCCAAGCCTAGGCATGCCCTTCAGATACCTAAAGATACGTTTAACAACAATTAAATGTGAAAGTTTAGGATTAGCCTGATAACGGGCACACAGACACACTGCATGCATAATATCTGGCCTGCTTGTTGTCAAGTACATAAGTGATCCAATCATCGAGCGATACATGAATTCACTCACTGGCTCCCCATCTGCATCTGCTGTCAGTAGAGGTCGGGATGCCATAGGAGTTGAGATTGGCTTGGAGTCTTGCATCTTAAATTTTTCTAGAATCTCATTCACATATTTTGCTTGGTGAATAAGAATCCCAGATTCACCCTGTTTCACTTGCAAGGCTAGGAAGAAACTCATCTCTCCCTGATCACTCATTTTAAATTTGTTTCTCATCATCTCTTCAAACTCGGTGCATAACTCTTCGTTTGTTGACCCGTAGATGATGTCATCTACATAGACCTGCACCATGATGATGTCATCCTTCACCATCTTCCTAAACAAAGTCTGATCAACCACTCCTCTTGATTATCCATTCTCCACCAGATGAGTCGATAGTGTCTCATACCACGTGCGTGGAGCTTGATGTAGTCCATACAAAGCTTTATCCAGAAGATAAACATGATCTGGATACTCCTCATCTATGAATCCTGGTGGTTGAGTCACATATACTTCCTCATTCATTTCTGCATATAAAAATGTCGTCTTGACGTCCATCTGGTGTACTGTGAAGTTTAGATATGATGCAACTGCAAGAAATATCTGAATAGCCTCCAGTCTAGCCACGGGTGCATACACCTCATCATAGTCAATTCCATGAATTTGTCTGTGACCCTGGACAATCAACCTTGCCTTGTTTCTGACAATTATACCCGTGTCATCCTTCTTTTTCTTATATAACCAACGTGTGGGTATAACCTTCTTGTTCTCTGGCCTTTTGACTAGACGCCACACTCCCAGCTTAGAAAACTGATTTAGTTCATTGTGCATGGCCTCTATCCAACTTGGATCTCTCAAAGCAACCATCACATTAGGAGGCTCAATCTGGGATATGAAGCACGAATACATGCAGAAATTAATGTCTTCCGTGCGGCTTCTAGTGGAAACTCCTGCCGAAACTGGCCCAAGTATATTGCTAATTGGATGGTCTTGGTTGATCCTTGATACTTGAACATCTGGCACAGAAACAGAAATAGGCAGGTTAGAATTAACAATATTATCATTCATACCTTGGTTTTGAGAAATTTCTGAATCATCATCTTTAGTTCCCGAAGACCCCGGAGCATCTGCATTGACATTTGTGGGAACTGCATCTGGTGCTTTCTCACTAACTTTTTCAACATGAGGTCTTGATTCAGATGATTGAGCAATAATGTCTTCTTCTTCACCCAAATGATGGAAAACATTTGAAAAATTGAACCCTTCAAACAGCGACCCATAATCAAAAATCCAATCTCGTCCACTCCCTGCATCTGTAGGATTGTCTTCAAGCCAGTCTACGTTATATGCCTCAATGATAACTTTGGTGGTTTTGTTGAAGACGCGATAAGCACTATTTGCCGAATAACCCACAAAATAACACTCATCAGCCTTAGCTTCGAACTTCCCCACATCGGACTGAATCAGAACCATGCATGGACACCCAAATGTCTTGAAATATCCCACCGTAGGCTTCTCTTTATAAACAATCTCATACGGAGTCTTCTCATGACGCTTGTTTAAAAGAACACGATTCTGCACGTAACAAGCCGTATTAACTGCTTCAGCCCCGAAGAAGATTGGCAATTTAGCTTCACACATCATTGTCCTTGCTGCTTCAATGAGTGTCCTGTTTCTTCTCTCAACGACTCCATTCTCTTGCGGAGTGTAGGGTGCACTGAACTGTCTCTCTATCCCCTTCTCTCCACAGAACATATTTAACTCAGCATTCTTAAATTCTGTTCCGTTGTCCGTTCTGATAGCCTTGACCTTCTCGTTCAGCTGATTCTCTATAAGCGTGACAAACTGTTTCACTAAGATCGGAGTTTCATACTTGTTTGATAAGAAGAAGACCTAAGTGAATCGCGAGTAGTCATCCACAATCACGAGACAGTAAGAGAATTTGCTGATGCTTTGTACTTACATTGGCCCAAATAAATCCATGTGAAGAAGTTGTAACACGGATGACATTGAATTTGCTATCTTCGGACGGTGCGGCAACTTGTGCTGCTTCCCCTTCGCACAAGCCACACATTTTTCTACAGTAGAGAAATCTTTGATAGGCAGCTTTCTGACATGTTCTCCCTTTGCAAGCTTGGTCAAATTCTTCATGTTAGCATGCCCCAGACGCCTATGCCATAACAGAGCTAAGTTCTCATTTTGTTTGGATATGAGACAGGCTTCTTCTGAAGTTGGAGGTTGACCCATATTAAGCTGATAAGAATTTGCTCTTCTCGGAGTACGCATCAAGATGCACTCCTCTGGAATTTTGACACCTGGCTTGAGTATGATGCATTCCTTGCGGTTGAACAACACAGAGTAGTCTCTATCATAAATCTGAGAGACACTCAGCAGACTGTGTGACAGCTCCTCCACATAATGTACGTCAGAAAATGATAAGTTACCACTTCTCACCACTCCTTTCTTGCTTATTCTTCCACCCACACCACCTGCAAATGATACACCTCCGCCATTGAAGTCTTCCACATCTTCCAAAAGGGATAAGTCTCCGGTCATATGTCGGGAGCAACCGCTATCAACGTACCAGAGATTGTTGATAGATCTTCTTGGCTGTCCCTTGATGTTATCAACCTCAGCAGCAAAGGCTTCCTTTTCTTCTATCTGAATCTCTTCAGGTTTCTCATCAGTTACAACAAATGCATGCTCTTCCTCATCATCCCTTTCCATAGCAGCAATCATTGCATGTGACAGGCTAAACTCTTTTAACTGAGGAGTCCAGTCATATCCACCTCCTTCCTGCACAACCAAAGCACTTGACTCTGCCTTTCCCTTGCTATCTGTTGTTTTCCTTTCTTCTGTTCTTTATCTCCTCGGCTTGGGGCACTCTCTTGCGAAATGCCCGTACTCGTCACAGTTGTAACACCTCAGCTTGCTCTTGTCGAACCCCATCCTGATCTTATCTTGGTCCTTCCACACATTTCTCCCAATCTTTGCCATGAACTTCTTTGCTCTGAAAACAGCCATTGCCATCTGCCAAGAGACATCCAACATCTCTACATCTTCTGGATTTATCTGATTCAGCTCACCTGACAGCATTTCAGTAGGGACTAAAGTTCCGGCCATAAGAGCATGATAGCTGTTCATTAATCCCATTCCGAGTGCAAAATTGGGATCGTTTGTAGCATCAGGGTTGACACCTCCACTTGAACTTGCATGAGGTTGTGCCACAAAAGCAGTTGACTTTGTGACAGAGCTCGGTCCACTTCTAGCTGACTTTCCATCTTGTTTAGAATCCACTTCTTCTGACAACAGGGCTTGGTTCAACTTTCCCGCCAAACTAAGGGAGCTTATATGGTTTAATTCTCTCTGCTTGTCATCAATAAGTTTTGACTTCAATTTGTTGATCATCTCATCAAGAGATAGCTCACTCAGCTTGTTGTTGTCCTTAATGATGGAGATGTTGGTATTCCAGGATTTAGACAAGCTATTCAGCAGTTTCAGATTCTTATCTTCCATATCTGGTTCAACACCATAGCTTGACATTTCGGCCATCAGAGACACGAACCTTTGCACATGTGCTTCGAAGGATTCACCTTGAATGTGGTTGAACAGATTGAATTTCTGCTTCAGCATTTGCTTACAGCTTGCCTTTATGTCTGGATTTCCCTCATAAGCCACTATCAAAGCATTCCAGAGTTACTTTGCAGTCTTGCAGTGCTTAAACCCTTGTGCAATATCTGGTGTAAGTGCCATAGTCATGATAGCAAATGCCCTCTCAACTTTGTTGCATCTTTCCCAATCATCATCATCATATTCGTCTTCCGTTTTAGCTTTACCCGCATTGGTTCCTTCTGCGTGTGTGGGCGTGTGTGGCCCATGAATTACCGCTCTCCATAGTCTTAAATCAACACTCTTCAAGTGGTTTTCAAACCTATATTTCCACTCCAGAAAGTTATCCGCCGATGTTAGTCTTGGTGGACGAGTGATGGATCCAATCTCAAAATCCAACTTCTGATACATACTTGGTTCGAAATCCATAACGCAAGCTTAGGAAAACTTAAATCTAAAGTCCAAATGTCCAGACAGTGAGATTACGATCGTAAATGCCTGATTACGATCGAGACACCTGATTACGATAACAAATATCTCCGGATCGTAAACTCCAGTCGTAAACACTTGATTACGATAACAAACAACTCCGGATCGTAAACTCCAGTCATGAACCCAGATTACGATATATGCAAATCGTAAACGCCGATTACGATGTATGTTTCCGGTAAGGTAAAATCGTAAACACCAGATTCCGATCAGAAAAAGTCGTAAACAACAACTTTTGGGTCGTAATCACGTAAAAATTGAATCTTGAACTCGTAATCAAGTTTTCGATCAATATCTTCAAGAATTAGCAGTCGTAAACACCCAAACAAACCCAGAAACAGTAGCAGCAGCAATCGTAAACACGAAGAACACTTCAAATCTTCAAAAACTCGAACCTTTTTCCAGCAAAAACTTGAATCCAATATCGTGAGAACCTCGAAACACTCGTTTCTTGGCTCTGATACCAATTGTAGGTCCAGAAAAACAACCAAATCACGATATTGCTATCACAAACGAGTGCAGAATCCTCGTTAGTGATTGATTCGAGAAGAAAGTAGATGAAAGAGACTTGATAAACCAAAGAAGATCAAATCTTGAATGTAAAACACAACTTTCTTGAGCTAGTGAACACTGATCGTAAACAAGGGAGGTGACAGAAATCGTAAATTCAAAAGCTGCATTAATCATCAACACAAGGGTTTATATACTACCCACTTACAAACCCTAATCCAATCATAAACTCAAAACCGGCCCACATGGCCTAAATCGTAAACACTAAGCCCATAGGCCCAATACTAAACAAGCCCACAAAACTAATGTTCATGCCTCTAGTGTATAGCCCAACAATGAGGCGGCGACAAACTCGAGTTTGAGGAAACATTTGAGGCAATCTTGCAAGGTGTTGCACGCTAACCCGGCTAAGGATCAAGCACAAATGGGTACCAAGGTAGACATATTCAATTTCGACTTGAGTATCGTTCGTGACCGAATGGCAAAATTCGTGATTCAAGAAGCTCTTCCATTTGATCACTTCGACAACATCGCCTAACAAGTTTGATTCGGGAAACTCTCCAACCTCGCTACGCCCAAGTAAGTCGCACAACTCTTAGGCGTGATTGTCTAAACCTATGGGAAGTTGCAAAAAAAGATTTAATTGCACTTTTTGAAAACTTGCAAACCGGTGTGAACTTAACAACCGACGTTTGGTCGACTCCGCACAATTTGCTGGAAATCATACCTATGTGTCACCGCGCATTGGATATGTCCTTCATCGTGGCAAATAATGAAACATACGGTTACGTTCGAATTGTTTGGATATCCCCACACGGGAGAAAATATTTTCAAACTATTGCATTATGTAATCCGGACATTTAAACTAGAAAACAAGGTTTTTTCTATGTCTTTTGACAATGCTTCAAACAACACTACGGCCGTTGAAAAATTAAACTCAAATATAAACCGATTTGCAACGGGTTATTTTTCCATAGTCGTTGTGTTGCTCATATTATCAACTTGGTGGTTCATGATGGTCTCAACGTTTCACAAATTAGTGTTTTTAGAGAACAATTTAAAAACATGTTACGTTCGATTTTTAAACAAAGTAGAGCAAGATATATGAATTACCGGAAATTGTGTAGCGATACGAATTCGGTTCGTCTTGGACCGAATTAGGACATTTCTACACGTTGGAATTCAACTTTTAAAATGTTTCAAAGTGCTTTAAAACAAAGGGATACTTTGAAGCATTTTCATGAGCGGCTAGAAACTCGTGGTAAGGCTACACCATTTCCGGACGAGGGTTGGGCTTGTATTCAAGAAATGTCTGAAATGCTTGATGTTTTTAAAACCGCAACTACACAACTTTCGGGTGTTTATTATCCGACAAGTGCTTTTGTTCTTCACAACCTTTTCTTGATGGCAAAAAAATTGTGTGAGTATGAGTTTAAAAGTGATATGTTTCATTCTATGGTGGTTCCAATGAAAGAAAAATTTAAAAAGATATTTTAAAGAGATCCCACCCGTTTTCACTTGTGCCGCCTTCTTGAACCCGTGTTATAATGTTACGGGTGTTGAAACGGTGATTGATAGGATATGTTCCTATTTGAGTTTATATGAAGAAAATCCTAATTTTGCACAAGAAACCAAAATGGCTTTTCACACATGTATTCAAAACATGTTCGATGCTTACTTGGTTCGTTATGGTCGAACAACACAAGTCCAACACTCGTTCGCAAGTAGCTATGGACCCGGATGATTTGTATAACATGTTTCGGGTTGAAAATACCAAACGTCAAAGAGGAAGCACCCCAAGTAGTGAGCTTGGGAGATATAGTGCGACGGATTTTTTGTCCACTATGACTAGGGATGAATTTGATCATTTTGACATCTTGGCTTGGTGGAAAGGAAAAGAAGCTCAATTTCCTATCTTATCCGCTATGGCCCGAGATCTTCTAAGTGTCCAAGCTTCTACGGTAGCTTCGGAATCCGCTTTTTCTCTTAGTGGAATGGTCTTATCGTTGAGAAGGATGAGGCTAACTTCGGCTTCGATCGAGATGTGCATTTGCCTAAAGGATCATTTGGATGTGATGGAACGTATACAAAATGAATCGACTCTTGGAGATGAAACTACACTTGAAGATAGGCTTCACATAAACGAGATCGAGCTCGCAACAAACAATCAACTTAGCGATGAAGAAGCTCTTGATTTGACGATTCACGTTGGACCAAATAGTTCGGATGAAGAGTGAAGCTTGAAGACATGAAGAGTTGAAGACAAGAAGACATGAAGACATGAAGAGAAGAGTTGAAGACGTTTAGAGGTTTGCGGTATCAATACTTAAAGACGTTTAGAATAACTATTTCCTACTTCGTATTTGGTATTTTTAGAATAACCGTTTAGAGGTTTGCGGTTCAAGACTTGAAGACTTGAAGACGTTTAGAATAACCGCCCGGAACCGGTCCCGTCAACGTTGACCAGAACCGGAACCGGTGCCGGAACCGGTTCTTAAAAAAACCGTGTATGTGCACCTCTAATGGATACAGTCCCTATGGTTGTCACGAATTTCATATATAGTCTTATAAAGATCACACATAATCAAGGCCAGACCCTAATAGCTAGAGGTGTACAAAGAAATCGATTTGAAAACCAAACCAATATAAAAACCAGAACCGGTTCAAGATAAAAATCAGTTTAAAAAAAAGGTCTAGTTCGAGTATAAATTGGAGGTTCCCCATCGATTTGGCATTCTCCTTTGGAGAATCGATTCCAAATCAGGTTGTCTCCGAAACCGATTTGGAACCGATTTAGAACCTGTTTAGAACCGGTTTGGAATTGGTCTAGAAACTGGTTTATTATAGGTATATGCTTTTCAAAATTCAAATTAGCCACTAATCACTTAAATGCCATTAGCTGTAAATTAGGTGGATTCTAATGAGATAGTCGTTTAAGTCACAATGTGGCTTTATATTTTTCTCAACATTTGAAATTTTGATAATTCCACCTTGTTGTTTTTAGGCTTTTAGCCATTGTTAGGTTTTGTACAAGCTTTAAAGTTTTTGTAATGTTGTTTTAGCCAACTTTTTTCTCATATAGCAAGTCTTAAGCTTTGTTTATTTGATCACTTGAGATAATTAAAAAAACGGTTTTTTTACAAACCGGTTCAACCGAAACCAGTTTCAAACTGACCCGATTCAGTTCTATAGGTTTGGGGTTTTGTTGCTTCAAACCGGTTCATAACCCGAACCGATTATGACCAAACCGATTTTGACCAGAGTTGACCAAACCAGTCCCGATTCACAACCCAAACCGGTTTGTAAAGAAACCGGTTTTGTACACCTCTACCAATAGCCCAGCTTATTAGTCCAAGAGGAAATCGACCCAGGAAGTTACCAGCCCATTACACGGACTTCATTATGTCATTATATGTGTGAGAAAGGGCCCACCATGTGTCAGGTCATAAGGAGAGTGTGAGGGAATAGTGTAGGCGGTTAGAATATTTGTGAGAATGCTCTTCTCTCTCATCTTGTACGCTTTCTACGGTTTACCCTCATCACCATTCCAATTTCAATAAAATCTCCATTCTCATATAAATTGTTCTTATTATTACATGTACTTGATATCCATTTGTGGTTAAATCCAGAGAACACTCTATTAGTGCTTTCATTAACCATTGGCATCATAGCCGATGGCACTTGCTTGAAGGTACTTGATGAATCTGTGAAGGCCTTGCAAGAGGCTCAGCTCGATCTTCAATCCAAACTTTCCCTGACCACACAACGGGACGATTTGGATCACGTCTCTTCATCCTTGGAAGATGTGAAGGTCTCCGTTAACAAACTTTGTGTCCATGTGAGTTTGCTCACCAAACAACGTCCCCCGGAGTCCTCTGATATTTCCACCGGCTCCATTTTGGGTCGTCATAAACCTGCACCCATTAATCCTCCCCGATTCGCTGATCACCACCTAGAACGATGGATCACTCCAGCGGATCGCTACTTTGCGTTCTATAAAATCCCAGATGTGGAGCGCTTGATGATTGGTATGATTGGATGACTCGCCATTCCCAATTGGCGGGTTGGTCATCGTTTACGGCGGCATTGATTAAACGGTTTAATGCTCGCGAACTAGAGGAGCCTGAAGGACTTCTCGCAAAGCTTCAACAGACCTCAAAGGTGGATGATTACCGTCACCGGTTCGAGGAGCTCTCCACGCGCACGATGAAGCTACCGTCGGCGTTTCTCGTCTCCTGTTTCATTTCCGGTCTCCGATCTGATATAAAACAGTCGGTCTCTATTCAACAACCTTCTACCGTTGACGAGGCGATGAAACTCGCCTAATTACATGAAACCCGGATCTAGATAAAGCATGGACTTGAAATTGCCTGAGCGTATGGATCTTCTACTTAGTCGTAATGAAATCAAAGTAAATGAGTAAAACACGATGAGTAAATACAAATACGCTTTGTATTAACCACAGAGATGACCACAAAGTACACAGAGAAGATATGACCCAGAAGCCTATGATTTCTATACAAGACAGCGTATTTATACTAGCTATATCACGACCGGCCGAACCTGAGGTTCGGCCACAATGTTCGGAGCTGTCCGAACTCCAGGTTCGCTGGGAGTTCGGACCTCAGCTATATTGCATGTTTTGTCTTGTATTCGATACTTCACATGACGATCAAGGACCATGTATCCGGAAATTAGAGGTTAATTAGGGTTAGGAGAATGACTTGTTCACCAAATTTGTCATCTCCTATATATAGAACATTTTGTTTACTAGGGTGTGTGGCAGTTTTGGTGTTTATCCCTATTAGTGTTTTACGGAATTCTCTAAAGAGAATTTCGATATGTGTATTGCAATCAAAGTGATTAGTAAAGTGTTTTCTTCTTCTGGTTTGTGTTCTTACTCTTGTTCTTATTGCTTATTCACATTATTTTCAATTAATCTTGAATCACCTATAATCACCGGATTCCGCACGGTGGTTATAGACTTTGATATCGCGTGAGGGTTTGATTAGATCCTTACACATCAAGAATCCTGATTTTGAGCAAGAACGTAGGTTCGGATTCGAAAACCCATAGAGAAAGATGATGGAGGAGATGAATCTAGGAAATCATAAACATAAGAAAGATGATAATTTAGTCGAATGATTTCACTGAACCGAATGATTAGTTACAAGAAATCACGACAACACTCTCTCTCTAGAAATCCATGACTCACTCTCTCTGTCTAGAATGGAAGACTCAACATCCTAAAGAGTCATCATTCATCTTTTAATGAATGAGGCACCCTCACTATATATATAGTGAGGGTGACTAACTAGTAAAAACATAATAAATGAACAAAATACAAATAAACTTGAATAAAATAAATATTAATTAAATCAAAGTTGATTTAATTAATACGAAGCTTGACTCGCTCGAACTGATCTTTCGTTGACTTTTACGTTGACCGTTGACCCGAACGGTTGACTTTTCCAAAAAACGGTCTTCGGTCCAAACTCGCAAGCATCGATCATCACAACCCGTGTCTCTGAATCAATTCACATTGATTCTTCAGTCGAATGCTTCGGTAAACAGATTTGATGGCGTCAGTCACATAGATTTTAGTTCCAACAGATACGTACGTAAATCGACCCAAAAACACGTATTTGTTGCCCCTAAGTCCATGTTTGAAATGCTATAATCAATTTTATATGCTTGAATTTGTTTCATATGGTTGAGAATTTTAAAATGATGAATATCGATGAAAACATGACTTAAAAAAGTTAAAGAACAAAGAAGTTATAGCGAATACGGTGAAACCGACCAAAACCAACCATAATATGAATCTTTTAGCTTAAATTACCAATCTCAAGTGTTTATATATCATGTTGGTACTTGTTTTTAGTGTAAATGATGAAATGAATCCAATGATGGTGGAATCGGGACCAAAAACCCTAAATTACTTGGGCAAAACATCTTTTTTGTCAAAAGTCAAAGGAAGTCAAAATTCTGGTCAATGGTAAGCGCCGGGTACCACAACGGGCGTGGGCAGATATATCGCGTACCGTGACTCCGTATAGCGTCTCAATATATTTTAAAAAGCGCGTTAATGGCCGGATCTTCACCATTTTAAGCATATTTTTCAAACCCTAATGACCAGTGGCGGCTGCTTACGAACACCAATCATCTAGATCTCCATATTCATGATTTTTTAGCTCCTTTTGGGTGATTTCAAGCATAGAAAGTGTCGGTTATCATCATTTATGGTAAATCACTTCGTTTCTTGACCCCGTTTTCCCATTGTCATGCTTCTTATACGACATGTATAAAGTGTTTTATTATTAGTGCACATGTGCACTAAGAGAAACCACGAAAAGCTAACAAAGTTATAATGTATTTTGTGCGATTTTTCTAAAAATAATGTTAACGCGTACTATATATATGAGTTTTAATATTAGTGCACATGTGTTAATAAAAAATGACGAGACGTTAAAGTTTTTATAAATTTGTTTTCAGAATTAAAGAACTCATAATTATAATGTTTTTGGTGCAATTAAAAAAAAATATGAATGTATGAAAAAGTTATAAGTGTTTTAGCATTACTTTTTAGGTTTTCGCAAAAAGATGTGGTTTGTACATGATCCTTACCCTATATATATATATATAATATATATATATATATATATAATATATATATATAGGGGAAGGATCATGCGTAAACACATTTATATTGCGAAAACGCGTAAACACATATTAAAACTTCTATAACTTATTAATACGTTAATATTTTTTAAAAAAATTTGCACCAAAAGTCTTAGAATTATGTTATCTTTAATTCTGGATTTTTTTTTAAAAAAAAATTTAACGTTTCGGTTTTTTTCGTGTGATGCACATGTGCAGCACAAAAAAAAAACTTATACTTTTAGCATAAGTTAATATATTTTTTTCTAAGTCACACCATATTTCTTATATTTCTGTTATTTTTTCGTATTTTTTTGTATTTTTTTGAATGATGCACATGTGCATCACACCAATAAAAAACCTCATACGTGTGGTATACATTAATATTTAATAAGAAATTACACCCTAAATCTTACAGTTCTGTTATTTTTAGATCTAAAGAAAAAAATAAGATTATATAATTTTTTTATTATATGTTGCACATGTGCACTATGTACCATTATTATTGGTACAATAAATGTTTTATTGTTTTTTATAAGTTTTTAACATAAGGAGTGTTTTTTCGCACGATAATTCATCTTTGTGCAGTATTAATGATAATGATGCACATGTGCAGCACACGAGAAAAACACGAAACGTTAATTCTTTTCTACTTTTTTTCCAGAATTAAAGATAACATCTTTCTAAGACTTTTGGTACAAATTTCATGAAAAACCATCAACGTATGAAGAAGTTATGTAAGTTTTAATATGTGTTTACGCGTTTTTCGCAATAAAAAGTGTTTTTGCATGATCCTTACCCTATATATATATATATATATATACCCTAATATATATATATACCCTAATATATATATATATATATATATATATATATATATATATATAAGAGAGAGAGAAAGTTGAGGTGTTGAATTTTTAAGAGTTTTAGAGCATTCACAGCAGCTCCCCATCCCCATTCCTATAATTTATATTATTATCATTACTTTTTCTCTCTCTTCCACTCACAACCACAATTAAATAATACTTTTTTATACCCTTATCATTACCTTTTTTCTCTCTTTCAATCACATCAAACATCAAATTTTACAAAATCACCAGTTTTTCCCTCAAATTTAAGGATGAATAGTAACTTTTTCTCTCTCCTCCACTCACAACCACTTACAACCACACCCTAAAATTTAGGGGTTACACTCACAAGTTATTAACTATATCAGAATCGTGCTTTTCATCTTCAAATTTGCAGAGAACCAGAGAATCTCTCTTTCAGAGCTTTCTCCACTTGCTTCTCATCTGCTTTATCAAGAAACCATCAATTTGATGATGTATCTTACGAATCATAATCGGCAACCAGAAAACATTTCAAAATTCAAACCAGATCTTGTCCCTTTCGCTTCTCAAACACTCTCTCCCCAAATTTGGTCCCAGTCCGTGAAATCGTTCGTGAAACACTCAGGTCCCTAAACACTCTCTCCCCAAATACTCAGATCTACTTGAGGACACAAACCAGATCTGGTCCAGTCCGTGAAATCGTTCGTTAAATCATGTAAATTTCGTTCATTGTTTGTCAAATTTCTTCTCCTTTTTTGATTTAGGGTTTTCGTCTTCACTAAGATTTGAGTACCCCGTTTGTTTATTCATCAGATGCTTACTCTCCATGGGCGATTTGGTTGGATTTCCCTCACCTCCATCAGCAATTAGGGTTTCTTCTACTTTTCGATTGTGATTGTGGATGTTAGTTTTACTTTTTGTGTTTTTAGTTTCACAAAATGCCCTAATTTGATTTGGTTAAAACATCACCTATTGCAGGATTAAATAATTATTTGTGAAGAGATGAAATTTTGTGTCTTCCTGTTGTTTCACCCAATTTCTCTCTCTAGAAACCTCCATTAATACGTCGTTGAGAAATCATAAGAGGTTAGAACCCCGTATTTAAGGTTGAAAGAGGCCGACCTAAGAATATACCCCCTTCACTATAATACTCTGTATGTTTTTGTCACTTATCTCTAGGTTGAAAGAGGCCGACCTAAGAATCTTCTGGTATTGTCCAATAAGTTTAAAATTTTGACTTAAAGTCACAGTAAGTAATCAGATCTTTGCATCTGTCGGTTTATGGCTCTTATTATTGTGAGTATTCTATCAATTAATTATGCATATTTTTGTTATTTCTTTAGTATTTTCACTAGATCAATCTAATATTTGAGTTGGATAAATTGAGAGTTAGATGCGTTTTAGAAATGTTAATGTTCATTTCTTCCATTAATTAGGGTTTAGTATTGTGACATCCGAGAATTCCAAGGTTAACTTCCGTTAGACAATCTCCGTTAGTTACGTTAATAGTGTTAACTTAGTAACTAATGCTTAACTAGGCCGAATACGTCCACGACCTTTGGTTGATCACCGAACCCGCCCATATGTGTTATGTGTTCATTTATTTATAGTTATTATGTGCAAGGTGAATTACATACATGATTTAGTATTGTGAATAGCATGACAATCCATGAACTGTACTTATCTTGCTTAAAATGTAAATTGGTCACTTTTGGGTTTCCAGCGAAACTACCGGGCGAAACTATAGTGTCGCCCGGTTAGCCAACCCTCTGACTAACAGAGCCAGTTTCGCTTGGCCAGCGAAACTGACCAGCGAAACTAGCTCCTGTTATATATTAACATAAAACCCTAGAGATCCCATTTTGCACCATTTACTCAAAACACACACACACACTCTCCTGGAACTTCTGGTCAGCCAAGAATCACCACAAGCCGACGTGATCCCAGCCTCGAGACAACATCCATTCGGATCCTAGATCGAATCGTGAGTCTCCCAAAACCATTTTTATGTGTTCTTTATGTGTTTTCTTAAAAAGCATGCTTAAACCTCTATGGAATCACCTGATCTCTTGATATGTTGCTTAGGAATGTTAGATCTATCCTAAAGTCAGTAACTTTACGTTTGAAATCCATCCATAATGAAGATTTATGCCATTTTAGTCATTTTAGGTTTAAAATGTGTTTTTGGTGATTTGATGATGAAAACCCATGTTTAAGGTGTTAAAGCTTACTGATTTATGTTGGTAAATGATCATACATGCTAAATATTGAATCACATGAAGTATGGAAGGTGTTAGGTTGATTTTTAGGCTGATTTGTGAGTTTTTCGCGACCAGCGACACTGTGTGTTCTCTGGGCGAAATTATGCAGCGAAATTATGTATATCTTCATCTAGCGACACTATGTAGCGAAACTATAGTGTCGCCGGGTAAACCAACCAGACCCGTCCGAACGAAACTACCGAGCGAAATTCCCTGAACGAAAGTTCAAACCAGTTTCGGGCGAAACTAGGCTAGCGAAACTGTGCCAACAGTTTCGAGCGAAACTAGCCTAGCGAAACTGTGTCATCGGGTATTGCCTAGCGAAAGTGCTGCCCGTGCACACAGCGAAACTGCCTAGCGAAACTGCTAGCGAAACTGAGACCAGAATCCAAACTTGTGCAATTTGCTTGAATGCTATGCTATGACTTACTTGATTATGCTATGATAAGACATACTATGATTTCTGTATTATATGAACCCTTGTTTATGATCAACCATCGGTGTCGTGTGCCGGTATGTCGTGTTATAGTCCAACGTGCTATGTTATGGGCCATAGTGACATCATGTAGAGCTTAGACACAAAACTAATACTTAAGACCTAAACGTGTTCATAGGTCTTCGATAAGCAATCAATATTTGGATTAATTAACAAGTGTAGCAGTGCAACCCAAGGTGAGTGTCACTAACCCGTTTACTGTAAGCCCGTTTGGGACACACTGAATAACCTAATGAAAAACAATGCTGACAACTTTATGAGTGCTATGCACTACTTGATGAAACTGAAAACTTAGAGTGCTATGCACCTACTTGATGAACTTGAAGTGTTTTATGGGAAACACTTGTGAATTACTTAAACAACTAATTCTAAAACGAAACTGAAAAATGTTTTCGGGATTCATAAGAACCCCCAAAGTAAACCGTTTTAATATGGCTAGTGTAGGTTAAAGTCTAAACCACATGATATCACATGATTTCTAAGGATTGCCTTTTAACTGAAAAAGTCCTCAACTTAATTGTGCCATTAATTGTAAAGCGAGGGGATGTTGGGTAGATCTACTGGAGTTTGACAAACTCCGCCTCGTGACACTGGAGGTGCACGGAGGTACAATATCAGCCTATCTGACCGTGATCCCGAGAGGACACGGGGGAGGCAAAGCCGCGATGACATATGTCCGCAAAACAAAATAGCTGGAGGCGCTGCCACTACAATTATCGTTCAGCTTTGGTACAAACTTCCTTAGTGCATTGAACAACGGATTAGCTACCCGCGATATCGGTTGAGCACTTTAACTATACAAAACTAGTACATACCCGATAACGTAGGTTACGGACAATACTTTTACTAAACCACGATACTATGATTTTGGTTATCATTAAGCATTGCTTTTCACAATTAAATTGTACATAAGAGTACGTTTACACGATTGTGATTTATGAGACCGGGCCACTACATGACAAGCCCACTGTGAACTCACCAACCGTTAGGTTGACACTTGCGTGGTTTAAACTTTTGCAGATCGCTAAGGAGTATCCGGATCGGGTTGGCATGGCACACGAAGACATTTTATTTTTAGTTAAACATAATTGAGAATTTAAAACACTGATTTTGTAAAGCACGAGGTTAGTGCTAAAGACAATGTTTTCCGCTGCGTACTGTTAAACTGTTTTTATTATTAATGTTTGGACTTTACTCTGATTCGTTTAGTATTTGTAACTAATGGTTGTGGTCCTGGTTTGCTCGCACCCCTTAACGGTATAAACTCCGTTAGTGGTTAAATTAGGGGTGTGACAAGTATGATCACAAATTGCTTGATTACTTGCCATGAAATATCGAAAGATGAACAAATATCAGACTAGCACCAAATTATTTCATGTGCTTATTGTGCAGTGTCTAAACACATAAGAGTCATGTCTTAGATTCAAATAAATTGTGTCGCACTCATCTCTTTTCAATCATGTTGTTTTTCTTTTGATTTTGTTTGCTCTACTCAGAGCAAACATCATATACATTTTAGGGCCATGAAGCAACTATATATATTCTGTATGTCCTAATTTTAAGGGAACTATTCACGTAAGTTCAGTCTCTATTTTGTTGTATAAACAATATGTAATCTATTTCTATGTATTGACTAGCAGTTGCTAATTGGTTTATTTTTTTTTTATTTTTTATGTCCCAAAATGGGTATGACTCAAAGGCAATCACAAAATTTCAAAATGGATTTTCAGCAGGCTTAAAGGTGGATTCCAAAGCTACGCAAAATGAGTTAAACTCAAAACCACTTGACGATATGAGTTTTGATTGGGTAGCCGTTTTGTTGGCCTTAATTATTGATCAAGTTTGACACACAAAGTTACGGGTAGATTATGTAATTACTAGAAAGTATAAGTTTAGTATCTTTGTGTATTTATTATTAGTTCAGGGGTTGTAAGTGTCAAAGTTGAAAGTCTACAACCGCTTTCAACCGACTTCAACCGCTATGTCGTATGTATATATATATCGATGTATAGGCATAAACGATGTAATCGAACGTGATGTTCGATCAATGAAAGTTCCGGTTTCTCTAAATCGTGTTCATGCGGTGTTCGTGATGATTGATTGATGTTCAATGATCCGTGTAGGGACCAATAAATGGTATCAGAGCAGAAGGCTCTATCAATCGATCGATATCATCATCGTTGTCGGATTCGTTTGCGGTATTTCATCAAAGTATCACAGAAAGTTTTCTGTTTTGGAACCCACCGCTCGATCGCATCTTTGAACAAATTAGTTTCGCTTTTGTTGTCGCAATCAAGAATAACAGAGGAGTGTTGATTGCTTGATTGGCGAGATTGCGGGCATCGGAATTGTTGGGTGCCGCCGCTGTTGTGATCGGACGAAAAGAAGACGGGCGAAGGCCGGTTTTTTTTGTTTGCTGTGTTACGAAAAAAGGAGATAAAAGGATTTTCCTTTGTCTTGCTGTGATTGGACAACAAACAGAAGGAACGTTTTGTGGGGTATGCCGTTTTCGATCGAACAAAAGGGGAACAAAGGGTTTTTCTTTTGCTGCGATCGGACAAAGAAGGAAGGACGAGGGGTCTGTTCTTTTTAGCAATTGAAATCAAAGGGATTTTTTGGAGAATTTGAGATTATAGGATTTCATTTTCTTTGGCAAAACAAAATCTAAGGGAGTGCGAAGGAGTGCTTCGAGTTTTTAACGCCAGACGGGTGTTGATTTTTTGGTGCGTGAATCCGATAAATTCAAGGATCAAAGTTGAGAACTTTGATTAAATGAACACAAAGAAGAAATCGAAGTTTGTTTCCAGCGGGGAGACAGAACAGTCTCCATCATCATCATCGGTTGCAGAAAGGAGGAATGCGAGTCCTCAAGAGAAACAGGGTTTGAAGGGCTGTAACCACGAGGGGCCAGACGGGCCAGACCAGATGCAAGAGGCAAAGGGGTGACTGTGGGTCTTTCGAAATTGAATCTGCAAAACGGAGTTACGGATAAGAAAAAGTCGGTAATGGTGGATGAGGGGCAGAGTGAAACCAAGGCCAGACGGGCAAGGGGTTCAAGAAAGAAGACGGTGATTAGCCGTACAAGAGAAACCAAGACATGGAAGATCAAGAGGAAACTTGGATCAACAATTAGGGAGGTGTATGTTGGCCTTAATTATTGATCAAGTTTGACACACAAAGTTACGGGTAGATTATGTAATTACTAGAAAGTATAAGTTTAGTATCTTTGTGTATTTGTTATTAGTTCAGGGGTTGTAAGTGTCAAAGTTGAAAGTCTACAACCGCTTTCAACCGACTTCAACCGCCATGTCGTATGTATATATATATATCGATGTATAGGCATAAACGATGTAATCGAACGTGATGTTCGATCAATGAAAGTTCCGGTTTCTCTAAATCGTGTTCATGCGGTGTTCGTGATGATTGATTGATGTTCAAAGATCCGTGTAGGGACCAATAAGTTTTAAGGTAAAATGGTTGTGGTTACATGACTTCCCATTTCAAAAAACTCTTCATTTAAAGAACCCTTTGAATCAATATTAACCAATTAAAATCTGTAGAGATTGCCAAGTATATTGATGTCATGCATAGTTGCATACAAACACGCATGATTATATATTATTCATTTTTTCTAATGTATTTGTTTCAGGAGTTACCTCAAGATATTGGAGAATCTCTTTGTGAACTGATTGATGGGGGAGAGTGGATTGGATGAAAATCAGAATATTTGTGGTTTACAAGATGAAGGCCCCATGAGTGTAGAGCACAACCCGTTCATTAACAGAAGTGACGCTGATGTGGATGTTCACTGTGATGGTATATGATGGCTGGGATACGTCTGCAGAAAGAAGTCTACATGAAAATTCTATTACTGATGATGACATTTCAAATATGATATATTATTCTTTTTTGTTTATTTAATATAAACATGAACAATTTTGTTCAACATGACATGTATGGAGATTTTGTACAATATTGCTGATATTCTTGAGCTTTGGCCTTTTATTCTTGATGAGTTTGTTGAAGCTCTTCAAAATTATGTTAGTTTCATAAAAGTCTTTGATATTTTATGGACTCTTTTTTAACGAAAGTGATATTTCTTTTAATTATCAGCTCACCTGAAGCTTATTGTAACTTTTAAGAAATATTGAAGAAGTTACAAGGATACCCTTTGATGGGCCTAGGAATTCAGACACACTTACAACTCTATAAGTTTCTATTTTAATTTACTTTAGTCCTAATATGTACCCCTTTTATATGTCAAGTTATCAATTTTTAGGTGGATTTGTGCTTTCATACAGACTATACTATTTTTTCTTCCATTTTCATTAGACTAAGGCTGTAAAAACACTATGTGTGAACCAGATCCAACAATCATTAGACTGATTGTCACTGGAACCTTAGATGAGAGATCTTCAGGAATTAGAAACTATTAGAGAAATGCTACGCATTAGAAATGTTTGACAAGTAATTTCTTCTGAAAACGTCTTCTGTTTTCGCAAATATTGATATGGTAGTATTTTTCTTTGTGTCTTCATTATTGCCACTCTGGCACTTGCTAAGAATATGGGCGAGCTCTATTTAGTATTCATAGTTGCAGCAACAAGTGTCAAATATAACTTTTAATAAAGTTTGTTTTTTTCATACTTAGGTTTGCGTCTAGGATTCAGATTGACCATTTGGCACTGAAGAATCGCTAAAACAAAAAAAAAAACAAAAAAAAAACACAGCAACAACGGAGAATTGTGTTTACAAGAGGGTATGTGTTGTTATAGTTTTAGTTGTGGCATCTTCTAACATGTTAAGTTTCGTACAATGTCAGTTACATCCATTCTTTTATTAAGAAGTGACAACAAGAATGTTCAGTTTCGTACAATGTCAGTTGGATCTTCAATTTTAGAGTTAGCAAAATGGTTGGGTTGGGTAACGGATTTAACAAATAGTTTTTAACGAGTTACATCCTAATAAGCTTTAGTATGTAATTGGATATATACATTATGTTTTATGTATTCAATGGATTTATTTCATATAATTTGTTATTGTATTTTTATTTATTTGCACTGATGCAATAATGCTTCTGTTAGGAACTTTTTTACATATCAAGCTACAATCCTAACAGCTTATCAACAAGTATTCCTTTCAATTCTGTTGTTTGAGCTACACATATAATGCTTCTTTTTTAAATTTCTTTAATAGGCATGACATGTCAAAGGCTGTAGGTATCCCTGTAAAAGATCTTAAGGTGCTTTGTTCACTAGCGGTGAGTCAAAACCAGCCCGACCCGAACCAAGAAACCTTTTATAGGATCGGTCTCGATTTTTCCGTATATTGGTTCCCGTCGCGATTCCAAAACCACTCTGACCCGTTAGCACGGTGGAAACAGATTATTTTTTAAGATTTTGAATTTGTTTATCATATTCAATTACTTTTAGTTATTACTAATAGTTTGTATCTTGTAGATTTTTAGATGTTGAATAGACGACCGAGTTTATGAGATTTTATGGTTGAAATGAAGATTAAAGAGTTTTAGTCATGGATTTTTGGACTTCCATACACTTAAATATTGGATTTCGGACTTGCATTCACATGTATTAATTATAACGGATATTTTGGTTATGAATTTTGTAGGATATATTGACTCCTTGTTCCTTTTGGTTATGATATTTATTAGGAAAATTGGATTTTAATAATCCCACCTATTTGCTATTGGCCTACAATAATCCTATCCGAGTTTATTTTTTCTAATGGTCCTACCTTTTCATATATTTTTTTTTCTAATGGTCCCGTCGTTAAACTTTTTAACACCGTTAAAAGATTGATGATGTGGCATGCTTGTTTTGGCTAAAAATTAATTAAGTTAAATTAGCAAAGTTTGAACCAAATATGAATGTGAGGTTAGGTGTCTAAAATTCGAATATGAAAATAGTTTGAAATAATCCTGGGACAACAACAGAATTCCAGGGACAAATAACTAAAATCTTTGATAAAAAATAAGGTTTGCTTATGAAATCCGTTAAGAAGCTTAGCAACACAAATGTAACCTGAAATGCAAGTAGGAACACCGAGATTTTGACTAGGGAAAAGCCCTTAGCCCTTAGATGTCTCTAAGGCGCCGCCGGCATAAAAACCCCGGGTAGCGATAACACACGCTACCAATTTATTGATCACTGAAAATGTTGATTACAATGAGTTCGCAGAGAAATTAGTACGAGAATACAATGAGTAAAGCTCGAATGAGCTGAAAAATGAATCTAAGGGTCCTATTTATGCTCCAGGGTCTTCAACTACTTCTCCGATATTCCAGGGATCTCCTCTTCAACGTCTCTTTCTGTTAGTTGACCGAGCTTCCAGCTAACTAACATTGACCACGTGCGGATAAAGCCTTCTCCTTGTTTCGTGTGACCGTTAGAAGACTTTGTCAACCTGTTTCCACTTAAACAAAAGTGCAAGATACGTTAGTAACGATATCCTAGCATGCAGGGTCATTCCCACATGCCGGGTCATATGAGGATAAAACGACCCTGGGTTAAACACATCCTGGGTCATCATAACACATAACCAAAACAAAGAGAACAAACATATATTCCCCTGGAATTACAAGAAATCCTGGGACATTACCTTACCCTCTATTTATTCAGGGCCACTTTGTACTTTACCTGTTTAATTCCGGGTCATGCGATTCCTGGGTAATACCTGCCCTTGGATTATTAGCCGAGAATTCAGGGTATAACAATTGCCCCCAAATTTTCGCGAGTTATGGATAGAACTTACAGTTGTGAAAATTTGAATTTTTGGGTCACACCATCCCTCGTCTTAATCGTGGCCGTTAAAATCGCATCCATGATGCCACGTCTCAAGAGACTTCCCATCACCTCTGTAACTTCTCTTTCTCTTTAAATACCGCCTTTAACCTCCTATTTCTTCACACAATCTTCTTCGAGAGCAAAAGGTTTCCGGCGACGCTTTCAGCTTCCGATTCCCTTCTTCCAGGTAAATTCTCCGATCTTGCCTTTTCCTTCATTAGCTCCGACCATGACTCGGAAAAAGATCCGGTCGGAAACCTTAACTAAAAAGACTGGGATAGAGGATTTCCTCGACCAGCGTTACCTCCAAAATCGAGAGCTCGAGACCTGCACTTTTACCGACGGCGACATCGCTGCATTGTTGTCGTCGGGTCTTTTCCCTGAATCCGCTGAGATCAGGCCTTTTGACGCAAGGCTCCGATCGGATTTCTGCTCGGAGACCTGGGTTTGTTTTCCTTTCACTCCTTTCTCCATGGGTCTCTCTTACCCTTTCTCCGGCCTCCTGGCTGAGTTTTTCGAGGCTACCGGTCTTGCCTACGCCCAAACCCTTCCTATCATCTGGAGGATCTTGGGTACCATCGATCGTTTGAACAACGAGTTCGATTCCCTGGTTGGTCTGCCTGAGTTAGCCCTGGGTTATGAACTCAAATCCCATGGCAACAATCGATTTCTGTTCAAAGCCCTGAGCAAAGAGGTTCAGATGATTCCTCGGGCTTCGTTTTATGAGGAATGGAAAGGGAAGTTTTTATTTGTCAAGAGGTCCACTATTCCAGGAGGGATGAGCCTTCCAATTAGGTGGAGAGTAGATGGTAGGTTTTTACCTGCATTAGGAATTAGGATTATATTTTATTCAAATACTTACCCTGGATTTGTGTTTTGCAGTTCCCAGCCTGAGCTCCGTTGGTCCTGCAAATTCAGGGACACTCGAAAGATTTGAGGCCTTCCTGACCGTTAGTGAAATTGATAGAGAATTCAGAACCGATCCCCACCAAGCTGCTTCCTCCACCTCGCATACTATGTCAAGTTGTAAGTACGTTAGTACCCTGCATTTTTCTACCTTGGATTTTATCGATTTCTGACACTTTTGCTTTTTTAGCTGCTGCCACTCCCATCAACCTGGAAAACATTGATCTGGACGACCTTCTGCTAGGCGAATCCGAACAGGACCTGCAAGTCACTGCCTCTGTGAAGACCGAACCTATGACTGCTCCCAAAGCTCCTTCTTCAAGGACTTCTGGCACTAAGCGCAAGACCAGGGCCACCGCCACCGCTTCTGCCCCCGTCGTGCAATCTCTAGAGAACCTGGATGCTGCAGAGCTCCGTGCCCATGCTGAGGCCTCTTACCGCCAAGTAAGTTAATCCTGGGTACCCCTGAATTTTCTACACGGTAAACAATTCAAGGTCATAAATGTTAATAGAATTACCTTTTCTTGCAGATTGCTAGCCGATTCGTGGAGATGGTCTGGGCTGCTGAGAAGCGAGCCCAAGATGCTGAGGCTGCTGCCAAGAAGGAGGTTGCTGCCCTGACCAAGGAGCTGAACTCGCTCAGGATAGCAGCCAACAAAAACCTGGGTCTGGTGCATGATCTTGAAAAGAAGGCAGTGGAGGCACGGGCTGCGCATGAGTCTGCTTTAGCCGCTAAGGGCGATGAAGGCAGGCTCATCGCTCGCATCTCCCTTTTCCAGTGCAGGCTGAAAATGGTGAAGGAGGCAAGGGATCTCGGGTTTCAGAACCCTGAGTGGGATGTGACCGGATGGGCCACCAAACTGCGCGGACTAGGCGCAACCATCCCCGCTGGGTGTGACCCTGATGCTGGCCCTGGGTCTAGCAAGGGTACCCCGTCCAAGGATTCCGCCGGCCACGCCATGGAGATCGACCAGCTGAAGGGAGCGGAGCAGCCAGCCCAGGGGTCTGAGGCAGCGGAGGAGGTTCCTGTTGATGAAGCAAAGGAGGTGCCCCAGGATGAAGCTTGAAGAATAGGGGTCACCTTCTTGTCTTTTGGTTCATGTTTTAGAAACAATTTTATTTTTATGCATGTGATGCCGGTCGACGTTTCCTGGTTTATTTTGTTTAAGACAATGATCCACCCCTGGATGTGATATCCAGGGTCTTTTGGCATGTCCCATCCTGGGATGTCCGGAGCTTTTCCGGGCCCAGGTTGGGTTTTATAAATATATATAACTGCTTTAGTTACATACCTGTACTTGAAATATTTGATTGATGTTTGTCAGTGTATGAAATGGTTCTAGGGTTTACCTTAGTAATCCTGGGTTGCCCCCAAGATCCTAGGATTCCTCGTAGCTTTAGCAGGCTCGTGAATGCTTCCTGTAACAGGAACACATCAATCAGAATTAACTAGACAAGGAGTTAATTTTCTTAGGCTTTGACCGTTATGACCCTGGATTAGATTAGTAATCCTGGGTCACTAGGTAATCTTTGAATTGTTTATGGGGTTAAGCCCGATGACAATTTTAGAATTATTTCTGGGGTCAAACCCGGTGCCGTACTGGCGAACTGGGGTCAAGCCCGGTGCCGTACTGGCGAATTCTAGGGACCACCTCAAGCCGTACTGGCGAACTAGGGTATTGCCTCGGGTGTCTTAAGTTGGTACGTTAGCACCAATCCGTCTTGAAAACGCGTTAATCGTTTCAAACCTTGAGAGATCCGCATATGTCCCTGAATTGCAAGGTTGCCACCAATGCTATTAACACGGATGATCTCACAATCCCAGGGTTTCATACTTGGATCACGTGCGTCTCGGGCGAGGCAAAAATTGCCAACGTGCGCTCCAGGCGAGGCGTGATAGCCCATATTCGGATGAAGGACGTATAATCCTTAAACCTTAGGAATGGGTTTAAAATTTACCCATACGGAAGTGAGATGGCCAATCCCAATACTTAGGAGAAATACGTTTGTTGCAGTTGACTTGGAGTACCTTGAGTATTCTTCGCTTCGTATGCCTTGAATTTCCGATCATCCTGCATCTTGAGTACCTTGAATCCGTGGAGCGACCGGATCGTTTGCTAATCTAGTGATATCGAGATAGAGACGAGATCAAAAGTAAATACAAATGAGATTTGTATTGATAAAGCTTGAAAGGATTACACATAGAAACACACACACAGAAATGTAGGATATGACCAGAAGTTATAACAAGCTAACCAAGTCAACCTATTTATAGGTAACTTAAACTGTCGAGCGTACCATCCTCCGTACCATTGGTACGGGCGTACCCTTTGGTACGGCGGGCCAACTGGTACGCTGCCCTTAGACTCATACAAATGCTCTTCATATAGATACAATACACAAGACACACTGAAGCATAGGAATATGCCCTAACAAACTCCCCCTTAACGTGTAGTGTATCTATTCTAACTAAATCTCTAGTCTTCAATCTTCAACATTACTGCATCCGATCTTCAACTTGAAATCTTATCAAAAATAGAGCTTGCATGGCTGGATCAAGACTTGAACAATCTTTGAACTTCAAGATCCACTTGTGAAAAGTACATCAAACTCCCCTTTCACCATGCTTGAGTCTTAACACACAGAACCTGCAACTTAGAAGACAAAAGTGCAGTTTTTCCTTTTGATTTATCAAAAATTAATTTAATCTTGGCGTACAACTTCTCTTTGAAAATCCAAGATATTGATTTTGAGATTTTTTTTTGTATCAAGTGTCGATCGATTGAAAACAAATAAGAAATAAAATCTTTTTGACTTTTAGAAACTTTAGATCAAAACACACCTAAAATCTTTTTGTATTTTTTCGAAATGAAAACATAAATGCAATACTGAATTACACTCTATTTTTAGATTAAGAAAGATCACTATCTAGGATCATATTGGTCACAACGCGCTGAACTACACTTCATTTTCAATTATTGTAGCACATAAGTCATGTCGTTACAGATATAATTTGTCTAACTTTAAACTATGGCAGAATCATACTCATAGCATTTGGATATGTTAAGGTATTGATTAGATTTCCTTTGACCAGTGTACCTGTGGCACCCCACTACATCTTTAATCAGTTATCTTATATAAAAAGTAGTCCCCGATTTTTTTTTAAAACGGATCCATTCATGACCATCAAACCATTAGTATTCATAAAGTTATAAGTATGATATCTTAAAAACATCATATCAGAGTACACAGTCGAATATCAAAATAGAACGACGATTGTCTCCCTCTAATACGACCATCCTTAGTGTTCGGTTCATTCTTCAAAATGCTCAACCTGGACCCGCTTGCACTTCATTCTTATTACCTGTCACAAATGCTAGTAACGTATTAGTATTAATGGCATAATAGCAACCAATCAGCACGAAACATAATTTCTTAGGAAAAAAAGACAGCTTGCAAAATCCGTAGGCTACCCTAATTTCGTAGCCTACAAATCACCATCTCAAATAAAAGACAGCTTTCAGGATTCGTAGGCTGCCCTGATTCGTAGCCTACGAATCACAGATTCTGCCCCCTTCACCCCAAACTTCCATAAAAAAGACAGCTTTCAAGATTCGTAGGCTGCCCTGATTCGTAGCCTACGAATCACAGATTCTGCCCCCCTTTACCCCAAACTTCCATAAATCTCAATTACCAACACCTCTTTAGATGTCATACAATCATGAAATCATTCTATAAAATGAACTTCGATTTCTATTCGCACTAAGTGTCAAATAACAAGTTAGAAGGTGTTAGAGAACATATCCCAACCCGTTTGACCCATCACATACATCATAACATACCTCTTTTGGATGCACATACTTAGAACATGGTTTATTATCAACTAAATATCTAACTTTATTTAGTAGCATTAAAATATTCATCTTACCCAAACGGGTCAAATTCTAACTTACCCAAACGGGTCAAATTCCATCATACCCAAACGGGTCAAATTCCACCTTACCCAAACGGGTCAAATTCCCTCTTACCCAAATGGGTCAAATTTGAGTTCTACCTCTTGTTGCTTTCTAGGATGGTTACTCCAACCCATATTCTACCGAATCATTAACTATGCCATTCAATTCAAGGCAAGTACAATACTAATAGAGTATGATCACTCATGTTTAACATGAGGTCACTAAACATATCTTACGTTACCACTTCATGCCTAGCTTTAACTCAGTCGTTTGACATACTCCCCTTGACATGAATGTACCATGTTAAGGATCACACTTTTACCCGAAGGTACTACTTAGATTGTGAATGGCCATAATTCCCAATCTTACCCGAAGGTTCGTACATGCCATATCATGCCTACGTACATCTTATCCAAACGAGTCTCCTTACATGTCTAGTATGTCACACATAGGTGATTTGCATATCTCTTTACCCTAACGGTCACACATCACCTTTAGTATATCACACATAGGTGATATACATACATCCTTACCCAAACGGGTCAAAATATCTTTAGAATGTCACACATAAGTGATATACATACCTCTTACCCAAACGGGTCAAAACACATCCTTAGAATATCACACACATGTGATATACATACCTCTTACCCAAACGGGTCAAAACACATCTTTAGAATATCACACATAAGTGATATACATACCTTCTTACCCAAACGGGTCAAAACACATCTTTACAATACATCTACTCTCATACATTTATATTATCCCAGACGGGTCATATTACCTTACCACATAAACACACTTTCATTTATCTCTATTAACCCAAACGGGTCGTAAAACATACTCCACATATTCACATACTTTCTTATATCTATGTTATCCCATCGGGTCATAGATTATACTCCACATACGCATACATTCATGTATTCTTACTTGGTGTTGTAGCTATTATCTAACTACAAACATCATCCTTCCACTAAATCCATAATCCCACTTATGGTCACACCCCCTTTACATCGTACCTTCCAAAGTAAGACTTAACTACTTAAGTGTTACTAGTCTTGCCCAACGGGCTAAATCGTCAAATCACATACCACCATACTTTACATTTACCATCCATCTTATCTTCTACTTGTATTACATCTTGGATAGTTATTCAAACTAATAAACAACTATACCGTTTACATACTTTGTAACAAAATTTAACAATCTTAAACGTTACCTCAAAATCTTCAATTTAGCATTCCTTGATGACTTGAGCTCCCACCACTTTTACCTATAAGTTACTTGATTATTTAGATTGGTAATTAACAATATGACTAACCATAACACTCAAGTATTATTCCACTTAACAATTCAACTGTTTTCACCTACTTTAAAACTCAACATCTCTTTTAGGCATTTTCACAAACACTTGGTGTGCATGAAAATGCTTAATCTATCGTATACACTTTCAACATACTAATTTAACCATCCTTTACATACTTACATTCCAAATCACATACTTTAAGTCAAATTAACAATCACCACAACATTTCAAACAATATTCTTGAGATTTAGTCAACCAAACTCAACCCACATACAACCTAGAATTCATTTTCTAACAATGGATTAAACCCACACTATGACCTCTACTTCCTTAGCCAAGTATGTAAACATGCAACAAGGATATTATGCATCTAACACACTTAAATCACTAAGGTAACAAATTACATACATCAATTTTGACATTAGAGATGAGTTCATCTTCTACCAACTTAGAGGGAGGAACTTACTTGAGAACTTAAACAAATATGGAGTAGAAATCACGAATGGGTTGAAGAAACAAGCTTAGATTTCGGATTTCCCCTTCAATTCCACCGAATTTAGCCTTCAAAATCGAATTTGACCAAGCCTTAGCTTCATCCCCTTCCCCCTCTTCTTGTCTGTGTATTTCTCCTAAGGAGAAATCCAGATTTTCCTTTTTAATCATTTAAGTGCATACTGCCCCCCTCTACTTTGGTCATTTTGATAAACTTAACCCCTTACTTGCATTTTACACAACATACCCTTATCTTTCATAACTATATAGTTAACTACTATTAATTTAGTAACTAACAACATGCCAACAAAATAAACATCAAATTATGTTCTATGAGGCGTCATTTAAAACACACTTCACCCCGTAGTTCCACGTATCATAATACAATTTATATTTTAAATCAAATCGGGTTTTGGGATGTTACAACTCCACCCCCCCTTAGAGGGAGTTTCGTCCCCGAAACTAAATCATATACTCAATCTCTTATTAATGTACCTTTATGTCATTGACTACTAAGACATTTCATTCATCCTCCTACGTGAATTACACAAAATAGGTATTTCCACTTAATACTTGCAACATTTATTTCTCTACTTTTGCCACACGAAGTAGATCCTCGAATACAACTACATACAACTTATTCATTCCTATCTTGTTGCCATAACATAGATTCTCCCCACGTATAACATTAAATATGTAAATTTTCCATTTGATTAGCAAAAATAGAATTCAATACATGCATTACTCCACTCAGTCAACGCAAGGAAGAGGCTCACCACTTTTACCATATGCTCTTTTTATTCCACAAAGTTAATCTAAGTAGAAATTTTACCACATTTAGCCTCCCCATACTTATTCCACATTGATCATACATGTAGAATCCTCACATTCTATTCGCCCCTAACATACGTCATTCTACTTACTTAATACAAGTAGAATTCCAACACTTAATCCTGTAACACGCCTTATTCTACCTTTTAAGCACAAGTAGAATTTCACATCTTTCACATAACATACTTATCCTACATGTTTTACACAAGTAGAATTTCACACCTTCTCCACATAATATAATTTATTATACATTCTTAGTTCCGATAGGATTGCAACACTTATCTTATATGACTCATACATGTAGATTTCTATCCCTTCAACATTTACACCTCTTTCCTACATGATTATATACATGTAAGATTTTTACTCTATTAACATTTACACACTTTTCCTACAAGTAGGAATTTCCTCTTCTCTTAACATCTTATTCACCCTCATTTGCCCCAGTATCGTCTTCACACGCGGGCATGGTGCTTAAAACACCATTCGTTGTGCTTGACTTCCCCAACTTTCAAACATTTCCACCTTAGATTTAACCACTCTTAGTAGTCGTTAAAATACACCCATTACTTCATACAATCAATGCAATCTTTAAAAATTATTCACATCACTTACCAGGTCACATAATCGAGCCTCGAGCTAAACATTATTTCCATCCCCACGAGCACTTGGTTTGAGTTCAAGTGTTCCCCCAACACTTGAATCCATCAAACCAAAATCCATGTGTAACATGCCATTGAACCGATGAATTTTTTTGTTAAACGCGGGGTATTTCTTATCAGTCTTTTATGAGACGAACGAGATAACGCTGCGACGGAACTTCAGAAAATTTTTATTAGTTGTGGATTTATTTCATTTTAATGGGGTTCTCGTTTATTGACGTCGCGCACAACGTTTGCTATCGATCACTGACGGGTTAGCTTTATTGTCCGGTTAATTACGAAGCTTTCTCGTTATGTCTCATGGTTTTATTTTTTAGCTAATGCAGCGTGGATGTCAGCGAACCGGATTAACTGGAATCTCAGTTAATATTGGAATTTATCCGTTAAATTTCTCGAGAAGCCGTTACTTGTCGAAAATTGATGGAATTTGTCGGATTGAGCCGTTTTCCCCGGTTTAACTCAGAAATCTTCACGGAATTTATTTCCGAGCTCAGTTTTTCTTCGCCCAAAATTTTCGAAGACTCCGGTTATGATTAATTTTCGCTCGGGATCTCAGATTTTCTCATATTTGACATTTTATTTTAATTTTCGCATCCAACCTCAGTCATACGGAACACAAGATTTATTTATGGATCATTCACAACTGTCAGCATCCGGCTTCCGGTTTTTCGCAAGATTGTCCGATTTCAAGATTGTTTATCTAGGCAACCGATCGCGACGGTTCGACTCTCCGCATCTGATTTTACGCTTCCGACTTGATGTTTTTGGAGAGATTTAGAGAAATAAGAGGAATTATTATGGATTTGGATATCGGGTCGATTATTCGGAGTTGGAGCATTTTCAGTGTTTGATTGGTTTATCTGATTCAGTTTGTTGCGTGTTGCGGTTATGACTCCGATGTTCAGCATTTTCTCAGTATTGTACCCGACCGTGTGAACCGAGTGAGCGGAACACTTGGCTCTCGACTAGAGCAACGAGAACAGAAGAAGCTTATTCAGGGGGGGGGGGGGAATCTCTACGACAGATTGTCTCCGGTTTATCAGTTTCTCATTGAAGATGTACGGCAGAGCGATTCTTCAGCAATTGAACAGATTTGAAAGCATCAGTCAAGGGGGAATTGTTGGAACTTAAAATCTATGTGACTGACGCCATCAAATCTGTTTACCGAAGCATTCGACTGAAGAATCCATGTGAATTGATTCAGAGACGCGGGTTGTGATGCTCGAGGCTTGCAGTTTGGACCGAAGACCGTTTTCTGGAAAAGTTAAAAGTTCGGGTCAACGGTCAACGTAAAAGTCAACGGAAGATCGGGTCGAGCGAGTCAAGCTTCGGATTAATTAAATCAACTTTGATTTAATTAATATTTATGTTATTTGCCTTTCTTGTAATTTTGTTCAGTTTATGTTTCTGCTGTTAGTCACCCTCACTATATATATAGTGTGGGTGCCCATTACAAGAAAGAGTCTCTGAGTGTGGAGATGATGATTTTCTTGTAGAGTGTGAGATTTCCATTCTAGAGAGAGAGAGTGAGTCGTGGATTTCCATGAGAGAGTGTTTGTCATGATTTCTTGATTGTAATCATTCGATTAATGAAATCATTCGACTTGTTTATCATCTTTCTTGTGTTTGATTATCTTTGATTCTTCTCATCTTCATCTCATTATTTTGGCGTTTTCGAATCCGAACCTTTGTTCTTGCTCAAGATCAGGATTCTTGATGTGAGAATCGGTCCTACAAGCTAACTGTTCTTGAATTGTTGATAATCATCTTCGTCTTTGACAAAATATCTCGTAACCTACGAAGAAACAAGTTCATGAGTTCATATACGTAAACATCACAACATGTTACATATGTAAATTTAAGTAATTTACATATGTAAATTCAATTAATTTACATATGTAAATTCAAGTAACGTAATTTAAGTAATTTACATATATAAATTCAATAAAAAAAAAGCTAATCAATTCATATACATAAACATCACAAACATGTAACATATGTAAATTCAAGTAATTTACATATGTACATCCAAGTAATTTATATATGTAGATTTTTGTCTAATTTACGTATGTAGCACAAGTAATTTACATATGTAAATTTAATAATATATGGAGATTTAACATATGTAAAAAAAAATATTAGTGCTATTAAATATTATGCTCACATCATTATACATATGTAAATCATCTAGACAGATATACTAAAAAAATAACAAATATATTTTATTAACTTATAAGTAACCATACAATAACATTTAAAAAAATAATAAAAAATATGACAACATAACAAAAATATATGAAATCTAACAAAAATATATAAAAACTAATTGTTTTTGAGTTCTTGATAAGCATCTTCATCTTTGACACAAAATCTCGTGACCTAGGAAGAAATCAAGTTCATCATCTCATATACGTTGGGAGATATGAAACATGAGGGTAGTAAATCTTGGATCCGTTGGGAGATATGAAACAAGAAAATGCTTTAGTTTGTTCAAACAAGACAACATTACTAGATGAAGAACCCTCATTGTTAACATTGTCTTGAATATTAGGATCTCCATCCGAAGCTTCTGAATAAAACATATGTAAGTGCATATAAAACTGTTGGGGGGAAAAACATCAGATAAAGGAAGGTTAAAAAGGAAAAACTCCTAACATACCTTCATAAGATTGTCCATTATTGATATTAAAATCATTGGATGATTCCGTACTATGCAAATGGTCTTCCAAATTGTGAGTAAACTGACGTTCAGGAGATGACATTAAATTTGGAGGTTGCGTTTTTCGAACTTTTAAGGTTTCTTGAAGTGCATTAATGGAGTTAATGGGTGTTCTTGATATGAAGAAGAATTAAAGGATAAGGGTAAATGAAAATATGGAGGGGGTTATCTAAGAAGAAAAGATAATGGGATGGGACATTGAAAACACAAAAGTCATAATTGATGGAAAAAGATGAAAAATACAATCTTACCATTTTGCTAAAGACAAATTAGAGTGAGGTGGATAGGTTAACAACCCTTGGATGAGTTTTCAAAGATTTCACAACTCAAGTGGGTTTTCACTATATACTTTCCATATATATATATATATATATATATATATATATACATACATATATATAATAAAATATTTTTATTATTTGTCACCAACTTGTATTCCCTAGATATATATAACATTTTATAACTTGGAATAAATTAGACATAATTATTCTTGCCAGTTAAAAATAATTATTTGACAATATTTATAACCAATGATCTATTTAAACAATAGTTATTTTATAAGTTGTCGTAATTGGAAAGTTATAACTAGAAGTATATATATTCAATTGAACAATAAATATAATAATAGGCATTATTATTTAAACTAATGTACGTTCAAAACTTGATTGTTATATTTTCTTAGTGATTTCTTTTCATTTTATGATATTTCCTTTGTATTTATTTGAACATAAATATTTGACCGGTATCACTTGGTGACTAATTCTTACTCAATTGATCGAGAACTTTATGCATTGTCTTATTTTTAGAACGTTATGTTACTTGCTATCAGTAAATTGACAAACCAAAATGATTTCTAAAGTTTATGATCTAACAAGAGGTTAAGAAAATAAATATATTACATCTACACCACTTTATGAAATATTATCATTTACACCAAAAAATGATAATATATTGTATGATCGGTTTATAATGAATACATTACATGGTCAAGAAAGTGAATATATTAAGTTGTAATAAATCAACGAGTACACCCGCATAGATACTAACTTTATTCATATATTTTAAGTCAAGAAACGTCTAGATCCGATGTTGAATGAGTACACCCGAGGTTGACCGACTTCGACTAATGGTTACCGAGTATAGAGAAATCACCAAGGCAACCATCCGTCTAGCGATTCCTTGGCTTCATAAACACCAAAGTGCCATTAGGATAGGCCACCTTGATTCTTTTGCTTGATCCCTGAAACAATACTGAATGTAAAGTAATACTTAATTCAGTAACCAGAATTATATAAATGAATTATCAATTGTATTTTTTAATAATTTATTTATATAATACACGTGATCTATCCTAATGACTAATATTGATTGTAGTTGTCGATCAAGGGAGGCGTCGATTCAAGAAGAGATGCAATGTTTCATCCTTGTCTATATGTCGAACACTCGACTGAGAAATCAATCCATTCCGGTTTATGTTTAGTAAAATTCTGTTCATTCTTGTTTGTGTTAATCGATCCTATCCATGAAAGAAAGAGGAGCACTGGTATTTTCGTTGTAATTTCAGTATAGGTAAGATAATAGCTATTCACAAAGGTCATCGATACTATGAAATTGGTGTAAATGCCTCCAAAAATAGTAACAAATTGATTCAATGATATATAGTCTATTTGTTCATAAAAACAAGCACAAAGTGAATAAATGACATGTGAGGTGGGGTTGAAACTTTCCACCAAAAAAGCCTGTTTGATTATAAAGCAAAAGTAACTAGGCAATAGATGTGTTGTGATAACATAATAGTGATGCTGATGCCTTTAGAACTTGGTGGGAATTTCATAAATCTTCACACTAAAATTGTTCCTTTAAGATTCACCAATTATCACTTTCGATCTTAGATTTGGTGGTAGTGGAAGAGAAAATGATAAAAGTATATATATTTGATTATGATTACGGTTATAGGGGTTTCATACCATCCTCAAATTAATTATATTTTCTTGAGTTATACTATATTTTATCATTGGGCATTGCTGGGGGAATAATATTGTCATAAAAAACAGTTGTATTACTATAACGTCACGTAAAGAAATCAAAAATAAAAAGTCTATAACAACGAAGCGTTTAAAGTATTTATTCTATGACCTAAACACTATGTTAGACGACTTTACTTATAATACCATAAACTTTATTGCTAAATTTATTAAGATTGAAAATAGAAAAATAAAAAACATTATATGTCACATGACTATACTCATTTTAACACCAACTTATATTTATTATATTTATTTTTTACTTTAACAAATAACTAAAAAAGAAAAATGCACTATGGTATAATATTATAGCAATACAACATAATAATAATATTTATATATTACCTATTATTATTACTATTACTATATATTACAAATAAGAACATGACTTGATACCCATGCAACATTTTTTTAATAATATATAAATATTAAAATAATCACAAACTCAATATTTTAATAGTTTTTAAAATATTATATATTACAAATGAGAACATGACTTATCCCCAACAAATATTTTTTTAATTATATATATATATATATATATATATAATTATCCCCAACAATATATATATATATATATAGGATTGGGGTATTTTGGAACCCACTTTGAGTTGGAGAATTCTTGGAACCCGACGTTAAAAAAATGTTTTTTTTCTTAATTTTTTTATGGTGGTTATTTAAGTTATAAACTACTCTTAAATGAAAAAAAATCAAAAAACCGCCTACTAGATTTTTTTTTAAAAAAACATGTAACTTTTTACGTAACTGTAAAATATGCATAAAAGTTACATATGTAACTTTTTTTTTGATATTTTTTTAAAAAAAATCTACTAGGCGGTTTTTTGATTTTTTTTCATTTAAGAGTAGTTTATAACCTAAAGAACCACCATAAAAAATTAAGAAAAACAAAACATTTTTTTAACGTCGGGTTCCAAAGATTCTCCAACTCAAGGTGGGTTCCAATTTATCTTTTCCCTATATATATATATATATATTCCCTTATACATTAGGAAGTATAAGTTACAAGTTTTGATGCGCCATGTACAGCTTCTAAAGCATGAGGATGTACAAGGTTTAAGCATCATGGTACAACCTGTCTTCTTTGCTCCCTTTTCTTTGCTCGCCGACCATGTCATGTGTGCCTCTCCACGTATGCACACACACGGTAGACGTACTTTCATGCCTTCAACCACCGCATGCTCCTACATTATCAATTGGTACACATTTTCAACGATGGTGGTTCGTGATTGACATTATCTTTTGTGATTCATCTGCTCCACGTATATACAGTGCCGATATCTTCATGATTTTAAGGCTTTCGTACCAGTTGCTTTCTGCTCCACGTGTATACAGTGCCGAATCCTTCATGATTACATAGCGCTCATACCGCTTGCTTTTTTGGTTTATATATCTTACGGAAGATTTGTGATTAGTGCAGGACACGCCCTCTAAATACTGTTCTTGACATGCTGGAGCCATTGTTTTTCGTCAATATATAGCAGCCTACACTTCACATTATTCAGAATTCACCATTGTTGCTTCTTGTAAGTTCTCTCCTTTTATTTTCCCTATTTCTTTCTCTTTTTTAGGCCTGCTGATTGAGTATTTTAGGGTGTGCAGGTCTAGTTGTGCTCTGTTTCAGAATCCTTCTCTAAATCAGGTAATGGTTCGTCATCTATAGTTCATCGTCTGTTTATGACTTATGTGAGGTTTTTTTCCTTAGCAAGACAGTAGTAAAAAAGGTCCCCATGGTTTTTTTTCTTAGCAAGACAGTAGTAAAAAAGGTCCCCAGGGTGTGTGTTTTTATGCCCACAACCTGTTTGATGAAATGCCAAGGTGTTGTTTGATTACTTTTTGTAACTGTGTTTCAAAGAAAAAGAGCATAGGTTACATGTTTATTTTCGAATGGAACTTCTTTGAACATAAAAGTACTATTTCTTCTTTAGTTACATTTTGTCTCATTTTAAAATATACTTACTCCGAATGTCGGCCTCAGTTTGTAGATGGTTGTAAATGGTTCACTGAAAATGGTTTATCAACTTTTTTTTGTGTTCTGTCTCCTGATAATTTCTTTTGCTTCTATGACCTGATCATTTTGGTTTGTCAATTTACTATACAGCCTTAGTCTAATGAAAATGAAAGAAAAAATAGTATAGTCTGTATGAAAGCACAAATCCACCTAAAAATTGATAACTTGACATATAAAAGGGGTACATATTAGGACTAAAGTAAATTAAAATAGAAACTTATAGAGTTGTAAGTGTGTCTGAATTCCTAGGCCCATCAAAGGGTATCCTTGTAACTTCTTCAATATTTCTTAAAAGTTACAATAAGCTTCAGGTGAGCTGATAATTAAAAGAAATATCACTTTCGTTAAAAAAGAGTCCATAAAATATCAAAGACTTTTATGAAACTAACATAATTTTGAAGAGCTTCAACAAACTCATCAAGAATAAAAGGCCAAAGCTCAAGAATATCAGCAATATTGTACAAAATCTCCATACATGTCATGTTGAACAAAATTGTTCATGTTTATATTAAATAAACAAAAAAGAATAATATATCATATTTGAAATGTCATCATCAGTAATAGCATTTTCATGTAGACTTCTTTCTGCAGACGTATCCCAGCCATCATATACCATCACAGTGAACATCCACATCAGCGTCACTTCTGTTAATGAACGGGTTGTGCTCTACACTCATGGGGCCTTCATCTTGTAAACCACAAATATTCTGATTTTCATCCAATCCACTCTCCCCATCAATCAGTTCACAAAGAGATTCTCCAATATCTTGAGGTAACTCCTGAAACAAATACATTAGAAAAAATGAATAATATATAATCATGCGTGTTTGTATGCAATTATGCATGACATCAATATACTTGGCAATCTCTACAGATTTTAATTGGTTAATATTGATTCAAAGGGCTCTTTAAATGAAGAGTTTTTTGAAATGGGAAGTCATGTAACCACAACCATTTTACCTTAAAACTTATTGGTCCCTACACGGATCTTTGAACATCAATCAATCATCACGAACACCGCATGAACACGATTTAGAGAAACCGGAACTTTCATTGATCGAACATCACGTTCGATTACATCGTTTATGCCTATACATCGATATATATATACATACGACATGGCGGTTGAAGTCGGTTGAAAGCGGTTGTAGACTTTCAACTTTGACACTTACAACCCCTGAACTAATAACAAATACACAAAGATACTAAACTTATACTTTCTAGTAATTGTTGGGTTTTAAGAACTTTATCAAAGCCATTTTAACTCCTTAAAATGTAAAAACGCAGCGGAAAAATCAAAAGAATAGTTTGATTAGTTGATGTTAAAACCAATTTTAACACTTGATTATAAAACCCAAAACCAAGGATCCAAATATGTATGCATGCTATCAAAACTAAAACCAACCATAGGGGGTTTTAGATATACCTTCTTCCAAGCTCAAGATTGTGAAGAAGATGATGTGGATGAACCGGCTTGCTATCTAACTTGAAAGCCTCAAGTGATGATACCCACGAGCTCAAGCAACAACCACCCTTGTTGCTAGGATTTCTTGAAGACTAACTCTTCCTTCTTCTCTTGTTGAATCCGAATCCAACAAGATCTTGGAATCAATTTCCAGATTTTCTTGCAAGAAAAGTGTTCTTGCAATGGAAGAAGAGAGAGAAAGAACTTGAGTATTGGAGAAGGCAAAATGCTATCAATGACTAGTCACCATCTCAAGACCATATGTCTTGTTTAAATAAAAAGGCTCAACCACCCTCATAAAGAGGGTGGGAGGCCGGCTCTAGAGGGGGAAAAAGGAGGGGGAAAATGGTTTTTGAAATCTTTTAAAACCCTCCAATGAACCTAGTCCATTTTCTAGTCTTTGTTCATTTAGACACTATGCTTAAGTCATGTAACACATTACATGTTGTGTACAAAAATGAAGTGTAACATATAACCTTTTATATGTTGTGTAACATGTTATTTAACCAATTAAATAACATTTTTATCTTGCTTCTATAATTTAAATCATCCACATGATTTAATACAAGTTCAATTAATTAGAAACCGATTTCTAATTATCTTCTATAAGTGACATTTATTTAATTGATCATATCTAAATAAATATCCATTGGGTGTTTGTCTAGCTCGTTATTGGGTATGACCCGTCTTGGATCATAACGTACTAGCCACATCAATCTAGTATGTGTCTTGGGCAGACCGAGTCCAACAATCTCCCACTTGCACAAGATTCATAGAAGATTGATGCAAGCAACAAATACCGCCTAACAACGGTTTGTTACCCCTAATACGCATGACTTAGTGCCATTCAATAACATCATCTCCTTCAAGTCACCACTTGAAATGTTTTAGGTGAAACGATCATTTATCCTTTTGTCACAAATGTCATGTTAAATCCTAGAGACATAGAGTGATCACTCTCTATTAGATTTAACTTAATTCAGGCCTTAGACATTTAACTCTCAACGAATAAGAGGGACAAATTCCATCTTGACTACATACGTCTCTCACAAACACCTAGTACTATGCCTGAGCTTAGCCTTATGTACTGCCATGTTTCAGAACAGTTAAGGACTAAGTCAAAGCATAATACTGGGTGAATATCAAGACCCAATATGTATCTCAGGTCAGAGGATACAAATGATATTCTCCTTTACTCAAGCTTACTTATGATCAATCAATTAAGATTCCATGGGGTAAGACTTGAGAGCGGGTCGTCCAATATTTGTCTCCCACAAATATCTATGAACCTTGGTAGCAACCCATTGCTCCATATTCATACCTTATGAATATCCACCAATCCAAGTTCATAATAGTCTTACCTTCATATTCGTTCCCACAAATATGATCGACTACGGACATTTAGAATAAGTAACTTATTCACGGATTTAAACATGCAAAAATGGAACACTACACAATTTAAATGAAATCCCACATTCATATAAAAGTGTCAAAATACCAATTGTTCCGATATCCAAATACAAAACATAAATCATATCCAATCACTAGAATGTCGAAGTCCCATGGCACAAACATGACCCTCATGCTTTGGGCGTTCTAGGAGCTTCGTGAGTGGATCAGCGACATTGTCATTGGTGTGAACTTTGCGAATACATATCTTTCCCTTTGCAACTTCATCCCTTATGTAGTTGAATCTCCGCTCGATGTGCCTTACCTTTTGATGATCACGAGGTTCCTTGATTTGAGCAATCGCTCCCTCGTTATCACAAAGGATCTCTAGGGGTCCTTGAATGGTAGGAACAACCCCTAGTTCGGCAATAAATTTCTTCAACCATGCGGCTTCTTGCGCGGCCAAAGATGCGGCGATGTATTCTGATTCCGTAGTGGACAACGCAACCACATCTTGCTTTGAGCTCTTCCAAGAGACCGCCCCTCCATTCATAATGAAGATATACCCCGATTGTGAACGAGAATCATCTCGATCCGTTTGGAAACTCGCATCCGTGTAACCCCTTACAACGAGTTCCTTCTCATCGGATCCATATATTAAGAACATATCCTTAGACCTTCTAAGATATTTTAATATACTTTTGACAGCCATCCAATGGCTATTTCCTGGATTCTGTTGGTATCTACTTGTCATGCTTAAGGCGCATGACACGTCCGGTCTAGTGCATATCATAGCATACATAATCGATCCAATAGCAGACGCATATGGGATTCCTTTCATTTTGTCTTGCTCAACCTTTGAGCTTGGACATTGAGTCCTACTCAATATAGTCCCCTTTTGAATAGGTACCAAACCTTTCTTAGAGTTCTCCATCTTGAACCTTTTCAAGATTTTGTCAATGTATGCACTTTGATTCAAACCTATCAGGCGCCTTGATCTATCCCTATAGATCTTTATTCCCAAAATATAGGTGGCTTCACCAAGATCCTTGATGGAAAAGCAACTTCCAAGCCAGGTTTTTACACCTTCCAAGGTTGGAATGTCATTCCCAAATAGTAGTATGTCATCTACATACAATACTAGAAAAGTTATTATACTCCCACTAGCCTTCTTATACACACAAGCCTCATCCTCGTTCTTGATGAAGCCAAACTTCTTTATTTCTTCATCAAAACGCTGATTCCAACTCCTTGATGCTTGTTTCAATCCATAGATTGATTTCTTTAACTTACACACTTTGTTAGGATGTTTTGGATCGACAAAACCCTCGGGCTGAGCCATATAGACATCTTCCTCAAGATATCCATTTAGGAAAGCCGTTTTGACATCCAATTGCCATATCTCATAATCATAATGGGCGGCTATGGCAAATAATATCCTTATCGACTTTAGCATTGCTACAGGCGAGAAAGTTTCATCATAATCAACCCCTTGAGTTTGAGTGAAACCTTTTGCTACAAGTCGAGCTTTAAATGTGTCTAAGTTTCCATGCATGTCGGTTTTCTTCTTGAAAACCCACTTACTTCCAACTACCTTGGAGTTAGGAGGTCGCTCTACCAAGTCCCATACTTGGTTATCATGCATGGATTGCATCTCAACGTTCATGGCTTCCAACCATTTTTCCGATTCGGAATCGGACATTGCATCACGATAAGTGGTTGGTTCATCCGAATCTACCACATAGCATCCCTCCATGAAAAATCCATATCTTTCGGGTGGACTACTAGTTCTACCGGATCTACGAACGTTGTTTGTGTTTTGATCAACCATTTGATCATCTTCAACAATTTCTTGTTGAGGGCTAGTTTCAACCAAACGTGTATCGGCTTGTGGTTCTTGATCCTCCTCAAGTCCCACCGTTCTTGCACTAGTTCCTTCCATAAGGAACTTAGTTTCCAAAAACTCGGCCTTTCTAGCAATAAATACCTTTTGCTCTGTTGGATTGTAGAAGTAATATCCTATAGAATCTCTAGGATATCCTACAAATATACACTTAGTGGACCGGGGATCTAGCTTGTTTGAAGCATCATGCTTTACATAAGCTTCACAACCCCACACCTTTAGATAAGATAAGGATGGAACCCTTCCATGCCATAACTCAAAAGGTGTCCTTTCCACTTTCTTGGTTGGGGCCATATTCAAAATACGGGCCGCTGAGAGTAGGGCATAACCCCAAAATGATAGAGGTAAGGAACTTCTACTCATCATAGATCGAACCATATCCAATAGGGTTCGATTCCTCCTCTCCGATACACCATTATGTTGTGGTGTTCGAGGTGGACTAAGTTGTGAGACAATCCCACAACTCCGAAGATAGTTTTGAAATTCATTGCTAAGGTATTCACCTCCTCTATCCGAACGAAGGATCTTTATTGTCTTGTTGAGTTGATTTTCTACTTCATTCTTGAAGATTTTGAACATTTCAAAAGCTTCATCCTTGTGTGCTAACAAGTACACATACCCATAGCGACTATAGTCGTCGGTAAAGGTGATGAAGTATCTTTCACCATTCCTAGATGTTGGCTTAAAAGGTCCACATACATCCGAATGTATGATCCCTAGAAAATCTTTTGCTCTTTCGGTGGTGCCACTAAAAGGTGCCTTAGTCATCTTGCCTTGTAGGCAAGATTCGCATACTTCATAGGAATCACTATCATTTGTTTTCAAAAGACCACTCTTTTGTAACGCTAGTATGCGGTTCTTATTTATGTGACCAAGGCGGCAATGCCAAATGTAGGTGTCATTCAAATCTCTTTTGAGTCTCTTGGTGTTAGTTTGATACATTGAGCTATTGTATGATGTGTTTTCATGAACCAATTCATAAATACCATTTAAAGGGCTAGCTTTAAAATAAAACACGTCATTCATTGAAACATGGATATCATTGTTAACAAATTTAAAATCATATCCAAAATGTCTTAAACGGGAAACGGAAATTATGTTCCTAGTCAAACTAGGAGCATATAATACATTATTCAAAATTACTTCCAAACCACTTGGAAGTTCCAAAATGTAGTCTCCTTGGGTTTCAACTTGAACTTTCGCTCCATTGCCCATGAAGAGACTAACTTCTCCCGCCTTCAATTGCCTATTTCTTTTGAACCCCTGCAACATATTACATATATGAGTTCCACATCCGGTATCCAATACCCATGTGTTAGAAGAAATGGCATTAAGCTCAATATAAATCATAAAGGTCTTACCCGAGGTTTGACCTTCATTTTTCTTTTCTTTCAACCCTTTGAGATAGGTTGGACAATTCCTCTTCCAATGTCCTACCTCACCACACTCAAAGCATGGATCATTTGAAGCAATCTTTTGCTTCTTCTCCTTCGGTTTGGGGTTTTCTTTCTTGCCCTTCCCCTTGACGAATCCCTTTCCTTTGGCAACCTTTGCCTTTGAGGAACTAGAGGTAGAGCGAGACCTTTTCTTGCTACTACCTTCATTGATCGTTAGAACGGGCACAACACTTTTGCCCATCCCTTGCTCGGCCGTTTTGAGCATCCCATGAAGCTCGGGAATGGTCTTCTCCCAACCATTCATATTGTAATTCAATACAAAATTGTCAAACTTCTTTGACAAAGAGTTGAGGATCAAATCCGTAGCCAACTCTTTTGAAACGGGACAATTGAGCCTTTCAAGACGATCAATGAGGCTCTTCATCTTAAGAACATAGGATGAAACCGTTTGTGACTCGTCCATACGACATGCATGGAGTGCTCGAACCGTTTCGAAGCGCTCGGTTCTTGCCTTTTGTTGGAACATTTCCTTCAATTGGCATATCATGTCGTATGCCCCATGATTCTCTAAATCCTTTTGTAGCTCGGGGATCATACTTGCTAGCATGAGGCACGAAACTTGGACGGAGTCCTCGGTGTACTTCACCCAATCGGCATAAGCCTCAACGTCTTCGACATCGGGTTCGTCGGGGATAGGATCGTCCAACACATAAGACTTCTTTTCTTGTTTGAGAACAATTCTCAAGTTGCGGTACCAATCCACAAAGTTGTCTTGGTTGAGACGATTCTTGTCTAAGATGGATCTTAGCGATAGGTTATGGACGTTTGTGGCGGGGATGATTTCGTTATTATTGGCCATCTACAAAATTTAACAAAGTTCTATTAAGTATCTTTGATATCAATATTAACCTTTTAATTTAATTAATACCCTTTTATGTCTCATAGACAATTAATAAATTAAAACCTAGAATCCAACGTTACATTTAAGTTGTGGTTAGGTGACCTTTATCCCATGACTTAAATTAACAAGGTAGTCAACGTTTGACAATTGCAACTCTTTGCAACTTCTAGTAGTATGGGATCGATTAAAACATCTTATGTTTAGTTGGCATGTTTAATCCCATCAATGCCTTTGGTTCCCCATGCTTCGGTGACCCTATTCACATGGTCCCCAAATCAAGTTGTCCTACTTATACACACGTGTAAATTTACACATGTAAGTGGTTAGGTGACCTTTATCCCACATACATGGTAAACCTACCTCAAATATACAAGTTCCCTCAAATACGGTTAGGTGACCTTTATCCCATAAAGAGTTTACAAGCAAATTGAGTGTTGTACAAAAGGATGGCGTTTAAACTTGTTTTCAAAAGGGTCGTTTTTAGTTTTCATAATTCTAGTGTAGAAAACTCTATGTACCATACAATTCACATGCATTCAAATGTATGGTACCCTAGTGTTGTTTGAAATCCATATTTCATGGTTCTTTTAATAAAACCCATTTTATTGATAAATCATCATCAACTTAATAAAACCCATTTCATTAGTCTTTGTTAATGATATTTTAAGAACCGGTTTTAGCTTGTTAATGTTTATTAGTTTGTTTTAGCATGCATATCCAAATATCATCCAAACATGAAAATAAACAACCACACAAGCATAATAAAATAGGTGCATAGCCATAGCCAACTATTGACAACACCTGCTAGCCGTAACAGGAGTGTGTCATGGACAACACCTTTTAGCAGTAACAGGGGTGTTTCTGGGACAACACCTGTTACCTGTAGCAGGGGTGCAGAAGCACTCCTGCTATTTAAAAGGAGTGTCTCGGTCTCTCCTAAGGGACAAAACACAAGTGATGTGTTGTGAACTCCCACTTGATCCCGCATCCAAATGCTTGAAATGACCTCCTTTGGTTGTGTTTTGCTTGACTCCTTTGGGCATCCAAGATCCTCCATCTTGTGCATTCTTCCTTTTTACAAAATATGGATCCTAATACATTTTTCTAGTAAAACAAAATGCACCTAATCTATTACATTACATACCAAATGAAATAAATAGATTACATGCCCAAAATGAGGAACTTGAAATTATTACAACTTTTGAATAATTACAACAAGCACAAACATTCACCACAAACAATCACAAGGTCTTTTGGCTAGGCTTTATGCACCAAACATATATCTAAAAATACATCCATATGTACAAATGGTTCCCTTTTAACCCATTTCCTTTTTCGGTCCAACACAAAACCGAAAACTTGGGTTTGTTGCCCAAACAACAAAAACAACAAAATGATAAAATGTTTTAATCTTTCAAGATAACCACATGCATGTTAGTGAAGCATCTTGAAAGACAAAGGGAAACCATGAACAAAACTTTCGGTTTGTGGTATGAGGAACCAAAACCAAGAGTTTTGTGGAGCTAACCAACTAGCTCTTTGAAGCATGCATCCATATAAGCGGCTCTAGATGCCATTGTTGGGTTTTAAGAACTTTATCAAAGCCATTTTAACTCCTTAAAATGTAAAAACGCAGCGGAAAAATCAAAAGAATAGTTTGATTAGTTGATGTTAAAACCAATTTTAACACTTGATTATAAAACCCAAAACCAAGGATCCAAATATGTATGCATGCTATCAAAACTAAAACCAACCATAGGGGGTTTTAGATATACCTTCTTCCAAGCTCAAGATTGTGAAGAAGATGATGTGGATGAACCGGCTTGCTATCTAACTTGAAAGCCTCAAGTGATGATACCCACGAGCTCAAGCAACAACCACCCTTGTTGCTAGGATTTCTTGAAGACTAACTCTTCCTTCTTCTCTTGTTGAATCCGAATCCAACAAGATCTTGGAATCAATTTCCAGATTTTCTTGCAAGAAAAGTGTTCTTGCAATGGAAGAAGAGAGAGAAAGAACTTGAGTATTGGAGAAGGCAAAATGCTATCAATGACTAGTCACCATCTCAAGACCATATGTCTTGTTTAAATAAAAAGGCTCAACCACCCTCATAAAGAGGGTGGGAGGCCGGCTCTAGAGGGGGAAAAAGGAGGGGGAAAATGGTTTTTGAAATCTTTTAAAACCCTCCAATGAACCTAGTCCATTTTCTAGTCTTTGTTCATTTAGACACTATGCTTAAGTCATGTAACACATTACATGTTGTGTACAAAAATGAAGTGTAACATATAACCTTTTATATGTTGTGTAACATGTTATTTAACCAATTAAATAACATTTTTATCTTGCTTCTATAATTTAAATCATCCACATGATTTAATACAAGTTCAATTAATTAGAAACCGATTTCTAATTATCTTCTATAAGTGACATTTATTTAATTGATCATATCTAAATAAATATCCATTGGGTGTTTGTCTAGCTCGTTATTGGGTATGACCCGTCTTGGATCATAACGTACTAGCCACATCAATCTAGTATGTGTCTTGGGCAGACCGAGTCCAACAGTAATTACATAATCTACCCGTAACTTTGTGTGTCAAACTTGATCAATAATTAAGGCCAACATACACCCCCCTAATTGTTGATCCAAGTTTGCTCTTGATCTTCCATGTCTTGGTTTCTCTTGTACGGCTAATCACCGTCTTCTTTCTTGAACCCCTTGCCCGTCTGGCCTTGGTTTCACTCTGCCCCTCATCCACCATTACCGACTTTTTCTTATCCGCAACTCCGTTTTGCAGATTCAATTTCGAAAGACCCACAGTCACCCCTTTGCCTCTTGCATCTGGTCTGGCCCGTCTGGCCCCCCGTGGTTACAGCCCTTCGAACCCTGTTTCTCTTGAGGACTCGCATTCCTCCTTTCTGCAACCGATGATGATGATGGAGACTGTTCTGTCTCCCCGCTGGAAACAAACTTCGATTTCTTCTTTGTGTTCATTTAATCAAAGTTCTCAACTTTGATCCTTGAATTTATCGGATTCACGCACCAAAAAATCAACACCCGTCTGGCGTTAAAAACTCGAAGCACTCCTTCGCACTCCCTTAGATTTTGTTTTGCCAAAGAAAATGAAATCCTATAATCTCAAATTCTCCAAAAAATCCCTTTGATTTCAATTGCCAAAAAGAACAGACCCCTCGTCCTTCCTTCTTTGTCCGATCGCAGCAAAAGAAAAAACCCTTTGTTCCCCTTTTGTTCGATCGAAAACGGCATACCCCACAAAACGTTCCTTCTGTTTGTTGTCCAATCACAGCAAGACAAAGGAAAATCCTTTTATCTCCTTTTTTCGTAACATAGCAAACAAAAAAAACCGGCCTTCGCCCGTCTTCTTTTCGTCCGATCACAACAGCGGCGGCACCCAACAATTCCGATGCCCGCAATCTCGCCAATCAAGCAATCAACACTCCTATGTTATTCTTGATTGCGACAACAAAAGCGAAACCAATTTGTTCAAAGATGCGATCGAGCGGTGGGTTCCAAAACAGAAAACTTTCTGTGATACTTTGATGAAATACCGCAAACAAATCCGACAACGATGATGATATCGATCGATTGATAGAGCCTTCGGCTCTGATACCATTTATTGGTCCCTACACGGATCTTTGAACATCAATCAATCATCACGAACACCGCATGAACACGATTTAGAGAAACCGGAACTTTCATTGATCGAACATCACGTTCGATTACATCATTTATGCCTATACATCGATATATATATACATACGACATGGCGGTTGAAGTCGGTTGAAAGCGGTTGTAGACTTTCAACTTTGACACTTACAACCCCTGAACTAATAACAAATACACAAAGATACTAAACTTATACTTTCTAGTAATTACATAATCTACCCGTAACTTTGTGTGTCAAACTTGATCAATAATTAAGGCCAACAAAACTGCTACCTAATCAAAACTCATATCGTCAAGTGGTTTTGGTAGGTTTTTGGTATATGGTTTCGTCTCAGCTAGACCCACGACAAAAGCTTTTCCTTTTTTCTATTTCTTGTGGGTCAGTTGTCCTGAACTCAACCCTTGGTTACCATCACACTTTCTTTTGTTGTCAACATTTTTGCCTAAGGCATCCTTCTCTAATAATGTTCCTTAACGAACGACCTGATCTCAACCCTTAATTCATGAGCCAATCTTATAGCACTTTTAATAGTCGATGGCTTAAATGAAGTCACTAAGCATTGAATATGAGGTGCAAGACCCCAAAGGTACCACTCAGTTTTCTCGTATTCGGGGGTAACCGTGGTCGGACATAATTAGGCTAACTATGAAATCGAGTGGCATAGCTTGCCACCTTGCATCTTCCATTTTCAGATTCCAAAACTCCACTTTGAGTGTCTGAAGTTTGTTCCTTGGGTGATATCCGTCCCTCAGCATGCATTTCAAGTCTTCCTAGGGGATTTGATAAGCATCATCAGTGCCAAGGTTTGAGCATGAGCATTCCACCATGTAAGAGCTCAATTATGAAAAGTACATATGGTGTACTTAACCTTAAAATTCTCAACATAGTTGCTGATTCTAAATACGACCTCCGTCTTCTTAAACCACTGAATGAAACCCCTGCTCCTTTGGTCCCATTTAAGTTATGAGGTTTGCAGTTTGTATATTCCTTAAAGAACACCCCATGGTGGTGTCCTTAGTTCCACTAGTGGTGTCGCGACTATCGACACCAAAAAACTTCAATATTTCTTTATATACAAAATATAATGTTATGTTGTTAGACTCAGGTTTTGCCAGTTCGTACCGGTTCGGGTGAGTTCGGCTAGCTAGGTTTGCTCTTGTCTTTTTCTTTATACCGGTTCAGTCTGATCCACAGTTGTTGTTAGAGCATATTCCTATGCTACAATGAGTCTCGTGTAATGTATCTAGTTCAGAGTGTCTTTGTGAGTCTAGGAGTCAACATACCTTGGTGACCGTACCAATACGCCGTACCAATTGGTATGCCAGTACCAAGTGGTCCGCCAGTTGGTACGCCGCCTAGTATGTTGCTAGTATAAATAGTTCGTGTTAGAGAGAGCTTGGTAACTGGTCATTCTATCATTCTTAAGTGTGTGTAACTGAGTGTGTATTCTCTCTCTAGAACTCTTTGTGATCCTCTTTGTAAATCAATAAAGTAAGTCTTTATTTACATTGTGTTCATTATGTTTTGACTGAATCATGCCGTAGTAAGGTCCTTCCAGGTACTTACAAGTGGTATCAGAGCAATCCAGGTTGCTCTACTGCTGTGATTTGGCAATTTTTGAAATTCTAGCGAGAGAAAGTTTGGGTTTATGTAGTTTTTCATCAAATTTCCCAATTCTAAGGTAAAAAATGATTTCTAGAGCTTCCTAGAGTGTTTTCGCACATCAATGTTCTAAATTCTAGTCCATTTTGTCAAAATACGCATAAATCATTCGAATATGCGTTGGTACGTTGAATGATGATGATGGTACGCCGGATGATCTGTTGGTACGCTCAGTGGTATGCTAGGCAATCTTCATAGATTTCCGGTACACTGGTTGTTGGTACCCTAGGCAATCTTCATCGGTGGTATGCGACATTTATTCACTGGTACACAGACAGTTACGCCATACCAAGTTGGTACGTTGCTTATTCTGGTACACTGATTCCTCTGGTCCGGGTTTTGGTACGTTGACTTTTTTGGTCCGTTGGTGGTACGTTGAATCTCTTTGGTACGCAAGTCGACATTTTGGTACGCGGATCACATTGTTGGTACGTTGAGACAGATTTCATCAAAGGTCAAGATGAGTGATTTTCAAGCGTTTTCAGCTGCTCAAACATCAATGCAACTCATGATGAATTATGACTACGAGATAGGAACAACTCAAAAGGTTCCTAAGTTGCTACGATTGGAAGATTATCACAATTAGAGGAGTCGGTTTGGATCTTACATTTTTTCTCAAAATGTTGATTGTTGAAGTCCGCTTGAAAAGGAATATGAGTATCCAATGCTAAATGGCAACATGCCAAAGATGGTTGGTAGTTTTGATGCGGAAGAACGCAAACTTTTTGCAAGAGAAGAAAACATATAGTTATCTTACAATGGCATTACCAAAAGATGTAATGCATCAATTTAAGAACTATGGTAGTTTGCTATGGTAGTTGAGAGGGGAAGGAAATTTATGAAGAAACATGGAAAGACATCTATTCTTCAGGGAGGAAAACTTGGTTTGGATAAGAGGACGATTAAATGTTTCAAATGTTCCAACTACGGACATTTTGCTCGAGATTGCAACCAATCGTCATCTGAAAAGAGTAATTCTGATAAGCATGTTCACAACAAAGACACAAAAGCTATGATTTCTCAAACTGAAGAAGGTTATGATTGGTCTAAAGATTTTCCTGATGAATCTTCTTTTATAGCAAATGTGCAAGTTGAATCAAGTGATTCTGATTCTGAAGTTAGTGGTTATGAGTCAACGAGTGAATTTTATGCTTAAAAGGATAAAAAGATTCAAAAATTGGTTCAGGAAATAGAGAGGTTGATTGTTGAAAGGACAAAGAAGGAAGAATAATTAGAAAGTTTCAAAAAGAAGTTTGGAGTTTCTGATGAGATTCTCAACGTAACTGAGAAATTAGTCAAGGAAGAAAAGAATGTTCTAATGAAAGAGTTTGTAGAACTTCAGAAAAGATTGGATGAGATAGTTATTGAAGACAAAGAACAAATTTTGAAGTTACAAACTCAAAATTCAGAGTTGGTTCAAAGTGCTGAAAAGTGGGAAAGTGAAGCAAAAGATGTGATTGGAGATTTTGATGATTTGTTTCAGAAATCAACAGCAAGAGTAGAATCGCTTAAGCAATCTTATGATGAACTTAAGAAAGAGTTTGATGAAGTTACTACTGTTGAAAATCAACATCAATTGGTACATTCTGAATTACAAGACAAAGTCATAAGTTTGAAAGAGGAAAATCAATTGCTGAAAAGGAATATTGAGATTCATGAGGGAAGGGTAAAGAAAATTACACAAGAAGTGGAGAAGGAGGAAATTTTGGTTGCTAAATCTGCTTCTAAGTTTGTATCTGGTGGGTTTATATCTGATGAGGGAATAATTTCTACTAAAAAGGTCCTTGAGAAAAATGACACAGAGTTGAATGACGAAAAAGCTGCTGCTAAGCTGGTAGAAGCTAACAAATTAAACGATATTAAAGCTTCATTCAATCAAGCTACTAAAGCTAGTTCTTCAAGTTCTCGGGTTGACTTCTCAAAGCTACCAGGTTATAAGTGTTCAGGTTTGGGTAGTGGGGGTAAGAAGTTTGAAAAGAATGTCATGAAGAACATACCCAAGAAGACTCCAAAGGAGAAGAAGGATACCAATCTTGTGCATTCTAATCGATTTCAAATTTTTGATGATATTTCTGATAATTGTGGTTCTGATGATAGATATCGTACATTTAAGAGCAAATCACAATCTAAACGATCATATCATTTGTGCTATCAATGTCGCCAGAAGGGACACTTGGCACATGATTGTCCTGCAAATGTTAAAATAACATTTTCTAATAAATCTGCCACATTTATTGATGAATCAGGCAGAATTTTTACTGAGTCAACACCTTCCAAAACTAAATCTAAAACGAAACAAATTTTCAAATTTAATTCAAGTGTTGGTGTTTCATCACAGGATGATGACTTTGTTAAAAATGAAAAGACAAAAATGCAGCGGCGACCTAAAGTGGTCAGCAAGGCTGCAAATGATTTTGTGGAAGACATTGGTCAACCAGAAGCTGTTTGCAGGTTTCTTCAAGAAGACCTGTTAGTGATTGTGAAGTTCAAGCTTCAAGCAGTTACTGATAGAGGAGTCTCCTACGCAACTTAAATTGAATGCTTCATATTAAAAATCTAAAAGTTTTTCTGAAAGCAACACTGAAAGGTATCAGTGTCGATTGGTTAATTTTCTTTCTTTTACATTCCGTATGTAGCTTAAGGGGGGGGGGGGGGTGGGGGGTATTGAAAAATTAAAAATAGTGTCTTTGTGTTTTTGTTAAAATAAAAAATCCAAAAATAGAGTTTTCATTTTAAGGGGGAGAAAAGAAAAAATACAAAAACATTGAAGAATGAGAAATTGTATCCGACATAATTGGGAAATGATGGTACATTGGCTTACGTGTCTGACTCATGGATAAACTAGATGAAAAATCCATAAGATCATTGCTCGATGTGCTTGGTAGGCTCGACATTAAATCAGAAAGTATTCAGATGTGATATACATTAAATACTAATGCTTGACCAAGTGGACAACATGAAAACTCGAATCGTCCCGATCTAGTGAAGTTGTACACCGAAAATGAGATCGAAAGTTCACCGAAAGAAGAACAAAAAAACGTAAATAATCACTTGTTTATAGCTCGAATTGATCAACGATTACATGATTTGAACTCGTTTACCATCTGTAATCATGATCCTAAACAAATAACTCTCTGAAAAACAAGATCAAAAACTCCTCCTCTTGAATCAACTCAATGAAAAACAGTTATGGAGCTTCTTCTCACTTAGTCCAAACTCCAATCATATATATATATATATATATATATATATATATATATATATATATATATATATATATGTGAGTGCCGAACTCCAAGTTCAGACTTCATTTGGTAGTTCATGAGTGTGCCGAATTCCAAGTTCGGCGAACATTCGGATGGCTTCCATTCTTTGTTTTACGTATCACATATATGTGAGTTTTATTAAATCACAATCAAGCCGTCCACTTTAATAGATTGACACTTTCCACTCCCTAACCTTGATTTAACTATTCTAACTATATCAACTAATGACACTAACTGGAATACACACACGTCACACATATTTTGCACTAACAAACCCCCCTTGACGTGTGCTGTATCAGATCTTCAAACTCTTTGAATTTGTTGTTGGTTGATGTAGGGTAGGCATAGCAGGAACAGGACTGAATCAACTGAACCATTTCTAAAAGTAATAACTCTTTGACATCTTCGCAACCATGCATGAAATTCATTATAAGAGAACTTGCGAACTATAACCTGCAACTTCAGAAGACAAAAATGCAGTTTTTCTTTTCCAAACATAACTTTAATCTTGGAAGAAAAACACCTCCTTTGGAGAAACCAAGACATTTTGTTTTGAAATTTTTTTGAATCTCGTGTCAATCAGATCAAAAACAAAGAAGAAAGAAAATCTTTTTGGATTTTACAAAGTTTATATCAAAACACACTGAAAATATTTTTGATTTTTCATAAACTGAAACATAAGTGCAATATAGAATAAGACTCTATTTTTGTTTTTGGTTAAAAAAATCACAACATGAGATGATATCAGACATAACGCATCATACACACTTCAATTTCAAAATACTAAACATGCAAGCCAAGCTGACTGAGAATACAACCGTTTGGTTTATTTTAGCTAAAGCATGTCATTTTATAGCTTTTTGATATGAAATTTAGTGTATTTATCGAGCATTGATAACATGGTACCCACACAATCAGGAATACTGGCAAACTGCTTATTTTATATTTTTGAAATTTTCTTTTATTCAAGTCAAGCTACTCACAGCAGATTTCTCATACTAATATTTTAAACTTGATTGTACAGAATCAAAATCCACAGAGATATCAAGTTCATGGCGTTTCTTGCAAAAAAGAAAGCAGAAGCCTCAAGTACTTAGCAATCAGGTATGCCTTGTGAGCACGTAGAGAATGCATAAGTATTGAGAGAATAAATTAAAAGAAATCAAACAAGTTGAAGTTGTATAATCCAACAAAAATTAGGTCGGCCTTGTGCGCACGCAGAGAAAGTCTGATGGATTATTCGAAACACCAAAGAAAATAAAGCGGAATATCAAATGAATAACTATCAGGTCGATCTTGTGAATACGCAGAGATAGTCCGATCATTTGACAAAATAAAAAAATATCAAACAAGTTGAAATATTTGCAAAATAAAGCAAGCGTACACCAGAACATCTCTTTATTCTGTTTTCGGTATTTTCTAATTTTATTTTGCCAGATATGCACAATATCCATCATGATTTGTAACCACAATTATCAAGCAAACGTTATCTTTATATCATAGTCGCATATATCAGACTACTCAGCACATTCAGTCAAGTCAAGCAAGTACCTACAACCTTTCTTGATACTTTATTCATGGCAAATAACGTATGGTGATGTACCATCATTTCTCATCTTGTGTTGGATCAATTTCTCAATTTTTGATTTTTCATTTTTTTTCATACTTTTTGCATTTTTCATTTTTTTTTATATTTTGCATTTTCTCCCCCTAAAATTTAACAAACTCTATTTTTTTAATTTTTCAAACTTTTCTCCCCCTAAAAATATGAAAGAAAGTAAAAGTAAAGAAAATAAAATTGATCGATCAACACGGATACCTCACATTTTTAGATTTTAAAAACCATTTTTTTCAAATATTTTGTGTAATATCAACTCTGTTAAGCGCTAACTTAAGCAAAATACTCCATTATCAGCAACTTTGCAATCACTAATAGGCCTTCTTGAAGCATCTTGCACACAACCTTGTAGAGACCTGAAAATTGAGGCTTTTGCATTAGATAGATTTGGGCTTGTTTAGTGATTGTGGGCTAATATGGAAATGTAGTTGGGCTAAAGTTTGTAGGTTTAAAGTGGGTTAGGTCCGATTTTGTTAGTGTGGGCCTAGGTTACGAAATCTTGTAAAGAGATTGACTTGTTCACCAAGTCAATCTCTACTATAAATAGTCTCCTCCTTTATTGTTTTAGGGTTGCTAGTCTTTTGTGGTGTTAAGGTGTATCGAAATTCCTCTGAGAATTTCGACTTAAGGTGTAAGCAGTAAATGGTGATCAATACAATCGCATTGTCTTCTAATCGGTTTGTGTTACTAGCTTTATTATACTTTTCGATTACACTCTTTCACTGTTTTTCTTGAATCAACTAGTTAAACCGGATTCCGCACGGTTTCACTAGTCTAGATATCGTGTGAGGGTTAATTTGATCCTTACAATTGTATCAGAGCCAAGAAACGCAAGTTTCGAGGCTCTCGCGATATCAGATTCAAGTTTTTGAGAACTAACGTTTTGAGTTTTCTGGTGATTTTTAGTTGTTAGCACATTCGGAGGTGTTTTGTGCAGGTTACGACTCAAGACAGAAGCTTTCGGAAGGCTGTGTTCATGATTTTGAAGCTTTTCGACCCTGTTCATACTTTTCGATCAGTTTTCTGGTCGAAAAATCCAGCTCAGTCACTTCATTCGATCGAGAAAGCCCCCTTTTGTGGCTTTTCGATCAGGCCCTACCAGTCGAAAAGTCCCCTTTTGTGACTTTTCGACCAGAAGCTCTCAATCGAGAAGTCCCTCTGAGACTTCTCGATCAATATTTTCAATCGAAAAGTCCCTTTGAGACTTTTCGATCCACCCTTCTCAGTCGAGAAGTCCCCCTGTGACTTCTCGACCAGCCTTTTTGATCGAAAAGTCCCCTGTGACTTTTCGATCCACTGTGCCTTTTGATCGAAAAGTCTCCTTTGAGACTTTTCGATCCATCCATCACTTTTCGATCGTTTCACACTTTTCGACCCTCACTCTTTTCGATCGGAAAGTACTTTTCGATCAGGGCTTCCCGACCGAAAACCACTTTTCGACTCTACAGTAAACCTCTTTTTTTCGTTTCTTTTTACCCTCTGAAGCTATGGCCTTTGACATGTCGAACCTGTCGAGTGTCACTCTGGAAATGGACTCTAAAATCGGAACATCTGCCAGACCACCACGTCTGATGTCTGGAAAGGATTTCATGAGCTGGAAGTATAGGTTCGTCAACTACGTCAATTACAATGATGCTAAGATCATGCGATCGATCGAAGTGGGAGACTTTGTCCCATCTACTCCAGGGGAACAGGGTCAACCACCTGTTCCTAAAGCCAAATCTGAATGGGTAGATGATGATTGGGATAGGGTAGAACGAGATAGAAAGGCACTGGCGGCCCTGACTATGGCCTTATCCCCTGAAGTTGCTGAAGCATTCAAAGAATACACCTCAGCTAAGACTCTGTGGGATGCCCTTATAGCAGCTTACGAGGGAAATGATGATATGAAAGAATCCCGCAAAGAGAATCTGAGGGAAATGTTCAATGAGTTTAACTATGTCCCTGGTGAAAACATTGAGACTCTGCTTCAACGATTCATCAAAATAGTCACTGGGATGAAGGATGCTGGAGTGACATATACTCAAGTGGAGGTCAACAGGAAGCTGGTCAACTCTCTGCCACCAAACTAGGACAGCACCATTGAACTAATTGAGAAGACGGTGGAAATGTCCACCTCGTCCCTAAATGAGCTCATGTCCACAATCAGAGCCTATGAGGAGAAGAAACAGAAGAGGGCGAGAAAAACTGGCAATGGGGCATTAATGAATCAATTGAATCAAGCGTTCATTTCTCAGCCAGCTGTCGCTCCAGTCAACCCACCTTCCACTCCAATGGGATTCATTGCCCAAGCCACTGGGTCGAGCTCATCTGGAACATCAAACGTTGTCTCTCTGGATGTAAATGCACTGACTAAAGACCCCGGTTTTGCCCTTGGGGTGGGAATTATGAGTTGCTATTAGGCACTCGTAGCAGGTTCACTTCTTCCCACCGATCTGTCACCTGATGATGTGAATCAAGTGAACCCTGATGATCTAGAGCACATGGATATATCTTATCAGATGGGAATGTCTGCCCTACGAGCTAGGTAGTTCATGGCAAAGACTGGGTAGAAGGATTGGAATGGTGGAAAGGGGATAAAGCTGAGTTTTAATAAAGCAAATTTAAGGTGCTTCAATTGCAATGAGTATGGGCACTATGCTAGAGAATGCACCAAACCAAGAGTTGATAGAGAAGGGAAGGCTGATAACCGTGGAGAGAGCATGAAGAAAGAGGTAGGAAAGAATGACAAGGCACTGGTGGTTCAACACACACCGGGATATGACTGGACACCCCAGGTTGAAGACCTCAGTCTAACACTTGACCATGTGGCCTTGCTAGCTGAAGAGGAAGCACAGAAGGAAGCAACTGAGGAATTCCATCACGCATTCATGGCAAACATAACTCCAGGATCCTCCCCCAGCAGCTCTGAGGTATGTCTTAATCCTAAATGTCAATCTATACTCAATGAATCTCAAGAATGGCAAAATAAGTTTTTCAATGAAACATTAAATCGTGAATATTCTGATAGAGAATTGAGAGAATACAAAAGTAGGAGTAAAAACTTAAGTGAGAAATTAGAAGCTGCTAAAATTGACATAAAGAATCTTCAAAAGGACTTGAGTAACAAAACCACATATCTAAGAGTTGCTAATGAAGAAATTGACACATTGAAAACTGAACTTGAACAACTTAAAGGTCAATTAGAAACATCACAAACCAAAGTTGAGCGAAACGATAAAATTGTGTCAGAAATGATGAAGGCTAGCTCACTTTTCTACAACACAGACGCTCGTATGCGTCATCTAAAAGCCAACTCTGGTTTGGGTCTCGGTACTGAAATAAAAGATGAAAAATCCACCCATACAGTACCGATGCCCCTGATGCATGAAATGATCTCAGATTATGAGTGTTCTAAGACCAACTTGGATGCTAAAGCTGAGATTGAAAAGAAATTGGCAGCTTGTCCCATTAAAATTTCAGCTCCTGTTTCCAACCAGACTAACCCTTTCACTTCTTGTGCAGATAAAGGTAAACATGAAGCAGGTGTAGTAAATTGCAAGGAGTCCACTAAAAGTCCCTTGAAGTCTGAAGTTGAATTTTCTGTTAAAATTTCTGATTTTGAGAAAGCTGAAACTTTTGTCATGTCTGAGTCAAAAACTTCTGAGTTTTCTGAGTCTAATGGTTGTGTTAAACTTTCTGATTGTGGTGTGCTTAACGTTGGTAAATGTGATTTGAAACCTGTGAAACCCCTAAGAACTGTTAGAATTTTAAGAAGGGGTAAGGGACCACAGAATGATGTTCCCAAACCCACAGGTGATGTTAAAAAATCTGAGGGGAGTGTGAACTGCCCCACTCCAAATGTGCGGAAAGTACGGGACGCAAAACCACAGGAATTTGTCCCGTACCCAGAGGTCAACTCTGCTTATGACCAATTCAAACCGATACAACGGGAGTATGTTCTGACCACTAAGCCCCATGGTAAACCCCTCTGGATCCATAAAAACGCTTCAAAGCCAACTTGGATATCCACTGGGCGGAACCAACCACAGGCTCCCGTGTATCCAAAAAAACAGTCCTGCCATGTGTGTGGTCAACCAGGACACATGGCAAGAAACTGTCTGCACCGCCCTTATGAGCCCTACTTTCCTAAGAAAGTCCAACAAAAGACTATCCCTTTGGACCAAACACATGTTGGCCAAAATCCCAAAGTTGGACCTTCAAATCCTAAGGTGCAGAAGTTCACATTTCCACCATCACAGGCAGAAATTCATTCTAGGCCAAAGGCAAAGGCTGCACCGTCAAACCAAAAGGTGCAGCCAGGACCACCATATGTCCATAAACAGAGGCCAAAGCCCAAGTCACCTAATCAGAAACCACAGACTGAGAAAAATAAGGTGAATAAAAATGTTGTGAAATCTTCAAAGATGTTCACTAAACCTGCCAGGGCTCCGAAACCTTCAAAACCTGTCTCTCGCTCTAAGCAGGACAATTTTCAAAAAACACCTGTTCCACCTCAACTTGTTTTCAAAAGGTTTTCTGATACACCATTTCTCTCAAAACCTGATTCAATCAATAAGAGAAATGATGAAAGGTGGAATGTCCGAAAGTTGTCAATTTGTCCTTCAAGCCTACAGGAGTGTACAAAAAACACTCCATGTCTTTTCAAGAGGTCAAAGGGTCTAAATTAACCAACAATAATCGAAAAGGGATTGGGAAAGAAAATCACCACAGTGATGTCAACAATAAAGACATTCACAGTCCAATCAAGGACAGACCAGTCTCACCCAGACCAGTTAAGGCCTGGGTACCAAAATCTAACTGATCTTCTCTGAATGCAGGAACAGCCAAGGAGGCCTGTCAGCAACCTATGGTACGTTGACAGTGGTTGTTCCAGGCATATGACAGGCGACATATCACTTCTACACGACTTGGAAAAATTTGATGGAGGTTATGTGTCGTTTGTCGGAGGAGTTGGTGGATATATCAGTCAGAAAGGAACGGTTCGCAATGGTTGTCTCAGCTTCCACGATGTCAATTATGTGGAGCGGTTGAAACACAGCTTGTTAAGTGTTTCACAAATATGTGATCGAGAGTATCCAGTTCTTTTCAACAACAAAGAGTGTCTTATTCTTAAACCTGGATACTCCATTCCCGATGATTGGGTGTTGATGAGAACACCCAGATATGGTAACTCATATGTGCTAAATATGCAGAAACCCCCCACATCTGAGGTGGCATGTCTACTTTCTAAAACGGCTGTGAACCATGCTCAGCTGTGGCACCAAAGATTGGGGCACATGAATCTGAAGAACCTGAATCGTCTAGCAAGAGGAGGACTTGTTAAAGATCTTCCTATCAAAGAATTTGTCCTGAAAGAGAAATGTGTGGCTTGTGCTAAGGGGAAGCAGCACAAACGTCCACATAAACCGAAGGTCTTCAGCAGAATCTCAACTCCTCTAGAATTGCTTCACATGGACCTATTCGGTCCCGTCAGTATGTTAAGTCTTAACCGATGTGCATTTTGTTTAGTTATTACTGATGATTTTTCACGTTTCACTTGGGTGTTTTTCTTGTCCAAGAAAAGTGATGTTGCAGGTATACTAATCGCCTTCATCAAGCTCATTGAAAATAAACTCAAGCTGCAAGTGAAGACCATTAGGAGTGATAATGGCACAGAGTTCAAGAATCAGACAATCGACAATTTTTGTGCCGATAAGGGGATTAAGCATCAATTCAGTGCTCCCTATACACCCCAGCAGAATGGCGTTGCAGAAAGACGAAACAGAACCCTGATTGAAGCTGCTCGCACCATGCTGTGTAATTCAAAGCTGCCAACCATGTTCTGGGCAGAAGCAGTCAACACTGCCTGTTATGTCCAGAATAGGGTGCTCATCAATAAGCGGCAGCAGAAAACGCCATATGAGCTACTCTACAATGATAAGCCCAGAATTGGTCACCTTCGGGCGTTTGGGTGTTTATGCACAGTCTTAGTTAACACTGATGTTCCAAAATTTGCTGCTAAGGCTGATGAATGTTATTTTGTAGGTTACTCTGCCATCTCCGCTTACAGGGTCTTCAAAAAATCTACCGGGATTATAATGGAGTCCACAAACGTGGACTGGCTAGAAGACAATCCATCTGATGGCGGAGCCGGTCCTCCTCAAGCTTTCGACTACAATCAATTCTTCCGCCCATTGGGCTTAGACCCTGTTTTAGCTGAGGAATTTTATGAAGAAACAATTTCAGGACCATCTGTCTCACACTCCATCACGAAGCCTCCTGTCCCTGCTCCAGTATTGGATCCTACACCAGTACAGGAGACTGTTGATCCTGTGGAGTCTCAAACACAGGAAACAGATGCAGAAGTTGACCCAGCCCCCGACTCTCCTCAGACACTCGGAGCTGATCCAGAAAATGAAGCAGATACACATGAAGAACCCGATCTATCAAATCTGCCTCCTGAAATTCCAGTTCAAGCTGTTGCAGAGACCAGAATTCAGAAGTACCACCCCCTGGATAACATCATTGGTCCCTTGGCATCTGGGGTGGTCACAAGAAGCCAGTCAGGAGACATCAATCATTGCATGTACTCCTGTTTCATCTCACAGATTGAGCCCCCTAACATCACAATGGCCTTGACTGATCCCAGTTGGGTGGAGGCCATGCATGAAGAACTCAATCAATTTTCATGGCTTCAGGTTGGGAGGTTAGTAGAAAGGCCCGCTGACAAAAAGGTCATCACCACTCGGTGGCTGTATAAGAACAAAAAGGATGATAACGGCGTGATTGTCAGAAACAAGGCCAGATTGGTGGTTCAAGGCCACAAGCAAATTCAAGGTGTGGATTATGATGAAGTGTACGCACCAGTGGCCCGCTTAGAGGCAATAAGAGTCTTCTTAGCATATGCCTCATATATGAATTTCACGGTTTACCAGTTGGACGTGAAAACTGCCTTTCTATATGCTGAGATGGATGAGGAAGTTTACGTCACTCAACCTCCAGGGTTCCTTGATGAGGAGCACCCGTATCATGTGTACAAGCTTGACAAAGCTTTATATGGGTTGCACCAGGCTCCTCGGTCGTGGTACAAGACTCTAACTGATCATCTTCTTGCTCATGGATACACAAGAGGCATTGTTGATCAGACGCTTTTCAGAAAGGAAGTTGAGCATGACATTATCATGGTGCAAGTATATGTTGATGACATCATCTTCGGTTCGACCAATGAAGATTTGTGCAAAGAATTTGAGAAGGTGATGCGCACAAAATTTGAGATGAGTCAGATGGGCGAGATGGAGTTTTTTCTCGCATTGCAAGTAAAGCAGAGTGACAGTGGGATACTGATCCATCAAGCTAAATACGTCACTGAGATTTTGGAAAAGTACAAGATGATGGATGCAAAGCCAGTCTCCACACCCATGGCAGCACGACCTGCACTTACCAGGGATCTAGATGGGCAACCAGTAAGCGAGCACATGTACCAGTCCATGATTGGATCTCTGATGTATTTGACTGCCAGCCGTCCAGATATCATGCTCGCTGTGTGCCAATGCGCACGCTATCAGGCTAATCCGAAACTCTCTCATCTCTCTGCTGTGAAACATATTTTCAAATATTTGAAGGGTCGGCCTCGTCTAGGCCTCTGGTACCCTAAAGAGTCTGGATTTAACCTGTATGCTTTTTCTGACAGTGATTATGGTGGCAATGAGCTTGACAGGAAATCCACATCTGCTGGAGCTCAATTTTTAGGCGACAGGCTGGTGTCTTGGCAAAGTAAGAAGCAGCACACGGTGTCTTAGTCGACAGCCGAAGCAGAGTATGTTGCTGCATCTGCCTGTTGCTCTCAGGTGGTTTGGTATCAGCTGGGAGATTACGGTTTGAATTTTTTCGATACTCCCATTTTTTGTGACAATAATGCTGCTTTGCAAATTGTGAAAAATCATGTGCAGCACTTTAAAACCAAACACATAGACATCAAAACGCACTTCATTCGGGATTGCTATGACCAACGGCTCATTCATTTGGAGAGGGTGGCATCGGATGACAATGTGGCGGACATGTTCACGAAACCCCTTCCAAGTGCAAATTTTGAAATGTGTCTCAAGGGCCTCCGGATGATAGCCTTTGATGAGTAGTCTGGCAAATTTTTTTTCTTTCATATTTATTTGTTTCTTTCATTCCTTATTTATAAAAAAAAAAATTAAAAAAAATTGAAAAAATTACAAAAAAAAAAAATACAAAAATAGTGTCCTTTTTAGCTATTTGAAAAAATCTAAAAGCAAGGGGAAGATATAAGAAAATGTCAAGTATTTCCTCTAAAAGTGTGTGCTTTTAATTTTTTTTTGGGTTTTGATTGACCGGGTAGGGAAGTGATATAAATTTCCAGGTGTTTGCTGACTGACACTTGTAAGGTGGATGTGAAAAGCAGTGATTCATGGTCGATATGCTTGGTAGGCTCTGCTGACAATCAATCAAAAGGTATGTTTTATCACAACACTTGAAGATAACGTATGATGCTTGAAAGGGAACACACACTTAGGTTAGTACAATTTCTATTTGACTGTGCATCAGGTATCCTGAGACACACGCCCGGTTCTGAGTATTGATGTCATGCTAAAAAAATCCCATTCCCTCTGCTTTGCATAAGCAATGACCTGGCAATGTTGTACGTGAGTCAGGACTCCTCTGTTCTGTGAAAGTGGAGACCTGGAACCACCCTGATCCACGTACGTTTTAAGATCACAGTGTATATATGATAAACTAAAAGATGCCAAGTGCACAATCAAAAGAGACCCTCAAGCGTCCAAAACCCTCAGCCTCTGTCACTGATGAGAACGTTGTTAAAAATGTTTCAAAAATTCAGTTGACTTTGTATATTATCCAACAAAACCTCCGTGATCTATTCTTTTCTTTTCTCAACCCCTCTGGAGCATGACGTTGGGCTTAAGGAAAGGTGTCGTGAAAAATGTTGTACGGAAACCAGGTGTGCTTGATAGGATGTACAAATTGTACCTAGGACTTATGTGTGTGACCTGGATAAATTGTCATAATTAAAGAAACCTTAAAAGATAAATAATGTGATGAAACTGCTTGAGTAAGCGAAAGCAGCATGAGTTTAACGTTGGACCAAAATACCGGCAATCACCTGAACACGCGAAGTAACCGAAGCTGAAAAGGGTTCCTCAGTCACAGACTATCTGGTATGATCCCTGATAATGCCTCTTCACTCAAAACTCAGTAGGTTAAGATTCTTATGTGTTTATGTTTTTTTTTATTTTTTAGTATTTTATTTTTTTTGTTTCTTGTTAATTACGTTTATTTTTTTTCTCAACTTCTAATTTTTGTGTGTTTTTTTGTTTTATTTTTAAGTAAAAGTTGCCAGATCGTAAATCTCACGAGCTTGATTTCAGGGGAAGTTTTCTATATTGTCAAGAGTAATTTTGAGAGAATTGGTTGTGAATTTTTACCTTTATAACTTTGTTTAAGTGGTAATTTTTAATTTTTTTTTTTGAACAAAAGTGGGGAGGAGAGCCGGAAACTCTCACTCTCCCCTCTCCCTCTTTTCGATTCCAAACCCTACCTCCCTCACCCCTCCGCCGATCACCACCACCGACTGCTTCCGCCACCATCGCGCACCACCACCACTTCCGTCTTCCTCCTGCGACTCCACCGCCACCATCCCCATCATCACCCGACCACCACTGCCCCTCCATTAACTCACAGTCGTCGCCGCTGCCCCTTTCGACTCGCCGCTCACTGCCACTGCCGACGCCATCCGCCTCCACCCCTCTAGTCGGAATCCTCATCTGAACACTCCCGATTGATCGGCTTGAGTAAGTGTTGAATTTCTTGAAATTTTTGGTCGGGAATGGATATAATAATGGTTTGGGAGTTTTGTTTAAGCGAAATCGAGATAAATAAGGTGTGTTTAAGCTTTCCGATCAAGTTGCAGGTGATTGGATGAAGAAGATGATACTTTTCGATCGCATCAGGAGCTTCTCGATCAGCCCCTCGTGCTTTTCGATCGGCCCTGATGCTTCTCGATTGCCGAGGTCCTGAGGCTTTTCGATCAGCCCTTGTGCTTTTCGATCAGTCTTTAGGCCTTTCGATCAGGAATTCAGACTTCTCGATCAGAAGCTTCGGTGATGTGTGTGGTTTTGAATATGAAAATATAACGGGTTTCGGGCTAAAAACGTCAAAATAAACTTGAAAATATCAAATTATATTTATTTCTGATGATTATCGTGAGTTTTCAGGTTTAAACGATGTCGGCACGGAAAACGAGGCGAAAAACGGAGAAAATAGTGAAGTTGAGAAAACGCATGACTTGGAAGTCATGGGACCCCTTTTCATGACTTGCCAGGCCATGGGATCAGGAATCAGGAGGTCACCAGTGATCGGAAGTCATGGGACAAGCTCCCATGACTTGAAGAGTTGATTTTGGCCAGCGCACCACTTGCCCAGGCCGTGAAAGGGCCTCCCACGGCCTCCATGCCATGTGCCGACACTGTCCCACGCCCTGCAGCCCAGTTACCAGGATCAGAGCTGATTTGCCGATGGCGCACCACTTGCCCAGGCCGTGAAACCCCCTCCCACGGCTTGCAAGTGGTGCGCCGGACCAGAATTTTTTGGAAACCCTAATTCTCGAATTATTATAAATAGGGGACCTCTCCAACCACCAAAATTCGTCGAAGGAAGCAGAGAAGAAGCCTAGAGTGAAGCCTTTTGAAGCATTCGAAGACTTGAAGTATTCGACGAGTCGAGAATCTCCAATTTTCATCATTTCAAGCTACATTTCGGTATTTGTTTGAGTTTGATTATGCATTTCAATTTGAACTTTGTTTATTTATTTATGAATATGAACATGCTTGGCTAAACTCATAAGATCGTTTAGGCTAAGACGAATCCAACTATGGTTTGATTATGTTTTGTATCGGTTTTCGTTTATGATTGTGTTTTCGACGTAAACGTTATGTTCTTATTGTTTGGTTGATGAAATTGAATTCCATTTTGAATCTAGCCTACTTCTTAACCTTGTGGAAACCTAGCTTTAGTGTGCAATCCATCTTGAGTTAGGAATCTATCGTATAGCCGAATCACAGAATCTGCGGCGTACGCACGAACTAGAAATAGTCGTGATCGTTAGGAAACCCTAGTATCCAATTAGGAGTCCAACCCGTAGGGATGAGTGAGAAATCACCTACCCTCTGCTAGTAGCCACCCTTGGTATTGTCTAGTAACCGATTAGTCACCGATAGGTCGGGTCTACCGCTGCTCAGTCGTATCCAGGGCCTATTAGGTCAACCATACAATAGGAATACAACCGCTTCACAACCCTAGAACCGTTAGGATCATTCTTACCCTAACCCTTCGACCAGTTGTGAGTTGAGTCACCGATAGCTCGGGACTTAACCTAGGGCACCTTGAAACACAACCAACTTATCAGTCCTTAACCATGGAACAATAGTAACCGTGTAGGGCGTGTCTATAACCCTAAACGTGAACCTATCCATAGGAGTTAGGTAGCCTTGTCTTAGGACCCTGATTCACCATAACGATAAGGCATAAACGTAACCTGTGCGTCTATCAAACCTAGGTGGAGGAGTCAACGCCTAAGCGATCCTCTCTCAAATACTGAATTTTTTCCGCTATTTCCAATTGTTTGTTTTAGTAATCTTTATTCATAAAATCTTAAAACCAAAACCTGGCAACAACTATTAATCGACTGTTTTCAACAAAATCTGTGTCCTTGAGGTTCGACAACCCGGTGTTTACCAATACTGTGCTACGCACGACAGGTATACTTGCCTTAGTGTGTTGGTATAGTCCCCTGGTGAATTACCAGTTTTATAAATTTAAAATTTGATAGTGTAGAACCCTACTTTTCATATACACTTAACAACACATCAAGTTTTTGGCGCCGTTGCCGGGGACGCGGTAACGTTTTAAATAGTCAAAATTTGTAGTTTAGCCAAAATTTCTAATCCTGCAACGCGCTGGTGTACGCGACGAAGTTCTCAATCTGAGCTACTTATACCTTTCGACGAACCTGAACGAGAGTTTCGACGCAGACGTCAGCAGCAGAGGCAACCGATGGGCGACGCAAATCCGCCACGACGAACACTGTCATCCTACACGAAGCCGAGCTTGGCGGGAGCAAGCCCGAGCATCGCTGTAACCGCCGGGAATGAGTCATACACCATCCCACCTCAGGTCATCACGATGATCAAGAACTCAATCCAATTCGATGGATTGACAGACGAAGACCCCAACGCACATATCAGGGCCTTCATAGAGGTGTGTGACACATTCAAGCTCCCAGGCCTGAGCGGTGACGCGGCTAAGCTACGCCTGTTCCCATTCTCACTCCGATCAAAAGCCAAGGCGTGGCTCGATGGACAATCTGCTGGTTCGATCACCACATGGAACGACCTAGCAGAAAAGTTCCTCTACCGATTCTTCCCTCCTGGCAAGACAGCGAAGCTACGACTGAAGATCTACGCATATCAGCAGGACCACGGAGAATCATTCTTTGAGACATGGGAGCGTTTCAAGGAACTACTGAGAAAATGTCCTAACCACGGGTTGGAGCAATATCAGCAGATCCAGACATTCTACAATGGGCTCAGCCCACAAACCCGTCAATTGGTGGACATTACGGCTGGAGGAGCGCTCGGCGAAAAGACTGCTGAAGAAGCCGAGCAATTACTAGAAGAAATGGCTCTGAATGACTACCAGTACCCCTCAATTAGAAGCAGCGTTCCACTCAAAGCAGGGGTGCATCAGGTGAGTCAAGACACAATGGTGGCCGCCCAGCTAGAGGCGTTATCAAAGAAGTTCGACACGCTTTGTCAAGTGGTCTTGCCACAAACGAAGGAGCCACAAGAGTGCGAGATATGCGGAGAATCGCATAGTACTGCTAGCTGCCCGCACAACACAGAGACGGTCGATTTTGTGGGTCAAGGACAGAGAGGTCCAGTCTACGGGGATCGCTACAACTCCTCCTGGAAGAATCACGCCGGATTCAGCTACAAGAACCAGGCAGGAAGCTCAAACCCACCGGGGTTTGCAGCCAAACCTCAGCAGCCCCAAGGACAGGAACGAGAACCCACGATGCGAGAGATGATGACAGAAATGTACTCCTACACAAAGAAGAGGGATCAAGAAATCAACTCTCAATTCCAGAAACATGACCAGGAGATGGCAAAGATTAACCAACAACTACAGAATCAACTGGCATCCCAGAAGGCACTCGAGCGTCAAGTGGGTCAAATCGCGCAATCACTCTCAGGGAGACCACAAGGCGGACTGCCATCTAACACCGAAGGAAACCCTAAGGGGTTCGCAAATGCAGTCACAACGCGCAGTGGGAAGTCAACTCAAGAAACGCCAGTGACTCAAGACAAGCCTGCAGAGGACCCAAAGGAAGCCACTGAAGTTACTCCTGAACCTGAGGAACCACAAGCCACAGCAGCAAAGCCAAAGCAAAGGGAGTACAAGCCTAGGATACCATATCCTGAGAGGCTTGAGAAGGAAAAGATGGAAGAGCAGCATGGTAAATTCCTTTCATTATTCAAGCAACTCCACATCAACCTTCCTTTCGTGGAAGCTCTGGCATCAATGCCCAAATATGCCAAATTCTTAAAAGATCTTCTTAGCAATAAGAAGAAACTTGAAGAGCTATCCACAGTAACTCTCGACGAACAATGCTCCGCAGTTCTCCAACAGAAGTTACCTGCAAAGATGCGAGATCCAGGGAGTTTCACAATTCCTTGCCTAATAGGTAACACATTAATTTGTAACGCCCTGGCTGATTTGGGAGCCAGTATTAATTTGATGCCATATTCAGTCTACAAGAGACTGGACTTGGGGGAACCTACGCCTACTCGCATGACACTTCAGCTCGCTGATCGATCAGTGAAGTACCCCAGGGGCATAGTGGAGAACATGTTGGTGAAAGTCGGCAATTTCGTCTTTCCGGTCGACTTCGTCATCCTGGACATGGACGAGGATGAGCATATTCCGCTGATATTAGGAAGACCATTTTTGGCCACTTCTCGTGCCATAGTCGACGTGTATGATGGAAAGCTCACACTTCGAATGGGAAATCAATCCGTCACTCTCAACATCCACGATTCTATGAAACGCCCAGCCAGTCAGGATGACACTTGCTATTTCCTCGACTCTATCATGACCACCGTTGGCAGCATGCTACACAATATTTGTGGCAAGAATCAAGAAGACTCCCAGACTCTCAACAACGTTTATCAAGAAGTGGAGATGGTAGCAGCAGTCAATTTCAACGAGGAAGCAGAATCAGGACAAGAGCACAAGGAGACAGCCGTAGAGGAGGCACCACTCGAGCTAAAACCACTCCCATCGCATTTAGAGTACGCCTTCCTAGACGACCAAGGTAAGCGGCCTGTGATTATAGCCTCCCACCTCAAAGACGATCAAAAGCAAAATCTTCTAGAGGTTCTGAAAAAGCATCAGCAAGCCATCGCCTGGAAGATATCTGACATCAAAGGAATAAATCCAGCTTTCTGCACGCACAAAATTCTGATGGAAGACGATGTCAAACCTGTGGCACAACATCAACGAAGATTGAATCCTAACATGCAGGAAGTCGTGAAGAAGGAAGTGATCAAACTCATGGACGCAGGACTCATCTACCCGATCTCAGACTCTAAATGGGTGAGTCCAGTGCAAGTCGTGCCAAAAAAGGGTGGCATGACGGTAGTCACCAATGAAAAGAACGAATTGGTCCCCACCCGCACCGTGACTGGTTGGCGAGTATGCATTGACTATCGAAAGTTAAACGACGCTACTCGTAAAGACCACTTTCCTCTCCCCTTCATCGACCAGATGTTGGAAAGGTTGTCAGGAAAGCAGTATTACTGTTTTCTTGACGGTTTCTCAGGGTACTTTCAGATCCCCATCGCTCCGGAGGATCAAGAAAAGACAACGTTCACATGCCCTGTTGGAACCTTTGCATATAGGCGTATGCCTTTTGGGCTCTGCAATGCGCCTGCAACCTTCCAGCGCTGTATGGTCGCTATCTTTAGTGAAATGATCGAGGATTCCATGGAGGTCTTCATGGATGATTTTTCAGTATATGGAGACTCATTCGACACATGCTTGAGAAACCTTGACAGAATGATGGCCATGTGCGAGGAAACAAATCTGGTGCTCAATTGGGAAAAGTGCCATTTCATGGTCACTGAAGGCATCGTGCTTGGTCACAAAATCTCCAAAGCAGGAATTGAGGTTGACAAAGCGAAAATCGAAACAATTAGCAAACTCCCTCATCCTACCAACGTCAAGGCCGTTCGAAGCTTTCTGGGTCATGCGGGATTCTATCGCCGTTTCATCAAAGATTTCTCTAAACTCACGCGTCCCATGACCCAATTGCTTGAAAAAGACGTTCCTTTCAACTTCTCCGCTGACTGCATTCGTGCCTTCGATCTAATAAAAGAAAAGTTGGTGAATGCTCCCATTATGATGGCGCCTGATTGGTCGTTGCCATTTGAGCTCATGTGCGACGCAAGCGACCATGCCGTTGGAGCAGTCCTTGGGCAGCGTAAGGATAAACGATTCCATCCGATCTATTACGCGAGTAAAACCCTTGATGATGCCCAAGAGAACTACACCACTACTGAGAAGGAGCTGCTTGCTGTGGTCTACGCGTTTGATAAATTCCGCTCCTATCTCGTTTTGTCAAAAACAAAAGTCTTCACTGACCATGCAGCAATCAAATACCTATTCAACAAGCAGGACGCAAAGCCACGCTTAATCAGATGGATCTTGCTGCTCCAGGAATTCGACATTGAGATCATCGATAAGAAGGGAGCCGAAAACGTCGCTGCTGACCACCTATCTCGTCTGGAGAATCCTGAAGTCCAGAACAAGGAACCAAAAATCAACGAAAACTTCCCATGTGAATCCTTGTTCGCCATCTCTGCTCACGAGAACCATGCCGCTGTCGATGGAACCCCCTGGTTCGCGGACTTCGCGAACTATCTGGCGGGGGGTGCTGTTAGGAAGGGGATGACGCATCAGCAACGCCGCAAATTCTTTGCGGATGTCAAGTACTACATTTGGGAGGATCCATTCCTCTATCGCACTGGAGCTGATCAAGTCATCCGTCGTTGCGTCTTCGGAGAAGAGGCGCATAGAATTCTGCGTCATTGCCATGACGGGCCAACCGGAGGTCACAATGCCGCCAACAATACGGCGAGAAAGGTTCTAGACTCCGGCTTCTACTGGCCCACAATCTTCAAAGACGCCCATGAACTAGTGAGAGGTTGTGACGCATGCCAAAGGGCTGGGAACATCTCAGCCAGAAACGAAATGCCACAAAACCCTATTCAGGCCTGCGAAATATTTGACGTCTGGGGTATTGACTTCATGGGGCCGTTTCCGTCATCATATGGAAACAAGTATATACTCGTCGCTGTCGATTACGTCTCTAAATGGGTAGAGGCTCAAGCCCTACCAACCAATGACGCGCGGGTAGTTACTAAATTCCTGAAGAAGTTGTTCGCCCGCTTCGGTACACCCAAAGCCCTAATCAGCGACCGAGGCACCCATTTCTGCAATGGTCAAATGGAGAAGCTCTTAAAAAGATACGGTGTGAACCATAGACTCGCAACACCCTACCATCCACAGACGAGTGGGCAGGTCGAGGTGTCCAACAGAGGAATAAAGCGTATCTTGGAAAGAACATGTAGCGTTCATCGAAAAGACTGGTCTGAGAAGCTCGATGACGCACTGTGGGCTTTCCGTACAGCCTACAAAACACCAATCGGCACAACTCCTTTTAGGCTTGTTTACGGAAAGTCGTGTCATCTGCCCGTAGAGATAGAGCACAAATCGTATTGGGCGATGCGCACTGTTAATGCGGACTTGATAAAATCAGGCGAAGAGCGCCTTCTGCAACTGAACGAGCTTCAGGAATTGAGAGACGCAGCGTACGAGAGCGTCAGACGATACAAGGATAAAACGGCGAAAACACACGATCAAAAACTCAAGGAGAAGAAAGAATTAAAGTATGGGGATCGTGTGTTGCTTTACAATTCGCGACTAAAGTTGTTTCCAGGGAAATTGCGGTCTAGGTGGAGTGGTCCGTATACAGTCACGCAGGTATTCTCGTATGGAACTGTGGAGATAGTGGGCGAAGACGGGAACCCATTCAAGGTAAACGGGCACAGACTTAAACGATACATTGAAGGGCCCGTTGGCAGAGCATACGTGGAGGATCTGAGCCTCCAAAAGCCCCCTGAATGAGTTACGGGGGTCGAGTCTAGCTAACGACTCGTTAATAAATTAAGCGCTTCCGGGAGGCAACCCGATGTTTTAAATTACTTTTTAATTTAATTTTATTTTTGTGTGTTTTGTTTTTTGTGTTTTAGTTTTCAGGAATTCGACTGCTTGAGACATGGAATGTTGCAAGTGCCAAGTGTTCGATGTGTGTGGAAGTGAGAATCATGGGCAATCACGACAAACAGGGAGTTCCTTTTACCCAACCCTTTTTGCTTGATTTTATTTTTCTGCATTGGGGACAATGCAATCTTCTAAGTATGGGGATGGCAAGGGTTGGCTAAGCAAATTGAACATAACTCCCTCACCACATCAAAAGTCTGAAAATCCCCCAAAATTTTGAAGTTTTTTCCCAATCTCACATGACACGAAAGTACACCGTTTTTAACGTAAATCATAGATAATTTATTTGTGCCTTATCGTGTCTGCAAGTCGCAAGAACGGTTTTCCTTAAAAGTTTATTTTTATAAAAATCACATGATCAAAGTCTTTCGATCGAGTTTTGTGAACCAACAAAAACCCACTCACCCGATTTCCCTTGTGAGATTAAGCCTACAAAAGAAAAGAAAAAAAATATATTTAGGCGAAAAATAAAAAATAAATATATATATATATATATATATATATATAGTCATGAGGGATGTCGTATGTCTAAAACATGTTCTAGGTTTATGTTGAGACCGTGTCAAATTAATCGCCTTGAGTCGTTATGGATCTTCTCCGGGTCGTCAATTGCCCGAAGATACTGGACTTTCTGCATAACTCCAGTATATCTATCCAAAAAAAAAAAAAAAAATCAATCAAAAATTTAGTCTTGTATTGAAAGGTTGCAGAACCCTAAATCAAGCTAAAGAGAAAAAAAATATATATATATGAAAATTTCACAATGAAAATTGTGAAACGGCTGTACGTATACGCCAAGATATACGTTTAGGGTGGTAGCTCACACACCCGTATATGTGAGCAAACGTTTGAGTATCCCCCTCCATTTTTTGGTCGGATCCCATAACGAACTCGGCGGCACGATCGTATATATAAACCCAAGAAACACTTAGATATGCTTGACTTGAGTGTTCACTTCAAATCAAACCCATAGGTCGAGTGAATTTGTGAGATGTGTGAAAAGAAATAGAAAATGGTTCGCATTATTTGGTTGAGAGATTTTGTGAGTTTTCAAACCGCTAAAACTTTGAGGTTGTAAACCCTAGTACTGATAGTAAATCTTGCGGACCGAATATGTACACTTAAGTGTCTATGTGGTTAAGATAGAGTCGTAGTAGTGTCGAGATAAACAAATGATTGCTTGGGGACAAGCAATGTTTAAGTATGGGGATGTTTGATGTGTGTGGTTTTGAATATGAAAATATAACGGGTTTCGGGCTAAAAACGTCAAAATAAACTTGAAAATATCAAATTATATTTATTTCTGATGATTATCGTGAGTTTTCAGGTTTAAACGATGTCGGCACGGAAAACGAGGCGAAAAACGGAGAAAATAGTGAAGTTGAGAAAACGCATGACTTGGAAGTCATGGGACCCCTTTTCATGACTTGCCAGGCCATGGGATCAGGAATCAGGAGGTCACCAGTGATCGGAAGTCATGGGACAAGCTCCCATGACTTGAAGAGTTGATTTTGGCCAGCGCACCACTTGCCCAGGCCGTGAAAGGGCCTCCCACGGCCTCCATGCCATGTGCCGACACTGTCCCACGCCCTGCAGCCCAGTTACCAGGATCAGAGCTGATTTGCCGATGGCGCACCACTTGCCCAGGCCGTGAAACCCCCTCCCACGGCTTGCAAGTGGTGCGCCGGACCAGAATTTTTTGGAAACCCTAATTCTCGAATTATTATAAATAGGGGACCTCTCCAACCACCAAAATTCGTCGAAGGAAGCAGAGAAGAAGCCTAGAGTGAAGCCTTTTGAAGCATTCGAAGACTTGAAGTATTCGACGAGTCGAGAATCTCCAATTTTCATCATTTCAAGCTACATTTCGGTATTTGTTTGAGTTTGATTATGCATTTCAATTTGAACTTTGTTTATTTATTTATGAATATGAACATGCTTGGCTAAACTCATAAGATCGTTTAGGCTAAGACGAATCCAACTATGGTTTGATTATGTTTTGTATCGGTTTTCGTTTATGATTGTGTTTTCGACGTAAACGTTATGTTCTTATTGTTTGGTTGATGAAATTGAATTCCATTTTGAATCTAGCCTACTTCTTAACCTTGTGGAAACCTAGCTTTAGTGTGCAATCCATCTTGAGTTAGGAATCTATCGTATAGCCGAATCACAGAATCTGCGGCGTACGCACGAACTAGAAATAGTCGTGATCGTTAGGAAACCCTAGTATCCAATTAGGAGTCCAACCCGTAGGGATGAGTGAGAAATCACCTACCCTCTGCTAGTAACCACCCTTGGTATTGTCTAGTAACCGATTAGTCACCGATAGGTCGGGTCTACCGCTGCTCAGTCGTATCCAGGGCCTATTAGGTCAACCATACAATAGGAATACAACCGCTTCACAACCCTAGAACCGTTAGGATCATTCTTACCCTAACCCTTCGACCAGTTGTGAGTTGAGTCACCGATAGCTCGGGACTTAACCTAGGGCACCTTGAAACACAACCAACTTATCAGTCCTTAACCATGGAACAATAGTAACCGTGTAGGGCGTGTCTATAACCCTAAACGTGAACCTATCCATAGGAGTTAGGTAGCCTTGTCTTAGGACCCTGATTCACCATAACGATAAGGCATAAACGTAACCTGTGCGTCTATCAAACCTAGGTGGAGGAGTCAACGCCTAAGCGATCCTCTCTCAAATACTGAATTTTTTCCGCTATTTCCAATTGTTTGTTTTAGTAATCTTTATTCATAAAATCTTAAAACCAAAACCCGGCAACAACTATTAATCGACTGTTTTCAACAAAATCCGTGTCCTTGAGGTTCGACAACCCGGTGTTTACCAATACTGTGCTACGCACGACAGGTATACTTGCCTTAGTGTGTTGGTATAGTCCCCTGGTGAATTACCAGTTTTATAAATTTAAAATTTGATAGTGTAGAACCCTACTTTTCATATACACTTAACAACACATCATTCGGCTTCTCGGTCGAGAGTGACACTTTTCGATCAGGAGCTTAAGCTTCTCGATCAAGCTCGATACTTTTCGACTAGTATTCTCGGTAACCTTGGACCTTTCCGATCGGATGGATGCTTTCCGATCGAAAACCCTGTTTTTTGATCGGAAAGGTACCTGATGATATTTTTTGATGGTTTTCATTCAATTTTAAGTCGTTGTGCTGTCCGTTTTTCAAGAAATCCCTAATCTAATGAATGTTTTGTGTGTTTTGGTTGTTTATCTGTGTTTGTGAGCGCAGGGATTTGGAGTTTGTAAAGGATCATAATCAGGTAGCGTATTTGCTGGACCCGCCTGCAGAATACAAAGAGAAGTATCTATCGATGATAGCTGGTTTGAAGAAATGCTGTTTACATTTTGCTCTCACGACAAATCCGGTGATTTGCAAACGGATGATGCAAGAATTCTGGAAGACAGCAGAAGTGTCTGAAGATGGGAAGAAGATTATTGCCAAGATTCAACATACTGAAGTAACCTTAACTGAAGAGAATTTCAGACAGGCACTCAGACTAAAAGATGTAGCTGCTGATTCCACGTTGCTTGATAAGGAGATGGTGTCCCAATGTTTAAAGGAAATGGGATACATCACAGTCTCTCCTCCCACCATGAAGGCTCTCATTCCGCCGTACTGGAGAATGCTGGCACATTATTTACAAAAATGTGTCATTGCCAAGAAGAGCTCTACGGATCAGCTGAACCAAGTGCACACCCATGCAATGGTGTCACTAATCAGAGGTGTTCGGTTCAACTGGTCTAGGATGATTTTTGAAGATGTGAAGGCTGTTGTGTCAAGAGATAAGAAGTTTGCTGTTGTTCCCAGGTTTATTCAGTCTGTTCTGGATTTAAGATACCCAAACCTGAGAAAGACCAATGACACCCATGACACAAAACCAATGGGTATTGAAGTGTTTCCTATGATAAATCCGAAGAAGAAGCTGTCGGATAAGATGCCGTTTGGAGACAAGTTTGGAGAGTTTGCAGAGATTGTGAGAGAAGAGGTTCCTGTTAACCGAAATGCATCAGTTGAAGAAGAACATAATATGCCTCCTCCTCAACAGAAAGTGGTTGATCTTCTTGATGATTCTGACTGGGAAGAATTTGATTTGAATGATGTGAGGATTGGAGCGCTCAATTTTGAAGGTGATGAGTCAATAAACTATGATACATATCTGGATGATGTTAACTTTGAGGAAGATGAGACTGAGACAACAGAGACGCCATTGTTCAGAAAACGGAAAGCCACAGAGGATCCTCCCCTCGGTGCTTCTGTTACAGATGATTTGACTGATATGACTGAGACTGTGTCAACTGCTACACCACACCACACTGAAGGCCCTAGTGACCCAAGGAGAAGAAGACTTGATTCTTATGTGCCACCAGTCACAAGTTCAAGTGCTGGTCCGTCTTCTTCTCAGCCCACAGCCCAAGACAAAGGGAAAGCAGTAGAAACCACGGAGTTCAGATTGGAGAAGGAACTCAGAGCTGAGATAGCAGAGTTGAAAGCCCAAAATGCAACTCAAAGTGAGATTATTGTTGATTTGATTGATATTCAGAAGGTTCACAATACTGAATTGGAGAATCAAAAGAAGGTAAACAGAGAATTCTCAAGGCAGTTTAGAGAACTTCACAAGCTGATCAGGCAGCTGAATTCAGAAAAATCAAGGCAAGGAGATAAAGTTGAAAGAGGATCAGGTGCAGGTGATTCCTCACAATCACCAGTATTTGATTTTGAAGCTGATATTCCTAAATAAACTCAACCAGTTTTACCTGATGCCTCGAGTGAAGATAAAGATACCAGGGATAGAGATTACATGACGGTTCCAGCTTCTGATTTTGATGGAGGTTGGGAGTCACAAACATTTGCATATCCACCTGAAAGGTATCTAATCCAGTTGGGTGAACATTTTCATGATAAGCAAGGTATTACTGCACCTGTTAAAACCGGGATGTTTGATGGAGAGAAGAACATGTTTGTTGTGAGAAGAAGGGGTCAGTATCCTTTGGAATACTACAAGATCTGGACTCAATTTTATTCCTGGACGAATGTGGATTTGACCATGCTTTATCAGGCTCCATTTTCAAATCCGTCAAACAATGATCAAGCCACATACTTCTATAAGAAACTGGAAAAGGCTGTGAGGAGTAAGTTCAAGAGGTTTGAGGAGTTTCCTCACAAGAAGTCATATGTGAAGAAATACAGGAGTGTGTTCAAGTGGGATGGTAAGAAAAGTATCCCAGGGAAGGAGGATGAAAAGCTCAAGAAGTTTACAAATGTCTTGTATCCACCTACTGACAAGACAAAGACGATACCTCTTCCTATGAGACATCCTGAAGAGTGCCTGCATGATTTCCAGACCTGGGCATATAGTGATTATTCCGGTAAAGCCAAGATTCTCTGCAAGTCGAAGACTATTGATGTCATGGAAGTTCATGATCTGATGAGATTCCATAAGAACGACATTATGGTTTTAGCAAAACATCAGATTGAGTGTAACCCAGACACTGAAGAATATGCAAAGTGTTACACTCGGGCAGTAGCTGAGATTGTAGCCAAGGAGTTATGGTATGATCCAGCAACTGTAAATTTGTCAAAGAAGTTCAGGATGTGAAGACAATCTAATGCTAAAGCCTAGGGGAAGATTGTAGAGACCTGAAATTGAGGCTTTTGCATTAGATAGATTTGGGCTTGTTTAGTGATTGTGGGCTAATATGGAAATGTAGTTGGGCTAAAGTTTGTAGGTTTAAAGTGGGTTAGGTCCGATTTTGTTAGTGTGGGCCTAGATTACGAAATCTTGTAAAGAGATTGACTTGTTCACCAAGTCAATCTCTACTATAAATAGTCTCATCCTTTATTGTTTTAGGGTTGCTAGTCTTTTGTGGTGTTAAGGTGTATCGAAATTCCTCTGAGAATTTCGACTTAAGGTGTAAGCAGTAAACGGTGATCAATACAATCGCATTGTCTTCTAATCGGTTTGTGTTACTAGCTTTATTATACTTTTCGATTACACTCTTTCACTGTTTTTCTTGAATCAACTAGTTAAACCGGATTCCGCACGGTTTCACTAGTCTAGATATCGCGTGAGGGTTAATTTGATCCTTACAAACCTCAAACAACTTTTAGTTAGATACATGAACCCAAACCGGCTTGGGTCGTCCCGTATCCTCAACAAAATCGTTTCCCGCCGAGGTTGCCATTTTCTGTTTCGAAGAACGAAATGGTTTAGACGATTTCGCCCGATGCGAATCAGAACCATTGACATACCGTGACAAGTTGGAAACAATATTTAGCAACTCACCAACTAACATTTTCTCAGATTTTGGATGACGTTGGTGATGTCGTCTAGGCCCATAGTAAGAAAAATCATTTGAGTAAGCCATTTTAAACTCATTTTGGAAAAATAATTTTTGTTTTGAAAATTGTGGTGACCAATCATCATAATTTGAGGTTTTACCAACCATCGGTTTCTTATGAGCTGGTTGTCGTTAGTTTTGCTGAGTTTGTCTAATAGGTACCTCATTAAGAATCATCGAATCGGATGATGGAGATCGATATGAACCATGTGAAAACCTTTTTCGAATAGCACAATCACGAATCACATGTCCTTTCTTGTTGCAGTAAAAGCAAGCTCTCCTATCAGCTAACATAGGAGATGACATGGATTCAGTTGACATTGTAGAATGTTGAGAAGAATCACTCTCTTGACTCTCTAACTTAGAATTCGTTGACAGAAAATCAGCATTAGGTTCACACAAGATATGATTCTCAAGTGGAATCTCCTTTTCTTTGTGAACCTTGATATCCTCCATAATTTCTTCTATCTGAAGCACATCTTGGAGATCATTTCCAACATTCACGTTCTCATCTTTGCTTTCATATCCTAGACCACCATTCTTTTTAGATTTATCTGGTACCGACTTAGGTTTCTCATGACCTTGTGAAGCAAGTCGAGAAAACTCATCCTTGATGGCATTTAAATCATTTTTATTGGAAAGCAAAGATTCATCAATCACAATCTCTGAAAATTTGTCGACTATCACTCTTTCTGGATTTCCGTCAACAACCTTTTCCTTATCGAGAAATGTAGACCTTGAGTCAAACTTTGGTGCTTTTCTTGAATCAAACTTTTCTTCATCCTTATTCTTCTGAAATTTCAACTTCTTCTTGTTTTCGGACTTTGTATCAGCAAACTTTGAATAATCATGAACTTCTTTTGTTGCTTTCAAAGTATTGATAAAATTTTCAATAACCACAAAGGTGGAACATTTTTCAGAATAGCATCACCAAAAATCTGTTGAAAATTCTCCTTTATGCACAAAAAATTTGTGAAAGACGATGAATTACTGAGATTAGGCAACTGTGTTTTGAAATCACAAACCTCAATCTTCATGTCTGTAATTTTCTTTTGCGCTTCAGCCAACTCTTTTTGTGTTGCAATAAGTTCTTCTGTTGTTCTATTCAGAGTAAACTTTTCTCTCCTCAACTGATCATGAGCATCTTATGTTTCTTGAACAACCTTTTCCCATTTCTGTTTATAAATCTCAACATTTTGCTTCAAAAGCTTATTTTCATGGAGTAATTCAGCTTTAGCATCTAACAACTTCGTGTTATCCTCTTGATGACGTATTTCTTTAGCAGTAAGATCAGCAACATCCTTATCTAGACCTTCAAGTTTGATCTTTGATTTTGCAAACAAATCATCAAAAAGTGTTGCCATATCACCTGCTTATTTCTTCCATTTCTCAACTTCCTTTATCAAATCATCATTTGTTTTAGTCAACTTTGAAACTTTTGTATTCAACTCCGCATTCTCATGCTTAAGCTTCAATTCGTTCTCAGCAGCTTCACATTTTGAAGAACCATCTTTTTGAACTTCTTCAATTGGAATGTCTTTGTTTTTGTGAACCTGGACATCCTCAAACACTTTTTCTATCTCGATCTTTTCCTTGTCATTTTAAATACCATTGACAAGTCTATCTATTTTCTGATGAATTTTGTTCTCTTTCAATGTAATCCTTTCAGAGAATGTCAATGATATGTCAGAAGATAACTTTTGAGTTGGAAACATTGTTGTTTCTTCCAGAATAACACATTTTATCTTCTCGTTCTTGATCTCAAGCTTGAATTTCAATTCTGACACTTCTTTTATCAAAGTATCAATTTTCTCTTTGTATAATTTTTCATCCTTCAACAATTTTTTGTATGTTGAACTCATATTCTTCAGATCAGCAAGCAAGTTTGTGTTTTGTTCTTGATAACTGACAAGTTTGGTAGTATATTCAGTACATGTTTTTGTCAGAATCTTAAAATTTGCACAAGATTTAGATTCCTTAGTGTCAATCTTCTTTCTGGATTTATTCATTTCAGCATAATTCTGAGCAAGAACATCCCATAACATTTTAGAATCCTTGCAAGTTTTGAATTGAGACATTAATTCTTTTGACAATGCCATTGTGAGAATATCATAAGCTTTTAATTCTCTTTCATAACATTCCCTTTCCTCAAATATAAGATCTCTTTGAAATTTTGGAACACCATGCCAATCAGTCGGATATGAATACTTTTTATCAATCGCCTTCCAAAATTCATCAAAGTTAGTGTTGATAAAAATCTCAAAATCTTTTCTCCATTCTTGATAATCTTCACATTTTAATAATTTGGGAACCACCAAACTCCCTTGAAATCTACTCATTGTGATTACACCAGAAAAATATCAATCGTTGAATCTTGTATCTTGAACTTTGAATTTTGTGAAATCACCAAACTGAAATCCCAAAGCCAAGCCGTCAAAAATATTTTTCTATAATTTTTCAATTTTTTAATATTTTCTTTCAAGAAAAACAAACTTTTTTTTAAAAAAATGATAGTTTTTGTTTTGTTTTAAAAAAAAAAGCAACGAAAAAAATAACAAGAGAAAAACGAACAAAAACAAACGAGTTTATGTAAACTAACTGATTCAATGAACGCAAAAATATTTTGCGTTCACGAACCAATTTAAAGAACACAAAAACTTTATGTAAAATTTTTCATAAAAAAATTGAGTGTTTTTTTTATTTAATTTTTTTATTAAAAACTTTATGTAAAAGATCTTTAAAAAAAAATTGTTTGGTTATGTTTTTTTTTGTTATAAGTATCTAACCTTTTATTTAATTTTGAAACTAGAGGGTTGAAAATGAATTTTGACAAGTAAATGATAAAATAGTCTTGATTTTTGAAATGGAGAATGAAATTCCGGCCGGTCAACTTCAATTTTCCGGCGACTAACAAATTTTCCGGCGAGCAATATCACCAAAACCACCACAAACTTCAAAAATCATTATCTTGCTCAAATCTTGATGAAAAATCGATCCGTAAGTTGCGTTAGATCCGTATGAACGAGACGAACAAATCTAGTACCATTGTTGATAGGTTTTGATGAGGTTTAAGGCCTGAACGAAAGAACTCCGGCGAATGACAAAGGTGGTGATTTTGTGATCTTCTCAAAACGACACCAAATCGAAAACAGATTGTTGCAACAGATTTGTACGATCAAATTACTCAAAATGATCAAGTATTTAAGAAGTTGCCATTAAAGAAGCATGAAGAACACATAAGCTCCTGTGAAAATTCGAATTTGGCTAAACCTTCATGAAAACGGATTCTGTAACTTGTAATAGATGTGTATTGATGTGTCTAATCGTCTTCAATCAATCAAACTCGTAAACAAACACGAATTCACGTCCAATTTCTGAATCAAACTTCACAGTTTGACTTTGTAAAAGTCAAATATGAACCAATTTCTTCAATTTGATCTAGATTTTGATCCAAATACGATAGAGAATCACGCCTGGATTGCTCCGATACCAATTGAAAACTCGAATCGTCCCGATCTAGTGAATTTATGCACGAAAATGAGATCGAAAGTTCACCGAAACGAAGAACACAAAAACGTAAATAATCACTCGTTTATAGCTCGAATTTGTGACATCCGAGAATTCCAAGGTTAACTTCCGTTAGACAATCTCCGTTAGTTACGTTATAAGTGTTAACTTAGTAACTAATGCTTAACTAGGCCGAATACGTCCACGACCTTTGGTTGATCACCGAACCCGTCCATATGTGTTATGTGTTTATTTATTTATTGTCATTATGTGCAATGTGATTTAAATGCATGGTTTAGTATTGATAATAGAATGTAATTTGGTCACTTTTGGTTGCCAGCGAAACTATCGGGCGAAACTATAGATTCGCTCGGTAGCCGGCTAAGCTATTTGATTTACATATGTTCGGAGCCAGTTTCGCTTGGCCAGCGAAACTGCCAGCGAAACTAGCTCCTGATATAAAGGCCATAAAACCCTAATCTTCATCATTTTGCATACTCCACACTAAACACACACACACTCTCCTGGAATTTCTGGTCAGTCGAGAAGCACCACGAGCCGACGTGATCTCAGCCTCGAGACATCATCCATTCGGATCCTAGATCGAACCGTGAGTCTCAAAACCATCTTTCTATACATATCTTATGTGTTTTCTTAATAAGCATGCCTAAACCTCCATGTAATGGCCTGATCTTCTAGTATAATGCTTAGGAATGCTATATCTATCTTAAAGTCTGCAACTTTACGTGTAAAATCATGCCATAATGAAGATTTATGCTAGTTAGGTCAATTTATGCTTAAAATGTGTTCTTGATGACTTGATGATGAAAATCCATGTTTAAGGTGCTAAATCTTACTTTTTAATGTTGGTAAATGTTTATACATGCTAGATAATGAATTACATGAAGTATGGAAACTGGTAGAAAGATTTTCAGTCAAATTTATGGGTTTTTAGCGACTAGCGAAACTGGGCCTTCTTTAGGCGAAACTGTAGTTTCGCAGATCCCTTTGAATATTCATCCAGCGATACAATGTAGCGAAACTATAGTGTCGCCCGCGAAACTAAGTAGACCTGCTCGAACGAAACTACCGAGCGAATCAAACTGAACGAAAGTTCAAACCAGTTTCGAGCGAAACTAGGCTAGCGAAACTGCGTCAGCAGTTTCGGGCGAAACTAGCTAGCGAAACTGTGTCATCAGGTAATCCCTAGCGAAAGTGCTGCCCGTGCACCTAGCGAAACTATGTAGCGACACTAAGTAGCGAAACTGTGATCAGACCAAAACCCAAACTTGTGCAACTTATTTGAACGCTATGCCATGACTTACATGATTATGCAATAATGAAACATGCTTTGATTCTGATTTATGTGAACCCTTGTTTATGATCAACCATCGGTGTCGTGTGTCGGTATGTCGTGTCATAGTTCCAACGTGCTATGTTATGGGCCATAGTGACGTTAAGTTAAAAATTAGACACAAAACTAATACCTAAGACCTAAACGTGTTTCTAGGTCTTCATTAAGCAAACAAATACTTGGGCTATTTAACAAGTGTAGCTGAGCAACCTAAGGTGAGTTTCACTAACCCTTTAATTGTGAGCCCGTTTGGGTCACAACGAATATACTTAACGGAAAACAACGCTGACATATTGAGGTATTGCCAAATGGGATATCTGTTATGGAAGTTGGAGTGTTTTATGGGAACATTTGCAACTGTCCATCCTTGGGGTTTCAAATGAAATCCGCAACCAACCACTTAATACTTAAACTCATTTGGGATTTCAAATGAAATCCGGAACAACCATTTTGACACTTAAACTCTTTTTAGGATTTCAAATGAAATCCAGGACAAACGGTTTTAATATGACTAGTGTAGGTTAAAGTCTAAACCAAATGATATCACATGATTTCTAAGGATGCCTTAAAACTTAAAAGTCCTCAACAATTTAGTACCATTAATTTGCGAAGCGAGGGGATGTTGGGTAGATCTACTGAGGGTTTGACAAACCCTGCTCCACGGTACACAAATGTGTAGCCAATCGGTTGGAGGCCGAACGGAGTGCAATATCAGCCTATTTTAGTTGTGGGTTCCATGAGGAACACAACTGGAGGCACAATCCATCGGAAAATGCCGAACTCTGTTACGTCAGCTTTGGTACGAACTTCCTTAGTGCATGGAAACCGGGTTAGCTACCCGCGATATCGGTTGACCGCTTTAACTTTTACATAACTAGTGCATATTCGATAATTCAACACTTGACAATTGTTTTGCAAAACTATTACTTATTTATATGTTGATACATACGCTTATGAGACCGGGCCGCTGCATGACATGCCCACTGTGAACTCACCAACCGTTAGGTTGACACTTGTATGGTTTTCACTTTTGCAGATCGCTGAGGAGTATCCGGAGTGGGTTGGCATGGAACATGAAGACACTTTTCTTTTATTTAAATTAAGTTGGGAATTTTAAAACAATGATTTGTAAAGCACGTGGTTAGTGCTAAGACATTATTTCCGCTGCGTAATTTGAGACTTATTTATGACATATGTTTGCACTAACTCTGATTCGTTTAGTATTTGTAACTAATGGTTGTGGTCCTGGTTTACTCGCACCCCTTAACGGTATAAACTCCGTTAGTGGTAAATTGGGGGTGTGACAGAATTGATCAACGATTACATGATTTGAACTTGTTTACCATCTCTAATTATGATCCTAAACACATAACTCTCTGAAAAACAAGATAAAAAACTCATCCTCTTGAATCAACTCAATGTAAAACGGTTGTGGTGCTTCTTCTCACTTAGTCCAAACTCCAATCACATATATATATATATATATATATAGGGTGAGGATCCTGCGAAAACACATCTTTTTGTGAAAACTGCGAAAACACATATTAAAACTCACGTAACTTTTTCATACGTTAACGATTTTTCATAAAATTTACGCCAAAAGTCTTAGAATTACGTTATCTTTAAATCTGGAGCAAAATATTTAAAAAAAACTGAACGTTTTTTTTCCCGTGTGATGCACATGTGCATCATATAATTAAAAAAAGTTATAAAATGCTATTTTTTTCTTTAAATCTAAAGATAACACAACTATAAGATTTAGGGTGCAATTTCTTTTTAAACTATTAATGTATATCACATGTATGAGCGTTTTTTTTGGTATGATGCACATGTGCATCATTCAATAAAAACGCAAAAAAATTATAAAAATATATGACATATGGTGCGACTAAGGAAAAAAATATATTAACTCATACTAAAAGTATGAGTTTTTTTTGTGATGCACATGTGCACCACACAAAAAAATATTTAAAAAAATAAAAAAAGCGTTAAGTTTTTTAAAACTTTTATAGGATTAAAGATAATATAATTCTAAGACTTTTGGTGCAAATTTTTAAAAAAAATATTAACGTATGAAAAAGTTATGTAGGTTTTAAGATTTGTTTACGCAGTTCTCACAAAAAAAGGGTGTTTTCGCAGGATCCTTCCCCTATATATATATATATATATATATATATATATATATATATGTGAGTGTCGAACTCCAAGTTCGGACTTCATTTTGGTAGTTCATGAGTGTGCCAAATTCCAAGTTCGGCGAACATTCGGATGGCTTCTATTCTTAGTTTTACGTATCACATATATCAGAGTTTTACTAAATCACAATCAAGCCCTCCACTTTAATAGATTGACACTTTCCACCCCAACCTTGATTTTACTATTCTAACTATATCAACTAACGACACTAACTGGAATACACACACGTCACACATATTTTGCACTAACATAACATCATGATGCGTATCTCAAGATATCAAGAAAAAGATATGTGGAAAAGAAAAATGAGAAGTCACTGTGTATACATGTGTTCATTTTGCAAAGATTTAAACTTGTTAGATTTTCTGTATTTTGTCAAACGATCGGACTTTCTTTGTGTATCGAAAGATAAACCTGATTGTTGCTCGTTTGACGTTCTGCTTTATTTTCTTTATTGTTTCGTATAACTCATCAAACATTCTCTGCGTGTACGGGAGTACCGACCTGATTGTTGTTGGGTTATACAATTTTAATTTGTTTTATATTATTCTTTTGTTAAATCCGAGGCCTTATCTACGTATAGAAAGATCGACCTTAAGGTAGACGATTTAACATTCTTATTTCTTTTTGCATGGAACACAGTTGACTAGATCATGAATTCAATCACTATGTGTTAAATCACAAGTGAAGTCACAAAGTGTGATAAGCAAATGCATATCTGAGTATGTCTGATAGTGTGGGGTACACTGGTTAAAGCAAACCTAATCAATACAATAACATATCCAGATGTTATGAGTATGATTGTGCCTGAGTCTAAGATGGACAAATTATACCAGCAATCGACATGACTTGTGTGCTGAAGTAATTGAAATTAAAGTGTAGTTCAGCATGTCATGACCAATATGACCCCAAGTTGTGATCTTTCTCGCAAAAGACAAAAATAGTGTCTGATTCAGTATTGCATTTATATTTCGTATCTGAAAATTCAAAAAGATTTTAGGTGTGTTTTAGTATAAACTTAGAAAAATCAAAAAGATTTTCGGTGTGTTTTGATGTAAAGTTTCAAAAAGCCAAAAATATTTTGTTTCTTATTTTTTTCGACCGATCGATACAAGATACAAAATTTATGATACTATATCTTAGATTCTCGAAGAGAAATCTTGCACCAAGATTAAATTAATTTTCAAAAGAAAAAGAAAGCCGCGATTCTGTCTTCTGAAATTGCATTTTCTGTGTGACAAGACTTAAGCATGGTGAAAGGGGAGTTTGTTATATCTTTCACAAGTGGATCATGAAGTTCATAGATTGTTCAAAAATGAACTAGCCATGCAAGTTTTATTTCAAACAAAATTTCAAGTTGAAGATCAGACGCATCGATTCTGAAGATTAAAGACTGAATTTTAGTTGGAATAAGATAGATAGATACACTACACGTTAAGGGGGAGTTTGTTAGAGCATATTCCTATGCACAATGTGTCTCGTGTATTGTATCTAGTTTCAGAGCGTCTTTGTGAGTCTAGGAGTCAACATACCTTGGTGATCGTACCAATACGCCGTACCAATTGGTATGCCAGTACCAATCGGTCCGCCAGTTGGTACGCCACCCAATATGTTGCTAGTATAAATAGTTCGTGTTAGAGAGAGCTTGGTAACTGGTCATTCTATCATTCTTAAGTGTGTTTAACTGAGTGTGTATTCTCTCTCTAGAACTCTTTGTGATCCTGTGACAACCCATCCAAATCAGGTCAAACCTCTCTCTGTTGACTTTCGTTGACTTTTAATTACATGATAATTATGTGAATTATTGCTTTAATACATGATTAACTGTGGTAGTTAAATGATTAACCGACTTCAATTCCACTTCTAACTAGAATATATACGTACGTAAAACAATACGTCCTTCGTATATTAACTATGGAATTTCAATAATAAGAAAACTAAATATAAAAATGGAATTTTTATATCTTATCAAACCAATTCGAACTATTAAGTCATTTCATGAACTTAAAACGAATACAAAACGCTACGTTGTCAAGACTTAACCACCTTTCCAAACGTTTAGCCTATTGGGCCCGGTAAGCCCAATAAGCCCAAAAATGTTCGGATTAACCCGAAAACTTAACCGAAGGTTCGTCTCGACTAACCGAGTAAAACCCCCAACCCGGAAACCCGACCCGCGGCCCGATACGCATTGGGCCAAACCGGCCCAAGTCCCTTCTTTTCTCCTTCACGGCTCGCATCCACAAACCCAACCCAAGCCGAGAACCCGGCCTGACCCGGTTGCGGCCCAACCCGACTGGGCTTCGGCCCAGCCCCTCTCCAAATCGAATGGGCTTCGGCCCATTCTCTTTTCTTTTATTCCGATTGGGCTTCGGCCCAATTAAAAACAAAATAATAATTTTGTTTTAAAGCCCACTAAGTTTATAAATTTTATAAACTAACTCAACTCTTTAACCCATTAATATTTTTATAAAACTTGGGTTAACAACATTTATAAAAATGAAAATCATCATTCAATTGGATAAAATACACTTGGAGTATATTTTAAAAAGTTATGATTTTTATAAACTTCTAACCACTAAATATTTTATAAAAGAGTTGAATCATTTTAAAACTCTTGCAAGATTTATAAAAATAATTAACCAACTCTTGGATTAAGCTAGAAGGCATGAGGAGGTGACAACACATTAAAAACCAATGGATTATAACCTCACTTTAGGTTATAAAAGGAGGATTAAGGCTCCCATGTCCCCCACACCTCCAACCACCCTTCCTCTTGTCCCCTCCCTTCCAACCGGTCACCACCACCGAGACCAGCCCCACCGCCGGCTGCCGCCACCGGCTCCGCCTGCTGCCACCGTCCGGCCACCGTCCCGCCGCCAAGAACCGCCACTGAAACCGTCGCCACCCTCCCTCCTTCTCACGGTTTCTAGCTCACATCTTTGTGAGTCCTCTCAAACCATTTCTTCTATGTTCTCTATCATTATTTACTACCCAAATGAACCACCAAGTCTTGACAACTAACCACCATGATCACAACCTTTAATCTATCATGTTGAATGCTTGGTTTGCAAAAAGACTAACTCAAACTCTCTTCTTAATCTCCATTTCTAATCAAGATCATTTGTGAAACACTTAGTGAACCCTTATGGATAGTAGCTTAAGTGCACCATGATCTTAAGAAATCCATGGATTTCTTAGTTAGTTGTTTGCAAACCCAAGGCTCTTCATATTTATAATCTAAATGACTAACTAATACATGTTTATATTTATGCATTTTGGTCCTAACACATGCATTAGTGTTAGTTGATTGTTTACATTAAATTGTCCTAACACAAAAGTGTTAGTTGATTGTTTATGTTTATTTGTCCTAACATGAAAATGTTAGTTGATTGTTTACATTTAAATGTCCTAACACCAATGTGTTAGTTGATTGTTTATTTACATTTATAAAGTCCTAACACCAATGTGTTAGTTGATTGTTATTTATGTTTATATATGTTACATGTTAAAACAATATTAAGATGAAATAATTAAACAAATGTTACATATGTAACCTATGGCTAAAACATAAAGAATATTTCTTGATTTGGAAAAACTAACACATTAAATGTGTTATAAAAAGTTCAAGGACAAAAAGAATAAATAAAGATTTTGTTACTAAAAATGGTAAGAATAATATTTATGTCAAATGATTAATTTGACATAAATACTTGGATTTATTACAAGTTTTAACCTTTCTTAAAAACTTGCTAGAAATGGACATTTTTACAAAAGGTCACATTTGAAAAATAAATATTTTTATAAAAGGATTTTTATAAAAATAAATCAAAGACAAATCATTGACTTTAGATGTTTACATGGACTTTTAATATTACTTTGATGAAAACGAAGTATCCAAAAATGAACTAACGTTCGTTGGAGATTTTAAAATAAAAGTCAAGTTTTATAAAGACAACGTTATATAAATCCAAGCGTCGCTAAGATATCATGAGAAAATATATTTCATGTAAGTGAAATATTAAACGATTTCGAAATATAAATGATTAAATGTTAAGAGTTTTGAAACGTTTTCATTAAAAATTTAAGTTTGGAAAATAAAGTACACGCTTAATAATTATTTTTGACAAATAATTATTTGCTAATGATATACGTTTTATTTACCCAAGTATTGTTAATCATAATTATTTAATATAATTATAACTTGCAAGATTAACAAACCAATTATATAATTATTTAATTAAAATAATTATACAAACTTGTGAAGTTAATAATAAACATTATTATACCTTTAAACTCAATGTTCAAAACTTGGTTGAATTGTTGAAAATGATTATTCTTAGATTATATTTATTTAACATAAATATAAATCATCACCGAACGTATTTGTTTAATAAATACAAGTTAACAAGTTTTCAAACGTTTTCAAACGGATTAAAACGTCAAGACTTGACCGGTATCACTTGGGTGACTTATGTTACTCATTTGATCATGACCTTATGCAAGACCTTATTTATTTAATTAGGCTTTTACTTGTTACCTGCTGCTACCGCTTCACGGTTGCTCGTTTCATACCTGCTGATTCAGTGAGTTTCACGGCCCCTTTTTCCTTTTAACTGTTTTATACTTGGGGAAGAAATCATGAAAACTGATTAAATGCTTTTTACTGAATATTATGGTTTACTTGTTAGCCGTATGACTACTTGTTCTCTTACTGATTGCCCAACTTGGTACATTATCGTTATAAACGTTTGTACGACCGAAATCCCATCATTAATTGATTTCAATTAGTTCTGTACGAAACGATAGCTAGTGAATAGATCTATTTGGGTTGACAACCCTACCCTAACTGGTAGCTCCAGTTCTGACTCCGGATTGTCTGGGGGTACACGTCAGTTATTCTGCTCTGTTTAACATTTCTGGGCAAGAGATGTTGGGTGGGTAAACCGTTAGTATTTGAAATCAAGGTTCAGGTGAGATCATACAACCACAACAATAAACCCTGATAATATTTAAGTATACCGAAACTGTTTTACAACTGTTTAACTATCGAGTCCTAAACCTGTGAACCTCACCAACTTTATGTTGACCCGTTTTATATTCATGATTTCTTAGGTAATTGACAAGACTTTCTGAAGACATGCAAATGGGGCTTACAAATGCTATCGGACCTGTTCTTGGAGTCATAGTCCCAACTATCCAATTTAACCGTTTCATGCTTTTAATAATTATTTAAGACTTATGTTTTCAAAATGTAAGACATTAATGTTTCCACTATCTTTCCGCTGCAATGAAATGAATTAATGTTTTATGAAGTTTTTAAATTATTAGAAGTTGTTCTATGTATCCTCGACTATGATTCCATTCTGGCTCACACCCGATTCCGTTGACCGGGGTGTGACAGATCCTCTTTGTGAATCAATAAAGCAAGTCTTTATTTACATCATGTTCATTATGTTTTAACCGAATCATGCAGTAGTAAGGTCCTTCCAGGTACTTACAGTTGCTTAACCTTACACTACATGACTTGGCTTGCATGCTGATTAATTTTGAAACTGAAGTGTGTCTGATACGTATTATCTGATATGATCTCGCGTCTGGATCTTTCTCACAAAAAGTTTTAAGTTTTTCGTATTTCAATTCTGTTGTTTTCAATGGGTCATGCATGGTAATGTGGTGACCTCTGGTGCTAGGGATGTTGTTTTCACGAGGCTTACTTTTGCTATCTAGAAAGGCTTGGCGGCGCAGCTTGTTGCCCGCCTCCCTTGCCCGTCGGGGTGATTATCCACTTGTATTTGTCTCGCTATTGGGTTTTATAATGAGGATTGTAAAAGTCAATAGAGGTGTATTGAGAATCCAAAAAAAAAGTAGTTTAATTCTGTTTGGTTATTTGCTTGTTTAGCTGTAAAATCCAAAAAGATTTTAGGTGTGTTTTAGCATAACCTTGTGAAATTCAAAAAGATTTTCGGTGTGTTTGAAAATGTTATATAAATCAAAAGATTTTGTTTCTGATTTTATTTCCGATCAACCGATAATGAAAATCACAATTATGCCGGGAAAACCAAATGGTCTTGAAATCATCAAGCTCATCATTAATTGATCAAAGGTTTGTGAGAAATTGATAAAATTTGAAACTTTTGGGATCAATTTGAAAATTTCACAAAAATCAGGGTTGAAATTGATAATTTTTGAAGAACCAAACTGGCAGTTCGGATGAACCGAAGTAGAGGTTCGGGTGATCCGAAGTTCCAGTTCGGATGCGTTCGGTGAGGTTCCAAATAGAAACGAAGTTTGAATTTGGGTCACTTCGTTTGACCCGAAGTCGCAGTTTGGACAACCGAACTGGGCAGCCTATAAATGGCCGAATTCCCAGTTCGGAATCACTTTTACTTCGCCTACAGTCCCGAACCCTAGCCGAACCTTACATCTCAAATGCAAAATTTGATTTATCGTGTTTTAGAGATTGTGGTGACCAAAATCAGGTAGATACTTATTTTCCGAGTTTAGGGGTGTCTTGTATATTCGTTTTTGTCCATAAAATTGGTCATTTTTTGTCAAATTTTTTGTTGGTTTGTCACAGGTTTCTAGATCTAAACATTCATACAGGTTAAGTGGGTTTCTATTGATAGAAATTATAACTTTGTGTTCGTCTTGTCAAACCGAGTCTAGGAGCATAAGGATTTTGATTAAAACCGTCTGGATTTGATTTGGATCGATCACATTGAATTTAATGAACTTTCTATTTAACGTGTTTTCAGAAATGGCGATCAAGTTGAAAGTTGGCGAGAAACACAACTTGTGCGCTAGTCTTGGTGTCAACCGTTCAAAACTTGTCAAATTTGGCGGATCAAGAATATTTGACTTCCTAAGACGATCATGGATTCATGTTGATACCTGATATGTGCGTCGTGTGAAGTATCAAGCAAGTTCAAAGATCATGTCAAATAGGTCTGGCCGAACTAGGTCCGAACCTGAAGTTCGGACTGGCCGAACCTGAGGTTCGGCCGAAGCTCGGACCAGCTAGTATATATAGATGTTTGGTCTTTGTATTTGCTCGTCTTCTGAGCGAGAGAGATCTGTTAAGTGTGTGTTTCTGAGTGTGTATTCTCTGAGTCTATTTCTGAGTGTTTACTGGTTGTAATTGTTCTTCGTTGATCAATAAATCAATCGGTCGTTTCGATGTCCGATTAGCTAGATCGAGTAGACGATCCATTGCTCACGCATTTTTCAAGTGGTATCAGAGCTTTCTGGTTCACTCTACTGATCTGTAGTTGCTATTCTCGGACTTTTGAGCGTTTTGAAGTTTTCACGAGTTTCATTACGTATTTTCAATCATTTATGACGTGCGTTTTGTGTCAAAATTGCTCTTAAATCGTTCCTCATCATTTTTCTGGTCTGACTGTTACGTTTTTTGTCAAAATTCATAAAAAATCGAACGTTTTTGAAAAATTATGTCGAAGTTCGGAGTTTCCTGATCAGGTTCGGAGTAACTGCTCCGAACTTGAAGTTCGGTCCATCTTCGGTGAGAGTTCGGTGTTAATTCGGTCAAAGTTCGGAGTTTTCTGTGTTCGGTCACTAGTTCGGACAAGGTTCGGAGTTAAATCAAGGTTCGGAGGTAGTTCGGTGCTAGATCGGAGTCTCTTAGGAGTTCGGTCTATTGATTTTGATTTGGAGCAAGTTCAGACGAAGTTCGGAGATTGGTTTTAGATTGATTTTGATTTGGAGCAAGTTCAGACAATGAAAATATTACTGCTCTTGTTTCAAGGTTGTCACATTTAATTAGTGAGTTAAAGGTTGTTGGAATTGAGAAAACTGATGCGGATTTGAAAGAAAAGATTTTGGAAGCTTTGCCAGAGAAATGGGAAAATTATGTTTTGCTACTCACGCATGACAAGGATTATTCTACAATGACATTTCACGAGCTTACTGGGAAACTTCATGCTTGAGAAATGGAAATGTTAAACTCAAAGAAGTCAACTGCTACTTTGCAAAATCCTGAATTGTATCATGGTGAGAATAGTGCAAGCATGAGTGCAAAGTCTAAGCCAAATCTGAATACAAATCAGAATACAGCACCAAGTGTTGCTTTTATAGCTGGAGTTTCAGGAAATTCTAATAATAGTTCTTCAAGGGGTTGCAATTTCACACTTCCAAAATTTTCAAGTCAGAATGCTTTTTCAGCTGAATCAACAGATGATTGTGCTAAAATAATTTCTGCATTGATTTCATCATCTTTTGGTTTGATTCTCAAGAATGTTGTTGATGCAAAGTTAACCAGCAAGGATTTTGATGCTCTTGATGATCAACTAACTGAATTGGATATATCTTGGCAATATGCTATGTTATGTCAAAGATCTAAAAGATTCTTTAAGAAACATGGAAGGAATCTTTCTGGTGATAAACTGGGTTTTGACAAGTCAAAATTAAAGTGTTATAAGTGGTCACAGCTTGGACATTTTGCTAAAGATTGTCAACAAGCACATGCAAATAAGTCTGGTGTTCCTCAATCACCAAAGCCTGGTTTTACTCAACCATCTACTAGTAACACTAGCAAGTCTACAGCTTTGACATCACAACATGATGGTGTTTATGATTGGGGTCAACAATTTGGTTATGATTCATCAGCTTTGATTGTCACTCATGTTCAGTCAGATGATTCATATTCAGATACTAGTTCCAATACTAATTCAATTCCAAGTTCTTATGAATCTGCTGTGAACTTGGAGAGTCTGATGAAAGAAAATGCTTTGTTGATGAATAAAGTTCAACAACTGACTAAGGAATTTGATGTGATTAATTCAGAGTTGAAGATTTCTAAAGACCATGAAAAGGAGTTGACATTGAAGAATGAGTGTTTGACTACTGAAATCAAAACATTAAATGAAGTTTTAAAAGTTTTGAAACAAGACAAAAAGGATGTTGAAACTGCAAAAGCTATGATTTGTGAAGAAAAGGATGAGTTGGTGCAAGAAGTGAAGAAATGGAAGGATGAAGCAGCGGATACTGCTACTGATTTTCAAAATTTCTTTGATAAGTCTAAAATCAAGCTTGATTTGCTTACAAAGAATGTTGAAGAATCAAATGCTCAAATCGAAGCATATCAAATTGACATGGAAAAGTTATTGGATGAAAAGCGAGAGTTGGTTAGTGTTAACAAAGTTCAAGCAGCAAATTTGGAAATTCAGAAGCGCAATGAGAATAAATTGCAGAAGGAGCTACATGAAGGACTTGACAATCTTCGCATGCAAAAGTTTGAAACTCACAAAGTTGCAAACCAATTGATTGCAAAAGAAAAGGAATTCGCAGAAGCTCAAAAGCAAATTTCTGATCTTAAAATTCAAGTTCTCGATGCTAATCGTTTACTCAACAATGTTTCAAATTCTCAAGTTTTCACAAGTTTCTTAGCAAATGATGCTAATTTTGAGAAAATGTTTGATAAAACTGCATCACCCCCTGCTCATATCAAAGAAGCTTTCAAATAAATGAAGGAACAGATTGAGAAATTTGATTATTCAAAGGTTTCGTCATCTACTGCTGAGGATGAGAAAGTTGTGCCGAAGAAGACAAACAGGAAGCATAAGAAAAAGAAGGAAAAGAAATTTGAGGTTTCTCCTGCACCAAAGTTTGTATCTGGTTCATTTTCTGCTGATAATGAGAAGTCGGTTACTTCTAGTGATAAGATTCAGTCTCAACCTGAGTTTGATGAAACAATTTTTTATGATCAAAAGAATGTCACCGAAGTAAAAGCTGAATTTTCTCGATTAGCAAAGAATGGACATTGTTCATCTGAGGAGAAGATTTCTGGAAAGCATGAAGGATTGGGTTTTCACGGGATGCAAGACAAAGCTGAGAAGATTCCAGCATCATCATCTCAAGATTTGAAGACATTAAAGATGAAACAAGTGAAGAAGGAAGTTTTTCAAGCTGATAAAATTCAACCCGAGCGGTTTTACAAACTCAAGGGTTCGGATCAATTATTTTCTGACAAAGAATTTCCACTTCATTTTGTTGATGCTCAGAAGATTGCTGAGGTCTTTGTGAAAGCTGCCATTTCTTTTGAAAGTTCTCAATCTCGAAGTCCTACATCTAAATGGGTACATGATCACAGGCATCAGGTATATGATTCTCATTCTGATCATGTACGAGATATTCATGTGTGTTCTTCGCAGGTACATCAAAGATGGGACAAAACGACAAGAATCTGTTATATTTTCCGTCGCCCAGGGCATATGGCAAAAGACTGTCTATCACCTGCTGAATCACTCCAAAGATTTCACAAGAAATCAGTTTTTGGTAAACCTGTCACACCAAAGTTCTTTGATGAACAAGGCAGAGTTTTTGATGAAGTTGAGCCTACATTTTATCATACACAACAACGTTTTGTTCCAATGTTCTCAAAGGTTCAACGTGTAGGTTCATCATCACAGTCACCTGTGATTGTTTCATCAAAAACTGAATTACCAAAACAACAACAATGGAAACCTAAGGTGGTTTCTAAGCAAAACAAGGACACTGGTCGACCAGAAGCAATTCGCTTCGGGTCATTTTTAGACTAATTAGTTTGTTCAGTGTGCAGGTATTTCTAGAAGACCTATCGACGATTGCACATTTGTTGATGGAGGAGTATTCTGCTTAATTTAAATTTTCATGATAAATCTTTCTAACCTGCAAATTTTCTGAATTCTAAATCTACAAACTATCCGTGTTGATTGATCACTTTTCTTTGTTTCCAATTTTTCTCAAAATACCAAAAATAGAGTCTTGTTTTTGTGTAAAATGAAAATCTAAAAATAGTGTTTTCATTTTAAGGGGGAGAATCGTAAGTAAGGGGGAGTAATTGAGAAAATGCATGTTATGGGGAGAAAGTGAATACATGCCAAATATATAATATTGTGAGAAACTGATCATTGGAAATGATTGTACATTGGCTTACGTATCTGACTCATGAATAGAGTAGATGAAAGAGCTATAAGATCATTGTTTGATATGCTTGGTAGGCTCGGCAAATTAGAAAGTATTCAGATGTGATATACACTAAATACTAATGCTTAACCATGTGGATAACATCTTGATGCATAGTTCATGACACAAAAGAAAATAAGTGTGAATTTCAAAATGAGAAGTCACTGTGTATACATGTGTTCATTTTGCAAAGATTTAAACTTGTTTAGTTTTCTTTATTTTGTCAAACGATCGGACTTTCTCTGCGTATTGAAAGATCGACCTGATCGTTGTTCGTTTGACGTTCTGCTTTATTTTCTTTGGTGTTTCGTATAACTCATCGGACTTTCTCTGCGTGTACGGGAGTACCGACCTGATTGTTGTTGGGTTATACAATTTCAACTTGTTTTATTTTCTTATTTTGTTAAATCCGAGGCCTTATCTGCGTATCGAAAGATCGACCTTAAGGTAGACGATTTAACGTTCTTATTTCTTTTTGCATGGAACACAGTTGACGATATCATGAAAATATTATGCATTGTGAAAAATCACAAATGCTGTCACACAAAAGGAAAAAGAAAAGAAAAGCTGAAAATGTCTGATTATGTCTGATAGTGTGGGATACATTGGTCAATGCAAATCTAATCAATACCTTAACATATCCAGATGTTATGAGTATGATTCTGCCTGAGTTTAAGTTGGACAAATTATACCAGCAATCAGCATGACTTATGTGTTTCGATTAATTGAAATTGAAATGCAGTTCAGTGCGTTATGTTCAATATGATCCCATATAGTGATCTTTCACATACCAAAAATAGTGTTTGATTCTGTATTGTGATTTCATTTCATTTCAGAAAAGAACAAAAAGATTTTTGATGTGTTTTAGCATAAACTTTGAAAAACCAAAAAGATTTTGTTTCTGCTTTATTTTCGATCTGATCAACACGTGATACAAATCATTTTCAAATTCATATCTTGGAGTCTCGAAGAGACATTTTGCGCTAGGATTATTTTAAATGATTGAGCAGGTTGCTATGTGCAAGATATCACAACTTCAGGTCTTCTGAAGATTTTGATGAAAGACCAGAGATACACTAAAATGTCATCAAGTATTCAAGATCAAGCTACGATCGAGTTAAGGAGGAGTTTGTTTGAAGATTTATTTCATTGAACGAACGGATTCTACACTTGAGGGGGAGCTTGATTGAAGATACAATGTTGATGATGTTGAAGAGATACTGCACACGAAGAGGGGGAGTTTGTTGATACCTGATATGTGCGTCGTGTGAAGTATCAAGCAAGTTAAAAGATCAAGTCAAATAGGTCTGGCCGAACTAGGTCCGAACCTGAAGTTCAGACTGGCCGAACCTGAGGTTCGGCCGAAGCTCGGACTAGCTAGTATATATAGATGTTTGGTCTTTGTATTTGCTCGTCTTCTAAGCGAGAGAGATTTGTTAAGTGTGTGTTTCTGAGTGTGTATTCTCTGAGTCTATTTCTGAGTGTTTACTGGTTGTAATTGTTCTTCGTTGATCAATAAATCAATCGGTTAATTACGTTTCGATGTCCGATTAGCTAGATCGAGTAGACGATCCGTTGCTCACGCATTTTTCAATTCACTACGCAATAACTCAAGATTGTGATCTGTATCGTGACATTCTAACAGAATTTTGGACGACTGCATGTACCAATACCGATGGTCCAATACGCATCTCGGAATTGTGCAAAATACAACTGTTGAATTTACCGAGACAGACGTCAGAAGGGTTTTGGAATTTGACGGTGATGATACGACAATTCCGTTAGAGTTTGATAAAGCTGACAATGTGCCATTACTGAAAAGATTTTGGTATGTTAAAGATCTAAATGGATAGTGGATATACAAGTCGGAGTTCTGAGTCCCATACAAGTTCTTGATTCACATTTTACTTTATTGCTTGGGGAACAGAATCTCAGGACACGATGAGATTGGCCCATTGATGTTGTCCTTGATGAATGCTCTTATTATGAATCGTCCTTACAACTGTGCTGGACTGATATTCCATTATATGAGGGACAATCTGACGAACATACACAAGAGGGCTTTGTTGTATCCAAGGTTTACTCGGATGATTCTCGATAATTTGTATCCGAATCTGGTCAAGACTGAGACACAAAGGATGACTTTGAAGCATATGAGTGAAGCTAGTGTTGGTACCTTGACTACTTATCAGAAGAAGAAGGCCAATGAATATCCGAAGATGAAAAGGCTGATAGGTCACCTAGTGAATGCGAACTCTGTAGCACCAGCTGATGGTACACCTCGCCATGATGAAGGAAGTTCTTCAGATGAACTTGATTATTCCTGGATTGAAGAAAGAAACCAACAACCACAACAATCAAAATGGAAACGATCAAGACGACAACAAGCACCAACACCTCCTGTTGTAACATAACCTACAGTATCTGCACCTGTAGTCATAGAACCGTCAGTCTCAGCACCAGAAGTCCAAGTGACTGTCAATGTGCCTAAGACACCTGCTGTAAACACCCTGATTGATGAAGAAGAGTCTGATGATATGACAATGAATTCTGAAGATGATTCTGATCTAAACACTTCGATTGCATTTGTACGTATTGGATCTCAAGAAGTTCAAGTGAAGAAAGGTAGCAAGGAATATCTTGCTTACTGTATTAGGCTGAACAAGAACAACGACCGGTACATTGGTCAAGTCTAGGAAGATAAAGCCTCATCTGATGCCGATGAAGACTATGACCCTGAAGCTGATGCCATAATGGACAAGGGTAAGCAGCCGACTACCTCCTCGTCTTCATTGACTCCATCTAAAAGGAAGAAGTCGATTGCTACTGGTGGAAAGAGTCGTCCAAAGATGCTGAAGAGTTTATAGTTTTTATTAAAATGACATGCTAGTGAGTCTTCATCTAGTGGTCCTGATATGTCTTTGCCAGTGTCAAATTTAGTCCCAACAGATACAGTTTCTTGAACTGCTGCAGCAGCCAGTATTTTTACCAAACTGAATCAGTCTGGCATTCCGAGAAGGTATTTGGGGTAGACTAAATCTACTAGTATAACACCTTCAGCAAGTGTTGGTGCTCAATTTGTTAATCAGCCTATGGGAACATCCTCGACTCCAACATTTTCTATTGCAACTACCACAACTTCAACAACTTCTACACCAGCTTCGACAGATGTCAATATTAATTTATCTTAAGGTTTACTTTCATTCTCCCAAATGGATTTGTTCAACAGTGCGCTTTTAGAGTGTCAAGCACAAACCAATGATTTGAAGGCAAAAGATGAGGAGAAAACAAAATTGATTGAAGAAGGCCAAAGATGAAGCTCAATCACTAGTTGAATTGCAAAGAGGTCATCTAAAATTGAGAAGTGGGAATGCGGCCAAGACTCAAGAGATTATGAGGTTAAAAACGGCCAGTTCTAATCAAGATGCACAGATTGCAAAGATGTATGAGAAAATTAAATTCTTGCTTGAAAAATTTACTGCTCGGGAGGAAAATGGATGCAAAGATGATGTGTCGAGGTATTTAAATGATCATAATTGTAAATGATGACTCTGAAGGTGCTACTGGTGGAGGTATAGGCCCAACAAGAACTTCTGGTTCAGGTGCTGGTACTTCAACATCTTAGAGGGAGTCAGATTCGAGGAATGTGAAGCCAATATCATCTATTCCGTCAAATAAAGCGGCTAAAAGCGTAAATGAGATCGACACGATTCTTGAAGATGGGGAGTTTGTTTGTGAACTCATCAAAGCACAAATTCAAGCGATCTTTGATTTAAATGACGAGGAGATGAAGAAAGCCGCCGAAGCTGAACCCGAGGTGCATGAATCATCTGAAACTGAAACTGAAGATGATAAAATAGATGAAGAGGTTGAAGTTGAAGATATAACTGAGGAGGAGCATCCTGATTTGTACTCCAATTTCAACGATAACGCTCAAGATGATGATGAATTTGAGGTATTTCCAAAAGAAAAGGGTGATGAAGCTGAGCTGAAGTTGAAAAGGAAAGAAGCTGAAATTCCTAAAGACCCGGTTGCCAAAGAAGTTAAAGAACAAAAACTAAGAAGAGATTTCAATGAATACATGAAGGCTTTTCATGCCAACGATGTTCCTCCTCCAAAACCGATCAAATAAAGAAGGCATGCCAGATTCAAGGGTCAGGTGTCAGGAGATATTGTGAGCTTGATGTATTCTGATGCTCTTGGTTGTTATGGAATCAAACGCTAGTTTGGTATCCAATATTTCAAGAATGCTCTGGATTTCAGCTCATTGCCGGTATGGGATGTTCGTGAGCTTACCAGAAAACCATTTTGTAACTACGGAGATGAATGGAAGGGTTTACACTTCAAGAAGATTGTGGAAAAAGAATGTGATAAGGGATTTCAATTCCTGAAGCCACAAAAACCAAAAAGAAGTGAGCATCCGACAAAGAAACCTCCAGTGACTGGTAAGGCTTTGATAGTGCTAACGTTCAAGAAAAAGCCTAAGGTGATGAAGAAAATTCCATTGATGAAGATGGAGTTAGATTTTATAAAGAACCCGAGTTGGTGGTACTATGATGAGAAGACTGGTGAGGTTGTGATAGTGTTGGAAGAAGATTACAGAGTAGTGAGGATATTTGATCCTATATGGCTGATAAACCTATCCAAGGCTGATATTGACGAGCTGTACCATAGTCCAATTTTGTCCCATCCTGACTTTATGGAACAGGCGTTGCAGTTTCGAAGGGTTATTCGGATATGCTTTGCATTCGACATTTATGTCGGAAGAAATAACCAGAAGACATGGACTGAGATGGAAGTTGAAGCTCAAAGCTTAAAGAAACTGACCAGCATTTGCCAAGGGGGAGTTTGTTGATACATGAAATGGCAGAATACTGGACCAGACTGAAGAAAATCACAAGAAAAAGACAAAAGCAAACCTAGCTACCGAACTCACCCGAACCGGTACGAACTGGCAGCTGAACTGTCAGTTCGGAAAATGTCCAGTTCAGGTGATCGGGACTTTCTATATATAGATGTTTTGTGTAGAAAGTTTGTAACTGAGTCTCTTAAGTGTGTGTTTTCTGAAGTGTTTTTAGTTGTTTAGCTCTGAGTCCTTGTAAGATCTGATCTCTTTAGTTTATAAAGGATTGAGTGTTTTATTTACACCGAATTGTTTTCGTTCGTATCAAAATGACTTGAGTTATGCACGATCTGATCACCCCGCTCACTTTCAGTATTTTATCGTATTCAATTTGTTTGTTATTAAGAGAATAAAATTGTATACATGTGAAATTATATACAATGAAATTCAAATGCATTATTTAACAAACTAATGGGTATACAGATACCTTTAGCGTTGCCAAGAATCTGATGGGCAATTACTCGATAGATAGCCGACAGGTAATGGGCCGGGTATGGGACATGTTAATTATTTCGTGTATTGAATACGATTTCTATCTAAATTAATCAAACAATATGTATCAGATACACTTCAATTTCAAAATTAATCAGCATGCAAGCCAAGTCGGCAGAAATACAACTTTCCAGTTTATTTCAGTCTAGGCAGATAAATTGTTATAGCTTTCTGATATGTTATTGGTATGATTAATCAAGCATAAATAATGTGAAAGCCCATACAATACAGAATACTGGCAACATGACTTATTCTTTTTTTTGTACTTTTATACAGAATTTGATTTTCAATAGAGATTTATCGTTCATGGTGTTTCATGCAAAAATAATGCAGAACCCTAAACAAACAACAATCAGGTCGGCCTTGTGAGCATGCAGAGAAAGTCCGATTGTTTAGGAAAACAAAAATATAAAATAACGCAGAAATTGTATAACCCAACAACAATCAGGTCGGTACTTCCGTACATGCAGAGAAAGTCCGATGGATTATACGAAACACCAAGGAAAATAAAGCAGAACCTAAAGTGAACACCAATCAGGTCGATCTTTCGATACGTAGAGAAAAGCCGATCACTTGAGAAATAAAAAGAAAATAAAAAAAGTTTAAATCTTTGCAAAATGAAAACATGCATACACCAGAACATCTCTTATTCTGCTTTTGTTGTTTTCAGTTGTACTTGCCAAAATCACACACTACCCTTCATGATGTAACATCACACTTATCAAGCAGGCATTATTTTTATATCATACTAGCATATATCAGATTTGCCTTAACGCATTCAACTAGCCAACAAGCACCTACAACCTTTATTCCTACTTTAACCATGGTTGATAACGTATGCTGACGTAATATCATTTCTCACTAGGTCGGATCAAATTCTTATTTTTTATTTTTTTATTTTTGCATTTTTTAATTTTTTATGCTTTTCTGATTGCTCTCGCCCAAAACAATACAAAACACTATTTTTGGATTTTTTTTAATGAAGAAAAGTAAAGAAAAACTAAAATACAACAAAAAGTAAAAGAATGATCAACCGACAACTACTCAAATTGATATTTTTGTATGCCATTGATTTGCAAAAGATATTTGAAGCGGGTTTTGTCAAAAGCCTTTGTAAAAAGATCCACTATTTGAAAATCAGTAAGGATCTGTTGCAGATCAATGAGGTGTTTCTCGTAACAATCACGTATAAACTGATAGCGGATGTCAATATGTTTTCTCTTAGAATGGTGGACGGGATTTTTGGTAATATAGATAGCGGCAGAATTGTCTATGTGGATGGGAGTAGTAAGAAATTGCAAACCGTAGTCTCTTATTTGTTGTTGTATCAACAAAACCTGAGAAAAGCAGCTAGCAGCCACAATGTACTCGGCTTCAGCAGTGGATGTTGCTACAGACGTCTGCTTCTTACACTGCCACGACACCAACCTTTCTCCCAGAAATTGACAACTGGCTCTTGTGGATTTAAAATTGATCTTGCAGCCTCCATAATCTGAGTCAGAATAGGCAGAAAATTCAAAATTTTTGTCATGAGGGTACCAGATCCTGAGATCCGCATTAGACCTTCAGATAAGCCAAAATCCGTTTGACCGCATCTAGATGTGATTGCTTTGGAGTTTCCTGGTACCTAGCACACAAACACACAACAAACATGATATCAGGTCTACTAGCAGTTAAGTACATTAATGAACCAATCATAGCCTAGTAAAGAGTTGCATTAACTTCTTCACCACTCTCATCCGGTGAGAGGCCATGAGAAACCTGTATCGGAGTTCCCGAAACACTAACATCGCCGATCTTAAATCTGTAGAGAACTTCATTCACAAAATTTGTCTGATGAATGAAGATTCCTTTTTCAGACTATTGAGCTTATAGACCAAGAAAGAACACCATTTCACCGATGGAATTCATTTCAAACCCCGTTTGCATCAACTTTTCAAAATCTTTTGAAAGCTGGTCGTTTGAGTTACAAAAAATAATGTCATCGATGTAAATTTGTACCAACAGCAAGTCTCCTCCTGTCTTCTTACAGAACAAGGTGCAATCTACCAACCCGCGCTTGAACCCGTTTGCAAGTAAATAAGTCGACAATGTCTCGTACCATGCTCGAGGAGCTTGGTGTAAACCATATAGGGCCTTGTCGAGCTTATAAACCTTATCCAGATAATCAGGATCATAGAATCCCAGAGGTTGTTTAACGTAGACTTCTTCCTTCACCTTCCCGTACAAGAACGCACTCTTGACATCCATCTGGTATACTTTAAAACCCCCGTGTACCACGAACGCTAAGAAAATTCGAATGGCTTCGATTCGTGCGACCGGCGCGTACACCTAGTTAAAGTGTATACCTTCCTCTTGAGAAAACCTCTGGACGACCAAACACGCCTTGTTTTGAATAATGACTCTGCGATCATCTCTTTTGCATTTAAATACCCAACAGGTACCACATGGCTCTTTTCTATATGGGGGTGAGTCAACCAAGTGCCACACACCGAGCTTTTAGAATTGTTATAGTTCTTCTTGCATAGCTTCAACCCACGAAACATCTTTTAATGCTTGCTTAACATCTGTAGGTTCGATCTGGGACATAACGCATGAGTGGAACACTTCATCTTGAATTCTTTATTCCCTGATTGTCAACAATGTACTACTTTCCACCTGTCTTCTAGTACACACTCCATCATCGAAATCACCAATGATGTTTTCCTGTGGATGATAAGTATTGCTTCGGAGTGTGTGATGAGTCAGAACAATGATATTTTCATCCAAATTAGGAACATGATCTTCCTCCACCACATCATTTTCATTTGTACTAGAATCAGGTTGTCAGACAGTTTGTATCGTATCAACCTCAACCACACTAGTAGTACTTGTATTAGGCATAATTTGTGAGACAGGAACATCAACCGGTTCTGAATTAGCTTCATGGAATTCATGCTCATCATCAGAAGACATATCATCAGCTTCCATTGTGGAATCAATTGTGGTTTCAGTCAAGTAATCTTCAGCAACCGGCACATTCAGAGCAGACAGTGACGGAATATTCATAACCGGAACATCATCTTGTAAATTAATGTTAACGGTTCCAAGTTGATCATCGGTTATATCTCTACTTGACTCAAGCGAATCAAATATACGCTTGTAGTCGAACATCCAATCTGGACTTACACCTTTGGGTGGTAAAGTATATGATTGAAAATCAACATGTAAGCATTCTTTCACTACACCGGTCTTTTGTTAAACACACATTTCTTTAGATTTGAATATCCAAAAAAGAAGCCTTCAAAAACCTTCTCATTGAATTTTCCAGTTGACCGTAATAACGTGCAGGGACACCCAAACGGTTCCATGTGCTTGAGATTCGGCTTGTGATTCTTTAACAACTCATAACAGGTTTTACCAAGCCTTTTCATAGTGAGAACCCTATTTATCACATAACATGCCACATTACCTGCCTCCATCAAAAAATTCACTGGAAGTCGAGAATCAGCCAACATGGTTCTTGCCGTCTCAATAATCATTCGATTCTTCCATTCTGCGACACCGTTTTGCTACGGCATGTATTGTGTACTGAATTCATGTACAATATACTTCTCCAAACAAATTAACCTCAAAGCAATGTTCTTAAACTCTGTGCATTGTCGCTTCGAATTCTTCTAACTTTCAACTTGTAATAAGATTCCAACCTATTAATCAAGTTGATAAGAATTCGTGATCTTTCATCTTTCGTCATAAGGAAATTCACCCATGAGAAGCGAGAGTATTCATCAGTAACGACCAAACAATACCAATGTCTAGAAATGCTTAGGACCAAACAAGTCCATGTGAAGCAATTCAAGCGGGACATTAATTGAATGGTACTTCTTCAAAGGATATGAATTTCGTTGTTACTTCCCCTTCTTGCAACTAACACATATGTCATTAAAAATGAATTGATGTTTTGGAACCCCTTCAACAAGATCCTTTCGCACCAACTCGTTCATCTTTCAATAAAGAATGTGACCCATGCGTCTATGCCATAGAACGGAATCTCTCTTAGAAACTTTTGACATGAAACATTGACCTACCACATTTTCCTTGGCGGAATTCATATCCAACACGTATAGATTTGACAATCTAGGTGCACGCATCACTATACAATCATCAGGAATCATGAAACCAAGCTTCAAGATAAGCATTCAGTCCCAGTGAAAGCAGTTGTGAATTGCTTATCACAAATTTCGGATACACTCAACAAGTTATACTCCAACTCTTGAACATATTCTACCCGGTCAAATGTGATCGCACCGTTGCTCAATTTGCCAATACCCATTATCTTTTCACCTTTATTCCTGGCGAAAGTAACATTTCCTCCATTGAATGGTTAGTTACACATCATGGAGTAGGGAAATGTCACCAGTCATGTGCCTCGAGGCTTCGTAATCAACGACCCATAGATTACTTACGGGTTATCTCGAAGCTCCCTGCACACATTAGATAAAATTAATTAATTCGGGAAGAACCCAAGCTTGAAGCTTTGGGTCGTCTGTCATCTTCGACAAAATCTTGACGTGCAGTGGAAGCACCCTTAGGTTTCCACATCTCACTCTGCTGATTTGACGATGATGATTCAGAATTTTTTAAGATAGATTTAAACTTCCCAAATTCCCCATCTTCTTTCTTATCATGTTTGACATTTTTAAAACCAGAAACAGATGGTTTTAAATCATCATAAATCAAACCTTTTGGATCAACAAATTTAACACGTTTTTGTGATCCAACAGATGCAGGTGTTTCTGTCTGATAACCATCTGAAACATTACCAGACATTTCAGACTTTCTTTTCTTCAAAGGACAACTTTTATAAGTATGACCTTGTTTTTTTCATTTATAACCTCGACGTCGATCGGTAAGAACTTCCTCGATCGTGTCGTCATCATGAATGAATTCGATTACAGGCTTTGGTTTCTTTAATTTTAAAAATTTCTTTTGTGACCGAGAAACCTGATGATCACTAAAGTCATCACAAAAGCAAGAATCATGACCATTGCCATTCTCATGACAAAAATCATCACAAATATATTCATTTTGTGAACAAAAACCATCATGACCATTGTGATAACCACCTCTCCGATCACCAAACCTGGATAGACCAAGACCCCATCTCGATCCATTCCCAAACCAATTTAGCCCCCTACCGTACATCGGCGGATTTGGCCCATAGCCAAAATCATCATAAAAGCCATCATCATGATATTGTGTTCTTTGAAAAAATCTATTTAGCTTTTTGAAATTTGGTTTAACATTTTCAGAAAAAATTGGTTTGACATTTTTCGGTGATGGAGAAACAAATGGTTTTTTAACATGTTGTTGCACAGACTTAGAAACAAAATCAGAATGATCTGAACCCGATTGATCAGAATCAAGTGAGCCATTTGGAATTATTATTTTTCCATTCTTCCCCCTAAAGGGCACACTTGGGGCATCGGGATCATAGTTTGGACCATAACCTCCCCGAAAAACTTTATCAATCAAATTAGGGTTAACCATTTTTAAAGGAAATTCTGAATCATAATACATCTTATCAGATCCCTTTACCCGCTAAGTGGTCCATTTCACAGTTTTATCAAACTTCTCTGTTTGAGCTTGATCACCGGATTTTCCTTTTTCATGACTTGGTGTTTTGGAACTTGGACCCTTTTCAAAAACTTTTGGTTTTGATTTAACAAACTTTGGTTCGTATCCAATCCCACCATGTTTTTCCTTTTTACCCCCCACTGACTTTGATCTAGCAATCTGCTTTTGCTCAAACTCACTTAACTTTTTACGTTCAGATTTCATTTTGTCAAATTTTTAGTTAGAAATAATTTCATCTTGACCTTGTTTAGACACTTTCTTTGAATTTTCAGGTTCAGTTTCAGAAACTAGATCATCAACTTTAACAAAATCTGAGACTTTATAAAACAACTCATCGAATCTTAGTCTAAAGCAGATTTCTCATTTGTTTTCTTTTCAGTGGTTTTGGAATGTGATTGAGCGGACTCCTTTCTTTTGTAAGAAGAATAATCACATTCAACAGATTGATCAGAAGATGGACTATTGGTAATAATGATTGGGCAAGAACCTGGTTAAGCTTATCAAACACTTGTCCTTGATCACAATTCTATAGAAAATTGGTAAATGACAAGGGTATTTTGAAACTATCAATTTTGTTTGTTAACTCAACAACTTCAATTTTTTTGAATCTAAAACAATCTTTTGAGTGTTAACCAGTTCATTTTGAGCCGACACAAGCATGTCAGATTGCTTGCTGAACTCATATTTCTGAATTCGCAACTGCTCGTGTAGAGTCATTAACTCTTATGTTGTGCCCTCCCATATTTTCTTATAAATGTCAATGTCTGCTTTGGCTACGAAAAATTGATCAACCATTTTGTTTATCTCAGCTAAGAGCTCCCCATTTGATTTAGAAAATTGGTTACACAAATCATATGAAAGAGGATTTGATACCTTTGGAGTATCAATCATTAAGGTAACAACTGATTCTTTGAGATTGTTTTTTTCAAAGCTCCATTCTCCAATTTCAGACTATTATTCTCATCTGCCAATTTTTGCAGCTCCTCTTGTAATGCAAACTTTTTTTCATTTTCCTCCAAAGCACTTTTATGATCATTTTCATACTTCTACTGTACCGGATAGCTCTTTTGAAATAAAGCCTCAAAATCATTTGCTGCATCTTTGGTTTCTGCTTAGGCAGCTTCACACTCCTTAATCAAAGCTTCTTTCTCCCTCATCAACACATCCAACTCCTTCTTCAACAATAAAACTTCATCAGGATCAACAGATTCAGGCATTGAATTTGCCATTAAAGCAAATTGAACTTCAGAAAATGTCTGAACTTCGTCGACTGATTCTGAGCAATCATTTGATGATCCACCATCTACAGAAGGTGATTCAATCATTGTATCATCATCCTGCACATGCGTCACAATTAAAGCAGAGGAATCAATAAACTTATTACCCCAGTTATATGTTTTATCTTCTTGAGAAAAAAGTGCTTTTGTTGAATCAGTTTTAGGGTTAGAATTACCCCGTGAACTTGTGGCATTATACTTAGTGTTATTTGACAAAGAATCAGCTTTTGGTGTAAGCTTCTGATATTCTTGTTTCTTCGATTGAGAACATTCTCTTTCGAAGTGACCGAAGTTTGAGCAATTATAGCATCGAACTTTTGATTTTTCGAATCCAATTCTTCCACCAGAATTCAAGTCCTTCTTCCGGTCTTCTTAAAAGATCTCTTCACCCTTCTGGCCAACATGGAAAACTGCCAATTAATATCCATCAACTCTAGATCATCAGGGTCCACCTGGTCATAATCTTCCTCTATTAGTTCAGCATTACTAACTTTCCGAGTGATAACCCCGTAATACGATGATACTAAAGCAGACACTAATCCCATGTAGTCCTCCGTTTTATTAACCGACAAAGCAAGTTTACTTGCATTAATTGTGTTGCTTGTAGTTATAGAGACCGTGCATCCTCTTGATTCATAACTTTCATAATTAGACCCATTTGCAGCACTAGATACACCTCCAGAAACGAATGCTGTCGCAGGTGTTGAGTTTACATTTTTACCAGATTTGCCAGAAATGGTCGCTGCATTCTGACCATAATAAACTTTAGGATTTTGCACTTCTGTTGGCGTAGTGTTCACATTCTTCATTTCTAGATCTCTTGCTTGTAATTTTCCCAAAAATTGTAAGAAAGTTAACTTCGAAAATTCTTTGTCATTGGTGATCATCAGAACATACGATTCCCACTTTGCTGGTAGTGCTTCAAGTAGGTTCTCCTTTAACTATTCATCGTCTTTCTTAATGCTAACTATATCCATTTTTAGATTGTAGATGACAGAATCGAGAAATCAAAACAGGCACTTCCTCACCCTCAATTCATTTAAAGTTGTCGAATTCTTTCCTCAAAACCTTCTTCTTACTCTTCTTGTGCTGTTTATTTCCTTCACACCTTTCTTTCAAAGCATCCTAGAGTTCTTTTGAACTTTTACACATCTTAAATTGATGTAACAACTCCTTTTGTAATGCTTGAGTAAGTGCTCCATAAGCCTTTTGTTCTCGTGTATAATCAACCTTTTGTTGAATATGCAGATTCCTTTGCAAAATTGGAACATTGTTGTTGTCAACCGGATAGGATCCGTCATCTATTGCAATCCAGAGGTCACAATATGAAGTACCGATGTATGCCTCGAACCTCTCTTTCTAATTATGATAAAATTCGAGTTGGAACAATTTAGGAACCTTCTGACTAATCCCTATGTCATTATCATAATTAGGTAACGTTTGCATTTGAGATTGGATCGCTGCAGAAGCTTGATATTCCGATATCTCGACAATCTACAAATTTTTGATTATCTGAACCCAAACGAACTGAAAAATGTTTGTCCGAACCTAACCGAACTGTAAACGAACTCAACAAATGTATGCGAACTCAAACGAAGTGAATGCAAACTGATGATCTTCCAAACTTAACCAAACTCAATCAAAATTGAACTAACTTGAACGAAGTTGTCCGAACTGTAAGCGAAATGACTAGTAACCAAACTTATCCGAACTCTACCCGAACTTAAACGAACCTAATCCAAACAAGAGAATTTATCCGAACTGGATGCGAACTAGTACACGAAGCTAAACGAACTGAAACAAATAGTGACTTCGGAGCGGTTATTCAGCCAAACTCGCACTTCGGACGACGGTTAATTTTCAGATCAACGAACTTAGACGACTGGATGTAAACTTTGACGTTTTTTCGAATCAAAACACTCAGACGAACCAGAAACACTAAAAAATGAACATCTTTATGTCAACAACACTCAGGAGTGATTGGATTTTGAAAAAACACAAGTTTTTACGATTGAAAAATGTGAAAAACTAGAGAAAAACACCAAAAAACACTTCGTTTTCAACAAAATGACACAAAAAACGAGTTGAGCAAACCACTGTGGCTTTGGTACCACTTGAAAGTTAGCGGGGTGATCAGATCGTGCACAACTCAAGTCATTTTGATACGAATGAGAACAATTCGATGTAAATAAAACACTCAATCCTTTATAAACTGAAGAGGTCAGATCTTACAAGTACTCAGAGCTAAAAAACTAATAACACTTCAGAAAACACACACTTAAGAGAGTCAGTTACAAAATTTCTACACAAAGGAACTATATATAGAAAGTCCTGATCACCAGAACTGGACACTGTCTGAACTGACAGTTTGGCTGCCAGTTCGTATTGGTTCGGGTGAGTTCGGCTAGCTAGGTTTGCTCTGGTCTTTTTCTTTTTATTTGCTTCAATCTGGATCCAGCATTCTACCATTTCATGTATCAACAAATACATATATATACAATAAAATATATCAAATCTAAACTATATAAATTTTCATGTATATAGATCAAAAATGAGTTCTTGCTAGATTTCATATTCAAACTACATATAAAAGAAATGTTGGTGCATGAGTCTTGGTCGTCATGTGAAGTATCAAGTTCAAGACAAAGAGCTACAAGATTGTGCATGTTCGAACTGACACGAACTGCCACTTCGGATGCACACGAACTTGTCCGAACTGGTAGTTCGGATGATCGTATGTTCGCTCATTCTAGTTCAACTATAAATAGCTTCTTCTTGTTTAGAATTAGAACTTCTTGTCCAATCTACTGTGTGAAAGTGTGTGTGTACTCTCAGTGGTTTCTAATACAATTCATATTGTATTTACATCTCGTGTTTATTGTTTTACATTGATTTCTATATGACTGAGTAGACGATCCATCGGTCACGCAATTTCAAGTGGTATAAGAGCTTTCGGTTCAATCTACTGGTCTGGAAATCTGTGTTTTTTGGTTTTTCAAGTCAAAAAGTGGTGGTTTTGAAAATTCTACTCGTTTTTTGTGTTTGTTTGATCATCTTGGTTGTGCTTTCTGTGAAAAATCTTCTCCTAAATCACTCCTTCTGATATTATCTGACTTACTGTTGAAAATCTCGTTTTAAAAACACTAAAATTTATGAATTTTGAGTCGGAAATGGTTCGGTTTGTTTGAGTTCGGGTGAGATCTGTCTGTTCGAGAAAATAACTGCTCCGAAGTCACGGTTCGGCTGAGTTCGGTCTAGTTCGGTAAAAAAATGTAAGGATCAAATAAACCCTCACGCGATATCTTGACTAGAGAAACCGTGCGGAATCCGGTTATCGCTAGTTGATTCAAGAACAAATAAGAAAGTAGTAATCGAAAAGTGTAAAGAACACAGAAATAACAAACCGATTTGAGAAAGAAACTTGATTAATCACTTGACTGCTTGCTACACCTTGATCGAATTCTCTATGGAGAATTCGATGAACACCTTAACACACAAAAGACTAGCCTTTCTCAACAATCAACAACCTAATAATGAGAGGAGAGCTTCCCTTATATAGGGAGTCTCCAACTTGCTAAACAAGACACCCTAAAAACCCTAATTACACATTAATTTCCGGATTTGACCATCTAGGCCCACTAAACTCCCTCTAAACACTTTCTAATTGAGCCCAAACATGCCTAAAATGGCCCAATGACCTAATATACCCATAACCCAACTCATTTTCACCTATTCTAACACATAGGCCTTCAGAATACTCCGCCAAGTGATGATTTAATACACAAGCCACAAATTATTCCCTTACAATCTTCCCCTTGGCTTGTGCTATTAAATATCTTCTACTTTCAATCTTCAGACTTCAGTCTTCTCCTTGGCTTGAACATGGGTTGGTGAAGATTCTTTTCTTGAACGATCTTCATTGGGCAGCAACGGTCGAGTTCTGGGAGTTTTCTCTCAATCAGCATCAGCTTGGACTTCAAATAACAAACAAGTAATGAGAGGAGGATTCTCATGCACTTGCTTCTTCTTGAAAACCGTTGAGTCCTTGCTGAATCATCAGTAACTGTCTTGACTTGCATGAGACTTCAGAGGATAAATTTTGAAAACCTCTGTCTTGGTATTTGTGACTACTCTGCATCTTTTCTTCAATTAGCTTCCCCTAAACCTGAGAACGGTGTCTTTGGACGCTTTACTTGAACAACCAACAAACTTCCCCTGAGCATAGGGTAAGTCCTTTTCCGGCTGGTTCTTCAACACAAACAGTAGCAACACTCATTAACTTTTCTTCTCCATGACATCTCATTTAACCTGTCATGCACAACATGGAACAAACACTAACCAGACAATGATGACTGGTTATCGGGTTAGCATTATTTAACCAAACAACTTCCCCTGAACCTGAGGGGGAGGTCACACCTTCTTGCACAAAACCCAAAAAGAACTTATTAAAACCTTTAAATTAACCTGGCCATGGTTGAAAAATAAACAATAAAAACTTAAGATAATACAAAAGAAAAATAAAAATAAAAACAAACATACCAAATTACTAAACGAGAAGGTTTCTATGGGATCAAACCGTATGAATCTGACTGAGGAACCCTTTTCTGCTTCTGTTACTCGAACACGTCTAGGTGATTGCCAATATACTGATCCACTTTAAACTCAAACCCTTTTCTTAATCAGGCTGTTTGTCACTTTATTATCTTTTATTCGTGCATTAATTATGAACAGCAAGTGGGTTTCAACAAATCCTAGGTACATGTTATTGCACACTATCAAGCACATAAATTCCCTACCACATATTTTCACAACCTGAACCAGAAGTTTGAAACTGAGCTCCAGACTTGGTTGAGAAGAGAAAGAATAGATCACATAGATTTTTGGGTATAATATACAAGTCAACTGAATTTTTGAAACATTTTTGATAATGCTCTCATCAGTGACAAAGGCTGAGGGATTTGGACTCTTGAGGGTCTCTTTTCTTGTGCTCTTTGGCATCTTTTGAGGTGTATACATGCATTTTATTTTTATTTATTTATTTATTTATTTATTTATTTATTTAAATTTTTTTTTTTTAACACGCACTGACACAATACTAAATATGTACTAAAAACTGGCCAAGCTAACCTTCAAAGTTTATCTTTTGAAACTTTTCAGAAATGGGTTTTGTTTAATGCACTACCAGACTTCACATTATATTTGCCAAGAAACAAACAATTAAGACAGTGTTACCTTTTTCTGCTGATTTTCTCAGATTTACCTCTCACAAGGAAACATACCCTCCATTGAAATCTTCATGTCATGTGGTAGAGAGATGCCTCCTATCCTGTGCCTGGAACAATCACTATCACAAACAAACAAGGTTAATGAAAGTCCTCCTTGACTGTTCCTGCACACTGTGAGAGATTAGTTAACCATAAGTACCCAGGCCATTGTTGTTCTGGGTATACCTGCAGAGTCATTGAAAGTTATTTCTTTTAAGCACATCCTCTTTGAAAGATTGATACTTGGGGTTGTGGGTGCCCTTGATTTGAGTTTCTTGGTGTTGTTTTTGGTGTTGTTTTTGGTGGACTTTGGTGTGGGCTTTGTGGGTTCATTAGAATTCACACGACCATCATCAGAAATGATATTTGTGGGCTGATTGTTTTCTTTCCCTTTACCTTGTAGCCTTTTAGGTGGAATTTGATAAATGTTTGATTTATCATTTTTAACTTCATCAAATTGTTTGGAGTGCTTCTTATACACCCCTTTAGGTAGGTAACACTGATTTACCACCTTTTTCACATTCCACCTCTCTTGATTATTCTCAGAAAGACCACCATGTTTGGGAACCCAAATAGGTTTTAAAGCAACAACTGATTTGTTAACAGAATCATTCAATTTATGACTTTTGAAATCAGTTTTGGTTGGATGTTGAGGTGACTTAGGCTTTTGGTTAACTTTCTGTACCTTTGGTTGTAGGGGCACAGACTTCTGCACCTTGAGGATTGAGGGTGCAGGCTTTTTGGTCACCTTATGCACCTTTGGTTGTGAAGGTACATGTCTCTGCACCTTAGGGTATGAAGGTGCAGACTCTTTGGTCACTTTAGATACCTTTGAGCCTGTAGGTACCTTTGGCTGAGAATTTACCTTTTGGTGGCCATGTTTGTGGTTTGTGCCACCATATGATTGCCCTTGGTAGTTTTGCAAATGAGTTTTAGGGTAGTAGGGTTCATATGGCCTATATAAACAATTTCTTGCCACATGTCCAGGATTCCCACACATATGGCAGGACTGCTTCTTTGGGTACGCGGGAGCTTGGGAATATTTCTTCCCTGTGGATACCCAAGATGGTTTGGAATTTTTGTGGATCCACACAACTTTGCCATTGGGCCTCGTTGTTAGCACATACTCCCGCTGTACTGGCACAAATTGGTCATATACAGAAGTTACCTCAGGATATGGGATAAAGTCATGTGGTCTGGCCTCCTGCACATTCTGCACATTACTAGCATTATCACAAACATTAGCACACACATTCAAACAATCATTCAAACCAACCAAATTAGGATCAGTAGGCTTAGGATCAGCAACCTGTGGTCCCTTATCCTTTCTCAAAATCCTGACTTTCCTCAAAGGTTTGGAAAGTTTAGGATCACAAACACCGAAATTAAAAGTACCACAAACAGAAGTTTTGTCAAAAACATCAGACTTAGCAAAGCTCAATTCAGACTCAGATTTATTTGACGCAAAAATTTCAGTTTTGACGTCAGGAAACTTTTGACTCTCAATGCCAACACTTTCCCCCTTTGAACCTGCTTCTTTGTTTTCTGTATCTGCACAAGAAGTAAAAGAGTTAGTCTGGTTGGAAACAGGAGCAGAAATTTTAATGGGACAAGCTGCCAATTTCTTTTCAATCTCAGCTTTGGCATCCAAGTTGGTCTTAGAACACTCATAATCTGAGATCATTTCATGCATCAGGGGCATCGGTACTGTATGGGTGGATTTTTCATCTTTTATTTCAGTACCGAGACCCAAACCAGAGTTGGCTTTTACATGACGCATTCGAGCGTCTGTGTTGTAGAAAAGTGAGCTAGCCTTCATCATTTCAGACACAATCTTATCATTTCGCTCAACTTTGGTTTGTGATGTTTCTAATTGCCCTTTAAGTTGCTCAAGTTCAGTTTTTAATGTGGCAATTTCTTCATTAGCAACTGTCAGATATGTGTTTTTGTTACTCAAGTCCCTTTGAAGATTTTTTATGTCAATTTTAGCAGCTTCAAGTTTCTCACTCAAGTTTTTACTTCTACCCTTATATTCCCTCAACTCTCTATCAACAAATTCACGATTTAGGGTTTCATTGAAAAACTTAGTTTGCCATTCTTTAGATTCAGTAAGAATAGTTTGACATTTAGAATTAAGACATACCTCAGAGCTGCTGGCAGATACAGAATTACCTGGAAGAAGGGATGCCATGAATGTCTTTGATTGAACTTCTGGATTATTGAAAAGTGGGTTTTTGATCGGAAAGTGGGTTTTCGGTTCAAAGTGGCTTGATCGAAAAGTACTTTTCGATCGGAGTAGATGAGGATCGAAAAGTGTGTTGCGATCGAAAAGTGTAGGTTGGATCGAAAAGTCTCAAAGGGGACTTTTCGATCAAGGAGCACAATGGATCGAAAAGTCTCAGGGGACTTTTCGATCAAGGAAGGCTGATCGAGAAGTCTCAAGGGGACTTCTCGATCGAAAGGGTCGGATCGAAAAGTCTCTGAGGGGACTTTTCGATCGGTGAAACTGATCGAGAAGTCACAAAGGGGACTTCTCGATTGGGCAGGCTGGTCGAAAAGTCACTTAGGGGACTTTTCGAGCAGGAAGAATGGATCGAAAAGCCACAAAAGAGGGGCTTCTCGATCGATCAGACAGCAACAGTGGACTTTTCGATCAGAAAACCTGATCGAAAAGTGTTGAGTAGGGTCGAAAAGTCTGAAAATAACACGCACAGCCTTCTGAACCTTCTGTCACGTGTTGTAACCTGCACAAAACACCTCCGAAAGTGCTAACAGCTGAAAATCACCAGAAAACTCAAATCGTTAGTACTCAAAATCTTGAATCTGATATCGCGAGAGCCTCGAAACTTGCGTTTCTTGGCTCTGATACCAATTGTAAGGATCAAATAAACCCTCACGCGATATCTTGACTAGAGAAACCGTGCGGAATCCGGTTATCGCTAGTTGATTCAAGAACAAATAAGAAAGTAGTAATCGAAAAGTGTAAAGAACACAGAAATAACAAACCGATTTGAGAAAGAAACTTGATTAATCACTTGACTGCTTGCTACACCTTGATCGAATTCTCTATGGAGAATTCGATGAACACCTTAACACACAAAAGACTAGCCTTTCTCAACAATCAACAACCTAATAATGAGAGGAGAGCTTCCCTTATATAGGGAGTCTCCAACTTGCTAAACAAGACACCCTAAAAACCCTAATTACACATTAATTTCCGGATTTGACCATCTAGGCCCACTAAACTCCCTCTAAACACTTTCTAATTGAGCCCAAACATGCCTAAAATGGCCCAATGACCTAATATACCCATAACCCAACTCATTTTCACCTATTCTAACACATAGGCCTTCAGAATACTCCGCCAAGTGATGATTTAATACACAAGCCACAAATTATTCCCTTACAAAAAAAGTGAGAGTTCGGCTAGGTTTGTCTGTGTTCGTTCATCCAAAGTTCCAGTTCGGATTATTCAGGTTCGTTTCTAGTTCGTATACTATTTCAGTTTGGATCGAGTTCGGTTAGATTGGTTCGGTTCGGATTGTGTTTGGCTACATTCTGGTTCAGATCTCAGTTCGTCTACATGAAGTCACGGTTCGGCTCTGTTCGTTTGAGTCCAGTTCGGATCTTCTCAGTTCATTCCAGTTCATATTGAGTTCGGCTCAGTTCGTTTAAGCAAAGTTGAGTTTCGATTAGATTCGGGTGAACAGTAACCAGATTTGTTCAAAATGTCAGATTTTCAAGTGTTTGCTGCAATTCAAAATTCAATGCAAGCCAAAATGCAAACTATGAGTGAAATTGGAACAAGTCAGAAACTTCCCAAATTGTTGTAATTGGAAGATTATCATAGTTGGGTTAAGCGTTTTGAAGTTTACGTTGATACTAATGATGTTGATATGTAGTTGGCGTTTAATAAATAATATGTGTATCCTAAAGATGGTTCTGGAGAGCCGATTCTTCAAAGAAATTTCACTTCTGAACAAAAGAAAGCATATCAAGCTGAGAAAAAGGCGTATGGTACTTTGATAATGGCATTGCCCAAAGAGTTGCTACATCAACTTTCTGCTAACTATACATCGAAAAGCTTATGGAATGCTTTGCAGAAAAGATGTGAGGGTAATGACCAATACAAGAAAAGTCGACAAAAGGTTTTGAAAAAGGAATTTGATAGTTTCAAAAATGAATCAATTTCAAATCTAATTACAAGATTTGCACATTTGATGAGTGAGATGAGTTTGGTGTGAGTCTTATAAAGGAATATGCTGATTTAAAAGAAAAGATTTTGGAGTAATTACCCGAGAAGTGGGAAAACTACGTCATGATGATTACCCATGATAAAGAGTATTCGGGTTTATCTTTCAACGATTTGATTCAAAAAATACAAGCAAGGGATATGGAGCTAACTGTGAATAAGTCACTTCCTGAACAAATCCAAAATCCTGCTATGTATCATGGTGAAAATGTTTCTACCATCAATGCTGTGAAGTCAGATGTTTTAAATTCTGCACCTCCTACAACATTCATCGCCGGTAAACCTGAAAATTCTAGTTATTCTTTTGGTTGTACTGTTCCAATTCCTAGTTCATCGACACAAAATGCTTTATCTGTTCAAACAACTGATGATTATATGACATTCATGTCTGCATTGGTATCTTCATATTTTGGGGTTATAACAGGTTCAATGAGTAATGCGGAATTGACAAATGAAGATTATGATCAGATATATTATGATCATTTGGAATGATGGATTTTAATTAGCAGTATGCTATGTTGTTTAGAAGAATGAATAAATTCTTTAGCAGAACCGGGAAGAAGAGGTTGAATCAAGATGGAAAGATCAGGTTTGACAAATCAAAAGTTAAATGTTTCAATTGTTCAATATAATGGATATTTTGCCCGAGAATGCCCAAAGTCAACTGATAATAAATTGAAGACTGGTCAACATGCTCATTTGGTTATACATTCACCAAATCAAGATCAAAAAGATCAAAAAGCATCTATTTTTGTTGATAACAGAATGACAAAAATATTTTTGGCATCCAAATGAATTTGCCTGGAATGCAGATTCTAAAATTATAAGAATGCCACATGCTGATTTTAATGTGCATTCTGAGGATTATGTAAGTAATGTTGCTTTAAAAGCTCGTCATTTAGATGATAGCATTCTAGTTGATTCTGATTCAAGTTCCAAAGCATTACTGATCGAAGAGGTTCAAACAAAGGTGGATAATAGTTCAAAGGCCGAAGAATCTAAATGTCTTGGATGTGTGAGTCTCCACAACAAAAATTCAAGTTTAGAAAGAGATTCTCAGTTATCAACTGAAGAAATTGTTGTTTTAAAGAAAGAGTTGGAAGTTTTGCAGAAGAAATATTATGAATTGGTTCATGTTAAATGAAGATTTGATGAAATAGAAGAATGGATTGGTTGAAGAGTGTGAAAAGGCAAAAGCTGAAGCTAAAGAAGTTGCTGAAGATTTTAAGGCGTTATTTGAAAAGAGTTATCCAGTTCAACAGAAATATGAACAAGCAAATGAACTTGCTTTTGAATCTGCTGATACAATTCTGAAACTTCAAGAAGAATTATCTATACTTCAAGATGCAAATGTTCTTCTTAGAGATAAGAATGAAGTATTGACGAAGGATGTTGAGATATACAAAAAGAAGTAGGAAAACGTTAGTGAAGAAGTCTCGTTTGAATGTGAAATCAGAAAGAAACAAACGTATAAGTAAAATGATCTCAATGAAGAATTCATTAAGTCACAAAAAGAGGTTTTTGCTGCTCAACAGAAAAAATCTAAATTAAAGCTGGAAATATTAGGGTTGCAAAGGCAAGTCAAAAATTGCAACTTATCACCAACTTTGTTGAACTTCTTATATAAGAAGGGTAGGAGTGAAGATAGTTCAAAAGAAGATGATATTCACAAAGTTCATCAACTGGTGGATTTACTAAGTTTACATCTGCTCCTCTTGATCTTAAAGCTCAATTTTTTTATTATTCCAAATTTGCAACACCAGCGAAGAAGAAGAAATCTAAATTAGCAAAGAAGAAAGTAACATTTGGTGAAGCTCCCAAGTTTGATTCAAGTTCATCATTTTTGGAAGATAAAAACATCTTTGGTGAATTTGTGCAATCTGTCAGTAACTCATTTGAAGAGGAAGTTGTTAAATCTTTGGTGCGTGAGAACAAGCTGAAGGAAATTAAAGACAAATTTACTAGAGAAGCCAAAGGGAGAGATGCTTCTAGTTCTCACTCTGGATCATCAAAGACTCCGGGTTACAAGCACAAAGGTTTGGGGTTTGAGGTTAAAGAGATGCATGTTGAAGTTCAAAAGCCAAAAGCAGACAGAGAAAGTTTTGAACATATTTAATTTATCTCTTTTCAATTGTCTTTAACTACTTTCGTGTTAAATGCCAAGTTGATATTCACTTTACTTGTTCTTCACACAAAGGCATAATTTTTCTTCTCGTAAACTCTATCTTCTGATAGTCTAGAACTCCTTCAGGACTCTTCTTTGAAGACTATTAATGCTTCCCATTAGAAGCCTTCTATAGAAATAAGGATTTCTGTAGAATTTTGTCTGTACAGAACTACTTCAGAAATTCCGGAGTAGTTCTGTATGAATACAGAAATCTGTATTTCGTACAGATTTTCATATCCTTTCTCTTTTGAGGATATACCTTATCTTTTATTCTAATACTTGACTGTTTTCTAAGTATTTGAAGAAAATGAATAAAAAGAGAAAGTAAGAGGTGCATAGATCATTCTCATTGATCATCCAACAGAGAAATAATAAACTAGATTTTACAAGTCTTTTATGATCATTGCCCTACCGGTGAGTGAGTCAATTTCTGTTTTGATGACTTCCTTGGCTCTACTGTTGTTTGTCCTGCATTTCTCTAAGATAAATAAGAAGAAATCTAAGGCGAGATTTGTGTATATCTGTTTTTCTTTCATCCTCAAGAACTTTCTTTCTTCAGAGTAGTCTTTGAAGCATATACCAGGGACTTGGCCGAGAAATGCTGTTCCAGATCCTCTCCATGAGACTTCGGGAGCAATATTTTCATTTGGTTTTGTTAAGAACAGTAAAGGGATGTCAGAGTCATTTGCCAATTCGACATCCACTTGTGCTTGCCTTCTGAACATTCTTTTTCCAACTTCAATCCCTTGGTATAAAGCAGTGCTTATCCTTTCAGTCTTTGAGAGTTGATTTGAAAAGTACCTTGTAAGTACACGGACGGATCTTACTACTGCATGATTTAATCAATATGATGAAACCGGATGTAAATAAAGCTTTGCTTTATTGATTTCACTTAGAGATTACAAAGAGTTCTAGAGAGAGAAAGACACACACTCAAATACACACAGTTAAGAGTGATACAAATGACCAGAATTTTTAACTCTCTAACACTAAGTATTTATACTAAGCATTAAGTCCAGCGTACCATCTAACGTACCATTGGTACATTGGCTACGTACCAACTGGTACGGCCCATGGTACGCAGACCCTAAGACTCACACAAACATGCTATGATCTAGATACAATACACGAGACACATTATAGCATAGGAATATGCTCTAACAAATTCCCCCCTAACGTGTAGTGTATCTATGCTAACTAAATGTCAGTCTTCAATCACCAGCATTGTTGCATCTGATCTTCAAATTGAAATTTCTTGTCATCTATAGAGCTTGCATGGCTGGATCAGAACTTGAACAATCTTTGAACTTCAAGATCCATTTGTTGAAGATACTACAAACTCTCCATTTCTCCATGCTTGAGTCTTATCACACAGAACCTGCAATTTCAGAAGAGAGAAACGAACTTTTCTTTTGAAAATTAATTTAATCTTGGCGCAAAACTTCTCTTTGAGAATCCAAGATATAGTTTTGAAATCATAATTTTGTATCTTGTATCGATCGGTCGAAAACAAATAAGAAACAAAATATTTTTGGCTTTTGAAACTTTATATCAAAACACACCGAAAATCTTTTTGATTTTTCTAAGTTTATGTTTAAACACACCTAAAATCTTTTTGGATTTTATCTTATATGAAACATAAATGCAATACTGAATCAGACACTATTTCTGTCTTTTGGGAAAAGGATCACAACTTGGGATCATATTGAAGGTAACATGCTGAACTACACTACAATTTCAATTACTTCAGCACACAAGTCATGTCGATTACTGGTATAATTTTTCCATCTTAAAATCATGCACAATTATACTCATAACATCTGGATATGTTATTGTATTGATTAGATTTTCTTTGACAGTGTACCCCGCACTATCAGACATACTCAGATATGTATTTGCTTATCACACTTTGTGACTTCACTTGTGATTTAACACATAGTGATTGTATTAATGATCTAGTCAACTGTGTTCCATGCAAAAAGAAATAAGAATACTAAATCGTTTACTTTAAGGTCGATCTTTCGATACGGTGATAAGGCCTCGAATTTAACAAAATAAGAAAATAAAAACAAATTAAAATTGTATAACCCAACAACAATCAGATCGGTACTCCCGTACATGCAAAGAAAGTCCGATGAGTTATATGAAACACCAAAGAAAATAAAGCAGGACGTCAAAAGAAAAACAATCAGGTCGATCTTTCGATACGCAAAGAAAGTCCGATCATTTGACAAAATAAAAAAAATCAAACAAGTTTAAATCTTTGCAAAATGAACACATGTATACATAGTGACTTCTCATTTTCTTTTTCACACATCTTTATCTTGATATCTTGAACTATGCATCAAGATGTTGTCCACTTGGTCAAACATTAGTATTTAATGAATATCACATCTTAATACTTCCTGATTTAATGCCGAGCCTACCAAGCACATCGAGCAATGATCTTATGGCTTTTTCATCTAATTTATCGATGAGTCAGACACGTAAGCCAATGTACCATCATTTCCCAATTACGTCAGATACAATTTCTCATTTTTCAATGTTTTTGTATTTTTCTGTTTTCTCCCCCTTAAAATGAAAACTCTATTTTTGGATTTTTCATTTTTAACAAAAACACAAAGACGCTATTTTTGATTTTTCAATTTTCTCCCCCTAAACTACATACGGAATATAAAAGAAAGAAAATTGACCAATCGATACTGATACCTTGCGGTTTAAGCTTTCAAAAAAATTCAGTTTTGTAAGATGAACCATTGAATTTAAATTACGCAAGAGACTTCACTATCGACAATCACTTGAAGCTTAAACTTCACAATCACCGACAGGTCTTCTTGAAGTACCTGCACACTAGACAAAATAATTAGTTTTTTTCAAAGGAACCAAAGCACATAGCTTCTGGTCGGTCAGTGTCTTTAGTAAAATCATTTGCAGCTTTGCAGACCAACTTAGGTCGCCACTGTATTTTAGCTTTTTCAGATTGAACCGAGTCATCATCAGGTGATGAACCACCTACACTTGAATCATATTTGAAAAATTGTTTCTTTTGAGATTTAAAGTGTGAAGGTGTTGACTCAGTAAAAACTCTGCCTGATACATCAATGAATGTGGCAGATTTATCAAAAATTTATTTCTTAGCAGTTTCAGGACATTCTTGTGCCATGTGGCCTTTTCGGTGACATTGATATCACAAGCGATATGATCGCTTTGGTTTTGGTTTGTCCTGAAATGCATGACACACATCATCATATTCAAAATTATCATAGAAATCATCAAAAACTTGAAATCGGTTTGCATGAACCCATTTTGATGTAAGACTTTGAGGTGTAGAATCTGATCCAGACGAAGAAGAATCTTTGAATTTTTTACCAGCTCTAGATGAACTTTCAGAAGACTTCTTCTTTTGTTGTTTACCCCTGAAACCTATCTCCATGGTAGATATGAAAACCTGAGCCAAGTGATAAATTTGATCCAGATTGGTATCCTTCGTTTCTTTTGGAATCTTCTTTGGCAGATTTTGCTTGTCTTGTTTCCCACCTTCTTTATTGTTACTACCCAAACCTGAACATTTATAACGCGGTAGCTTTGTCGATTCAACTTGCAAACCAAAAGAACCAAATTTTGCATGTTGAGTAAATTTAGCTTTAGCACCCTTTAAGTTGTTTGCTTTTACCAACTCAGCAACAACTTTTTCATCAGATACCTTTTCTTCATCTTTCTCACTTTTTATTTGCTTGTTAGTTCTTTCAGAAACAAATTCATAATAATCTTGTTTTGCATCAGAAGGTTTGACATCAACCAAAGGATCAGTTTCAATAACTCGATGTGGAATCTGATTATGCTCTTCTCCTTTAAATACCTTCTTAAAATTCTCATCTTTACACAAATAGCTTGTGAAAGAATGCGAATTTTTCAAATTACTCAATTGTCGATTTAGATCGAGAACCTCAACATTTAAATCTGATATTCTCTTCTGTGCTTCTCCCAAGGGCTTTTTCTGATTCAATTAATTGCTTAGAACATCTGTTTAACAAACATTTTTCTCTTCTCATATTATCATGTGCATCATACACTTCTTGTGTAACTTTATCCACCCTTTCTTTGTATATCTCAATATTCCTTGTCAACAACTTATTTTCTTTTGTCAGATTTAAAACTTTGTCTTGTAATCCAGAATGTGCAACTTGACGTTCTTCTTCCAAAGCAATAACTTTATCATAAGCTTTTTGAAGTTCATCATTAGACTTTTGAAGTAAATCCAACTTTGCTTTTGATTTGTTAAATAAAGCATCAAAATCTTCAGTTACTTCTTTTGCTTCTTTCTCCCATTTCTCTGCATTCTTGAATAAGTCTTCTTTATTAGCGACCAATGTCAAAATTTGGGTTACCAACTCTGCACTTTCATTTTGAAGTTTCAAAATTTGTTCTTTATTAGTAACAACTATCCCATCCAAGTTTTTCTAGAAGCTCTTCAATGTGACAATCGTCACTTCCCACGTTTACGCCGTTAACTTTATCCGTTAAGTTCCATTAGTTCCGTTAGCAAATCCGTGGCCCGTTATTTGAATGATTACATATTTATTTATGTTTACTTGCTAATTAATTCTAGTAACTTGTTTCGTGAATTTATTTCCGTGACCTTATGTGTTACTTGTAAAGTTTTACGTTTTCGGGTAAAACCGGGCTTCGTGCGTGAAGTCGAATTTTTATGTGTAAATGATAATTATACTTGTCCCGACTAAACATTGTATGTTAAATGAGTTTAAAACGATTAGAAACATTTTTAGAATTTTTACTTCACAAGTTTCAAGTTAAAAACCCATTTATGTGAGTTTTGGACCTATGTGCTTAAAATTAGAACAAGGAGGGACCATTTATGTAAATTATTTAAAACTAAATCTGCCCAAACCTCTCCCCCATCTCCATTTCACGCATCTTCTTCCTCCTCCTCCATTCTTCACGGCTCAACACACACACACACACACACTCGCGATTTTGAGAAATCAAGCATCAAAGAGGTGAATTTCAAGTATCCTAAACTCCTACAAGCTTCAAGAACACCAAAGGATGCCCCCTCTTCACTTCATCTTCTTCATTTCGCGATTTCTCTTCAAAGCTTGTAAGCCCTAGATTCTCAAACTCGAAATTGGTAGGTTGCATGTGTTAATCTAGTGATTGTGTGTATTTTGGTGTGTTAAAATGCTAATGGAACATGATGTATGTTAAGTCATGATGTTTTATGATTTGGGGCTATTTTTGAGGTTGGGTTAAGGGCTGGAAATTCGAGTTCAAATCTGCCATGTATGTTCTTGTATAAATGTTGGGTGTTTGGTCATGGAAATAGGGCATGTGTGCTTGTATGCTAGTTTGTATGTTGGGATTTTGTTATGATTTTGGTATGAACAAGTTAGGGACATAAATTACATGTTGAAAAGGTTATAATTATGTTAGTAGGTTTTGGATGGCCAAATTGTTGCTCAAAATTAGAAAACCGAAACTTTTGCAAACTATCAATTGTGGACAGATTCGGCCAGATTTTTAGGCCAACTTGTAGAGGTCATAACTTGTTCAACATTGATCGGAATCAGTTGATTCTTTTTCAATAGTAAATTATTATGTCTTAGCTTCGATTGGGCTACTCGCACGCCTTCTAAAACCTTCGGTTGGTCATCCAAAACTCTGCTGCAAGTTAGGTGTGCAAAGCTGTCATTATCTGTGAAAAATGGACTTTTCAAATTGGTTGGGCATGCTAATCTTATTTTATTGACGAGTTTGTTAATTGAAGATGAGGTTTATATATTAAAAGTAGGATCTGGAAAGTTTGGTTCATAAATTCTAAGTTTTGTACAAGTTATGCAAGTTTTAAGTTTACTTTGACTATTTTACAAGAAAGCTGAAAATGTCAACTTCCGACACGCATAACTTTCTCAATACTTAATTTTTTTACTTGATTCTTTTTGCAAAAAGTCCTAAATGATATTTAGTATATGCCTATAACAATTTAGGGGTTAAGTCCAAGAAATGAGTAATTTGGGTAGGTCACTAAACTTGTGCATGAAATTTGACTTTTTGGTACATGTTTTGACTTGTAAGGTGAATTCATGTTTCTCTCCTAAATTAGCACATGTGTGTGAATGTTATGAATTGTATGATTTTATGAAATATGTTTGATTATTTATACGCTATATTCGTCCTCGCGACAACCTCTAATCCGGTTAGATCGTATTTACCCGATTAGATCGATATTGACCAACCTGTAGAACCAAGTGCTGCGAACCTGTGCACCCTAAGGTGAGCTTCACTTACTAATATAGTTTCATACGGTGAAGGATGGCAACAACACGGTAAAGGTATTTCTTTACTTAAGTAGTATTCCACTATATATCACATGTCTCACTGAATTGCTGTTAATATCAAAAGTCCTTACTTTATCGGGCCATTAATATAGAATAGCGAGGTAATGTTGAGTAGTACTAATAGGAATTGACACCCCCGCTCAGCGGTGAACATGATGCACCCTCCCGACTGACGGTTGGACTGAGACCAATATTAGCCTAGGACTACCATGATCGGGAAAAACACGGGGAAGGCAAAATTACATATGTTATGCCTGTGATACATTGTCAGCTTTGGTTTTGAATGTTCAGGAGAACATAAGCATAGGCTAGCTACCTATTGATATGGATATTACTTGCAACTTGTATAACTTATTTACGAATTGATCTTTTACTATTCGTATGCATTGTTGGTCTACATAGTGTTATGTAGACTGCATTAGTGAACTCACCAGCCTTGGCTGACACTTGTTTGTTGAATGCTTTTCAGGTCGCTAGGAAGATCATGGATGGCACGGGCGGTGGCAGTACACCCATATGCATACTTTTGGGGAATTTATATTTCAAAACACTTGAACTTGCTATTTTTGTAATATTAAACTTGTAATCTCTTAACTGCTTCCGCTGAACTGTAAACTAATCTTTGTTTTGTAAATCATGCTTTATCTTATGTTAAATTCATTTTATGGCTTGGTTGTAACTAAAGTCTTGGATCCTGGTGTGGATCATACCCCTACACGATTATATTCCATTAATCTAAATTGGGGGTGTGACATACAAACTCTTCCAACAACACACTCTTTTCCTTGACAACCTGTTCATTTTTCTCTACAATCTCATCAAAAACTTCGCATTTCTTCATGAAACTTTCCAATTATTCTTCCTTCTTGTTGTCTTTTAACAATCAAAACTTAATTTTCTTTAACCAATTCCTGAATTTTTCTATCTTTTTGTGAACGGAATTCACAAGTAGATTCATAACCACTTACTTCAGAATCAGAATCACTTGTTTCAACTTTCACATTTGCCATCAATGCTATATGTGAATCTCCACTAAAACTAGATTCAGACATAGTTTCCATGCTAGCATCATTTGCTTCAGAATGATATACAAACGCAGATTCATCCGGAAAATCTTCAGCCCAATCATAACCTTCTTCAGCCACCATAGCTTTTGCTTCTTTATTGTGAACATCCTTATCCGAATTACACTTTTCAGATGATGATTGATTGCATTCACGAGCGAAATAGCCGAATTTGAAACAATTAAGCTTTGACTTATCCAAACCAAGTTTTTCTCCTTGAAGAATAGATATCTTTCCATGTTTCTTCATAAATCGTCTTCCTCTCTCAACTATCATAGCAAACTGCCAATCCAAAACTAATTTATTCAACTGATCATCATCCAACTGATTTGGATCGTCTCCAAACAAACCAGATTTACCGATTCACTAAAAGTTGACCCAGAAGAAGATGATATGAAAGCAGAAAATAACGCAGCTAAATCTTCAGTTGTTTGAACTGGAATGGAATTATATGTTGATTTATCAGGAATAGTAAAACTGCAACCTGGAGAATATCCAGAATTTTTAGTCTTTCCAGCAAGAAGAGCTGTTGGAGCTGGATTAAAGCTTGAACTTGGATGTGACTTTGCTTTAGCATTCACAGTAGCAGCATTTTCTCCTAAATATAATTCGGGATTTTGAACAGAAGGACTTGCTGACTTTTTCACAAACATTTCCATTTCATGAGCGTGTAATTTGCTTGTTAATTGATTAAATGTCCAACCTGAGTAACTTGGATAATTAGCTAACATCATAATGTAATTTTCCCATTTATCATGTAAGGCTTCTAGAAACTTATCTTTTAACTCATCGTTCTCCTTTTCAACTTGCACAATCTCAATTTCATTGATTAAATGTGAAAACCTTGCGATCAAGTCCGACACTTTCTCATTTTCACAATGTCCAAAATAATCAAATTATTTCTTTGAAACTTTCTTTCGAGTCTTTTTATATTGTTCATTACCCTCACACATTTCTGCAATCGCATCCCACAATTCTTTTGAAGTTGTATAATTCTTAATTGATGCATTAAATCTTTAGGCATTGCCATTGTAAGAAAACAATAAGTTTTCTTCTCTCTTGCAAAAAGCTTTCTTTCCTCAGAATCAAAATCACTAATCATCTTTGGCTTTCTAGCACTTAGCACTGGATACTCATACTCCTTTTCAATCGGAATCCAATAATCAACATCTTGAGAAAAATTGTATGATTCAAATCGTTTCTTCCAATTATGGTAATCGTATAATTTTAGCAACTTGGGAACTTTCTAAGTTGTTCCTATTTCTCTATGACAATTAATCATGATTTGCATTAAAGTTTGAGCAGCTGAAAATGCTTGAAAATCGCTCGTTTTGAAGGTAAAAATCGAACGTCAAAACTTCGAACCCAAAAACAAAGGTCTTAGAAGTGGATTTTGGGGGTCGAAACGGAGGGTACTAGCCGTAAGGCGAGTAAAAGTGTAGATCTATCCAAGACGGTCGTTTTGGCTGGTATTAGCTCCCGTAACTTTTAACGAAACTCAAGTTACGTCAGTTTTAGTGAACGTCACTTTTCTACCAGCGTACCAAAGTATCGATCTGAGTACCAAAAATCTTCACCGTACCAACCACAGACCTATTACAAGCAGCGTACCAGTGAACTCAGCGTACCAAGAACCGGACCAAACCAAGTCAGCGTATCAGAATTGACAGCGTACCACCTTCATACAGCGTAACTGCCTGCGTACCAACAAGTAACCGTCGCGTACCACCGTTGAAGATTGTCTTCCGTACCAACACTCAGCGTACCAGAAATCTATGAAGATAGCCTAGCGTACCAAGTGGCGCACCAATGGATCATCGGGCGTACCATCATATTCATCCGGCGTACCAACACAGATTCGACTGATTTTTACGAATTTTGACTGGAATTTGGAATAGTAAGCAACGAAAACACACTAGGAACATTCAGAAATCAGTTTTAGCACCAGAAACACTCGGAATTGATAAAAATTGATGAAAAACCAAAGAAACCCAACTTTCTCTCACTAGAAATCCAAAAATTACTCAAAACACAGCAGTAGAGCAACCTGGATTTGCTCTGATACCACTTGTAAGTACACAGATGGAACTTACTACTGCATGATTCAATCAATACGATGAACACGGATGTAAATAAAGCTTTGCTTTATTGATTTCAATTAGAAAATACAAAGAGTTCATAGAAAGAGACACACACTCAAATACACACAGTTAAGAGTGATACAAATGACCAAAACTTCTAAATCTCTCTAATACTAAGTAGTTATACTAAGCATTAAGTCCAGCGTACCATCCAACGTACCATTGGTACGTAGCTACCAACTGGTACGACCCATGGTACGCAGACCCTGAGACTCACACAAACATGCTCTGATTTAGATACAATACACGAGACACATTGTAGCATAGGAATATGCTCTAACATACCTTATGAATGAAACCAACTTAATTTGGGTTAATTTCTCCATATCTTTATCAATGAATTCCTTTATGCTTCCATCATGTGTCTTAACTCTGTACCAGTTGAAGTGATCTATCCATAGATGTCTTGGTATTGATTGTGATTCGATCTTTATGAACTAGGTAATTATAGGCGTTGTATAGGTTGGGTCTTCCTTAAATTGATTTCCGGTGGTCCTATCAAACGCCTTTCTTGTCACACCCCGGTCAACGGGTTTGGGTGTGAACAAGATGGAATCATAGTTGCGGATACATAGAACAACTTCTAATAAATTTAAACTTCATAAATACATTACGTCATTTCATTGCAGCGGAAAGAGTAGTGGAAACGACAATGTCTTACATTTGAAAATATAAAGTCTTAAATTAATATTAAAAGCATAAAACATTTTATTGGGATAGTTGGGGCTACGACTCCGTAAGCAGGTCCGATAGCATGATGAAGCCCCATTTGCACTTTTTCCACAATTTGCATCAATTACCTAAAAAATCATGAGTCTAATAGGTCAACATAAAGTTGGTGAGGTTCACAGGTTTATGACTTTACGTTTAAAGTTGGTAAAACAGTTTTCAGTATACTTAAATCTCACATTGGTTTACCGTTATGGTTGTATGAACTCACCTGAACCTTGATTTCAAATACTAACAGTTTACACACCCATAGTATCTCGCCAGAGAGATACTGAACAGAGCAGATCAACTGACGTGTACCCCCAGATAATCTGGAGTCAGAACTGGAGCTACCAGTTAGGGTAGGGTTGTCAACCCAAATAGATCTATTCACTAGCTATCGTTTTGTACAGAACTAATTGAAATCAATTAATGGTGGGATACAATTGTACAAACGTTTATAACGATAATGTACCATAATTGGGCAATCAGTAAGAGAACAAGTAGTCATACGGCTAACAAATAAACCATAATATTAAGTAAAAAGCATTTATCAGATTTTCATGATTTCTCCCCCAAAGTATAAAACCGCTAAAAGAAAAGGGGCCGTGAAACTCACTGGGTCAGCAGGTAGGATGAAAATAAACAGTGCAGGAGCGGTAGCAAGTAATGTCCTAAATAAATAATAAGGCATTTGCATAAGGTCCACAATCAATTGAGTAACATAAGTCACCCAAGTGATACCGGTCAAGTCTTGACATTTTAATCCCGTTTTTATTTGTTTGAAAACCCGTTAGTTAGTATTTATTAAAGAAATACTTTCGTGATGATTTATATTTATGTTCAATAAATATAAATATAGAATGATCATTTAATAATTTAAATCAAGTATTGAACATCGAGTTAAAAATAATAATGTTTATTATTATTTTCATAAGTTTGTATAATTATTTTCTAGTAAACAATTATGTGTTTGATTTGTTAATCATGCAAGTTATAATTATTTTTAAGTAATTATGATTAACACTTCTTGGTGAACTTTAATTAAATCATAGTTTAAAATTTTGTAAATAATTATTAGCCAAAGAATAGTTATTTAAAGTTCATTTTATTTTATAACATGAATCGTTTGAAAGATACATTTTAAGTCACGACATTTAATCATTTAATATTTCGAAATCGTTTAATATTTCATTTGTATGAAATATTCATCTCTTTTTAAAACGTTGATTTAAAACATTACATGGCGACGCTTGAATTTATAAAAGTTCATTTATAACTTTTGGATTGTTTTAATAAAACAACGATAAGTAATTTGGTCTAACATTTACGTTCTCGCGTATATCGCCGTATGGTCCTGGTTTTATTACTACGCAACGTATTTTCATTTTTTATTACCTTGATTTCATCAAAGTAACAATAAAAGTTCATAAAATAATAAAAGTCAAATGTTTGCCTTTTGGTTATTTTTTATAAAAATATATATTCTACAAATGTCTTTTTATAGGAAATCTTTCATTTTTATAACATGTCTTTAAATGATTGAAAACTTGTAATAAATCCAAGAATTTATGTCAAATTAATCATTTGACATAAATTTTATTCCTTCCACTTTTTAGCAAAAATCATGTTACATTTCTTTTTGTCTTGTAAGGCTTTTATAACACTTTAACGTGTTATATTTGTACCAAAACAAGTAATATTCTTTTTGTTCCTTTTACTTGTTACAAATTGTTTAGCCAATTATTGTCATAAATTACATATGTAACTTATATTTAAATCCTTAAATTTTGTTAGGAGATTCATGTGTTAAGTTAACATGACCTTAAAATGCAACATGTCCAACTTAGCATTACAACATATTCTATGATTAAATCAACTAACACATATAGTGTTAGGACCATTTAGCATTAATCATTAACAATCAACTAACACCTTGTGTTAGGACAAAATAAGTAAATAACAATCACTAACACTTTGTGTCAGGACAAGATAATTAAGTAACAATCAACTAACACTTTTCAAGTGTTAGGACAAATTAAATGAATGTAAACACCCATTTATTAATTAAGTTTGTTAGTTATTTATTCTACAAACACTTTTCAAGTGTTAGGACCATTTTATATGATGATCCAAGAACACTTAACTCATCTCGTGAGTTTTATGGATAAATCCATGTAGGGTTTTGTTCTTGGATTCAAAATGTAGAAGAAATGCATAGAAATAACATGATGATCTTTAGGTGCACTTGGATACTTTCATAAGATTTCTCCAAGTGTTTCACCCATTTCCTTGGCAATCTTTAAGTTCCTAGAACACCAAAGGGAAATGCTTAGATCATAGAAGAAATAGGTAGAGAAGAGAGATTATTAGATGTTTAATTCAAAATGTAAGTGTTTAAAGTTTGTTGTGAAGACTTGGGTATCACATTTGCGTGTTAAAGAGTAGGAGAAATGAGTTAGAAAACTCACAAGGAAGGAGGGGTAGATAACCATGAGGTGGGGTGGCTTGGCGGTGGTGGGTGGCTCCAGCGGCTCTTCTACGGCGGTGGAGGGTGGCTGTTCGGCGGTGGCAGGGTGGTTGTGGGGTGGTTGTCGGTCGAGATCAAGGGGAGAGGGAGAGAAGTGATGGCTGAGGTGTGGAGGAGCAAGTGGACGTGATGGTTCCTCTTATAACCTAAATTTTGGTTAAAGACCACTAGTCTTTTGATTAGTCCCATGATCAAGTACCAAGCCAACTCACGGATTAGATGGCTAGGATATTAGGGTGTAAGGAGGTGATGTGGCTTCACAAACAACCATTTAAAATCTCCTAGTTAATTGTAGGTTAATCTTTATAAAATGTTCTATTATATTATAAAAGAGTAAGACTTTTATAAAATATAAAATGGTTAGAGATGTTTAAAAATCATAAAATTTTAAAATATAATCCAAGCATATTTTAACTACAAAGGTGGTGAATTTTTATAAAGTTGGTGGGCTACAAAGTTTTATAAAAATCTAGTGGGCTAAACTTTATAAAAATTTGTGGGCTAACTTAATTGATTAAAAGAGTTTGGGGATTGGGCCGAAGCCCAATAAAAATCGGAAAAAGGAATGAGCCGAAGCCCAACAGGAATAGAGGGAGGGGGTAGTGGGCCGGTTCCTTGGGCCAAGAGGGAAGGCAGGCCGGGTTTGGCCTTGGGCCGGTTCTGTAAAACCGAGATACGATCTTACTACTACGTGTATCAATCAATCATAGTAACAACGGATGTAAATAAGAGATTTTGTATTGATCACTTGAAGATACACACACAAACTCTCTCTGGTTTCTCTCTCTAGAAAACACACACAGAAAGTGTAGAATGACTCAGAGTGTTCACCTGGTTCACCTGCACATTCTAACACAAACCTATTTATACTAAGTGACTAACTACTCAGCGTACCACGTGGTACGCCGGATCATATGGTCCGCCGGACCATATGATACGCCACCTATGATATAGTCACTACAACACATTCAAAGACACGCTCACATAGATACAATACACGAGACACTCATAGCATAGGGATATGCTCTAACAAACTCCCCCTTAACGTGTAGTGTATCTATATTCTAACAAAACTTCAGTCTTCAATCTTCAACATCGCTGCATCCGATCTTCAACTTGAAATCTTGTCAGAAATAGAGCTTGCATGGCTGGATCACTCTTGAATCATCTTCAAACTTCAAGATCCACTTGTGAAAGATAAAACATACTCCCCCTTTCACCATGCTTGAGTCTTGACACATATAACCTGCAATTTGAGAATCCAAGATATAGATTTGAAATTCGATTTCGTATCACATGTCGATCGGTCGAAAACAAATAAAATAAAATCTTTTTGACTTTTCAAAATTTTATATCAAAACACATCGAAAATCTTTTTGATTTTTCTGATATGAAGCACAAAATGCAATACAGAATTAGACACTATTTTTGTCTTTTACGAGAAAGATCACAACTTGGGATCATATTGTACATGACATGCTGAACTACACTTCAATTTCAATTACTTCAGCACACAAGTCATGTCGATTACTAATATAATTTGTCCATCTTAAACTCAGGCACAATCATACTGATAACATCTGGATATGTTATTGTATTGAATAGGCTCGCTTTAACAAGTGTACCCCACACTATCAGACATACTCAGATATGTATTTTCTTTTATATCACCTTTTGTGATTTCATTTGTGATTTACTCCCATAACGATTTTAATCATGATGTAGTCAACTGTGTTCCATGCAAAAAGAAATAAGAACGTTAAATCGTCTACCTTAAGGTCGATCTTTCGATACGCAGATAAGGCCTCGGATTTAACAAAATAAGAAAATAAAAACAAGTTGAAATTGTATAACCCAACAACAATCAGGTCGGTACTCCCATACACGCAGAGAAAGTCCGATGAGTTATACGAAACACCAAAGAAATTAAAGCAGAACGTCAAACGAACAACAATCAGGTCGATCTTTCGATACGCAAAGAAAGTCCGATCGTTTGACAAAATAAAGAAAATCAAACAAGTTTAAATCTTTGCAAAATGAACACATGTATACACAGTGACTTCCAGTTTCTTTGTCACATATCTTTTCCTTGATATCATGAGACATGCATCAAGATGTTGTCCACATGGTCAAGCATTATTATTTAATGTGTTTATCACATCTGAATACTTTCTGATTTAATGCCGAGCCTACCAAGCACATCGAACAATGATCTTATGGCTTTTTCATCTAGTTTATCCATGAGCCAGACACATAAGCCAATGTACCATCATTTCCCAATCATGTTGGATACAATTTCTCATTTTTCAATGTTTTTGTATTTTTCCCTTTTTCAATGTTTTTGTATATTTCCATTTTTCTCCCCCTTAAAATGAAAACTCTATTTTTGGATTTTCATTTTAACAAAAACACATAGACACTATTTTTGGTTTTTCAATTTTCTCCCCTAAACTACAAACGAAATGCATTAAAGAAAGAAAATTTGACCTTTCGACACGGATACCTTTCAGGTTTAGCTTTCGGAAAAAAATTACGATTTCAAATTTTGATATTTCTTGAAATGTAACTTAAATCAGCAGAATACTCCTCCATCAGCAACTTTGCAATCACCGATAGGTCTTCTAAAAGTACCTGCACACTGGTCAAACACATCAGTTTATAAATGACCCGAAGCGAATCACTTCTGGTCGACCAGTATCTTGGTTTCCTTTCGAAACCACTTTAGGTTTCCAGGTTTGTTGTTTTGGTAAATCAGTATTTGATGAACCAGTCACTGTTGATTGTGACGAACAACCTACATATGGAACATTTTGAAAACGAGGAATAAATCTTCCTTGAGTTTTGAAAAATGTAGGTTGTGGGTATTCATCAAATACTCTGCCATATTCATCAATGAATCGTTGTTTGGCAGCTTTACCAACATGTGGAACCTTTCCTTTTCTTGAACTAGAAGCAGCAGAAACCGGACAATCTTGTGCCATATGCCCTTTTTGTCAGCAATTGTAACACAAACGATTGTGTACATTTCTTCGTTTTGGAACCTGCATAAAAAATTATCATATACCTATTGACGATGATCATGAACCCATTTAGATGTTGGACTCTTTGGAGTAGAATTTGATCCACGAGAAGAATATTTTGCAGACCGATTCTTCTTGTTCCTTGGATCAACAGTCTTCACAAATACTTCGGCAATTTTCTGAGCATCCACGCAATGTAGCGGAAATTCTTTATCCGAAAATATTTGTTCCGAACCCTTGAGTTTGTAAAACCTCTCGGGTTGAACCTTCTCAGCCTTGAAGACATCTTTTCTTACTTGCTTCACATCAACTCTTTTCAGTTTCTGTTGTTTTGGAACATTAACTTTATCAGTTTTGCTTGCAAATCCCAAACCAACACTCTTTCCTGAACCCTTCTCTCCCAATCCTAGAGATTGATGCCCATTCTTCGCCAACCTGGAAAATTCAGCTTTAACCTTCTTGAGATCTTTTGGAGCATTGACAGTTATTTCATCAATGTCAGTGTTTGAACTTGCTGATTTCTCCTTGTCTGTAGACGAAGAACCAGACACACCCTTTTGAGCTTCAGAATTTTCAGTACTCTTACCCTTTTCCTCTTTCTTTCCTTCAACCGATTTAGAACTAACAAATTCAGAATAATCACCAGTCTCAACCTTGTCTTTCAAATCATGAACGCCTTCTTTGAGACTTCCTGGTGGTGACACAGTTTTGTTAAACATCCTTTCAAAATTCTCATCCTTTGCCAAGAAACTTGTAAAAGATTGTGAATTAGTAACATTGTTCAAAAGATGTTTTGAATCAATGACTTCAATCTTTAATTCAGAAATTCTTTGATGAGCTTCAGCCAATTCCTTTTCTGTTGCAATGAGCTTCTTTGCCACTTTATTAGTTTCATACTTTTGCAATCTTAACTCATCTAGTCCAGCCAACAATTCCTTCTCGAGTTTATCTTCATTTCTTTTCTGAATATCCAAATTTGCATTTTGCAACTTGTTCACTCTAACCAACTCCCTTTTCTCATCAAGTAACTTTTCCATATCAGTCTGATAAGATTGAATCTGAATAGCTTGATCATCAGAAAGTTTAGTAAGAGTATCAAGTCTGGACTTTGATTTATCAAAAAAATTTGAAAATCTTTTGCAGTATCCTCAGCTTCATCTTTCCATTTCTTCACTTCTTGGACTAATTCATCCTTTTCTTCAGATAACTTTGTAACTTTCTGTTCAAACTCTTGTTTAACACTTTGAAATTTTGATTCTTTCTCAAGAATCTCTGCTTGTAAATCTGAAAACTTTTCTTTCTGAGAAGAAAATTCTTGAATTAGAGCTTCTAAATTTTGCTTTTCAGTTGTTAAATCTTCAAACCTTCTTTTATTCTCCTTAATCAACAATTCATTTTCCTTTATTAATTCTGGAATCTTCTTGTCTTTTTTAGAACAGAACTCACAAACCGATTCATAGCCACTATTTCCAGAACCACTTGTTTCAGATTCAGAATCAGTTACTTCTTCTTCATTATCACTATGAACAACTTGAGCAATCAGAGCACGAAATGTAGACTCATCAGGTTCACCAGCAGCCCAATCATAGCCTTTATTCGATGTTCGTGCTTTTTTAAATGCTTCAAGTACATCAGCATCCCAATCATAACCTTCATTGGACTCAGAAGCAACAGAAGTTAAAGCAATTGGATCAGAAGTGTGTCCCCAATCATATTGTTTAACTACTTGAGACACCAAAGCTGTTGGAGACTTTGATGTAGAAATATTTGATTTTGAACACTCACGAGCAAAATGACCAAAATTAGAACATTTGAAACATTTTACCTTTGATTTGTCTATGCCAACCTTGCCATTTGGATTAAAACTTTGAAATCCGGTCTTTTTCTTGAATCTTTTAAGTCTTTTGGCTAACATTGCAAGTTGCCAATTAGTGTCCATTTGTTCAAGGTTATCTGGATCAATCTGATCAAAATCTTCTCCAATCAAATTAGATGTTGTCAAACCACCATTCAGCAATCCATAATATGAAGATAACAAAGATGAAATTAATGCTACATGCTCATCTAGTGTTTTTGCAAAAAACGAAGTCTGACTCGAATTATTTGGAATAGTGAAGTTACACCCTCTTGACGAATTTGCAGAGTTTCCTGAATCATGACCAGCAACAAAAGCTGTTTGAGGTGGATTTGATGAATTAACACCAAAAGATTTAGACTTTGCATTGATACTTGCAGAATTTTGACCATGATACACTTCAGGATTTTGGAATTGAGCAGTTGACTTGTTTGATGTCATCATTTCCATCTCTCTAGCATGAAGCTTTCCGGTCAAATCATGAAATGATAATGTAGAATATTCTTTATCATGAGTAAGCAATAATACATAGTTTTCCCACTTTTCCGGTAATGCTTCCATCAATTTCTCCTCTGTCTTTTCAAATTTAACCACTTTCATCTCACTAATCAGATGTGAGAACCTTGAAACAAGAGCAGAAATGTTTTCTTTTTCATAATGTTGAAAATTTTCAAATTCCTTGTTCAACACTTTTCATCTACTCTTCTTATATTGGTCATTACCTTCACATCGAGCAGATAAAGCATCCCACAACTGTTTAGCTTTCTTGCAAGTGCTGAATTGATGCAACAACTCGGTAGGTAAAGCCATGGTAAGATAACCATAAACTTTTTTGTTCAAGCTCGTAACTTTTTCTTTCATCCTTATCAAAATCTTGAATTTCTTTATACTCGTCATCTGCAGTTGGACGTACATACAACTTTTGAATTGGAATCCACAAATCAATATCGTTTGTGCTGATGTATGCAGAAAAACGTTGTTTCCAATTTTGATAATCTTCCAACTTTAATAGCTTAGGAACTTTCTGACTTGTTCCTATTTCATTATCAAAATTGAGCATAGCTTGTACCGTGCTTTGCATAGCTGCAAATGCTTGAAAATCAGACATTTTTCACCGAAAATAATACTTCAAAAACTTTGAACTCAAAAACGGAGGTCTTCCAAGCGGATTTTGGGGGTCAAAACTGGACGGTATTGGCCATAGCCCGGTACAAGTCCTAGATCTCGTCGAGACGAACGTTTTGACTGGTATTAGCTCCCGTAACTCTTTACGGTTCTCAAGTTACGTCAGTTTTAGTGAAGATCACTTTTCTGCCAGCAGACCAAATCAAATTCAGCGGACCAGATTCTGGATCAGTGTTAAACTGCGGACTAGATAAAAACCCAGCAGACCAGATGAGATTCAGCGGACCAGAGTTGAACTAGCGGATCAGAATTGAACTAGCGGACCAATATTGAATGTGGTACGGCGGACCAATAAACCAGTGGACCAGATGTGGTACGCCAAAACCGCCACGGACCAGTTCGTTGAAGCTTTCCTGGGCGGACCAGTTGCGGACCAGGTGTCTTTCGAGCGGAAGGTGATGCGTTTCATGCAGATTTCGATGGATTTTTTGAATTTTTGACGTTTTGAGCTAGAAAATGGATCAGTAAGGTGCGAAATCACTCCAGAAACACTCAGAAATCATTTTTATCACAGAAACACTCAGAATTGGAAGAATTTGATGAAAAATGAAGAAAACCCAAACTTTCTCTCTCTAAAAATCTGAAAATTGATCAAAAACACAGCAGTAGAGCAACCAAATGCTCTGATACCACTTGTAAAACCGAGGTACGATCTTACTACTGCGTGTATCAATCAATCATAGTAACAACGGATGTAAATAAGAGCTTTTGTATTGATCACTTGAAGATACACACACAAACTCTCTCTGATTTCTCTCTCTAGAAAACACACACAGAAAGTGTAGAATGACTCAGAGTGTTCACCTGGTTCACCTGCACATTCTAACACAAACCTATTTATACTAAGTGACTAACTACTCAGCGTACCACGTGGTACGCCGGATCATATGGTCCGCCGGACCATATGATACGCCACCTATGATATAGTCACTACAACACATTCAAAGACACGCTCACATAGATACAATACACGAGACACTCATAGCATAGGGATATGCTCTAACAGGTTCGCCGAGTGGGCCGCGAGTGGATAGGAAGGCCGGGTTCGGCCTAGGCCATTTGGGCCGCGGGTCGGGCCTCCGGGTCGAGTTGGTTATTCGGTTGGGTTTCGGGCTCATTCCGGTTATTTTGGGCTTGTTGGGCCTAACTGGGCCCGAACGGGTCATTGGTTTTTCATTTGGCTAAGTCTTGACAACTGAGTGGTTTGTTATCACATTTTCAGTTTATAAAAAAAAGATTTAGGTAAATCAGACTATTTCGGTCTTTGGTAAAATATAAAAAGTCTAATTTTACATTTTCATTTTTATTATTGAAGTTCCATATTCAAAATATGAAAACCTTCATATTTCACGGGTATATGTTTTCAGTACAAACGCGGGATTTATTACGTCGTTGGTTATCAGTTGTCAGTTTATCTCATGAATTTTGAAGTTTAATCACATAAATAACACATATGAGTATTAAATTAAAAAAGTCAAAGGAGGGAGGTTTGACCTGGTTTTGGGCGAGGTGTCATATTTCTTGAGAGAGGACTCATGGAAGGTCTGTCTTCTTCCTTCATGAGAAGTCTCCCCTGCAGCTCCCTAACTTCTTCCCAGATAACTTTTTGCATATTCTGTTTTTCAGTGTAATCATCTTCAAAGCGGATCCAGATATGAAAGATCCAGCTAATGAAGATGATTGCTTTTGAGTCTGCTTTGCTGGGGTTTTCTTTGTTGTTCTGACGGAGAGCGGTTGAGACGTATTTGTTTTTCTTGGTTGTTTTTTATGGTGATTTAGGGGAAGGATGAGGAGGTGGTGGAGGCATACCTTCAGAAGTTTGAGGTGGAGGTCTGCATTTCTTTGAATTTTATCTGTTGAATTGTTCTTCCTCCTCTTTTTGTTCACTTGAGTCCTCACTTTGAACCTTTATCTTCTTTGTTGTAGGTTGATCAGAGATTGTGACTTGTTTCCTTTTCTCACATGTGCCCTTTATCTTCTATTTCCACCATCTTTCAATTTCCCTCATCTCATCTTCTTGGAAGGAGTGTTTGATTTCCAGATTTACATAAGTCATTTGATTTCTTGTCAGGCTGCTCCTGACAAGATTTATTGTCTTCTGTGCTTCTTGTATTTGATTTCTGCCCATTTCTTCTAGAATCAATTTCTTGTTCATTAGTTCTGTGGATAGGTTCTTGATCATTGATTCGTCAGTACTTGTGTCTTCAAATGGCAGCTTTTGGAGACTTGTGTTGATTTTTTTCTGATATTTGGTTGGCTTCTTCTCTAAGTCCTTCTTTCCAAGTCTTTAGCTCATCCACTATGATTGTTAGTTGATTAGTGCTTTGAGCTGTTTCTATTTCCACCTTCTTGAGTTTTTCTGAATTTGAAAATTTGAGATTGCCTAGCTCAGGAAGGTTAATTTTCTGATCTCTTTTAAAATTGGAGATTTTCTCTCTAATTGTTTAAGAGAAATTTAAGAGGTCAGACTTGAGTAAGGTACTGGATAAATTTAGAGAGGGATCAACAGATGATTTTTCTCCTTCCAACACACCAGTGGACAACACATGTCCAGCTGTTCTACTAAAAAACTCTTGAGAGTTTTTTAGTGCCTAGAGAACCAGAGGTGTCTGGTTTTCCCAGGGCTTCCACATTCATTGTCTTTCCCTTATAGGAGTCAGGCTCGTGTGTTGTATGAATGTTCTTTTCAGAAGATTCATGTGTTAAATCCATAGGGAACCAAGCCCTATGAATTCTTTCCAAGTTTCCTTGACTCATTCTTCACTTGTTGGTGCTTGTTGATGACTTTTAGAGTCATCAAACAGGCTGGGCTTGGTGGCAATTTTGGGGATATGGATGTGAGGTGGTGAGTTTGGTGGACTGAGGTTGAAGTCTTTGTAGGCTGAGGTGGCGGAATTTGATGTGGGAGAGTCGGGTGAGTTTCTGTTCAGATTGACTGATTCAGAAAAATGGAATGTTTGTGGACTGTGTTTGGGGATTGGTTGTTCTGGTTCAGATGGATTCTACTCCTGTAATTCTATTCCTTCTTTGTATTTTATCAGAACTGGAGATCCATCTGGTATATTTGATAGCAAGGAAAGGGGTACAGAGGATATGGAATGGATTGTACCTGATTCAAATTTCTTCAGAATTTTTAGAATGGTTGAGTTATGCTTAGCTCCTGTCAGAGCTATTGATTCTTCCTGAGACTTCTTTAAGATAAGTAGAGAAAGAAATCTGATGAATGGAATGTGAGCAGTTTCTTTCTTAAGCTTGTTTTTATCTTCAATTCCTTTTATCAAATTTCTCTAGAGTATTGCTCCATAATCTACTCTTTTATTTAAAATTAGAGCAACCATTATGGAGTATACGGATTCACTAGCCTGATCTGATGATCCAACTTTTGCAGTAATGCTGTAGATGAGGGTGTGCATTATCAGCTTCCATTTTCTATCCAGATGGTTGATGTTTACTCCTGAGACTGTGTTGAAGCTTGTCCCTTTGTTCAGAGAATTGATGATTTTAAGAATTTCTGCTTTGTTTGGGAGTTGTACAGGATCTTCTGGTTTCTTGAGACAACAACTTGTCTAAAATCTTCTTCTGAAATTTTTAGTGTTGTTGTAGATCGATCTTAATTTTCAATGAGTGCTTCAATCCATTCCGTTTTGTTCACGGTCTCAGTATTTACTTTGATGGTTGACCAGCCATTCATAAGAGTCTCTTTGGTGACTTCTTCATCTTCAGTGAGAGCTGCCCTAAGTGGTGAAAATCTTAGGGCTTCACCACTTTATAGTCGGCGACAGATGTTAGGGTTTTAATGGCTTTTTTTCACCGATTGGATTAATTGGGTGGTGAAATGGATATCCGTTGGATCACTCCTTTCTTTGTAACTGAATAAGTTACAGTTCCTTTTTAATTAGGGGTTTCATCATCCTCATTAATGTTTGGGATCAATGGTGATCTTGATGTGAGACCAGTTTAATCCCTGAATTAATTTTGAGATGACTTTCTCGGCAGTGAGTATGGTTCCCTTTTTCTCTTTCTTCTTCTAGATCACCCCCCCCCCCCCTTTTGTGTGTGTGTGTGTGTATGTGTGTGAGTGTGTGTATGAGTGTTTGTGTGATAGAATGTTTCCCTTTTATTTTAGAATAATACTTCAGTATTTGTATAGAACTACTCCAGAATTTCCAAAGTGGTTCTATAGGACTGATTTTCCAGAAAAAAGTACAAAAACAGTTAGAATTTTTAGCTATGATGTCCTAAATTAACATAATTTGAGTTTTTCTTGATAGACCCCAAAAGATTCCATTTCACAGGTGGATGTGTTCTGGCTTCGAGTTGAAGAGGAATGTGATTGTGAGAGATAGGTCTTTGTTCCTCCTATGTTTCCTCTATTTCATCGTTTGGAAGACCAGTGAGATGAAGGCCAATATATCTTTGAGAGGGAAGGAGTTGAGTGTGAAAACCACGAGGAATTCCCAACAAATGTTTGGCCTGGCATATGATACTTGTCACAATTTGAGGATACATAATTACTCTCTCTTCTATAGGGATGTTGCAGTTATTTTTCATGTTCAGCAGAAGATAGTGAGAGAAGTTCATGTCCAGCCCCTGAATCAGAGCCTGCATCACCATTTGGGTGTCATAGTCAGCAAGATGATGATTATTAACACGGGGGAGAAGCAAAGTTGGATTTGTGAGAAGAAGAATTGCCATATGGGGGGAAGGTGGAATCTGTTAGCTTGTTCTTCAAAGAATTCTCCATCATATTCAATGTTGATGAGAGTTTCAGTGATCTTGGCTCTTTGAAGTGAGTGGCCCCACTTTTCTCATTTAAACAAATGACTGAACGGATGGAGTCCACAGTGACTTCAAATGTAAGATGGTTCACCCGAGTTCTGATCGGGCTTCCAGGTAAGCTTGGATCTGACCTGGCGTTAACCTAGAATTCCCTAAGAAATTCATAACAGAAGGGAGTGTTTTGGGTGAGGGCAAAACCAATGGTGCAGGTTTGCAAGAACCTAATCATTCTGATAAATGTTTGTTGGTGGTCAGAAGTATGAAGACAAAGATTGTGGGTGTGGTGGAATGGAATTTGGAATGCTTGTCTTTCCATAAGTGCTTGAAGATCCATTTTTAGATGGAGATTTGTTTAGATGGGGATTGGGATGAGAAAATATGAGAGTGACATCCATCTATTTGTAATCGGGAAGAGTTCAGAGGTCTGGAGATTTGTCAGAGAGACTTTTGGGCTTTATCGGCTACTTAGACCCCTGGTAGAGGTAGTTGAGATGGTTTGTGAGAGTGAATTAACTATTATTTTCATCATTCTCCTATTTAGAGCTAGTGTTACCTCTTTTAGGAGCCTTAACTCACGATATGCCCATTATCATTTAAAAGTGTGATTTGATGGACATCATTTCTTTTCAGGAGGGAAGTGTAAGTCAACCTTTTGAAGAGGGATTCAGAGAGTGACACGTGTCATTTTTTAGAACATTCATTTATTTAGAGGAAGAGAGAAAGAATGGAAAAAGATATACGAAAGAAGAAAGAAAAAAAAGAGGCTCCCCCTTAATAGGTGCAAGGAGGGGAGTTCTTTAGTTGAAGCCGATGTTCCTCAGAAATTCTGAAGAATGTTTGTTCAACTTTCGAAAGAGATTTTATTTTGTTTTTGGAACCCATTTTTTTGGTTTTTTGTTTATTGTTTTGTTTCTGTGGATTCCTTTTTTATTTTGATTTTTATAGACTTGGAAGACACATTCAAAGAGGTGTTAGTGTTTGCAGAGTATATTCGTTTTGTGTTGTAATGTTTTCCAATTAGTTTTACCATTTAAGTACACATGCAATCACTACTATAAAATTGGGCTACGGTGACACACATGTCGTCAGATTCGTGTGACACTTTTTTAGTGTTGTGTGACCGTATGTAGGTGTCAAAAATCTAGGTGTGTTACGGTGACGTTTTTAGAGTGTTGTGTCACCATTTCTTTTATGATCTGATCCTTTGGTGACACTAAACATATGGTATGTGACAAAGATTAGTCACAGTTTAAAGTAACGTGACCACAAGTCACCATCTGGTCACAACACATCGTGTGTGATTAATTCTATACTACTTATATGAGACTATAGATAGCAATATGGTCACGTATATTTATTGTTTATGTGACTATATAATGGAGCACATTCAGTGACATAAAAAACATGTAGCTAAATGTAAAACATAGTGACATTAAACATTTTTTTTTGTGACTGTAGCTTATTTTACTTAGTCACAGTAAATATGTGTGTCACCATATGTTAAAGTTTACGATCACAGTTCCAAATTCCATGTGTATCTAATGATAACTAATGGTCATGAGAATTGTAAACAACATGTGATTAGAAGTAACAAGTTGTCATCTTTCAATGTGTGTGTGACAAGTTATATAATTGTCATGATAAATTAAGAAAAATATGTGAAGAAGTAACATATGGTGATTGTTAAATTTATTAGATGAGACTGTTAAGGAACCTTTAGTGTCACCTTTTCAAATCTAGTATGTGACCATTTATATGTGTTAGTCACGGTAAATGTAAAAAACCATGTGACCATTTGCAACATATGGTGATTGTTCTCTTTTTTTTATGTGTGAGTATTGTGTTGTTTTAGTGACACACAATTAACTGAAGCATTGGATGTGTGACAAATTATATGTTATTGTCATGGTCAATGAACAAAAATGAAAGAGCGTGGACGTGGCGGATCGTACTCAACTCATAGACATTTGGTAACAATTCGATAACAAATGTGAGTAAATAACAAGCTCAATCTTATTGAAACCAAGAACAGATTATCAATACAGACTCAGAGCTAGACACTATCAAAACACACACTTAGCAAAAATCTCTTTAATAATTCAAACCTATCAACCTATATATATAGCTTAAGTCTGTCCGAACCCTACAGGTCGTCCGAACCTGGAGTTCGGCTCCAGTTCGGCCAGGGTTCGGAAGGCTTGAATTTTACTTCTCCAAGACTTCGTCAGATCCAGCATGTTTCCATCTTTAGATACTAACAAACTCCCCCTTGGAAAATGCTGGTCAGTCTTGATCAAACTTCAGCTCCAGTCTCTGTCCCAGTCCAGTTAATCTGATGATTATGTCCGTCATAGATGTCGAATGCAAAAAAAAACCTTATCAACCTCTAAAATTGTAACGCCTGATCCATGTAATCTGGATGAAACAGAATCTGATTGTGATACAACACATCTATGTCGGCCCTTGATAAGTTAATCAGCCACATTGGATCATACACCTTCACAACCTTGTTGTCTTCTTCCAACACAATAACTGCTTCTCCAGTCCTCTCATTGTAATACCACCATTTTAGGTTTCTGATGAAATCTAACTCCATCTTCATCGATGGAATCTTTTTCATCACCTTTGGCTTTGTCTTGAAAGTAAGAACTATCAGCTTCTTCCCGGTTTGTTTATGAATCTTTGTTGAATGTCTACGCCTTTTTGGTTTCTGAGGCTTCATGTATTGAAATCCAAAAGAAAATTCTTTTTTCAATTTGCTTTTTGAAATGAAAACCTTTCCAATCAGTTCCATAGTTACAAAAAGGGTTACGAGTAAGCTCCTAAACATCCCACAACGGCAATGTATCAAAGTCTCGTGCTGATTTGAAATATTGAATTCCATGTTGTTGTTTAATTGCATAGCACCTAAGACTTTCAGCATACATCCAGCTGATAATTTCTCCTGAAGTTTGACCCTTGAATTTAACATGTGTTCTCTTCTTGATTGGCTTAGGAGGAGGAACGTAATTAGCATGAAATGTCTTCATGTAATCATTGAAAATCCATCTTTGATTCTGTTCCTTTGCCTCTTTAGCAATCGGGTCTTCAGGTTTTTCTTCCTCTTTCTTTCTCAATTTCTCCTCAGCTTCAGCACTTTTCTCTTTGGGAAATAATTCGAAATCATCACCAGTCTGATTCTTCTTGAAATTAGAGGATAGATCTGGATATTCTTCTTCAGTGATATCCTCAATCTCAATTTCTTCATCAAACATATCCTCTTCAGATTCTGGTTCAGACGATTCGTATTTATCAGGTGCAGCTTCAGAAGCTTTCTTCATATCCTCGTCGTTTAACTCAAAAACTGCTCGAAGTTGTTCAGATGTCAGTTCACCAACAAATTCACCTTCTTCTAGTGTCTGAAGCATCTGTTTGACCTCATCCATACTCATTGCAGCTTGATTTGACGGAATTAAAGTTATCGGTATAGCCTTTCTTGAATCAGACTCCCCCTGGGATGTAGAAGCCCCAAGACCCGAACCAGTGTTTCCAGTTGGGCCTGAACCTCCACCAACAGTCCCTTGAGGATCTTCATGATCAGGATCATCATTCAAATACTTCAAATAATCTTCTTGACAATTATATGTTATTGTCATTGTCAATGAACAAAACACGTGACTTGATGTAACAAAAAGCCTTCTATAGTTTTTAACCTCTTCACAACACGCACATACATAAGTAACATGATAAATGAAAACCAAATTTAACAATACTATGAAAAACTAACCATTCATTAACTGAAATTAAAATAACATAAACCTATAAAACGTTAAATCTCGTTACAAACGTTCAATTTCCAAAAAGTACCTAGCTTAAAGTTTTAGAAACTTTCAACCTATTCTGCTTATACACCGCAATGTAAAACAGAGAGTCAACTGGAGACTCTTGAAACACCATAATGTCTCCTTCAAATAGCACATATTTAACCACTTTTCTCCAACCTCTTTGAAAAAACAAACTTCCGTATGATTTGGCAAGTTCAACCTCCCACTCACGACCCTCAAAACCAATAATGGTCGCCCTATTCTTCGTCTCTAGAGTTTGAAACCTCTCAGTGAAAAATAAATCCGGCAACAGCTATGAATATATAGAAGTTTGGGTCATTATTGATATAATTGTCAAAAAATAATAACCAAATATATAAGATGCAATTAAAAAAAAATATTACCAGTTGACTAGAGTAAGATTATGAAAAAGCAATGTAGAACGAGTCTTGACTGCAACATGTTTTTTCATCAATGAAAGTAAGCTTCAAATAACTGTCATCAACGTTAGTGAAAAACAGAAAAGTTGAATCATTGAGATTGCAAGCTTGAATCACATCTTGCCATCCTTTCGTGAAGCACAGTGAACCATTGATGCGTTCAAGATTGACGAATATAGATATTTCATCAGGTGGCACATGAATGTTAACAACTTGAACATCATTTTCGCTAAGGGGACTGATTGGCAGTCTTGCATTCAAATGAATAGGTTGTTAATTAAAACAAGTTTTATGTCAGCATCACTAAGGGGAGTAATTGGCACTTAAGATAAATAAAAAGTTTATGATGTTACAAATGTAATTATAACCATATACGATACATTAATTAAAAAGTTGAAAATACATTGTAAAAATTAAACATACCAGATGCTGATCTTTAGGATTCATTAGATAGGTACAAAAGCAAGTTTCTGATGTTTCGTTGACTGATCTAGCAGAGGAACCTACAACATAAAAGAAATGTTAGGATGATGGTCTAAATTTTGGGTTGTTTGTCAATAAAAGTAATCAATACAGATTACTAATTATGAAAACACCCAATGAAATCAAATAAATATATAAAAGTTTAGAGGACCAATACACATGACTTGATTAATTAACAATTCAGCCCTAATATTTTAATCATCTAATGGAGGTCTTGATTAATTAACAATTCAGTCCGAATCATCTAATATTTTGCATTTGTTATCAACTCTTCATATATAGATGAGGATATAAGAAAAACTGATGATTACATTAAATAACATACCTTGATTAGCCATTAGGAAAACGAATTGCTTGTGATTTTGGTTGATATGAATTACGAGATGGGAGGAAGGTGTGTCACAAAATGTGAGGTCGGTCAAATTGAAAGAATTAGGGTATTGATGTTAACGCTAGCCATAAACAGTAATGGGCTAAGGCCAAACTCAACTTTTCCGGGCCCTGACTCAATTGGTAAATCTGATGTTCGGGTACAGAGGATCCGAATCAAGAGTCACGCGGATCCTGTGTGGCTTATAACCCGAAACACTTGTCTCCTACTTTATTTAAATCAGATGAATGTTTTATTGTTGTTATTTTCTTATTTTTTGTATTTGATTATCAATCAATCAGTTACTAACTCAAAAAGTTAATTGGGCCAATGTGTTAACTTAAAATTAAATCAAACAATTACTAACTTAAACAAGAGTGGCAATTCATTTAATTCAGTTGTTGCATACTAGGATCAAAATAAAATAATGTACCAAAAGCCACAACCATTAACACAACCTACATTCACTCATTACAGCGTGCTCTCTCTGCATATTTCTCCTTCTCGATACGAGCCTTAAGCAGCCTTGTACGAAGCAGATCAATCCTTTGTTGGAGTTCCTTATTGAGGCCATGTATTTATGATAGTTTATCAAAGAGCGGCTTCCTCTCGGCCATTAGGGTATCATTATCAGTAAAGTGACCCATGACCTCCTCGTTCAGGAACACCATCTTCTGTTGGTAGCAGTATACAGCGTCAAAATTAGCGGCGACAAATGATTCATCAGCGAGCTTGCCCTTCTTGTATTGACTGCACGCAACCTCTGGTGTTGCATAAAAGCTCAAATTATTAACCACTATAAACGAGAAAGCCATGGAATTGATATTGCTATGAAGAAAGTAAAAAATGTGAGATATAATTACTCGGTAACCAAGGTTTAAGGAAATAATCATTACTAATATTTTAAAAAAAATTACACGGTTTCAAGTTGAAGGGACTGGTCGATTCAAGAATCTCATAATGACAACCTTTCAACTTCTAAGCCGTATTTTTCTCTCTCTTTATCAACTTCATTAATAAAAAAGATTACTTTTACTTGTTTAAACCGCCATTTTCGAAGTCTTTATCCCTTCCAAACCAGAAAACACACCAGCGGATCTTTTATCAGTCACTATCACCTCCAAAGCAGAAACAAACAACCGGTTCCTTTTCAGCAACTTTTCTACCTTTTTAAAATGGATCCCAACAACCCGTTGACTGATGATCAGATTCTGTCGAGGGTTGCAAGTCAGACTCTAATTGAAGTTCAAAAAAGTCAAGAGATTATAAGCAATTTAGTTTCTGAGAGAGGGCGGAGTGACGCAGCGGCTGAACAAAGGTCCCTGTTGAAGCATAGGCTTGAGGAATTTGCAAGGGACCCTTTGAAGAGAACAAAAGATTACTTCAAATATTTGGAGAAGGATGGTGATTATGATCTGGCCATCAACAATGAGTTGGGCCAGATACTCAACAAAATTGAAGACCTGAACAGAAAAAGGGTCAAGTTATTGACAGACGAACTCGGTGTTTTTATTGGTGATCAGGCTTAAGGTTTGATGTAATATATTATATCTTTTTTTGGGTTTGTTTGTCTTGGTAGTTTTGGAGAAGGATCAGCAGATTCATATATTTGCTATTCTTTGGTTTGTTTGTATCATGACTTTTATGTAAAATGTTTAAGTTTAATGTATATTGTAGTTTTTGGTTTTTTTGGTCACATAGTCAGTTACATATGACATACCCTAAAAGACATAACTAATTAACATCTTAAAATTAATCCAGAAGAAATTTATCAGCTATAAGTGTGATTATATAAATATTGGATAACACACATTCAAAAGACATAAGCAAATACATGTCGGGTTATATCATTAATACCGGATCCGGATAAAGATCCGCGAGTTTATTAGAGAAGTCGGGTTATAACATTCATACCATATCCGGATAAAGATCCGCGTGTTTATCCGAGAACTCGGGTTATAACATTCGTACCAGATCCGCGTGTTTATCCGAGAAGACAAGCATCTAACCAGGTTATTTGACCCGTATAAGAAGCACGCGGACCCTTGACTCCTGTCATGACTTGTGTGTCTCGGATCAACGCGCGGATCTTTATTCGGATCCGGTATGAATGATATAACCCGACTTGTATTTCCAGACTTATTAAACCGGGTAGATTGCAGCTTCAACACCCGAATTAGTCCCAATTTTATATGATATCACAATAAGAAACTAATTAAACGTTTACCTATATGCGAGCCGATGTTATGATACAGGGTCCACTTGTGCCTGAAACGATAAAATGTAAGCATCGGCTACACTTGTACAAGTTTACATCAAGTAAGCAAGTTAAGATTTAATATTAATTATCAATAACTATAGCAAAAGATTATGAAGAAAGGAATGCATACCTTAGTACTTATAGTTATACCAGGCCCCTCTTTGCAATAATAATCATTGGGGGATTCGTTCATACGCAAATCTTTTTTTTCTATAGGTGGCAATATTTTTTCATTATCATAACTAGTCATGGTACTAGATTCCTCATTTTCACACGCATCTGTATACATTGTAGGAGGATTGTTGATTACAATTGACAGTTTTTTATCAAGCTGGTATGCCACGTAAAATACTTGTTGTGCCTGTGAGCCCAATATGAAAGGATCATCCTTGTGACCTAATCAACTAAGCTCAACCATCGTGTACCCAAGACTGTCTTTCTTTACCCCTTTTTTATTGTCAACCCATTCACACTTGAACAATGGGATACTTCTTGAATGATAATTAAGTACCCATATCTCTTGTAAAACCCCGTAATAAAGTGTTTTGGTGTAGCTTTTAACTCCAGTTTTAGAAATATGCATGTCATTTGCTACAACACTAACCCCACTGTTCTGGTGGACTTTACCATCGCGCGATTTTGTACGAAATGTAAACCCATTGATGTCATACACTTCCTAGCTCAATACGTTTGTATTAGGTTCGTATGCAACGACCTCCATGGGTTTGCCCGCTGATAATGGGACTCCTTTGTTACTTGCTCTCTTATTTTCAAACTTATCCCTCATGTTAGGTGGCATACCAATTGTCTTCAAATCTTTTTGGAATCCGCTCAAGAGATCAATTGTCTCCTCAGCAACATTCTCTTTAGCAATGCATCCTATTGGTTTATTTTTGTTTCGCACATGACCCTTAATAACCTTCATACACCTTTTAAATGGATACATCCACCTAAAGCATACAGGACCGCATAACCTAACTTCCCTTGCTATGTGCACTGTTAAATGAACCATAATATCAAAAAATGAAGGAGGGAAGTATTTCTCGAGAAGGCATAATGTCTCAAATAAGTCTGCTTCCAGTTTATCAACCTCCGCCATGTGGATCTCCTTGCTACAGATAGATTTGAAGAAGAAACAAAACCTGAATATAATGTAAATGGTTACGCATATGCTTCATTCAAATTAAACAATTAAGATACACTACCTTAATTTGTAAATAGAAAAATAACCAATAACCTGATTATAGCATATCTTATGGGTTTAGGCATAATAGATCGAATTGCAAGGGGCAAGAATTCCTACATGAGCATGTGATAGTCATGTGACTTAAGTCCTATAAGCTTCATGTCCTTTAGACTAACCAAGCTAGCAAAATTCGAACAATAGCCTTGTGGGACCCTTAGGTTGTATAATATTTCACAATACTTGTCTTTTTCAGCCGGTGTTAATGTGTAGCTTCCTGGCGGGAGCTTGATTGTGTTCCCATTTGTCGTACGTTTTTAACTCTGGCCTTATGCCCATATCGGCCAAATCTAGACGAGACTCATATCCGTCTTTCGTCTTTCCTTGAATGTTTAACAGTGTTCCAATCAGACTCTCCGCCACATTCTTTTTAATATGCATAAAATCTATACAATGGTTTACAGAATTAAACTGCCAATATTCAAGTTCCTTATGCCATATGTTAAACTTCTTCCAGTAGGGTTTTTCCTAGGTCGCATTGTCTGATGTACCCAACACTTGAGTTCCCTTCTTTTTTTTAATCTTCCCACCTCTCCCGTTGGAAGTTTCTGGGATGTCGGATACATTATTCTTGTGACCGGCCTTACCCCATTTATTTATAACATATTGGACCTCATTATATATTTGTTCCCCAGTAGGTATAGGTGCAGTACGAGGCTCTTGTTTTCCATCGAATGCCTTCTTTTGTCTTCTGAACGCATAGTCATAAGATAGATAACGTCTGTGGCCAGCATAACATTGTTTGTTTAACCTTTTAAGTCCCCCACAGTTTGTTTCTTGGCCACACACTACACAACCTTTGAACCCACTATATGGACAACCACAAAGTGTACCAAGGGCAGGATAATCGTTTATCATCCATAAGACAACAGCGCGTAGCGTAAACCTTTCTTGTTTAATTGCATTGAATGTTTCGACCCCTATATCGAATAAGATTCTTAGATCTTCAACCAACGGTGCTAAATATACATCAATATCGTTACCGGGAGTTCCCGATATCAATAACTTGAGCATGATGAACTTTCTTTTCATACACAACGATGGTGGAAAGTTGTAAATGAAAGCTAAAACTGGCCATACACTATGGTGTCGATTTCCTCTATTAACATCCACCCCGTCAGCTGAAATGCCTAGACGCAAATTTCTTGGATCGCCTTTAATTTGTTCATACTTGTTATCTATAGTAGCCCATACGGGGCTATCTGTCAGGTGACGTAAAACACAGTCTTTTCTTCTTTTGTCTTCGTGCCATGTCAAATGACTTGCGGTGGTCTCGGACTGAAATTGTCTTTGTAGGCGTGGAATTATGGGAAAGTACCACAACACTTTTGCTGGGATGTTATCATATGTTACCTTTTTAACCTCATCCACCTTCCATCTAGATTTTCCACAAGTGGGACAAAGTATATTATCTTTGTACACTCCCTGTAAAGAATGCAGTCGTTGATACATGCGTGTATTTTCTCATAACCTAAGCCAATTTCTTTGAACGTCTTCTTAACCTCGTATGTACTACTGGCCATTTCATTACCTTCGGGTAGCATCCTCTTTATCAAAATCGGAAACTCAGTAAAGCATTTATCAGAAACTCCATACTTACTCTTCAAGTTGGTTAGTTGTAGGAGCGTGGACAACTTCGTGAAGTCGGGACACCCTTGGTAAAGTGGCTTTGCAGCATCCTCAATCAGTTTTATGAACTTCGCATGATCACGGCCTATCGTGAAATTTTCTTTTGTAGCTCCAACCATATCTACTGTTTGTGGGGCATCAGTTGGAGGCAGCATTTCCGATGTAAAAACAGGACTTGTGTCCATTTCACAGTTGTCTTCAAAAGCCTGATATTCATCATAACGTTTTGGAGGCGTATACCTTACAATCATGTAAACCAGTCACAATCATGTAAACCAGTCACAATCGCTCGAATCTCCTGACAATCGCACAATTGAAGACACGAAATGATGATGAACCCTAGTTCGTATTTCTGTAAATGAATCTGGGTACAGAGTATGTAATAACTGGTTTTGATCGAACTTACTCTAAGTGGTTCGTTAATGAAACTGGTTTTGACTATAATAGGTCCAATTGTAGTATTTTGTGCCTAATAATAGTATGTTTGGGCCCATGGCCCAATTATGGTATTTTGGGCCCATGGCTCAATTATAGTATTTTGGGCCCAATGGGTTATTATTAAGCCCAATGATACTTGATTATCCACATTTGAGTCGACAAGACCCAATAATAGTACCTTTGGGCCCATGGCCTAATTATAGTATTTTGGGCCCATTGGGTTATTATTAAGTGCAATGATACTTGATTATCCATATTTGAGTCGATAAGGCCCAATAATAATACCTTTGGGCCCATGGCCCAATTATAATATTTTGGGCCCATTGGGTTACTATTAAGCCCAAAGATAGTTGATTATCGACATTCAACTCGACTTGACCCAATAATAGTACCTTTGGGCCCATGGCCCAATTATAGTATTTTGGGCCCATTGGGTTATTATTAAGCCCAGTGATACTTGATTATCCACATTTGAGTCGACAAGGCCCAATAATAGTACCTTTGGGCCCATGGCCCAATTATAGTATTTTGGGCCTATTGGGTTACTATTAAGCCCAATGATAGTTGATTATCCACATTTGAGTCGACTAGGCAAACTGATCCCTGTATGTTCGGGGCAATGTCCCGATGATAGTATGTGTGGGCACATTGGGATACTACAATAATAGTTTATTATGTATATAGGCACTAATAGTACGTTTGGCCACATGTACCAATGATAGTATGTGTGGGACCATTGGGTTACTATTAAGCCCAATGATAGTTAACTATCCATATTTGACTCGACTACTCCCAATGATACTTGATTATCCAGTGTTTTATTATTAAGCCAATAGATACTTCATAAATCAACTTTGGATATAATCGCCATCAAATTAGGCAATCACCCATAATTGACTCCATTGGTTTATTATCGACTCAATTGGTCATAGTACCACTTAATCGACAACATATTTGAATTTGTGTCTCAAAATGGATGGTCGACGCCATCTGTATATTATCGACCCAAATTGGGATGATCGCCTCCATTGTCTATTATCGTCTCCAAATGGTCATAAACCAACTCATTTGGTCATAATCTACTCGATTAGTGTAATGTCAACTGTAATTGGCATTAGTCGAACTCATTTAGTGATAATCAACGTTATTACTTTATTGTCGACTCGAATTAACATTAGTCGTACTCATTATTTGATAATCGACCCCGTTGGTCTATTATCGACTCAAATTGGTCAATGTCCATTATCAAACACAATTATCATAATCCACCAAATTTTCCAAACACGTTCAAAACACAAACCAACTTTGTAGGATCGTTAAAAGTTATAATTTAACTAAAACAATAACCCTCTACTTGTAAATATAACCCTGTGGAATTAAGTTATACTTCACTTTACTCTAGCAGATTTAGTTCTCTTGTATTCGGTAGTGTTTGATTTGCATAAGTATAGTGACAACAAAGTAAGAAATACTCGACACTATTTGCATTAACTCAAAGTTACACTATTACAAGGTGATCGAGAACCGTGTGTAAAACTAAGAGCTAACTATGCTATATATAGTGCAGCTGAGATCAATGACAGCCATTGATCTCAAACGATCTAATCTAAACTGTTTAATATAAAGTCAAATACATACTACCAAAAGCATAAACTACGAAAATTGGAATAACTTGCGTGTGATCAGCATCATACTACTTTTGGAGAGCGGCTTGGGTAGATTTAGAAGCAAACGAGAAGCTTTTGCAGGATTGGACTTGCTGAAAAGACATCTCAGGAAAAGTCCGGTGGAACTCATTATCTGGTGGATAATCTAGTTCACCCGGAATATTCGCTAGCTGACAAAATTGCTTATTCCGCTTGAACTCCTAGTTCCGCTTCAACTTCAACTTCAGCCGGAACTTAACAAAACAAGATTTCAGCCGGAAATCTCCTAAGCGAAATATTCCTTACAAACTTACTTTTTTTATTTTTATAAATTTAAGTTATCAAATATTTTTAATATAAAATATAATTATGTCATCTTCATAATGGAAATCTAATTATGTCACATTTTAAATAGTATTATAATACAATTACTTATAGTGTGTATAAGTATAACCTTATTAATCTAACCAATCCATTATTTTATTAACTTGTCTTCCCTTACATGTTTTATATATTGGTTTCCACAATTTTAGGGGACAAAATTTTCAAAACTTTCCAAAGCTTCCCTCCAGGTTTTCGTCTTAGTTTAATGGTAATCAGAGCTCATTTTTTGCGCCGTTAACATTTCTAATCCCCAAATAATTAAAAAAAAAATTGAGCATTTTCATTTTAACAAATTTCAATTGCCGCTTTTGAATCCTATATTCCAGATATCACTATATGTGATAATGGTTCATTCAACATTTTCATTTCATACTCAAAGCCGATTAACTTGCTCCAGAAACAGGGTGATCATTGTTCATCAAGAACTTGTGGATCATCTTCTTTTACAATTAAGGTTAGTGATGGTTATGTTTATTGATACTTTGGTTGTATGTTTAGTATGAATAAACATTTTTCATTGTTCTTTGTTTTGTTTTGTTACTTTGTGACGTTATTTAGGTCATGGCCTATGAAGAAGAATATGCACTAGAAAAAAATTATGATAATTGTATGCAAGATGATGGGGATTATGATAATATAGGGGTTTATCATACCTCGGGTTATGATTATGATGGTGGTGAAGCTGGTTATAATAACAAGGAAGATCATCAACGCAAAGAAGTTGATCAGAGTGATGATGATGATGATTCAAGTGACGATGACAAGAGTCATGACTCAGGTGAGGAGGAAAAAGAGGGGACAAAGAGGAAAAGGGGTTTAACACGAATGAGGAAGATGCGAAGTAAACATGCAAGATCAGGTGGGAAAAGATGGAGAGTGAAGTTTGATGACCATGGCAGGTTTTCAGGAAAGTACGCTGCACAATTTGTTAGTTACTTATGCGATCTTGCGAGGGAGAAGGTAAACTTTAGTATTCATAGTTGGAAGGATGCAATTAAAGAAGTATAAGACAAGCTGTGGGAAGAGTTATGGTACATTATGATTGATCTAATTAATTGTTTTGTCTACATTATGATTTTAATTCCAAGCCTATAGCTAACATTATCGATCATAATCATTGTTTTAGCGTTTTTACAAAGTCGATGAAGACAAAAGAGAAACAGTTATGACTCGCATAGGCACACTACTAAGAAGCTTTCGAAGTAGGGTGAATATAGAGGAAATATACCCAACATAGACAAACCGAAGAAGTTAGCAAGGATTCCCAGAAGGTTTCGTACGATAATCCTTGATCAACAAATGTGGGACAACTATGTCGTGTATGCAAAATCTGATGATGATGATGATGATGATGATGATGATGATGATGATGATGATGTAAGTTTCTTTCATTAAGATCCCTAATTCATTATATTTATATGTTCAAACTTATTTTGTTTCAAACAATTGATGTGTTATTTTTCCCCTTTAAATGTTGTTGTTTTAGGACGTAATTTCGACGCCGACTCCTGAGGATGCAGCTAATAAGAAAAAACAGGCGCTAAAACCGACACCTACTTAGAAAAGTGACGATCAACTGCAATTTTCACAGACGATGCCATATCAGAAGTATGCAGATTCTGAGTTGATTGGGGGAACACAAACGCTATAGCTTCCGAAAGATCCAAAGATCAGAGCTGGTCCAAAATAATTTGTCACCATTAACAGTATTCAGAAGCCTAACAATGTAATCAATACAAATGTGAAGTTTGGCAAGAATACAAGGAGCTCGGCGGCTAAAGGCAACTAGTTAGATTTTAAAGCAAGCATATAAGTAATATAACATACTCATGGTTTATTAAATATATGTGGAATATTTTCATTTTATTTAAGAATACTTTTTTACCACTTTATATATTGCCCATTTATTGGTATTATTAATTTTCCAAACATCACTATAAAGGAAATGTAATCAAATAAAGTGTCACTAAAGGTGTAGCAAAATTTATAAATAAAATATTCATGTGGTTGTAGTTCATTTTTGGTCACACCTGAAATTATCTTATGTCATTAAAAGGTAGCCGTAGTCTGATTATTAACTATATATAGTCACACTTTACTTAGTTATTAGTGTCTAAAATACATATACAGTCACTATGTACTTAATGAATTGTGTCTAAATCTCATATACAGTCACATTATTTACAAAACAGTGTTACTAAAAGTGTCTTAGGGTCACGTGTCTATGTAAAAATGTGACTACAACTGACACAACAATGACACCTAAAATGCTCCATGTGATTATAAAATGTTTGTTGGTGACAATAAAATTTATGTAATGTCACTAGAGGTCTCGAATTATAACTTTATAGATCTAAAAATTGTGTGATAACTAACTACATGTAGTCACAGGGTAGATAACTATTTTGTCACTAACATACACAAAAAATCACATTCATTGTGACTACAAGTGTCTTATGGACATGCTTTTGTGTAACATATGTGACTAAATGTAAATCTAAACAAAAAAATACAATGACAACGTGACTAAAGGATAAAAAAGTGACACTTCTAGACATACATGTTAATATAAAACGTTTTTGGTCACATTTCAAATTTGTGTTATGTCACTAGAGGTGTCGAATGTTCACTTTATATAACTAAAATTGTGTGATAACTAACTACATGTAGTCACGGGGTAGATAACTATTTTGTCACTTACATACATAAAAAATCACATTCCTTGAATAAACATGTGACTACAAGTGACTTATAGACATGCTTTTGTGTAACATTTGTGACTAAATGTACGGTGACACACAAAAGTTCAATGATAACGTGACTAAAGGATAAAAACAGTGACACTTCTAAAAATACATGTTTATATAACATGTTTTTTGTCACATTTAAATTTCGTGTTATGTCACTAAAAACATTATAATTGTCACTCTGAAACTTAAAGTTAGGTGTTTATGTGTGACCACACACCAACCAATAGTCACGCATTTCCAATTTTGCTGTTTCTAAAGATATCAAAATGGTTACACTTTTAATTTCTCCATGTCTACATAAATTTGTGTCATCATATTGTCACACTCAAAAATCAACTTGTGTCTCTAAACATAAACAATAGTCACACTGAAAAAAATTATAATGTGGCCAATTACCTAGAAAATGTGACATACAAAACAAAAATGATGTGATCATTTGGTGACATGTTGTCACTAATATTATAAAGATATGTCACTACAAACGCTTTATATTGACATTATTTGATAAAACTGGAAATAAATCACTACTCTTTGGTAACACCTCTAGTCTACGGTGACGCATTTTTTAGTGCTACAGTCACGCATTTTCGATGTCGTCATATGTAGCCTATAATGGCTGTTCCTTCGGTGACACTTTTCGAGAAAAAAAAACGTCATTAAGTACCTATGGTGACAACTTTTGTGTGTCACCGTATCCAATTTTTGTACTAGTGAATATTTGTATATGGTATTCTCTCTAACACTTTCAAGATTTTGACTTGTGGAACTGGTTGACTCAGATTTGTTTTTTTAGAGTAATCAACGTTGGACTGATTTTTAATCAGAGTTTGAGAAACTGGACTTTTGTTTTTGTCATTGTTGTCCAGTTGTGAGTCATTTTGACTGTTACTTTTTACAAAGACAGTCTTGGAACTTTTAGTTCCTTGTATGTACCTGATCCCTTGGCGTGTTTTTCATATTTTCAAGTTGATCATGAGCATTTATGAGACTATTTATTTTCTTTGTTTCCATGTGCAATCTTTGATACAGGGTTGCACGTTCAGTCTCATAGTGATTAATTTTGGCTTTGTTGCTCAAGTTATGTGTTTCTATTTGTCTTAATCTCAAAAATTAATTTTCTCTATCTCCTTTTAGTTGATGAAGTTCAAATAAGAGAGAGTTGATTTCTTCTTCAAAAGTTTTAAGCTTGTTTTCATTTAAATGTTTGTTTCTTTCAGAGTTTTCTTGAAGAAATTGTAATTTATTGACATGTTGAATTGAAAAATTAGATCAGTGTGAGAGGAGCTTACTTGTTTTTCATGTGAAGTTTCAGAACTATCGGTCGAGAGAGATTCATCATTGGCCATGAGTCATTTGTTTGAATGGCATTCTTCATCAGATGATGACTCTGAGTCCCAGTTTTCAACTTCAGCCATTAGTGCCTTTTCTTTTTGCATGGCCTGTTCATCCTTCCTTTTATAGTATGCTACATCTTTGAGTTTTTTATTCTTGCATTCTGAGGCATAGTGGCCCATTATTCCACATTTGAAGCACTTTATCTCACTTTTGTCAATTTCAGGTTTTTTAAATTCTGAAGGTTGTTTCTTGCTTTCTTCAATTTTTGAGAAATTATTTATGGTTGACCAGGAAGGATTCCTTTTGAATCTCCCAAATTGTTTGGTCAGTAGTGCCAGAGATTTTTCAAATGATTCATTTCCTGTTTCACTTTCAGAGTATTCTATTTCTAATTCACTTAATTCTTTTCTCTTTGAGTGTATTGGCTCTTGTTTAGTGTTCCAGACTCTTGAGAGTCTAGAATACAGAAGAGGTCATTCAGACTTTTTTCTTCAAAATCCAAATTTGACTGGAGATTCATGGTTAGACTTCTCCATTCATGAGGAAGGCTTTTTGTAAATTTAATATGTGTTTCGTCATTGGATTTAGAAACAATAAACTTCCTTAGATTATTGATTATTGTGGCAAAACGATTATAAGTGTTTAAGAGTGATTCACTTGGGAGTGATCTGAAAGATTCATACTCGTTAAGTGCTTTAGTTCTTTTGTATCTTTTCATTTGATCTCCCCCATCAAAGAGTTTCTCAAGGGCATTCCATATGCCCTTGGCTGAGGTATTGCAGTCAACTTGACAGAATATCTCATGGGGAAGAGCCATACTGAGGACCGTTTTGGCTCTGTCCTCATTAATCTCTTTGGTCTTGTCCTCATCACTCCACAATTTTCTTTCTTTGGGGATGGTGCGAGCAGGAACACTAGCTGAGGTTTCAGTTTCCTTTATCTCAGGAATGTCGACTGTGAGACAATGGGTTCCCTTGGCTATGCATTCCAACAGGGAACTATCAACTTCTTTTAGGAAGGTGGTAATTCTGATTTTCCATTGTGGATATTCCTCCCTAGCAAGCATAGGGGGTTTTGCTAATGAGCCAAGTGATTTCCCATTATTCCAGCTTGAAGACATTTTGAGGGAGTGTTAATGAGAAGATGTTAAAGAGAAAGATCTTTGAATATTGATTATTCAATCTGTTGTGATAATTGTTGGGTCCCGTGAGGGGCTCTTTAACAATGTTGGCACAATTTGATTTAACAAGATGAACAAGTTGCGGAAAGTAAATCAAATTATAAGATAGAATACATAAAAATCGGTTTTTCTGTATATCTCAAATATAAATAATGGTTTACACGAGTTTATAGTATAACAATGTATCAACAGAAATAACTTTTCTATGGGAGTAGGTTGTAATTGCTTTGAGAAGATAGTGAAATGTGTGCTTGTTGTCTTACTTTCTTTGGTGAAGTCTGCTTGCTATTTATAGGAAGTAGTGGCAAGTTGTAAGTGGATATGGTCGTTGAGGACGGTTGAATTTGGATTATGTCATATTATATATAGATAAATTGAAGATATTCAATTTAACTCTTTTCAACTGTCTTTAACTAATTTCGTGTTAATTGCCAAGTTGATATTAACTTTATTTGTTCTTCACACAAAGGCATAATTGTTCTTCTCGTAACCTTTATCTTCTAATAGTCTAGAACTCATTCAGGACTCTTCTTTGAAGACTATTAATGCTTCCCATTAGAAGCCTTCTACAGAAATGAGGATTTCTGTAGAATTTGGTCTGTACAGAACTACTTTGGAAATTCTGGAGTAGTTCTGTATGAATACAGAAATCTGTATTTCGTACAGATTTTCATATCCTTTCTCTTTTGAGGATATATATTATCTTTTCTTCTAATACTTGACTATTTTCTGTTACATTTACATTGTGTTCTAACTGATAGAGAACATCACAACTTCAAGTCTTCTAAAGATGTTGATAAAGAATTTACACGCGCTACAATGTCAAGTATTCAAGATCATATACATCATCAAGTTGAGGGAGAGTTTGATTGAAGATACAAGATTATATGGAGATTGATACTGCACATTTCGAGGGGGAGATTGTTGGTGCAAGAGTCTTGGTTTTCATGTGAAGTATCAAGAACAAGACAAAGAGCTACAAGATTGTGCATGTCCGAACTGACACGAACTGCCAGTTCGAATGCACACGAACTTGTCCGAACTGGCAGTTCGGATGATCGTGTGTTCACTTATTCTAGTTCACCTATAAACAGCTTCGTCTTGTTTAGAGTTAGAACTTCTTGTCCAATCTACTATGTGAAAGTGTGCGTGTACTCTCAGTGGCTTCTACTACAATTCATATTGTATTTACATATCGTGTTTATCGTTTTACATTGATTTGTATATGACCGAGTAGACGATCCACCGCTCACGCAATTTCAAGAAACAAGTTTATTTTCTGAACAATGACATTACAACTCTCGAATATATCCAAAATTATAAATTCTTGTTCATCAGCTATTTAGTTTCTTCTTATTAGAGCATAAACTTGTGTGTCGTGTGATGTATCTAGACAAGTTGTGTTAGTCTGTTAGAGTTAGTTGTGTTGAGTCATTGTATCTCTTAGACTGTCCAACGAGCTGCCCAACGTACAACCAACAAACAGGATACAAACCTGTTGTATGTTGACTGTCTTGGTTCGTTGGTCAATAGCTACTATATAAGGTTTAAGTTAGTTTATTAGAGAACAGAGAAAACTGTGAGATCTGAGTTTGTCCAGAGAGAGGAAACTTGAGGGAGTTTGTGCTGATTTGTTCTAGAGTCTTGTATTAGGTGTTTTTCATCATAAATACAAAGATTCTTATTTACTTGTGCGTTCATGCTATTCTTTTTCTTGATCTAGATTTCTCGCAAGTAGACGATCTGTTCCACGACCTTACAAGTGGTATCAGAGATTTTGGTCTGATCTACTTGCTACGTGATTTCCTCTTTGTTCTTTCACAGATATGAGTTTTCTGCGTTCAAAACCATTCAAAATGTTCTAATTTGTCTTGTTTGCATCTGTGACTTTCTGTTCGTTCAAAATAAGCATATTTCAGAAAATTTGAGTGAATTAGCTCCAGCTCGTTGACCTCCAACCAAGTGAACTACCAATTCGTTGACCTTAAATTCCAGTTCATTTGGTGTATTTTGATTCGTTCGTTAAGAATTCATAGTTCTAGGTTCATTCGTTGAATATGTTTCGTTCGTTCGTTGATCGTTTCATTCAAACCTGGTTCGTTGAACCTCTTGGTTCGTTCGTTAAAGTTTTTGTTCGTTCGATTACATTCTGGTTCGTTTACTTAGGTCTTGAACTTTAGGTAGTTCGCTGATTTACGGGCGTTGAGAGGTTTATTCTGGTTCATTAGGACAAAAACTTATACTTTTTCAAAATGAGTGATTTTAATGCATTATCTGCTATTCAAAATTCGATGCAAGTGATGCTCAATTATGACAATAAAATTGGTACAAGTCAGAAAGTACCCAAGTTATTGAAAACTAAAGATTATCATAATTGGAAACATCGATTTGAATCTTACATTGGTGCTACGGATATAGATATGTGGATTGCTTTGAAGAACCTCTCCTATACCTGTTAGAGGATGGGGTTCCTAAAAAACAAAAAAAAAGTTTGATATTGATGAAAAGAAGAATTATCAGATATAAAAGAGGTATATGGTGTTCTCATGATGGCTTCACCAACATAGTTACTTCATCAATTCAAGACTTACAAGACATCAAAAACATTGTGGGATACTTTAGAATCAAATTGTGAGGGAAACGATCGATATAAAAGGAGTATAAGGAAGGTTCTCAACAAAGAATTTGATAAGTTCAGACATTAACCTGATGAGAACATAAATAATTTAGTGTCACAATTTGCTCATTTGATGATTGAAATGGCAGTTGTGAACATTAAGAAAACTGAAAATGAACTGAAGGAGAATTTCTTGAAGCGTTACCGACAAAATGGGAAAATTATGTTTTGTTACTCACCCATGATAAAGATTTTTCAACCTTGACATTTCATGAGTTGATGGGAAAGTTAACATCTAGAGAGCTAGAGATGTCAACTACAAATAAAATACAAGCACACGTGCAGAATCAAGAATTGTATTATAGACAAAATGCAGCAACTATTAATGCTAAATCTAAACCAATCATTACTATAATGCCTGCAACAACTTTCGTAGCTGATAAAATTTCTGAAGGAACTGATTCTTATCAAAATAATTAAGGAGGTTGGCATTTCAATGTTTCGTTTCAATCAAATTAGAGTGCTCTTTTTGTTAAATTAACTAAAGATTATATGGCACTGACATCGGCGTTAATATCGTCATATTATGGGGTTATAATGGGAAAGGATAACAATGCAGAGTTGATAGATGCGGATTATGATCAAATTGATGCAGATGATTTGGATGAGATGGATATTAACTGGCAATTAGCAATGTTGGCAAGAAGGATTTAGAATTTTTTTAATAAAACAAGTCGAAGAGATCTTAATCTTGGAAGAAGAATCGGGTTGAATAAATCTGAAGTTAAATATTATGATTTTTCTAACTTTGGGCATTTGGCTAGAGAGTGTTCACATCTGAAACAATCAAATTCTGGTAGCAATTGTCAAACAGCAAAGCATTCAGGGAGTGCTTCGAATCGACCAGCTTTTGTTTTTGAAGTTAATGAAGGGATTTAATGGGGAAAAGTGTTTCCTAATCAATCAACTTTTCTTGCCAGGTCTGAACAGGTTGATGGTAGTGTAACTGATACTGACTCAGAAACAAGCCGTTATGATTCGATATGTGAGTTTTGTACAAAGAGTGAAAAAGGGGGTCCTTCTCTTGCCTTCCACCAAAGCTGCGTAGGAAAGGCCCAAAGCCAATCCCAGGGAACAGTGAAGCTTCATAAAGTCTTTCTGTCCAGGTGTAGGTAGTCTGCATCTTCATAGACATGTCTATTTCACCGAGCCTCTCTCCGAGACAGTGCCCAAATTGTTACGCCTTTCATGCGGGTCAGACTTACCCGACAAGGAATTTCGCTACCTTTGAAAAATATCACCAATTTTGTTCAATAAGATACCAAACAGGAAATACTTTTATAACACGAACAAAGTCATGGAAAACCTCTGAAATTTTTCCTTGTTTGTACCTTGGATAGATAATTGTGAGTTGATTAAGAAAAAGAGTATGTTAGTTGATGAGTGTCAACAAGCATAAGCAGAGATGGAAGATTACAAGAAGAAGTTGGAAGAAATAACTCAGGAGTTGCAATATTTGAAATCTAAGTCCTGCTCCAGATGAGAAAGGTTGGAAGAAAAATGTGAAGAGTTGAAAGAAAAATGTTATGTTCTTAAACAGACATGTGTTAAACTTGCTGATAAATAACTTATTCATCAAGAAGATAATACAAAATTGCTTGTTGAATAGACTAGATTGAACGATGAAAATAGGTTCTTGATAAAAAATGTTAAAATTTATAAACAAAGATGGGAGAAGGTTACACAGGAGACACTTGAGGCTCATGAACAAATGAGAAGGGAAAAATATGTAACAAGCAAAGCTTCAGAAAGTTCAATGGTTCTCCAAAGAAATTAGTTGTGGCAAAAATAAAGATTTTTGAATTGAATATTGAGATACTTGATCTAAAAAGACAATCGCATAATCTCACGAATTCACATTCTTTCACATTTTTTGTTTAAAGATGAAAATTTTCTGAAGGTTTTTGGAAGTGTTGATCTCAATCAAGTTCCATCCCCTATGGCTATTACTGAATCCATATCTAATGTTCAATATTATGAGGAAGTTTTGGATTATTCAAAGTTTGCCGATTCTAAGTCTGACAAGAAAAAGAATCAGAAATCAAAGGAATCAAAGCAACAGTCTGAAAAGAATGAGAATGTGTCTGGAAAAGCCCCTAAATTTACTTCAGGTTCAACTTTCTTGGTAGAAGAAAAGATGTATGATGCAGAACTTTCTGAGAAAACAGATAAACTTTCTATTGCAGACAAAATTGATGAGTCTGTATTTTACAAAAAGAAAAATCTGAAGTAAATAAAGGCTGAATTTAATAGATTTGATAAACTAGAAAAAGGAGAATCTAGTTCTCAGGCACAACTTTCAAAGCAACTTGGTTATAAGGTTTAGGTTTTGAGAAGAAAATGGATGAAGTCGTGTTGGTGCAAAATAGGTGTGTCGTGTGTGTATCAGTTAGTCGTGATTAGCTTTGTTAGTGATGTTGAGTTAGAATAGTTAAATTTTGTATAGGGTAGAAAGTGTCAAGTTGAAAGATTTGAGGGACTTGAATGACAAATAAATATTTGTCATATAAGAATAGGAAATCTTGGATAGAAATCACAATTTGAAGGGATCCGAACTGGAGGTTCGGTTATTGCCGAACTGGAACCGAAGTCCAGCCGAACTGGACTTCCTATATAAGTGGGTTTTTGGTGTTCGGAGGAAATGGACTTCCAAAATAACCGTTTCTCTGAGTTCATCTTCTAGAGGAGGAGTTTTTGATCTTGAATTTCTGAAAGAACTAGGTGTAGATCTTTGATTAGGTGTTGTAATCGAGTCTATTTCATGTAATCATCGATCAATTTGAGCTATAAACGAGTGATTATTTACGCTTTCTTGTTCTTCACTTTCGATCATCTTTCGGTCCAATTTCGGTGTACAAAATCACTAGATCGGGACGATTCGTGTTTTCAATTGGTATCAGAGCAATCCAGGTTGTGATTCTACACATTTTCGGATCGATTTCATGGCTTAATTCGATCAAATTAGTTCTGTTTGACTTTTTTGAGTCAAACTGCTCAAACTTTGACTAAAAAATTGGACCTGAAATCAAGAGTTTGAGTGCTGTTGATTGTTTCCATAAGCTTTAACATGTCAACGTGAATCTATTGCAAGTTACAGAATCGGTTTTAGTGATGTTTTAAGCAGATCGCAATTTCACAGTATGCTTTCTTCTTAGTTTGAGGTTATTCATGGCAGATTTGGTATTACTAAATCTTTTGGTACAAAAATGACATCACAGTCATCGTTTTGGTCATACAAAGTTTCTGGTGTAACTAGATCTGCGATTCATTCAATTTTTGTTTCGAATTCAATTTCCTAGTTCATGTTCATTGTATATCTTCTCGACGCCATGGCTGTTCAACATTTTTCGTTCTACAAAACCTATATGATATGGATCTAGTTTGATTCAGCTTGATATCACGAGTTTGTAGCATTTTTCAGAATTGATTTTCATTAAGAATTGAGGAAGATATCAAAGATTGAAGTTCATCGGAGAAAAAAAAATGGTTCGCCGGAAAACTAATCGGAAAAGCGGGATGGTTTGTTTTTATTTCATTCGCTGACTTTGATTTGCATATACAATTTGGTTATTTTTTTTTATATTAGGACAAAACAAAAATAAAGTTTCATTTTTTAATCCTGCTACTTTTAAAAAAATATTACAAAAGGCTTCACTAGTTTAATAAATAAAAAAACCAACTAGACATTTTTTTTTCTTTCCAAAAAAAAAAATACATAAAGATTTTAATAAAAAAACACAAATTTTTTTAAAAAAACAAAAGATAAAACAAAACAAAATAAATTTAAAAAAAATTCGCAAGTTTTTAATAAACAATTTTTTCTAAAAAATTTACACAAGCTTTTGAGTTCGATGGATTGATTTGTGAACACAGATTCTTTTTGCGTTTGTCAAATCGGTTTTCAAACATAAATCATTCGTGTTTGTTTTTGTTTCTAGTGTGTTACTTTTAGTTTTTTTTTTAAATCAAACAAAAAAAAAACTATAAACATTTTTTTAAGAAAATTCAAGTGCATTTCAAGTGATATTTCGGAAGACTAATATTCATTCGTGGTGAAGAATTGAAGTTGATCAAAATGAACGAGATGCATGCGATCACAGAAGTACCCAAGCTGTTAAAACTTGAAGATTATAATGATTGGAAAAAGCGATTTGAGGTCTATATCAGTGCAACAGATGTTGATTTGTGGATTCCAATTGAGAAAGAATTTACTTACCCAACTTATTCTAATGGGGTACTTAAAATGCAAAGAGATCTTTCATCGGATGAAAGGGAATGTTATGAAAGAGAATTAAAAGCTTATGATATTCTCACAATGGCATTGTCAAAAGAATTACTGTCTCACTTCAAGACTTGCAAGGATTCTAAAATGTTATGGGATGTTCTTGCTCAGAAATATACTGAAATGAATACATCCAGAAAGAAGATTGACACTGAGGAATCTAAACTTTGTGCAAATTGTAAGATTCTGACAAAAACGTGCAAACTTGACAGTTATCAAGAACAAAACACAAACGGTGTTATTCTGGAAGAAACAACGATGTTTCCATTTCAAATGTTATCTTCTGACATATCATTGATATTTTCTGAAAGGATTGCATTGAAAGAGAACAAAATTCTTCATAAAATAGATAGACTTGTCAATGGTATTCAAAATGACAAGAAAATGATCGAGATAGAAAAAGTGTTTGAGGATGTCCAGGTTCACAAAAACAAAGACGTTCCAATTGAAGAAGTTCAAAAAGATGGTTCTTCAAAATGTGAAGCTGCTGAGAATGAATTGAAGCTTCAGCATGAGAATGCGGAGTTGATTGCAAAAGTTTCAAAGCTGACTGAAACAAATGATGATTTGATAAAGGAAGTTGAGAAATGGAAGAAAGAAGCAAATGATATGGCTGCACTTTTTGATGATTTGTTTGCAAAATCAAAGATCAAACTTGAAGGTCTAGAAAAGGAAGTTGCTGATCTTACAGCTAAATAAATTAAGTCATCAAGAGGACAACACGAATCTGTTAGATGCTAAAGCTGAATTGCTTCGTGAAAACAAGCTTTTGAAGCAGAATGTTGAGATTTATAAACAAAAATGCGAAAAGGTTGTTGAAGAAACATATGATGCTCATGATCAGTTAAGGAGAGAAACGTTTACTCTGAATAGAACAACAGAAGAACTTATTGCAACACAAAAAGAGTTGGCTGAAGCGCAAATGAAAATTGCAGACATGAAGATTGAGGTTCGTGATTTCAAAAGACAGTTGAATAATCTCAATAATTCATCGTCTTTCACAAAATTTTTGTGCAAAAAGGAGAATTTTCAACAGATTTTTGGTGATGCTATTCTAAAAAATGTTCCACCTCCTGTGGTTATTGAAAATTCTATCAATACTTTGAAAGCAACGGAAGAAGTTCATGAGTATTCAAAGTTTGCTGATAATTCTTCTGAGAAGAAGAAGTCAAAGTCGCAGAAGAAAAATGAAGAGAATTTTGATGCTAACAAGCGAACTAAATTTGTTTCAAGTTCCATGTTGCTTGATAAGGAAAAGGTTTTTGACGGCAATCCAGGAAAAGTGAAAGTCGAAAAATTCTCGGAGATTGTGATTGATGAATCATTGCTTTCCAATAAAAATGATTTAAATGCCATCAAGGATGAGTTTTCTCGACTTGCTTCACAAGGTCATGAGAAGCCTAAGTCGGTACCAGATAAATCTAAAAAGAATGGTGGTCTAGGATATGAAAGCAAAGACGAGAACGTGAATGTTGGAAATAATCTCCAAGATGTGCTTGAGATAGAAGAAATTGTGGAGGATATCAAGGTTCACAAAGAACAGGAGATTCCACTTGAGAATCATATCTTGTGTGACCCTGAAGCTGATTTTCTGTCAACGAATTCTAAGTTAGAGATTCTAGAGAGTGGTTCTTCTCAACATTCAACAATGTCAACAGAATCCATGTCATCTCCTAAGTCGGTTGATAGGAGAGCTTGCTTTTACTGCAACAAGACGGGACATGTGATTCGTGATTGTGCTACTCGAAAAAGGTTTTCACGTGGTTCATATCGATCACCATCATCCGATTCGATGATTCGCAATGAGGTACCTATTAGACAAAATCAGCAAAACCAACGAAAACCAGCTTATGAGAAGCCGGTTGTTGGTAAATGTCACACCCCGGTCAACGGTTTCGGGTGTGAGCGAGAATGGAATCATAGTCGAGGATACATAGAACACTTCTAATAATTTAAAAACTTCATAAAACATTAATTCGTTTCATTGCAGCGGAAAGAGTAGTGGAAACATCAATGTTTTACAATTTAAAAACATAAGTCTTAAACGATTATTAAAAGCTTAAAGCAGTTAAGTTGGATAGTCAGGACTATGACTCCAGGGACAGGTCCGTTAGCATTTGTGAGCTCCAATTGCATGTCTTCAAGGAAGTCTCGTCAATTACCTAAGAAATCATGAATATAAAACGGGTCAACATAAAGTTGGTGAGGTTCACAGGTTTAGGACTCGATAGTTAAACAGTTGTAAACAGTTGTAAAACAGTTTCGGTATACTTAAATATTATCAGGGTTTATTGTTGTGGTTGTATGATCTCACCTGAACCTTGATTTCAAATACTAACAGTTTACCCACCCGGCATCTCTTGCCCAGAGATGTTAAACAGTGCAGAATAACTGACGTGTACCCCCAGACAATCCGGAGTCAGAACTGGAGCTACCAGTTAGGGTAGGGTTGTCAACCCAAATAGATCTACTCACTAGCTATCGTTTCGTACAGAACTAATTGAAATCAATTAATGATGGGATTTTCGGTTGTACAAACGTTTATAACGATAATGTACCAAGTTGGGCAATCAGTAAGAGAACAAGTAGTCATACGGCTAACAAGTAAACCATAATATTAAGTAAAAAGCATTTAATCAGTTTTCATGATTTCTCCCCCAAGTATAAAACAGTTAAAAGGAAAAGGGGCCGTGAAACTCACAGTTTTAGCAGATAAGCGGTATTTAAGCAGCAAAGGACGGTAGCACGTAACGCCCTAAATAATTAAATAACATATGCATAAGGTCTATGATCATTTGAGTAACATACGTCACCCAAGTGATACCGGTCAAGTCTTGACGATTTAAGTCCGTTTGTATTATCGAAAACTCGTTATCTTGTATTTATTTATTAAATACATTTATGGTTATTTATATTTATGTCCCATAAATATAAACAAATAATCATCTTCAATAATTCAACCAAGTCTTGAACATTGAGTAAAAAGATATAATAATGTTTATTATTATTTTCATGAGTTCGAATAATTATTTTAATTAAATAATTACTTATTCGATTTTGTTAATCTTGCAAGTTATAATTATTTTGAATAATTACGATTAACAATTATTTAGTGAATAAAACAAAGTTTAAGTTTCCTTGCAAATAATTATTTGTCAAAATAATTATTAACGTTTGTTTTATTTTATAAAACATACATCTTTAAGAAAAAATCATTTAAGGTTTTTAACATTTAATCATTTCCAAAGGTTGATTAATATTTCAAGTTCATGAAATATTTTAATAGAAATCGTCGATAAGAATATTTACGACGACGCTTGGATTTATAACATTTGGTTTATAAACTTGTCTTTTATTTAAAGTCTCCAACGAACGTCGGTTCGTTTTTGGATACTTGGTTTTTATCAAAGAAATATTAAAAGCCTTTGAAGATGTTTAAACAAATGGTTTGTCTTGGTTTATTTTTATAAAAATCTTTTATGAAAACATTTATTTTCAAGTGTGACTTTTTATAAAAATGTCCATTTCTAGCAAGTTTCAAGAAAGGTTAAAACTTGTAATAAATCCAAGTATTTATGTCAAATTAATCATTTGACATAAATGTTATTCTTATCAAATCTAGCATTTATTTTTATTCTTTTTGTCCAATCATTTAATCATTAATAACACATTAAATATGTTACTTGACTTATTTTTAAAGAGCATATTCTTTTTGTTTTAGTCATAGGTTACATATGTAACTTTTATTTAAATAAGTCCATGACTCTTAGGTTATATATTTGTTTATTATCATTTCATAAGTTAACATAATATAACATGGATTTATATTGTTAGTTAACATTTTTAATAGGTAACATGAATTAATAAATAATCAACCAACATATTTATGTTGGGACCAAATATATAATTAAAGGCAATCACTAACACATTTGTGTTAGGACAAGAAAATAAATACAATCACTAACACATTTGTGTTAGGACAAGAAAATAAATACAATCACTAACACATTTGTGTTAGGACATGGAAATTAAATGATAATCTACTAACACTAATGCATGTGTTAGGACCAAAAATAAATAATAACAAGTAACATTATTTAGTCATATTTTATCAAGAGGCTTAAGATTTGCAAGCAACTAACTATGAAATCCTTAGATTTCATAAGTATGATCAAGGTGCACATATGCTACTATCCAAAAGGTTTCACAATGTGTTTCACCAAATGATCTTGAAAGAATGGAGATTAAGAAGAGAGTTTTGGTTAGTTGTTTCTTGCAAATCAAGCATTCAAAAAAAAAGGTGACAATATAAGTGTTAGTGTTTTTAGGTTGTCAAGACTTGAGAGGTTGTTCTTGGGTGGTAACATGTAAGAAATGTAGGAGGAAAGGGGTTTAGAAACACTCACAATGGTGGTGAGTTAAAACCGGTCAAGAAAAGGGAGAGGGGCGGCGGCCTTGCGGCGGTCCGGCGGTGGTTCCGGCGGGGCTGAGGGCGGCGGCAGGCGGCGCCGGCGGCGGTCGGCAGGTGGCTGTGGTGGTGGCCGGCCGAGAATGGGAGGAGAGGGGAGGAAGGGTGTGTGTTCTCTTGGTTGGGTGCAAGGAGACCAAGTGGGGTTGTCCCCTCTTTTTATAACCAAGATTAACATCATTAACCATTGGTTAATGATGTGTTGTCAAGTTCTCAAAGCCTCCTAATTTTAATCCAAGAGTAGGTTACTTGTTTTGTAAATTTTATAAAAATCTAGGAGCTTTTATAAAATATAAGTGAGTTAGGAGTTAATAAAAATCATATCTTTTTAAAATATAAACCAATTATATTTTATCAATTTGAATGGTGATTTTTATTTTTAGAATCATACAAGTCCAAGTTTTATAAAAATATTAGTGGTTAAAGATTTGGTTAAGTTTTTATAAAACTAGTGGGTTTAACAAATAGTTAAATTTGTTAAGTTTGGGCCCAAGCCCAAATCGGTTTTTAATAAAAAGAATGGGCCGAAGCCCATTCGTCTTTTGGGGGTGGACCGGGCCGAAGCCCATTTTGGGTTCACGAGGTGGATTGGGCCGAAGCCCAATCGGGTTTGGGTTGCGGGCCGCGAAGAAAGAAAAAAGAGAATTGGGCCGGGTTTGGCCCAATGGGTTTCGGACCTCGGGTCGGGTTTCCGGTTTCGGGGTTTTACTCGACTAGTGGATACGAGTATTTGGTTAAATTTTCGGGTCAATCGGAGCTAATTCGGGCTTAATGGGCTTACCGGGCCCAATAGGCTAAACGTTTTGGATATTTGGCTAAGTCTTGACAACGTAACACGTATTTCATGTTCGTAAAACGTTTTGTTGGATTATAATGATTTGATAAAATATAAAATGTCAAATCTTATATTTATTTTCTTATTATTGAAATTCCACCGTTAATATACGAAAGACGTATTATTCTACGTACGTATATATATATTTAGTTTAATGTGGAATCGAAGTCGGTTAATCATCTAACTATCACAGTTAATCATGTATTAAAGCAGTAAATCACATAACTATTACGTAATTTAAAAAGTCAACAAAAGTCAACGGAGAGAGGTTTGACCTGATTTGGACGGGTTGTCACATTCTCCCCCAGTTAGAAGAATTTCGTCCCGAAATTCAGTTTTGGTTACTGGTGGATGCGACGTTCTCGAACAGGCGTGGATACTTTCGGCGCATTTGATCCTCGCGTTCCCACGTGTACTCTGGTCCTCGCCTAGAGTTCCATCGTACCTTGACTATGGGAATGCGGCTATGCTTCAGCTTTTTAATTTCTCGATCAAGTATCTCCACGGGTTCCTCAATGAAGTGTAAGGTTTCGTCCACTTGAATCTCATCAAGAGGAACGATGAGCGTTTCATCAGATAAGCATTTCTTAAGATTACAGACGTGAAAGACATTGTGAACGCTGCTTAGCTCGGCAGGCAGGTTCAAACGATAAGCTACTGGCCCGATGGTTTCGGTGATTTCGAAGGGACCAATGTAACGAGGGTTGAGCTTTCCTCGTTTGCCGAACCGGATGACACCTTTCCAAGGTGACACCTTTAGCATGACGCGCTCACCCTTTTTGAAGGATAAGGGTTTGCGTCGGTTGTCGGCGTAGCTCTTCTGCCTATCCCTGGCAGCCTTCAGACGATCTCGGATTCGGAAAATCAACTCAGTCGTTTCAAAGATTAGCTCGGGTCCAGTCAACTGACTGTCGCCAATCTCATTCCAGCAGAGCGGAGATCTGCACTTTCTCCCGTAAAGTGCTTCGAAAGGGGCGGCTTGGATGCTGGTGTGATAACTGTTATTATAAGAGAATTCGGCAAGAGGGAGGTGCTCGTCCCACTTAGGTCCGAAATCTATCACACATGCTCTCAGCATATCCTCAAGCGTTTGGATCGTTCTCTCACTTTGGCCATCTGTCTGTGGATGGTAGGCAGTACTCATATCGAGTCGAGTACCCAAAGCTTTCTGTAGAGATTTCCAGAAGTGTGCGGTGAATCGACTGTCTCGGTCGGATATGATGGATTTGGGCACACCGTGGCGTGAGACGACTTCCTTTATGTAAAGTTTGGCTCGCTTATCCATCTTATCCTTCTCATTGACCGGTAAGAAGTGTGCTGACTTTGTCAATCGATCGACTATTACCCAGATAGCATCATAACCAGATCTAGATTTAGGCAACTTTGTGATGAAGTCCATGGAAATTTCTTCCCATTTCCATTCGGGGATTACTGGTTGAGTCAACAATCCAGAGGGCTTCTGGTATTCGGCTTTGACCTTCGAACATGTTAAGCACTTGCCGACATAGGTGGCTATCTCGGCTTTCATGTTAGGCCACCAGAACTGTTTCTTCAGACCGTGATACATCTTGTCTGATCCGGGATGAATGGAATATCTCGATTTGTGGGCTTCATCGAAAATCAATTGCCTTAACCCTCCATAGACAGGTACCCATAACCTATCCATGAAGACCCTGGTTCCATCAGGTTTCTCTTCTAGCTGCTTCTCCATTCCACGTAAACCTTCTTCAGTTAGGTTCTCTGGTTTGAGGGCTTCAATTTGTGCGTCGCGCACTTGGGAATTCAGGTTTGAGTGGATGGTCATGCCTAATGCTCGGACGCGACGAGGTTTGGCATGTTCTTTCCTGCTTAAGGCATCGGCCACAACATTAGCCTTGCCTGGATGATAACGAATCTCGCATTCGTAATCATTTAGCAGTTCCACCCATCGGCGTTGTCTCATATTCAATTCCTTCTGATTGAAAATATGTTGGAGGCTCTTATGATCGGTGAATATGGTACATTGGGTACCATAAAGATAGTGCCTCCAGATTTTGAGAGCAAAGACAACGGCTCCGAGTTCCAGGTCATGAGTGGTATAGTTCTTCTCGTGAATTTTCAGTTGTCGTGATGCGTATGCGATGACTTTCTCTCGTTGCATTAATACACAACCTAAACCTTGATGCGAGGCATCGCAGTAAACAACGAAGTCTTCGATTCCATCGGGTAGTGATAGGATCGGGGCATCACAAAGCTTCTGCTTCAGTAACTGAAATGCTGCTTCAGTCTTGTCATCCCATATGAATTTCTTATCTTTCTGGGTCAGGGCGGTGAGTGGCTGGGCTATCTTCGAGAAGTTCTCGATAAATCGGCGGTAATAGCCAGCAAGACCTAAAAATTGTCGAATCTCGGTTGGAGTCGTTGGCGTGCTCCAATCCTTGATTGCCTCAATTTTTGTGGGATCCACGTGGATTCCTCGATCATTGATCACATGGCCCAGAAAGTGAACTTCGCGAATCCAAAAGTCACATTTGGAAAATTTCGCGTAGAGTTCTTCCTTCTTCAGCAACTCCAGAATAAGTCTCAGATGTTGTTCGTGTTCTTCCTTACTACGGGAGTAGATAAGGATGTCGTCAATGAACACGATAACGAACTTATCCAGGTAGGGTTTGCATACGCGGTTCATCAGATCCATGAACACTGCAGGTGCGTTTGTCAAACCAAATGGCATTACGAGGAACTCATAATGGCCATAGCGTGTTCTGAACGCTGTCTTCGAAACGTCTTCATCTCTAACTCTGAGTTGATGGTATCCTGATCTTAGGTCGATCTTGGAGTAGAAGCTCGATCCTTGAAGTTGATCAAACAGATCGTCGATCCTAGGAAGCGGGTAACGGTTCTTCACAGTCAGTTTGTTCAGCTCCCGGTAGTCGATGCACATCCGAAAAGTTCCATCTTTCTTCTTGACAAATAGCACGGGTGCTCCCCAAGGAGAGTGGCTTGGTCGGATGAAGCCTTTATCTAGCAATTCTTGCAATTGGCTAGATAACTCCTGCATCTCAGAAGGTGCCAGACGGTACGGGGATCTGGCTACGGGGGCGGCACCTGGGGCTAAGTCAATGCGAAACTCCACTTGTCGCGTCGGCGGTAAACCTGGCAAGTCTTCGGGAAAGACTTCCGGGTATTCGCGGACAACGGGAACATCTGCTATGTTCTTCTCCTTTGGTTTCTTCTCAGTTACGTGTGCTAGGATGGCCTGACATCCTTTACGAAGGAATTTTCGTGCCTTCATACTAGATATGAGGTTTAGTTGGGTTCCACTCTTCTCGCCTTGTACGTTTAGAGTGTTGCCATCTTCGAGTGGCATCCTAACTAATTTCTCATGGCACACGATTTCCGCACGGTTCTTAGATAACCAGTCCATGCCTATGATAACATCAAAACTTCCTAGTTCTACAGGCATCAAATCAATGCTGAAGGGATGATCGGAGAGTTCTAATGAGCAATTGGGATAAATAATGCTAGTTTCTACTAATTCTCCGTTTGCTAATTCTACTGTGAACTTAGTGTCTAAGGCAACAGGGGTAATTTTGAGTAATTGACCAAATTCGGTAGACACAAAGCTCCTATCAGCACCAGTATCGAATAAAACGGAAGCATAATGATTGTTTAGTAGAAACGTACCCGTCACCGTGTTAGGGTCACGGCGAGCATCTCCGGCATTGATTACAAAGGCTCTTCCTCTAGCCTGATTCGGGTCCTGGTTTCCTGCCTTCGGGCAATCCTTCTTGTAGTGCCCGGTGGTTCCGCAACCGTAACAGGTGCGCTTCGGACAGTCCCGTGCTACGTGCCCTTTCGTCTTGCAGATGTTGCAGTAGACGTTGCCACAATCGAGTGTGTGGTGGAGATTGCACTTGTTGCACAGGGGTGCTCCACCGTTGTATCCAGTCTTTCGGACAACGTGGGTAGGGGTGGTAGCAGCAAAGACCTTCACAGTTTCAGCTTCCTTGGCAGGGGCCTTATCATCGCGATTCCTCCAGAATCCGCGTTTCCGCTTGTTATCAGGCTTCTTGTTGGTGGGAGGAGTGGTACTGGTTTCAGGGGCCTTGTTCTCAGACTTCTTCTTGTCAAAGTTCACACCTTGACGGTTGGCTTGGTAAATCAGGTTGTGTGCCAGGCGCACAGCATCCTGAAAAGTCTGAGGGTTTGAGGAAAGGACATTCCCCTGAATATGAGGTGCAAGTCCCCAGATGTACCGTTCAATCTTCTTGTAGAGAGGAGTGATCATGGTCGGACAGAGATGAGCGAGCTCACGGAACCTCTTGGTATAGCCGGCAACGTCGGCTCCGTTCATGGTGAGGTTCCAGAATTCAGCTTCGAGCTTCTGAAGCTCTTCTCTAGGGCAGTACTCATCGCGAAGCAGCTGTTTGAGCTCGTCCCAAGTCATGGCGTAGGCCAAATCAGTCCCCATAGCATCGGCATGGGAGTTCCACCAGGTCAGAGCGCTATCAGTCAGAGCGCAGGTGGAATACTTGACCATGTACTGCTCGGGGCAGTTGCTTATGCGGAAGACGGACTCCATTTTCTCAAACCAGCGAACTAACCCAACAGCGCCTTCAGAACCCTTGAAATTTGAGGGTTTGCAGTTCATAAAGTCCTTGTATGAACATTCACGGGGGCCTGCAATTGTTAGATTGAAACGTTGAATACAATTTAGGAAAATTGTAATCGGGTGTTTTTCTAACATTGGTTAATTCGTACTTACCGCGCGCCCCATTGTCGTTTTGACGCTGGGCTTCCGCAGCGGCAACAGTTTCTGCTACGCGATTAGCAATCATCTCCTCGATTTCCTCGGGAGTCATAGGGGGAGGAGGTGGAGGAGGTGAAGAGTTCCTGGTGGTTCGGCGTCTCGGTGGCATGATTTTGCTTTAAGTTACAATTGTCAACATAAAGAAAAATTTAGATAATATGTAAATGGGGTTATTACATGCTCGAGAATAACTGCCACGACATACATCAACTGCCAAAACATTTTCACGCAACACAACCAAGAACATAAGATAGGAATGGTGAAGTGATACAACATGTCGTAACAATATAACTACACAATCACAACATAACTATAACATGAACATAACATAAACATACACATGAATCATAACATAACAAAAGATTTTTCCCATAGCATAATCATCGGAATCATACATCAAGTTTGTTACCATATTACAGATAAAACATATCCAAAATAACAAGTTTGCATCGTGGGCTCGCAGTCCCAATCCTGACTAATGCTAACATGTTTCATCTATAAAATGGCTATCAAAAGATACTAGGTCTCATCTACCTAGAATGCTGGTGGGGGTGGTGGAGGTCCTGGGGGCATGAAGAAGACCGGTGGTCTCTGGGTCAGGGCCTGGAGAGTGGCGAGAAGTCGTCCGGAGACGAACTCCAAGGCAGAGACTCTCCCCTGCAACCTCTCGTGCGAGAGAAGCAGGTCAGTCGTGGCCATGCTGACCCCAGTCATGTGGGCATGGAGGGACTCCATGGCGCCGTCAGTGGCGCGCATGCGCCCGGTCAGCTCAGCCATCTGGTTCCTGAGGTGAAACACCTCAGTGGCTGCAGGTAGCTGACCGATATCGGCGTTCAGCTCCCCCAGATCGGCCTCAAGGCGTCTCAAACGAGCCACCAGTAATGGGACGGTGTCAGGGATGGGCTCGTGAGTAAAGGGCGAGATACCCAGAGGCACTCGGCGGAAGGGATCAGGAAGTGAGGACTCTCCCCGATCATAACAGCTCGGGAACTCCTCGATGATCCGCCAGTGCTGGATCTGGTCGGGTATCCAGGCGAGGTGGGGTAAATCGAACACCTGGCGCCGCTTGGGCGCGGGCTCACCAGAGGTACGTCGGACCTCCCTAGTCCGGGATGGGCCAGCTGCCCGTCCCGGGGTAAATCCCCGTCTGCCGCCACCAGGCGTGGCGACAAAGGTCTTCACAGACCGATCTCGGCCTGCGAAGGGGTCGGCGGAGCTAGTGGCATCCGCAGTGGCTGCACCGCCAGCAGTGGCGGTGGGAGCAGGGTGGTCGGGGGTGTCGTCGGAGGTCCTACGCCTGATAGGACTCAAGAAACCTGCTGGTATAGGGTTTCGGGTGTGAGCGAGAATGGAATCATAGTCGAGGATACATAGAACACTTCTAATAATTTAAAAACTTCATAAAACATTAATTCGTTTCATTGCAGCGGAAAGAGTAGTGGAAACATCAATGTTTTACAATTTAAAAACATAAGTCTTAAACGATTATTAAAAGCTTAAAGCAGTTAAGTTGGATAGTCAGGACTATGACTCCAGGGACAGGTCCGTTGTGAGCTCCAATTGCATGTCTTCAAGGAAGTCTCGTCAATTACCTAAGAAATCATGAATATAAAACGGGTCAACATAAAGTTGGTGAGGTTCACAGGTTTAGGACTCGATAGTTAAACAGTTGTAAACAGTTGTAAAACAGTTTCGGTATACTTAAATATTATCAGGGTTTATTGTTGTGGTTGTATGATCTCACCTGAACCTTGATTTCAAATACTAACAGTTTACCCACCCGGCATCTCTTGCCCAGAGATGTTAAACAGTGCAGAATAACTGACGTGTACCCCCAGACAATCCGGAGTCAGAACTGGAGCTACCAGTTAGGGTAGGGTTGTCAACCCAAATAGATCTACTCACTAGCTATCGTTTCGTACAGAACTAATTGAAATCAATTAATGATGGGATTTTCGGTTGTACAAACGTTTATAACGATAATGTACCAAGTTGGGCAATCAGTAAGAGAACAAGTAGTCATACGGCTAACAAGTAAACCATAATATTAAGTAAAAAGCATTTAATCAGTTTTCATGATTTCTCCCCCAAGTATAAAACAGTTAAAAGGAAAAGGGGCCGTGAAACTCACAGTTTTAGCAGATAAGCGGTATTTAAGCAGCAAAGGATGGTAGCACGTAACGCCCTAAATAATTAAATAACATATGCATAAGGTCTATGATCATTTGAGTAACATACGTCACCCAAGTGATACCGGTCAAGTCTTGACGATTTAAGTCCGTTTGTATTATCGAAAACTCGTTATCTTGTATTTATTTATTAAATACATTTATGGTTATTTATATTTATGTCCCATAAATATAAACAAATAATCATCTTCAATAATTCAACCAAGTCTTGAACATTGAGTAAAAAGATATAATAATGTTTATTATTATTTTCATGAGTTCGAATAATTATTTTAATTAAATAATTACTTATTCGATTTTGTTAATCTTGCAAGTTATAATTATTTTGAATAATTACGATTAACAATTATTTAGTGAATAAAACAAAGTTTAAGTTTCCTTGCAAATAATTATTTGTCAAAATAATTATTAACGTTTGTTTTATTTTATAAAACATACATCTTTAAGAAAAAATCATTTAAGGTTTTTAACATTTAATCATTTCCAAAGGTTGATTAATATTTCAAGTTCATGAAATATTTTAATAGAAATCGTCGATGAGAATATTTACGACGACGCTTGGATTTATAACATTTGGTTTATAAACTTGTCTTTTATTTAAAGTCTCCAACGGACGTCGGTTCGTTTTTGGATACTTGGTTTTTATCAAAGAAATATTAAAAGCCTTTGAAGATGTTTAAACAAATGGTTTGTCTTGGTTTATTTTTATAAAAATCTTTTATGAAAACATTTATTTTCAAGTGTGACTTTTTATAAAAATGTCCATTTCTAGCAAGTTTCACGAAAGGTTAAAACTTGTAATAAATCCAAGTATTTATGTCAAATTAATCATTTGACATAAATGTTATTCTTATTAAATCTAGCATTTATTTTTATTCTTTTTTTTTGTCCAATCATTTAATCATTAATAACACATTAAATATGTTACTTGACTTATTTTTAAAGAGCATATTCTTTTTGTTTTAGTCATAGGTTACATATGTAACTTTTATTTAAATAAGTCCATGACTCTTAGGTTATATATTTGTTTATTATCATTTCATAAGTTAACATAATATAACATGGATTATATTGTTAGTTAACATTTTTAATAGGTAACATGAATTAATAAATAATCAACCAACATATTTATGTTGGGACCAAATATATATAATTAAAGGCAATCACTAACACATTTGTGTTAGGACAAGAAAATAAATACAATCACTAACACATTTGTGTTAGGACAAGAAAATAAATACAATCACTAACACATTTGTGTTAGGACATGGAAATTAAATGATAATCTACTAACACTAATGCATGTGTTAGGACCAAAAATAAATAATAACAAGTACATTATTTAGTCATATTTTATCAAGAGGCTTAAGATTTGCAAGCAACTAACTATGAAATCCTTAGATTTCATAAGTATGATCAAGGTGCACATATGCTACTATCCAAAAGGTTTCACAATGTGTTTCACCAAATGATCTTGAAAGAATGGAGATTAAGAAGAGAGTTTTGGTTAGTTGTTTCTTGCAAATCAAGCATTCAAAAAAAAAAGGTGACAATATAAGTGTTAGTGTTTTTAGGTTGTCAAGACTTGAGAGGTTGTTCTTGGGTGGTAACATGTAAGAAATGTAGGAGGAAAGGGGTTTAGAAACACTCACAATGGTGGTGAGTTAAAACCGGTCAAGAAAATGGAGAGGGGCGGCGGCCTTGCGGCGGTCCGGCGGTGGTTCCGGCGGGGCTGAGGGCGGCGGCAGGCGGCGCCGGCGGCGGTCGGCAGGTGGCTGTGGTGGTGGCCGGCCGAGAATGGGAGGAGAGGGGAGGAAGGGTGTGTGTTCTCTTGGTTGGGTGCAAGGAGACCAAGTGGGGTTGTCCCCTCTTTTTATAACCAAGATTAACATCATTAACCATTGGTTAATGATGTGTTGTCAAGTTCTCAAAGCCTTCTAATTTTAATCCAAGAGTAGGTTACTTGTTTTGTAAATTTTATAAAAATCTAGGAGCTTTTATAAAATATAAGTGAGTTAGGAGTTAATAAAAATCATATCTTTTTAAAATATAAACCAATTATATTTTATCAATTTGAATGGTGATTTTTATTTTTAGAATCATACAAGTCCAAGTTTTATAAAAATATTAGTGGTTAAAGATTTGGTTAAGTTTTTATAAAACTAGTGGGTTTAACAAATAGTTAAATTTGTTAAGTTTGGGCCCAAGCCCAAATCGGTTTTTAATAAAAAGAATGGGCCGAAGCCCATTCGTCTTTTGGGGGTGGACCGGGCCGAAGCCCATTTTGGGTTCACGAGGTGGATTGGGCCGAAGCCCAATCGGGTTTGGGTTGCGGGCCGCGAAGAAAGAAAAAAGAGAATTGGGCCGGGTTTGGCCCAATGGGTTTCGGACCTCGGGTCGGGTTTCCGGTTTCGGGGTTTTACTCGACTAGTGGATACGAGTATTTGGTTAAATTTTCGGGTCAATCGGAGCTAATTCGGGCTTAATGGGCTTACCGGGCCCAATAGGCTAAACGTTTTGGATATTTGGCTAAGTCTTGACAACGTAACACGTATTTCATGTTCGTAAAACGTTTTGTTGGATTATAATGATTTGATAAAATATAAAATGTCAAATCTTATATTTATTTTCTTATTATTGAAATTCCACCGTTAATATACGAAAGACGTATTATTCTACGTACGTATATATATATTTAGTTTAATGTGGAATCGAAGTCGGTTAATCATCTAACTATCACAGTTAATCATGTATTAAAGCAGTAAATCACATAACTATTACGTAATTTAAAAAGTCAACAAAAGTCAACGGAGAGAGGTTTGACCTGATTTGGACGGGTTGTCACAGTAAAACCTCAAATTATGATGATTGGTCACCACAATTTTCAAAACCAAAACAATTTTTCCAAAATGAGTTTAAAATGCCTTACTCAAATAATTTTTCTTACTATGAGCCTAGACAACATCACCAACGTCATCCAAAATCTGAGAAAATGTTAGTTGGTGAGTTGTTAAATATTGTTTCCAACTTGTCACGGCATGTCAATGGTTCTGATTCGCATCGGGTGAAATCGTCTAAACCATTTCGTTCTTGGAAACAGAAAATCGCAACCTCGGCGGGAAACGATTTTATTGAAGATACGGGACGACCCAAGCCGGTTTGAGTTCCCGTATTTAACTAAAAAATTGTTTGAGGTTGTGTGCAGGTACTTCAAGAAGACCTATTAGTGATTATAAAGTTGCTGATAGTGGAGTATTTTGCTTAAGTTAGCGCTTCACGGAGTTGACATTTCACAAACATTTTTGAGAAAAATGATTTTTCAAAATCTAAAAACCGAGGTATCCGTGTTGGTCGATCACTTTTATTTTCTTTCATATGTTTAGGGGGAGAAATTTTGGAAAATTCAAAAATAGAGTTTGTTGAATTTTAGGGGGAGAATATTTGAAAAACACAAAAATAGTGTGATGTTTGTTTCCTAAAAAAAATGAAAAATGTTTGTTTCCTAAAAAAAATGAAAAATTAAAAAAATGAAAAATATTAAAAAGAGAAATTGATCCAACCATATGAGAAATGATGGTACATCAGCATACGTTATCTGCCATGAATAAAGTAGAAAGAAAGGCTGTAGGTACTTGCTTGACTTGACTGAATGTGCTGAGTAGTCTGATATATGCGAGTATGATATAAAGATAACACTTGCTTGATAATTATGGTTACAAATCATGATGGGTACTGTGCATATCTGGCAAAATAAAATGAGAAAGTATCAAAAACAGAATAAAGAGATGTTCTGGTGTACGCTTGCTTTATTTTGAAAAATTTCAACTTGTTTGATTTTCTTTATTTTGTCAAACGATCGGCCTTTCTCTGCGTATCGAAAGATCGACCTGATTGGTGTTCGTTTGACGTTCTGCTTTATTTTCTTTGGTGTTTCGTATAATCCATCGGACTTTCTCTGCGTGTACGTGAGTACCGACCTGATTGTTGTTGGATTATACAACTTCTGCTTTATTTTGCATTTTATTATTTTCCTAAACAATCGGACTTTTTCTGCGTGCCTACCAGCCGACCTGATTGTTGTTTGTTTAGGGTTCTGCTTTCTTTTTGTAAGAAACACCATGAAATTGATATCTCTGTGGCATTTGATTCTGTATAAGCAAGTTTACAATATCAGTATGAGAAATCTGCTGCGAATAACTTGTCATGAATAAAAGAAAAATACAAAAATATGAAATACGTGGATTGCCAGTATTCCTGATTGTGTGGGTATCATGTTATCAATGCTCGATAAATACACTTAATTTCATATCAGAAAGCTATAGACAATGACCTGCTTTAGCTGAAATAAACCAAATGGTTGTATTCTCAGTTAGCTTGGCTTGCATGCTTAGTATTTTGAAATTGCAGTGTGTACGATGCGTTATGTCTGATATGATCTCATGTTGTGATCTTTCTCATCAAAAACAAAAAATAGAGTTTAATTCTATATTGCATTTATGTTTCAGTTTATGAAAAATCAAAAAGATTTTCAGTGTGTTTTGATATAAACTTTGTAAAATCCAAAAAGATTTTCTTTCTTCTTTGTTTTTGATCTGATCGACACGTGATACAACAAATTTTCAAAACTAAATATCTTGGTTTATCAAAAGGAGGAGTTTTGTTTCCAAGATTAAAGTTATGTTTGGAAAAGAGAAATTGCACTTTTGTCTTCTGAAGGTTGCAGGTTGAAGTCATCAAAGTTTTCAGATAAAGATCTCAGAATGGATCTCATGCATGATTGCAAAGCTTTCAAAGAGTTTATCACTTTCAGAAATGGTTCAGTTGACTTAGTCCTGTTCCAGCCATGCATACCCTACATCAACTAACATCAGATTCAAAGAGTTTGTTAGTGATGTTGAGTTTGTTGGTGCAAAATAGGTGTGTCGTGTGTGTATCAGTTAGTCGTGATTAGCTTTGTTAGTGATGTTGAGTTAGAATAGTTAAATTTTGTATAGGGTAGAAAGTGTCAAGTTGAAAGATTTGAGGGACTTGAATGACAAATAAATATTTGTCATATAAGAATAGGAAATCTTGGATAGAAATCACAATTTGAAGGGATCCGAACTGGAGGTTCGGTTATTGCCGAACTGGAACCGAAGTCCAGCCGAACTGGACTTCCTATATAAGTGGGTTTTTGGTGTTCGGAGGAAATGGACTTCCAAAATAACCGTTTCTCTGAGTTCATCTTCTAGAGGAGGAGTTTTTGATCTTGAATTTCTGAAAGAACTGAGTGTAGATCTTTGATTAGGTGTTGTAATCGAGTGATTATTTACGCTTTCTTGTTCTTCACTTTCGATCATCTTTCGGTCCAATTTCGGTGTACAAAATCACTAGATCGGGACGATTCGTGTTTTCAAGTCGTTTCGAACAAGAAAGAGTCAAAGAAGTCAAAGAAATTTGTAGCTAAGAATTCTGACAAGGGTGGTTCTGAAAAAGAAAAAGGTTAAACCTTTGGATGCAGACATTGGTGAGAATTTGTATCGTCTTGCGCAAGTGTTTGTTGCTGAGTATGATCATCAGTTTAATTCAAATCCTTATGAAGCGATCAGGGCTAAAAAGAATCAGAAGAAAGTCTTGACATGCTCTTCTCGAATTGGTCATTATTCGACTGGATTTTCTTCGTACGGTTCAAATGATACCCCTCGACGTCTAGCTTCAAATTGCTTTTACTCAAACAATGATTTTTATGATGATTTTGGATATACTCATACTTTCTATAGTGTAGGGTTCAAAGAAGAAAATGACAAAGAAAGCTATGATCGAGGCCATTTACGATGATGGTTCCACGGATCATTTTGGAAGTCTAATTTCCATTATGATCACCGATCATCGAAGGTGCTATCAATGTTATAAAAGGGGTTATATTCGAATGAATTATCCTGAGAATGTTGGTAAGACACCATCTGTTGGTAAAACTATCAAAACAGTTGATCAAAATGGTAGAGTTTTTGATGAGTCAAAACCTACAACTTTTAAATCTAAAAGAAAATCTTTTTTCTAAACTGAAGCAAACTGATAAGAATGTAGATGGTAGTTCAAATGGCGATGTTATAACTGATGATGGCTCTATAAAAATTACTACACCACAGATGCAATAGAGACCCAAAATGGTTTCCAAGGCCAATGAAGATTATATTGAAGACATAGGCCGACCTAAAGCTGTAGGCTTAGGTCATTTTGAAAACTAATCTTTATGTCCAGTGAGTGCGGGTACTTCAAGAAGACTATTAGTGATTGCAACATTGCTGATAGTTGAGTATTTTGCTTAAGTGAGCACTTCAAGGGAATTGATCTTTCTTAAACATTTTTTAGGAAAACTGATTTTTCAAAATCTTAAAATGCAAGGTATCCGTGTTGGTCGATCATTTTTATTTTCTTTCCTTTCTAGTTTGTTTATATTTTTAAAGGGGGAGAAAATTGAAATAGCCAAAAATAGAGTGTTTTTCATTTTAGGGGGAGAAAATAAAAAATAGAAAAAAATAGAAATATGATAAATATAAAAAAATGGAAAAATATAAAAAAATGGAAAAATAAAAAATGAGAAATTGATCCGACCATTAGAAAATGGCCTCGATCACAGCTTGACCTAGTGGATAACTTCTTGATGCATATTTCATGGTACATTGGCTAGCGTTTCTGACTCATCGATAAAATAGATGAAAAGCCATAACACCAATGTTTAATGTGCTAGGTAGGCTCGGCAAATCAGAAAAGTTGCATATATGAAATAAACTAAATGCCATGCTTGGCCTAGTGGATAACATCTGGATGCATATTTCATGACATATAAAAAATTGTGACTAAGAAAAATGAGAAGTCACGATGTGCACATATGTTCATTTTGAAAGATTTTAAACTTGTTGATTTTCTATATTTTCTCAATAGATCATACTATCTCTGTGTATACATGAGTATCGATCTGATAGTTGTTCATTTGAGATTCTGTTTTTATTTTCTTGGTGTTTCATTCAATCATCGGATTCACTCTGTGTATACAAGAGTACCGATATGATAAATGTTGAATGAACAACTTCAACATGTTTTATATTCTTATTATGTTATATCCAAGGCCTTATCTGCTATCGTAAGATCGACCTTAAGGTAGACGATTTAACGTTCTGCTTTCTTTTTGCATGGAATACAGTTGGCATTATCAAAATACAAAACACTATATGTTAAGCAGAAGTGTAATCACATAAAGTTATGAGAAAAATGTCTGAATATGTCTAATAGTGTGGGGTCCACAGGTCTAAGCAAATTAATAAATATCTTAACATATCCAGATCTTATGAGTATGATTCTGCCTGAGTTTAAAAGTTAGACAAATATACTAGCAATCAATTTGCCTTATGTGTTGTAATTAGTTGAAATTGAAATGCAGATTAGAGCGTTATGACCAATATGATCCCATGTTATGATCTTTCTCACAAAACAAAAATAGAATTTATTTCAGCATTGCTTTATGTTTCATTTCAGAAAATCAAAAAGATTATAGGTGTGTTTTGATATAATGTTTGTAAGATCCAAAAAGATTTATTTTTTTAGTTATTTTCGATCTGATAGACACGAGATACATCAATTTTTTCAAAATCTGATTTCAAAATATCTTGTTTCTTTGAAGGAGACTTTTGCCCAAGATTAAAATTATTCTTGGAAAAAGAAAAATGCATTTCTTTCTTCTAAATATGCAGGTTTGTGGCCTAGAGATTACTCAAGATATGAAACACATGTGAGGTTTTGAAGATATTAAGTACAAGCTGATGAAAGGATCTTGAAAAATTGTTTGTGGATTCAAGTTCTGATCCTGCCATGTAAACTCTACAACAACTAACAACATGAAAGTTGGAGATCAAATACAACACACGTCAAGAGGGAGTCTGTTAGAGTATAAACCTGTATGTCATGTTATGTATCTAGAAAAGTTGTGTTAATGTGTTAGAGTAGTTCTGTTGATTCATTCTATCTCTTAAACTATCCAACGAACTGCCCAACATACAACCAACGAACAAGCAACGAACATGTGGTTCGTTGATCATTAGCTACTATACATGGTTCAAGTTAATTCATTAGAGAACAGAGAGAACTGAGAGATCTGATTTTGTCCAGAAAGAGGAAGTCTAAGAGAGTTTGTGTTGATTTTTTTCCAGAGTCTTGTATTAGGTGCTTATTGTGACACCCGGCAAATTCAGATGATTTTCTGGACGAACACGAACAATTATTTATTCGAACATACATGCATTTATAAAAATAATAGGGCTATTAGATGCGTCATTAAGTCCGCAAATAAGCACACACACACATGAGTCGGTCAGTCCTGATTGTTGGTGACAACTTAACAAAACTCTAATTGAACGAACGTAATTTATGAAACCTATGATTACATGATATTATGTAATATTACAGATAAATTCAGTTACGTGGGTTTATTTTCATGATTGTTTTAAGTGTGGTTTAGGATCCAAATTATAAACTAATCGACTATAGGACCTAAAAATTATAATTTCGGGTTCCCCAGGAGATTTATAAAAGTTTCATTTTTTTTATTGTGAAGGATTATCCCAAAGTTTTAAATTGTGTTGATATTGGATAATCACCAAAAAAAAATCAAACACCTAAAGAGGTTTTAGCTATCCTAAAAACCCTCAACTCCTTCCCCACAAACTCTGCGAATTAAGTCGTGATATCCCCCACTTTTCCCCCTCTCTTCTCATTGCTCACGGCAGAAAACTTTTCCTCATTCCCTTACCGATTTCTACTCTCTGAGACGGTGGTGATTTCGCGCATAAAAAACATGGTAGCAGAGATCTTCTCTTTTCCTCATTCGGATTGTTGCACTCACTTCTTGCTGTTTCACACGAAACAGAAAGTTTCAAGGGGTGTTACGCAGCCTCCATCATTACAACCGTCACCAAAATCGCTATCAAAGAAGTCGAAGGTACCATCTTCTCCATCTAGATTCTTTATTTTTTTTGACAAATCTAATGGATTATAACCATAGATGCTTGTGTTCATGTATGTTTTTTTGGTTCTATTGAGTGTCGATGCTCTGATTCTCACGTGTAAATCGTATGAAACCTACCGTTCCTAAAGCCCGGTTTTACTCGCAAAGTGTCTTTGGTTCAGTCGATCTTCCCACGGGTTCTTGGGGTTCTCACTCGTTTTCCTTAAAACATGATACACTGGTTTAATGCAATGGTGGGTTAATGGATTTCTGGTTTCTTAGAAGGAATCCTGGCGGATCGAATGGATTTTGTTTCCTTAAAATTTGATATAATGGTTTAATAATATGGGGAAGATGACACTAGAACGAAACTGGTTAAATATGTTAAGAACTGGTTGAATAACAAAATCGTAAAATGGCCTGGTGGTTAGAGTGCTCGCTGGTGACTGGGTGGTTCCGGGTTCAAACCCAGCGCCGAACACTTCCATTTATTTTATTTTTCTTCCAATTTAGAAGGTTTTCCCCTCATACCTTAGGTTGGTTTAATAAGTATGCAATCTGAATAATTACCAAATTACAAGCTAGTCTAGTGGTAGTGTACTTGCATTGTGACTAGAGGGTCCTGGGTTCAAACCCAGAGCCTAACAACCTTTAATTCTTTTTGTTCTTGGTTCCTTTAACACCTCATAATCCTCATTTGTGGTGATATAATACATGTGGTACTTGATGTTTCCCTAAAAAAAAGTGTTATATTATCAATTGCGTGTTTATTTTTCTTAGTGATTTAATGGTACCACAACGTGTCTTGCATGTTAAAAGATCATGTGATGGTGTGATCGTAGGAACTTTATTAGTCGAGCTATATCATGAATGATTTCGTATGTGGTTAACATGTTTAAACGATAAATCCTTGCACGAAATATCATTTGGTATGATTAAATTTGATTAATATGTGTACTATGTTAACATAATTATTTAAACGTGAAAACATTATGTGCTACTTGTTACCGCTTTAAGATGACTAGGATGCATGCTAGAAACGTTTGACATGTGCTTATCTGTTATAATTGGAAAAGATTAACCAAACAAACAAACCTAATTATTAATGAGTCACCAACGTGTAGTTAGGGTCGATTGAATCAGTCTCGTTGTCCATTCGCTGTAGTCTTACACGTTCACAAACATATGGGTGATTCGTAGGAATTCATCAAAGGTTTTATTTAAACATTCTTGCCAAGCTCCCAAAAGTGAGTTATCGAATATTTTTCTCTGAGTATTTCAATTAGAGAAAAGAGCATTCTACAAACAGTTCTGGTAATATAATTATAAAGCTGATCACGTATGTGCGGACATATAACACGAATTACAAGTCCTTACATTTCGAACCCACTACGTCAAAATTCACCTTTGGCCACGGAAAAAAACCGTGACCAAAGGTGTTTGGTCACCTTTTTTTCCCATTCCAATCGACACCAAATGTCCCGTCACCTTATGTACCCTACGGCCACGTTACAATATCAGTGGTTGAAGCCACCTATAAGCGTGGCTAAAGGATACCAATATTTGTTGTTGTAATCAAACAATTCTTCTGAAAAGCGTGGCCAAAGGGTCCCAACGGCCACATGTACTTGTTTAACGTGGCCTTTGGTATTATATGGTCACGTATATTTGTGTTTTAGCCACATATGTTATAAAAAAAACGTGGCCAAATGGGTTGGTGAAATTATAATTTTTGTCCCAATACGCGTGGCCAAAGGGTGGCAACCTCCGTGTTAAAATATGAATAGCGTGGCCTTTGGTATTATATGGTCACGTATATTTGTCTTTTAGCCACATATGATACGAAAAAACGTGGCAAAATGGGTTGCTGAAATCATACATTTTGTCCCAATACGCGTGGCCAAAGGGTGGCAATGGCCACATTAAAATATAAAAAGCGTGGCCTTTGGTATTATATGGTCACGTATATTTGTGTTTTAGCCACATATATTTGGAAAAAAAGTGGTCAAAGGGTAGCTGAAATCAGATATTTTGTCCCAATACGCGTGGCCAAAGGGTGGCAACCGCCACGTTAATATATAAAAAGTGTGGCCTTTGGTATTATATGGTCACGTATATTTGTCTTTTAGCCACATATATTTAGAAAAAAAAAAGTGGCCAAAGGGTAGTTGAAATCAGATATTTTGTCCCAATACGTGTGGCCAAAGGGTGGCAATGGCCACGATAAAATATAAAAAGTGTGGCCTTTGGTATTATATGGTCACGTATATTTGTGTTTTAGCCACATATATTTGGGAAGAAGAAAAAGTAACCAAAAGGTTGTTGAAATCAGATGGGTCCCTGCTATACGCGTGGCCAATTTAAAAGCTATTACAAATTATTAATTACAAATCAAATAAAATTCAATTACAAGTCAAATACAAATGAAATACAAATAAAAAATTAAAGAAAATTACATTGCATACAAGCATTATTCTCAAGCTAATTTTCAATCCGGGAGGCAAAAACACTACCACGTGGTCTTCATCTTCAACTGTCCAGATTTGAGCTTAATTAGGACCATTTTTTCTTGTATTCCTTTCTATACCAAAATATATAATTGATAATTAGGTTATGGAAATTGATCATAACATATATAGGAATTGTGAAATACTTACCACCATGATAGATATGGACCGAGGAGTGCCATTTTATTGCAAGTATTATGGGTCATCAGGTCCTACAATTCAATTGATTTCCAGATGAAAATTAGATATCCAGATGAACTTAAAACATCCGGATGAACATCACATTAAGTTCCGGATCAACTTCAAAGTCAGTTGAACTTTGTTTGGTACACATCTCACCATTTGTTTCAACAATCCCTAGCTGGCCCAAGTGTTTGAGGTACCAAATAACATTTAAAATGGGACTACATGACATTACCAAACAGATTACAATGAAACTATAGAACGGAATGAAACTTGAGTGGAAAATATTTACCTTTTTCTTTTCAACCCCTTCAGACGAGGTTGATCAACCACCGATTTCACGCCCTACAGTTCAATTAATTACTTTATGTAAATGAGCAATCAAACCGATAATGAGTTTGACAAATACTAACCGTTGTGTGTATGTCAGCATGATTAGTGTTGTGGCTAGATCCAACAAAAATCTCCTTAGAATTTACCTAGAACAATGTTTTTGAATTGGTAAAAAGTTAGAGCAGAATAATGACGCGGGCCTATCATGAAAGTATTTATTTTGTTTTTTTAATCTAACATAAGTTGTTCCAGTTTTATTCATATAGATTATGTATATACTCTATTTTTTTCATATTAACATACATTTTCAATGAATCATAGCAGGGCCCCATTTAACTCATAACTTTGTTCTTACATGAAGTATATATTCTTATGTACCAGGAACTTGCATCTATTTGTGTTCTTCAGGAACAAGATCGAGTTCATCCGGATTGTGTTCTTCATGAACAAGAGTGTATGTTATTATAAGGTACTTGAGAATAGTATGATTAAGTTGTGATGTAAAGAATTCACCTCTGTAGATGCCGGAGCATTAAGTTGGTGTGGTAACGGTGGTCCAAGTGCAGATAGATGATCTATAAGTAGATCAAGTTTTTTTTCTCTAATTCTTCAATCTTCAAGAAGAGGGCCTTAACTTGTTCATTTGTTGCATCCCGAAGAAGTCTCTCCTCTTTAAGTTCGAACTCAAGTTTTTCCAATTCACCATTAATGTTATTGGATCGATCCTTGAAATTTGTACAATTAACAGAATGTAGTTAGATGCTTTTTAACAAAGTACATAAATAGGAAAGCATGCAGACCCTATTGATTCATTATCTCTTACTTAGTTCTTAATTATTAATATATCACATTAAGACCCTATTTATTAATTATTTGATATGTTATACACAAATTTAACGACATCTAAAGGGAAGAGTGGAATACATCATGTCTTCAGTGGATATAAACAAACAGTTCACCATTTCTAGCGAAGTAGCAGATGCATGACATCAACATTCTTCTATTCTTCTACAGGGGATTTAAACTACAATTTCTTTATTTTGTACCCCTCTAACACGAACATACAAAAAATGTTGGAAACATTCCTATATATGTCCTCTAGGATCATTTCCTAGCTAGTAATGACTAGAGTAACATAAATTAGTTCTTAGTTATTAATATCTCACATAAAGACCCTATTGACTAATTATTTGATATGTTATACACAAATTAAAGACATCTAAAGGAAAGAGCGGAACACATCATGTCTTCAGTGGATATAAACAAACAGTTCACCATTTCTAGCAGTGTACATAAAGAAGAAAGGAGGTTCACCAGTAAAATGAATCTACAAACATGTGCATATGCTTGACCTCAACATTCCTAGCATAAAAATAACTAATTTAGCATAAAATGAATGGGTTGAAATGAATGGAGAGGATTTCTGCAAAATATACCCCTTCCTAATTAATTCTGTATGAAACGAAATTTTATCGATCTGTAACTGTAACTGTACACAAATACAAGGATCCCAAGTTAAACGTGTATCAATAATAAACAAAAGAAACAATTTTATGAAAACATATTGTAATTAATGAAACGGAATAACTTCACAATTACCGTTTTCTGGACTAATTGGTCTCCCAAATCACATCCCACTTCTGAAGAATCGCTAGCGCTGTCTGTTGAAGTTATTCGTTGTTGAAGCTCCATGGAAGATGTGAATGATATGGATGAGAAAGAAGACATGGTTATTACGCTGGAGGCGTTTAACTAGCTAGAACTTTTCTGATAAAGTAAGAGAGAAAAGTATATATATAATGAATCGATAATAAGTAAATTTAGTTCTAAATTTTGGGTGTAGTTTGAACTAATGGTGGGAAATTCAAATTTTTTGGTGAAAATTTTTAATTAAAAGGGGGGGAATTGTTCAAACTGATAATAAAACCCAAAATTAATATAAACAATATGTATATTAAACATAATTAAACCTAAAATTAAACATAAACATAATTAATTAATTAATTAAATGCCTCCACGTGGCTCTTCCGGCGGGTTCTTCTTGAACATGAACTTCATCATCCAGTTCGTAAAAGTCTTCAAGTCACTCTTCTTGTGGGTTTGCAGGTTCCTCCATGAGCTTGAGCAGGAGCTTCATCCTCTTGAGTTGTTGAAATTGTACGAGTACATCAATTACGGTTGACATAACTGTGATCCTTTAAGCAGATCTGGATGACGATCGGAGTTAAAAGCCCTAATTAACAAAATTATGTTTTAATATTAATTTTATTATCTTCTTTTAGATATAATAAACAAGATTTTAATAACACTTGCCTTGTGGCCGTGATAACGCAACTACAAAAAACGGATACATTACTAAAACACAACTCAAAAATGAAAATGATAAATTACTATGCAATTCAGAACAAAAATAGGAAAAGACCGCCATGTTGTGAATTTCTCAGGTATATTAATATTGTTTCCACAAATATTAAACGACGTTCATTTAGGATGGTGAGGAGCAATTAGGAGCAATTAGGACCAACCAGACTCAATGAGGACTAAATACTGACAATTAGCGTCATTTAGGATACTTTAGTGAAGACCAATTATGGTCAATTAATATGGTCAATGAATACGAATTAGGGCCAGTTCAATGAGAAGGTCGATTATGCTTATAGGACCGATAAGGACGAAGCATGAAGGAAATGACTAATGAGGATCGATGATCAAGTATGACCAATTAGGACTAATTGGGGCCAATTAGTTTCAATGAGGACCAATGATACCAATAAGGGTAAATCAGGGTTAGTGATGGTCGATTAAGACCAATTAGGTTCAATTAGGGTCAATGAGGACCCATTAGGACCAATGATGGTCGAATATGCTCTATTAGGACCAATAAGGATGAATTATGACTTATTAGGGCCAGTTAGGACCGATGAGGGCCAATTAGACAGAATAAGTACCAATATGGCTCAATTCGGGTTAATGAGGAGCAATTTGCACAAATTGGACCAATAAGGACCAATTAGTGTCAGTTAGCCTCAATAAGGACCTACTAGACTCATCGAGTACCATTTACTTTGAAGTACAACAAATTTGAGTCAATTAGGCCTAATTGACCCCCAATTGATTATAATTGGTCCTAAATGAGCCTAATTGGTCGTAATTGACCGTAAGTGATCTCCATTTAACATAACCGAGCCGAATAGACTATAATTGACCTTCATTGGCCCTAATTCATCCTAACTGAGTGTTCACTGGCCCTCATTGGTACTCATTTGTCATAAATGACCATGGTTGACCTTAATTCAGTCTACTGGTCCTCATTGAGCGTAATTGGCCCTCAATTGGCCTAATAGACCCTAATTGGTCATATTTGGTCCTCATAAGGTGTCGACATTGAGCAAAATCGACCCTCGTTAGTTATAACTGGTCTTCATCATTGACCCTAATTGATCCTCATTGACATAAATTGACCCCAATTTACCCTAATTGGGCCTCATGGCTTCGTTGGTCCTAATTGGTCCTACTTTATCTTCATTTGTCCTCATCGGTCTTAATCGACCCTAATTGATGTGGATTCAATTATAATAAATTAATAATATTTTTCTAAACCAAATTAAATTATAAAAAATTTCCCCCATCCCAATTTCAACTAAATGGGCAAACTCCAATAACTTCCCCTGTTTCAATTCTTAGGGTTCATTGTGATCCAGAAGAACTGCCGTTAGTATAAAACTGCATCTTCGAAAAACAGTTACCCTCTATTTTCTCTCCAGGTTTCTAATTGGCGATTTAAACCTAAACCTTACTCTCTAATTTCTCACAAATGGCACCCAAATTAAATCGAAAGGCTGCATCAAAGGCTACTCAACTGTTCTTTGCCGAACACAATGTTGTAGCGTACTTCAAGAAGTCTGATAAGTCAAAGCTATTTGATTAAATGAACAATTTCCTCAAGAAATACAACACTCATTTTGCTTTAACTGTGAATCCTGTAATATGCAAGTAGAGAATCGCTGAATTTTGGGACTCAGCCAAAAAATCTGTTGATAGCAACGGGGTTGGTAAAATTGACTCTAGAGTCAATGGGAATGAGATTAGTTTGACTGAAGAAATGATCCGGAAGCATCTGAAATTCAATGATGCAGGAGGTGATCCTGATTACAAGTCTGAATTGTACTTGAAGACGTACGAAGCAATTGGGTATGGGGGTGACTTAACTTGTGCGACCGTCAAAAAGGGACAACTACCCTATGTTTGGCGATATCTTGCTCATACCATTCTCCTCTGCCCATCTCACAAGAAAACTACGTGGGATGAACTTGCTGCACCTCAATCATCCGCTTTTCGTGGATTGGTAAATGGGCTCAACTTTAACTTCTCAAAAATGATATTTGATGGAATGCTGGAAAACCTAAAACCTAAAAGGATCTTTTACATGTACCCCAGATTCATCCAACACATTCTCAATTGTGAATTTCCAAATCTGCAAATCTCTGATCATCATCTTGAACTAAAATCTTTTACAAGTAAAACATTTTCTAACATGCAAGTGAACAAAACTGTTTTTCTTGGTAAAGACACATCACACCCTATGCCTAAGGCCAGGACTGCTCCTGAGCAAACTGCTCCTGGTGACAACATTGTTACACCAACAAGTGTTGAGCCCACACCAGACCGACCATCCTCTTCCACTGATATCCAAATTCCCACCAAAAGGAAGAGGATGTCGACATCAAAAACCACACCCAAAAATACCACACACACTCCACAATCACCCAAAAGGAAGAGGACTAGGTCTCCTTTACCTAGACCTTCCACAGGACTACCTCAGAATGAGGGTGGTATATCACCTAGGCCACATGAAGTAGATTCCCCAACCCTTATTGCAGGGAATATACTGCTGGACTTGGTTCAATCACCCAACCGACATTCTGGTGATAAGGTGACTTGCAGTAGTGATGAAGCAAGTTAGGTGGAAAGGGCTGACACTACTCATAAAGTCCCACTGGACCCTGAGGACAGTGCCAACATCATTGAGACCCAATCCACGGCAATTGTTTCTGTCAGGGAACCTATTCAGGAACATTTGATTGACAACAGGAATCCCTGGTGCCAAGAAACCATGGGTGCTGAGCATAAACAAGGTCGGCTTGTTTGCTCTTCTTTGCTCAAAGATACTGGCAACACACCAGTTGAGAGCAGCATGACACATACTGAATTGACGGTTCGATGTACAAAACTTAAAAATGAATTGGCAGCTCTCCGTGCAATTGTGAGAGCTCAAGGAGAAGAAATTGAACGGTTGAAGGCAGGATAATATGTGAAAGCCACTAATAGGTAAGGTTGTCAACCATACGTTGAAATGAAATTCACATGTCAAACTAGATTTAATTCAAAATAGGATCTTGCACAGGGTGTCTTCCTCAGATATTGATGAAGTTGAACAAGTTGATCCGGTTGAACAACTTCATCCGGAGGAAGAAGGCCATGTTGATTCGGTTGAACATGTTGATTCGGTTGAACAACTTCATCCAGAGGAAGAAGGCCATGTTGATCCAGTTGAACTAGTTGATCCGGTTGAACAACTTCATCAGGTGCAAGTGACTGCTGATAATCAGATTATCACAAGCGTGATGAGTGATCTGCAAACCACAAATGTGGATATAGCTCCTGAAGCTCTATCTTTCATGAGAAAAATGATGATTAGGAATACTCTTAACTGCACTTGGTTAAGGAGTGCTCCATCTCTGCCCATCATTACTTCGGAAGTTGCTCCTGAGCAATTGCCTAAGACTATTTCGGAACAAGTTGCTCCGAAGATAGTCCCAAGGCAGTTACTCCGGAAGTTGGCACTAAGACTATTCCTGAGCAAGTTATCTCGGAGAATGATGATGCAGAGCACAGGAGGCCCAGAAAGAAGACATGGATCCTACAACAAAGGCTCTGATTGATCAATTGGAAAAGGAGAATGCTGAGATACAAAAGAAATTTCAAGAACATAAGGAAAGTGCAGAGTTTGAAGAACAGAAACGACTACGCATAGAAGGAGGCATTTATGAGTATGTCATCAACAATGCAGACCTGATGTTCTTTATCAACGCAACAAAGAGAAGATCTAATCTGTACATAGAAGAAAGAATTGCCAAAGTTGAAGAGCAAGGTCTTTCAGACAAAGTTGACAAGTACAGAAGGGTCTTGGGAAATGAGTATTGGAAAATTCATATGAAAGAAGAATGAAGATAACAGGGTTTTCCTAGCTCAGTTCAGTGTGATGCTCAGAGGCAATGAGTGTTTCACTGATGCATGGGTTGATGAAATGAAGGGTGATGACTTGATAAAGTGGATGTACATGATCCTAGTCATCAGAGCTGATCAAGCCAAGGAGATGAATGTAAAGAGATTTGTTGATAGCTCTTTAGAACAGGATCAATAAGAGAAGCAAGGTACTAGATATCAAACTCTATCTGAGGAGGAAATCATGATGGAGGACCCAAAAAAATCAACTCTTGCAAATTGCCAAGGCTGAGAAACGACTATGATGCTATCAGGAAGAGCCAAATTGAAAAGGAAAGAGTTACTGGTGTGAAAAGGCCACCAGGTATGCACGGTCTGTTTGACTCCTTACATCCTGAAGGTCTCAGCTACCTCAAAGAAAAGAAGAGTAAAGCTCCTGTGCAAACTACTCAGCAAAAGAAGCCAAGGATCAACATTATCAAGGAAATGTTTGATACTGTCTCTGATCCTCATCTCTCATCATCTCAACCCTCCACCACAGCCTCACAACCCACTGCTCCCTCATTACTAGGTGCATTTTCTGATCTGAACAGAACTCTAGCCTCACAGCAACCCAGAAGAAACCCCGCTAGAACTAGTAGAGCAGAAAAAAAATCCTAAACCTGTAACATTAAAGCCTCTTCCACCAAAGTTTAGAACAGACAACTTCACACCCTTTGTACCACAACCTAGAATTGAACATACTCTTCCATCTCCATATCCTCACCTAAACAAACCACGAAAACCCTCATCTCCACCCAAATCACCAGCAAAACCACCCACCAAGAGAATGAAGTTAGTGGCTAGGAAGGGAAAAAGGAAAAGTGATCAATGAGGAGGATGAATACAGAGATGTCCATGCTGAAAGGAGAAGAATCATCTCCTAGAGGTATGATGATCAAGCCAAAGTATACCTGTTCACAACCAGCTGTTCAGATGAGGTACTAAAGTTTACAACTGAAGAAGCTATGTACAACCTCACTGACCATGAGTTGGGTGATGTTAGAAAGTTACGTGGTGATATGAAGGGTGCGTGTTCACAAGAGGAATCCTTAATGGTGAGGATAAAGATGTATTTGGATGACTTATACAGGGAAGTAGATGAAGCCACACAAAGCAGCATTGACAATCCTGTTTTGACGCTTGAAGTTGATAAGGATGGAAAGTTGGTAGTCTATAGAGCTGATGGGTCATTCACAAGGCATAGTACAGTTCCAGATCTAGAATGGAGCCAGGCTGACAAAGACCGATTCCATTTAATAATGATAACTAACAGGCTTCATGTGGTAATTAAGAGAAAACAGGTGACCAACTGGGAGTATAAGAAAGAAACAGACATGTATCACATTTTCACCAGTGAACATGGCGAGACAATTAGAAGCTTAGAAGATGCTCTAAATGGGCTTTCTGAAGATGAGATACGAGATATTGTCAGGATTGGTGATACTGAGAGCAGAATAATAACCCGGACCTATCATGAAAGTCTCCTATTTCACAGGGCCAAATTTCGGTTACAAGCTATTGAAGAGGAGAACAAGATGGGAACCGGATGAACTTGGCTGGAAGATCGAGTTGATCCCTATATTTGTGTACAATTGCATAAGTTGTTCCAGTTCGTATGTTAACATAAGTTGTTACAGTTAATTTATTCATACACTTTTCATCTATAATAACATACACATTTTCAATGAATTATAGCAGACCTCCATTTCACTCATAACTTTGATCTTACATGAGGTATATATTCATATATATATGCTATGTTAGTATATATGTTGGCATTTTGATATGGTGGGATGAGATGATTTATAAACAGGATAAATTTTACTTCTTCAGTAAATTGGAAGAAGAGAAAACCGGATGAACTACAATTCCTTAGGAAGAAGAGTTCATGAGGATTGAGAGAAGATGAACTAGAGTTCTTCAGGATGAACCGGATAAACTAAAGTTCTAAAGTTCTTCAGGAGGGTTAACCAGTTTTCTTCTATTATAATAACATACACATTTTCAATGAATCATAGCAGACTCCATTTTACTCATAACTGTGATCTTACATGAAGTATATATTCATATGTTATCTTAGTATATGTTGGCATTTTGATATGGTGGGATGAGATGATTTATAAACAGGATAAATTTTACTTCTAAATTGGAAGAAGAACAAAACCGGATGAACTACAATTCCTCAGGAAGAAGAGTTCATGAGTATTGAGAGAACATGCACTAGAGTTCTTCAGGATGAACCGGGTAAAATAGAGTTCTAAAGTTCTCCAGGATGGTTAACCAGTTCACAATAAAATAAAAATCACATCAGTTCACAATAAAATCTATTTGCAACAATCAAATTTAGAATAAAATCAACTTTAATGATTGAGATAAAATCTATCTATATAATTAATGGGGTTAACCAAAACAAAACATGAGGAAGAGTTAACATAAACTTTAATATATATATATATATATATATATATATATATATATATTGATCTTTATACAAAGATTTTCATCAGATCCTATACAAAAAATCTATCTAACTAGCTAAGACCTAGCATCCGGCATATATTCTTCATCATCAAAGAAGCTGCTGATGCTGCTGCTGTCATCAAGAAACAGTTTTTGACCAGGCGGCAATCTCGGTCCCAACTTGGAGGTGTAGGTGGAATCCCTGTTCCGGATTAAATACACATCCAGCTCTCTCTCCCCCTCTGGTGCCTGGAGATGAAGTTTCATATCCCCTACAACTTCGGCAGTGATGAAATCAGCGTAATCAAGCCCGTATTTGATGGACAGAGGTGGGATCCTCCAGTAAATGAGGAAATAGCCAATCGATGTGTGCTTTAGGTATTGCACCATTTGATCCAGATCATGACAATCAAATGTGCGAATGTCAACATAGTCGACATAATCTACCTTTCCCTTCCACACATCCTGGCCAGCGGCATTCCGGTGGAAATCGCCACAGTGATGGACCTTGAGGGTGAACCTCCGACCACCTGTAAAAAACCCAAATGCAGAGTAGAGAGTAAGTAACTAAAAAACATAAAACCCTAAAAATAAAAACGTACAGCCATTGTTGAGTGAAAATACACTTACGGGAAGTCTTTCCGTAGTAGGGTGCTGGTTCATTAACACCCCTAATCCTCCATTGTTTACCAAAGGCAACCATTGATCGATCAAAGTTTTTTTCTTGATGAACAGGAAATACGTTCGTACAGAAGATTTTGGTGGCGAAAAAGTGGAAATTTAAAGGCAAACAGGGCACGCTACCAGCTATGGTGGGAAGAAGTGGAAAGGTCAGGCCAAGATAACCATGTATATTTTGTTACCTTTACCACGCAAATCCTGTTTTTACCGTGTCTAATTATTACCTTTAGCAACGCAAATTTTGTTTATCAATTATTTCTTATGTGATGCGAGTAATTAAATAAGTTCTGGTTAAAATATAACCAATTAACACTTTTGTCTCAATGGTTCTTCTTAATCTTGTAGTTTGTTCCTTTCTTTTGACTGACCCAGATCAAGCCTTGTTTTTGACTGACCTAGGTTCAAGCCTTGTTTGCTACAATTTATAATTTTTTGATTGTCTAATAGTGGATGACAGGATTTATAAACTGGATAGATTTTTATTCTTTACTAAATTGGAACAAGAACAAAACCGTACGAACTAACAAGAACAAATAATATGAACTAGAATTCCTCAAAAAGAAGAGTTCATTTGGAATGAGAGCAGATGAACAGAACCGGATGACATTTTTAGACAACTGTTTCACTGCCTTGGCGGACTGAGATGATTTATAATTAAACAGGATCAATTTTAGTTATTCATTAGAGAAGAAGTAGAATAGAACCGGATGAACTAGAGTTCTTGAGGATCAAGACTAATTATTCAGTAATAGAACAGGATGAACTAGAGTTCTTCAGGATGAACCGGATAAAGTAGAGTTCTTCAGGATGAACTATATATACTATAAATAACAAAAGTTGTTATTTCTGTTCGTAGTCTATAGGATATTCCCATGTATTTAAACCCATTATCTAGTGAATTAAAATCATTGTGGTTGAATACAAATCCTTATAATACACTAATATTTAGTCACACAACCTAATATATGTACAAGACAACCGGATGAACTAGAATTCTTCAGGAATAAGAGTCAAAAGACACATCGGATGCATAACACATAAACAATTAATTACATATATAATCCAAAAGATGTGATATCAGTTAATTAATTACAAATATATAATAAAAAAAACAACATAAACTTAAAACATGCTCCCACTAATTGTCTGAATCGTCATATCGGCCTGTTCTCCATAGGTAGCTACCTTCAGAAGGGGAGGAGGAGGAGGAGGAAGACACCTTCACATCTCCATCGAGGTAGATGGATATGACCTCCTCGTCCATGACGTGCAGGGCCAAGGCCCTAACATCCCTCGGTTCATCAGTGAATGAAACCAGTCCAAAGTCTAGACACAACCCTAGGATCCTCAGGTAGGGGTCGAAATCGTTCAAGTAATAACCTAGGTCAGACACCATTTGACCTAGGTCATCGAACGAGAAGGAGTTAATGTCCACCTCGACGAAGTAGCGAACTCTCCCATCGATGTATTGTATCCGACCATTGAGGCTCGCAAAATACCCTAGGTAATAGATCACCAAAGTAAACAGACTAAAATCTTCTTCCCCTGTTCAAGAAAAATAACCAAATCACAGACGCGAATTCCACATTAAAGCATTTGAATTTCAGTCATTTAGATGATTACTCACCGTATTCGGGGTTATCTTCCACATTCAGAGGACGCAAATGCCACATTTTCAGAGAGTGGCATGATAAACCAAAAAACAGAGAGCTGAGAGAGTTAACGGCGTATATGGTGATGATCGACAATTAATTAATTAATGATATGATTTATATCTGAAACTCGAGGTGGTAGATAAAGATTTGACCTCTAGTAATGATGTATATCCGCCGTCGCAACAGATAATTAACTAATTAAAATTGGCTACTATTTAGTCACGGTTAATATATGTGGTCATATGTAATAGATTTTTGTCACTCACAACCTACTATTTAGTCACACAACCTAATAACAGTGACCATATGTACTAGTTTTTAGCCACATAACTAAGTAAAATGCGTGGCCATTGCTCACATTTAGCCACGCATAATATATAATTAATAGTTTTGTTTTTTTTAATTTACTAAGTAATAAAATCTACTCTTCCTTCACACAACATTATTTAACAATGGCCATACATTCCTTTTTGGTCACACGAATTAAAAATCATAAAAATTCCGTGGCTGTTCGGTGCATTTCGCCACTCTTTATTAAGCGTGACAAATAAAGGCCACATGTTTTTGTAAAACAGTGACTAAATCCACTGCACCTGATTGTTGTTGTCACATAAACAAAAAAAATACGTGGCTAAAAGGGTCCAAAGGCTATATATTTGGCCACGGGTACAAAATATGTGTGGCTAAAACTAGTATTTCTTACCTTTGGCCACGTTTTTTACAAAACAATGGCTATGCATTAAAAAAACTGTGGCCAAAGCCACTTTTTGACGTAGTGACCGTTAGTTTATGAGAAAGCGAGGTAATCTTTGGTAGTACTAATGGGTTTGACAAACCCCACCCGCGTTAGTAGCTCTAACTCGACTGGATGTCGAACGGTTGTAATATTAGCCTAGACAGTATCATCATCGTCCGTGTTAGGCGATGGTGGAAGGCATTACAAACACAAACAGTCACGCTTCGGTTACGGACCACATAGTGATAGCATTATTGGCCTTGCTAGCTGCAATTACTATTATGATTACCATCGTACAAACATTTTACAAACATCTATTACTCTTGCATTGAAATTATGAACTCACCAGCTTGGCGCTGACCCACATAGCATGTCTTTCGCAGGTCATTGAGGTACGAGCACGCGAGGATGCATATCACATGACAGTTTAAACATTTTGATTTGCATTTCAACTTTTACGTTTGAGTTTACTTTCGTGTTTGGTTTTAGGGCATGTGTTTTGCGCAACACTTTCACTTACCTTTATGCTTCCGTATTTCTTAACTATTTTAGTGTGTTCGCATGGTTTGATATGACTATTGACTCGGATCCTGGTTTGTCACACGCCTTGCGGTATAAACCCCGCACGTGGAAATTTGAGGTTGTGACAGATTGGTATCAGAGCCATTGGTTATAGTGAACCTGGTCTTGCATTTAGACCAACTATAGCCTTAGAGTTGCATTAGTCATACACGAGAGCACACACTTGATTTAATATATACCGATATTTCATTCATTACAAGCATTTTAAATATATATATGTATATATATATATATATATATATATATATATATATATGATACAGACATGGCGGAACAGAAACAAAATGGTTGGTTGCCACCACCATCATCATCATCATCATCCTCGTCATCAGTTGGTCCTCGGCATGCTCCAGGGAAAGAACCGGTGGTTGTGACCGAACCCTCCTCACACCCGTCACCAACACTAAAAAGGAGAAGGCTTGGACTAGATGCTCCTGGCACAATGGAGGATTGGGACTAGTACCCAGGGGCGATGGAAGGCCTGGTACGCCATGAGGGAGTACCTCCACTCCCCGACGAGGAAGGTGCATCGAGTTCGACATGCACCCTACCCCCATTGCCTGTTAGTTTTAAACGGGCATTTGCGGCGTTCGTCTCGATGGTGGGGAAAGAATTTCAACAATTTAGAGAATCTAACGGGACTATTTCAGAACTGAAAAGAGATAATCAACTACTTCGTACTCAATTGGCTAACCAACAGGCTCAACTGACAACACAACAGCAGCAACTAAGGGATCAACAACAACGCATAGGGGAATTAGTTGACGAGTTGGGCAAGACAGATGCGGTCCATGACAACCTAGTAGAAGAAAAAGTTCAAGCACTACAAGAAGAAGCACAAGAACATCTAAACAGAATTCAGCAGTTGGAGGCACTGGCTGAACCGATAGAAGACCCTGAAGAGGAAGAGCCAATGGAGGAAATAGCACCCGAGGAGGAGGAAGAGCATTCGGCTATCTCCTCTGTTCCTAGTGGAAAATAGACGTGAACCTAGATGTGTCACACCCCCCTCCGCCGCCCCCCCCCCCCTGCCAGGTGCGGGGGAGGGTGTGGGATCGGCTGTCCGTATCAGTTCACTAGGCACCAACAATTTGATTACAAAATAAAACATAGAACAAATACGGACGCCCAGTCCTCACAGAGAAACCTTAGATCGACTTTGACTTAGGATGCACTAGGCACCTCATAGACGACCTAATGGAATCGGTAGCCCCGGATAGACCCAGGACTGAACAAACAAATGATACATATATCAAAGAATTATAGTCATAACATGCACTGAACAACAGACATACAATGGTTAAATTGCACAAAGCTCTAACAGATAGCCACAACTAACACCCCAACGATCCTGTACAAATATATCATCACCTGCACACACTTACTTGCAACATAAGTCAACAAGATTCAACGAACGTTGTTGGTGAGTTGTAACTACCATCATCACATTAACAGTTTTCAAATACATATGCTTGTTATGAATTATCAGATCGCACCCAAGGTCAACACTCAGATACTCTACGGGCATGTTGCGCGTAGCCGTACACCCTCTGCGAGTAGATTTTAATTTCAACATATTAGTACATATTCCCCATAATAAATTAATATAGGATCCGGGTGAATATGGATCGTTAAACTATAACGGCCGCTATAATCCCTTATATGTCTAGTGGTCTCAACCTTAATGACCAGAAAGTCTCTAATGACCCACACAGGGCATTCCGACTCACAGTGTTCGACAAAATATTTATAACAAATATAACAGATACCTCAGAACATAAGTAGTATATCAAACAGTTAAATAACATGAGGGAATTCAGAGGACTCACAGATCTTCGAAATACAAAGTCATACGGATAGGATTGCGTATAATCCACAGATGTCACAGATGCAATGCCTAGACAAGGCTTAACGTCAAGTTAAGCTCGGAGAATCCAATGACCTAAACAAGTATAGGTACATTTAAATTTAACACAATAATAATACTGGTTAGGCTCGGTTGTGCTCCGTGCCTTAAACGATACGATGTGTTCGTAGATTAAGGTCCCGATACGATTGGATGTCCCAATACAATCGTATGGCCTAAACCCGAATACTTTCGTATTAATCAGATAATTTCTATTAAAACAGATTGGACCCGATACGGTGGTATGCTTAACGATCTCACTACAACCGTATGGCCTAATTTAACTGATACACGAGTATTATTATAACACTCAAATCTCGAACGGTTATTGTTCCACGAATCCTTATATTGTTACAGAAAATCATAATATATAGATACATGAATATAAATATTTGTTTACAAATATAATACAATGCTTTGCTTCACAATAACCGTTCCTCACATATCGAATATACGATATAATTAGTATGATACAATACAGGGAACACGGTATACCTCCGGTCGGAACGCAGACTCGAACCCGGTCAACCAAAAAACGCTAAACATCTCTGATTTCAACGAAAGAGTAGTCCATTCCAAGTAGAATTTCGCCATGAACAATAATCCATGCTCGGTTTTCTGGTTTGACCTCGTATGACCCTTCAAAAAAGTTGACCAGATTCGTCACGGGTTTGACCCGGTTGTCTTTCTTTGACTTTCTTGACCCGAAACCAAAATTTATGAATAAGTAGTCTATCCCGGAATATTTTTCGTCACGAACAATACTGTAAGCTCGGTTTTTAAATTTGATATCGTTTGACCAATCAAAAATAGTTACCAGATTCGTTTACTAAGTCGACTCGGTTGACTCGGTGTCGAGTTGACTCATTTTTAACAAAACTCTCATCCAAACACCCCAAATCATCTCTACATCCCTTTTCAAGCCAAACATCACCTCATCATCATCATTAGAGCCATTTCCGGCGGCCGGAGGCCATGGCCGCTGCCGGTCGAGCTACCACCGTCGCGAAACCACCACAATCATCATCATAACATCACCACACAATTCAGATCTGTACATGCACGAATAGATCTGGGTCTTAGGATGAACAAAATTAGAAAACCAAAAGAATGTGAGGGTTAAAACCCTTACCGTCGCTACCGCCGGAAAACTCAAAGAGGGGCGGCGCCGTCGCCGCCGCTGGGCTAAACCCTAGCCGCATCCACGGCTGTCACCGCTTTTGGTGGTGTTCGAGATCAGCTACAGCGTCGGGAATCATGGTCAAGGAAAGGAGGAGAGGAGGAGGTCGCCACCACCGTCGTCGCTAGGGTGGACCACAGCCGCCGCCGCCACCGGAAGAGAGGCAACGACGTCGCTGCTGTTGCTCGCATCAGAGAGAGGGAGAGTCGAACTGGGAGAGAGTGCTGCGAGATGGTTGGAGGGAGGTCGCCGCCGCCGGCCATGGTCGGAGACCGGCCGGCCCTTGCCGTGGCTGCTGGTTTTTTTATCGGACAAGAGGGAAGAGGGGGAGGAGAGCCTTACGGCTCTTCTTTCTCTCTTTCTTTCTTTTACACACAATTGTGTTGTGTGTGTATGGATGTGCTAAGAAAAAAGATAAGTACATCATATGTTCTTTTAGAAACAAAATGTAGTACATTTTCGGTTAAACAAGTACAATACCGCGATCTCCGAACACGTTAAATATTGAATATCAAGTAAATAATTCGCAAAAAATCCCGAGTGACTGGAATATTATAAAAGCCACAAAAATATTCTTAGAATACTTAAAATGACAGATTATATATAATCTTATAAATATTCAATCGAACGGGCGGTATAAAGCGCGTATCTAACACGAATCTCGTTTATCTCCGTTTCGCGAACCGAATATATTTCCATGACTGTAAATCTCAGTAAACACTTAGAAAAATATTTATAACTTCACAGAGTCAGTAAAACCATCTCAAATAATTAAATGAGTCTTTTTTAGTTAAAACCGCGTAACAATCCCGTTTACCGATTTCATCGTTTCTCGCACCGATTCATACTGTTATCATTTCTAACGGTCAGAACTTCACTGATCAAGTATCTGGCAATACTAGATACCGTAATCTCATCTCAGTGACCCCTCTGTCACTGCTGATAACATAAGCGCGTTAAGTGTCGTTTAGCATTTCCGCACACACACTTCACTTGTAATCGTCTGAACTGACTTTGTAACATATATTAACATCTGTGTTAATATATCTATCATCATAACTCATCGACTCAACATATTTATGATAACGTGCGGTTATCCGGCACGTTAATCGATTAAACAACGTAATCTGCCAATTTTATCCAAACACAGCTTTTATCGATCCGCAGCACCTTGGATCTCATAACGAATTGTTAGAATATCTCTAACAACTTATCCGTACATCAAATACATGGATTGGACCATTAATGGGCCCTAGTTCTCTTAATGGGCCTAACGGGTCTAACTGGGCTTATCGAGTCTATTTCATTTAAATAAAAAAAATCCCAACGATTTACCAGAATTAACAAGGTGTTACATTCTCCCCTCCTTAAATGAATTTCGTCCCGAAATTCGCCCTACCTACCAGGACGGGGAGTATCCAAACGCTTATGGATCACATCACGCAAGATGTTCTCCTAGGGACATCTATCTCATTAGTGCCACCACGTGGCCCGTGATGTCTTCCTATGATGTTACTACCCAGTGGACTTACATGCCGTTAGCGTGGACTTACTATCACTTAATACTTGACAGTTCGTACTAATATTTCATTATGTGGTATTGGCTATCACTCGGTCTTGATACGACGTCCCGTATATCGTACTCTGATGCAACCAAAGGAAGTACGATTACCGTTTTAGTGATGATGCCACGAACGCCCGATATACCTTTAAGTGATTTCACTACCACACAGACTTAATTGCCACTCTATAGTGTTACCAAAAGGAAGTTCTCTGACATCAAACCATAGGAACCATCTGTCACTTCCCGATCATTATTCTTTTCCCATCACCCCCCTTGGTGAAACATGCAGAATTAACCAGCTTCACCTTCGTAGGTTTACTGATAATCTAATCTAGTAACTGAATCTTATAGCTACGACAAGTCATCAATTGGACGAGTCAATCTCATTCACATATTCTCCGAAGAGAAGTGGCAGGATTTCATGCTAAGGAAACGATTCAAAACATATACCCTATCACAGGGAATGTTGTGGCCTTATTGGAATGCGCACATTCAATAATCACGGCCATGGGTCCTATCGCATCGAACCTTATATGCGTCTTAACGCAAAGGTCACTTTTATACACATAGAGGGACCTAACTTAGGTCTATAACATAAGTTGTGTAGCACAAATACACAACAGAATACACGTAATGATTCCGTGTTAAGATTTTGCAATTGGTTCCGTACCATACGGACCGACATGCCAACTTCACAGTATCTTGGTCACACCAAGCTACTCATAGCTTAATATTACAATTCCATTAATGGAAACACAGAAGATTCCTCTTAACTAAAAGTCAATCACATGGACTCACCAATTCGATCCGATCTATCAAGATCACCAGTTCCCAAGGATACTTAAAGCGCTTGTCAAAGGTCCTCATCATTACGATAATCGCAATATTCAAAGATAATCAAATATACAAATACTATAACCGCATGTGGTTTTCGGGATCCAGCAAGTAGTCTATACTACTAATCAATTTCAAGATGCTCACACTCATATCCCACCACGGTTTCGGGTTAATCGGTTATCAAGATACTCAAATTTTTAAGTAAAGTACATAATCTGACTTCACCATTAATGGAGACACAAGATGTCTTCCACAAATTCAATCTTTCCTTATAATCAAACCGGCTACACTTGCCAAGGGCATCATACACCTCGCTAGATTGAACCGTTATAGACGATTAATCATCTCAAGCTTGAAGGATCTAATTACAACAAGTCGTGCATCACAATATACAACCTGACATCGAACATAAATGCCTCGTAGTTGGTCCCAAATGCACCAACTATCGTGCCGATTCCATAGCTTACAAAGCTACTCATAGTTAATTTTGTGTGTCCCTCTTTGAAACACAATATTTTTGCTCACATGATTGATATACACGTACCGAACTTTACCCGTACATACCTATACAATGTTTGCTTCACAAAAGACAATACGTCTTGCTCAGAATATCTAGTCACGACCACACGAAACCAGAAGAGATTATTAGGGTAACTAGTGGAACACAACATAACTTTACGTCAAACATCCCCTACTCTTAAATCATCATAAATCCTGGTCTGATTGTTCGGGCAATATAAATGTATAAATCTAAATAAAGTTTGTCTCTCCCCTCCTTTGCGCAAAGCAAAGGGTTAAAATGTATATATATCCATGGTACGTGTTAAGTATATCAATCTCACGAACTCATAAGTTCAATCTAGTCCACCGGGACAAACATGTCATTACCCTACACTCTCTAGAGTGTCATCTCTAATCTCCTTTTGACATGTGTCAATGGTTCAGGGTAAATACTCACATGGAGTATCACATTTTTCCTAGTTACCAGTCTATTTTCTCTAACAGACTTATGTCATAGCCGTCAACACTAGCTCATACCTTTCTACAATGGAATTCACAACCACAAAAGGTCTCTACATTTCATATGTACATAGTCTAGGCCAATGAGTTCTTTACTCTGAATGCAGGGTTCAATCCATTATAGGATATTCAAACCTTCCACGTATTCAACCACACACTTAGTTAAATGACCACATCTTCATAACTATAATCAATCAAATTTCACATTAAGTGAATCCATCGATCTATCTTTAGATCGTGTTCATAACCATCGCGGTTATACTTAATCACATCAATCTCGATGATGTATCCTTGCCATAGTAGTGGTAATTTTTCCGCATTTACCTGGCAGCTTAATCTATTTATTATATCTCAGACTTGGCATAAACGGGAGCATGCCAATCATCATAAACATGTGGTCTCTGTCACACCCCCAAAAATCCCACGCGCAACAACGCATCGCAGGGAGCGTGAAAAAGACAAACCAGGATCGAACACATTAGCCATACGAATAGTCTATATGCAATGTAAAAGTCAAACCAAAGTAAATGCGTTTTGAAATGCGGAAGCGTAAACGTAAAAAGTTGTAATCAATGTTCAAGCGCCAAAACAAGCACAAACCAAAAGATAATTAGTTTTGAAAAGTATTAAAGTCTAATATGCATGCATGACAATAATAATCTTTAAGTGGTGCATCCTAGCTCGTGGCAGACAATCCAGTTTAGCGACCTGAGAAATAACATGCTAAAGTGTCAACACAAAGGTTGGTGAGTTCACATGTCACACCCCCAAATAACCACTAACGGAGTTTATACCGTTAAGGGGTGCGAGCAAACCAGGACCACAACCATTTGTTACAAATACTAAACGAATCAGAGTAAAGTCCAAAACATTCATTTTCAAACAGTTTCAAAAGTTACGCAGCGGAATAAAAACAATAGTATCTTAGCACTAGCCACGTGCTTTACAAATCATTGTATCAAATCAAAAATCCCCAGTTAGTTTAATGAAAGTAAAAGTCTTCACGTGCCATGCCAACCTTCAATGGATACTCTTCAACGATCTGCAAAAGTGAAAACCACACAAGTGTCAACCTAACGGTTGGTGAGTTCACAGTGGGCATGTCATGCATTGGCCCGGTCTCATAATCATAATCGTGTCAACATATGTATTCGTGATATTTGTTTGTGAAAAGCAATGCTCAGTTATATACGCCAATTTATAAACATTCGTTATTTAGTAAAGTTATTGTCCGTAACAGAGTTATCAGGTATGTACTAGTCTTGTATAATTAAAGTGCTCAACCGATATCGCGGGTAGCTAATCCGTTGTTTCCATGCACTAAGGAAGTTTGTACCAAAGCTGACGATTAAGTATAGTAGAGGCAGAGCCTTCAGCCATTTTGTTTTGCGGACATTCGTCATCGCGGCTTTGCCTCCCCCGTGTCCTCTCGGGATCACGGTCAGATAGGCTGATATTGTACCTCCGTGCACCTCCAGTGCCACGAGGCGGAGTTTGTCAAACTCCAGTAGATCTACCCAACATCCCCTCGCTTTACAATTAATGGCACAATTAAGTTGAGGACTTTTTCAGTTAAAAAGGCAATCCTTAGAAATCATGTGATATCATGTGGTTTAGACTTTAACCTACACTAGCCATATTAAAACGGTTTTCATTTCAGAAAATAGTTTGTTAAGTTTCACAAGTGTTTCCCATAAAAACTTCAAGTTCATCAAGTAGATGCATAGCATTCTAAGTTTTCAGTTTCATCAAGTGGTACATAGCACTCGTAAAGTTGTCAGCATTGTTTTCCATTAAATTATTCAGTGTGTCCCAAACGGGCTCAGAGTAAACGGGTTAGTGACACTCACCTTTGGTTGCACTGCTACACTTGTTATATAATCCAAGTTTTGCTTAACGAAGACCTATGAACACGTTTAGGTCTTAAGTATTAGTTTTGTGTCTAATCTTTACTTAACGTCACTATGGCCCATAACATAGCACGTTGGAACTATGACTCGACATACAGACACACGACACCGATGGTTGATCATAAACAAGGGTTCATATATATCAGAAGTCAAAACATGTATCATCATAGCATAATCATGTAAGTCATGGCATAACATTCAAGCAAATTGCACAAGTTTGGATTCTGGTCTCAGTTTCGCTAGCAGTTTCGCTAGGCAGTTTCGCTGTGTGCACGGGCAGCACTTTCGCTAGGCAATAACCGATGACACAGTTTCGCCAGGCTAGTTTCGCTCGAAACTGTTGGCACAGTTTCGCTAGCCTAGTTTCGCCCGAAACTGGTTTGAACTTTCGTTCAGGGAATTTCGCTCGGTAGATTCGCTCGAGCTGGTCTGGTCGGTTTACCCGGCGACACTGCAGTTTCGCTGCATAGTGTCGCTGGATGAAGATATACATAGTTTCGCTGGACAGTTTCGCCCAGAGAACACGACAGTTTCGCTGGTCGCGAAAAACACATAAATCAGCCTAAAAAATCAATCTAACAGCTTCCATATTACATGCAATTCATTATCTAGAATACATAATCATTTACCAACATAAATCAGTAAGCTTTAACACCTTAAACATGCATTTTCATCATCAAATCACTAAAAACACATTTTAACCTAAAATGACCTAATCTAGCATAAATCTTCAACATGGATGGATTTCACACGTAAAGTTACTGACTTTATGATAGATCTAGCATTCCTAAGCATTCCTACAGAAGATCTAACAATATCATGAAGGTTTAAGCATGCTTTATGGAGAAATACATAGAAAACACATAAAAATGTCATAAAGGAAGGTTTTGTAAAACACAATACGGATCAAGCTAGTGCATTATTACGTTCGGATTCAAGCACACAAGGTAAATAAACTTCCGTATATAGATCACAGCTTGTTTACAGAGAGAAATACAGAGCACTCAGGTTACACCTTGAAAACACACACTTAAGAACGCGTAAACCTCACTCACACTCTCTGAATCAAACTGAAAACTATATATAGGGACTGATCCGGCGGACCAACTTACTAGCGTATCAAGTGGTCCGGCGTACCACTTGATCCGCCACTGATCCGCTGGATCTTACAAAACATAAACACATAACTTTACATACTCAAACTAACAAGACCTAGCACTAGACAACATAAAATGCTCTAACAGGTTTTGGGACTCACGATTCGATCAGGGAATCGAATGGATGTTGTCTTGAGGCTGAGATCTTGGTTTCTCTTGATAGTTTTCAGCTGACCAGATTCTCCAGAGAAGAGTGTGTGTGTTTTTGTGTAAATGAGGCAAATAGGAGAACTAGGGTTTATTAAGATTATTTATATCAGAGGCTAGTTTCGCTGGCAGTTTCGCTGGTCAGGCGAAACTAGCTCTGATCATGTGTTATCGAATAGCTCAGCTGACTACCGGGCGACACTATAGTTTCGCCCGTTAGTTTCGCTTGCTGCACAACTTAGACAATTTTCACAAAATCAAGGATTTACAATTTGTCATGCTATTCATAATATTAAATCATGCGTTTAAATCACATTGCACATAATGACAATAATAAATGAACACATAGCACATATGGACGGGTTCGGTGATCAACCAAAGGACGTGGACGTATTCGGTCTAGTTAAGTATTAGTTACTAAGTTAACACTTATAACGTAACTAACGGAAATGTCTAACGGAAGTAAACCTTGAAATTCTCGGATGTCACATCATCCCCTTGTAATTGGAATTTTCGTCCCGAAAATTATTCTTGCGTCGTAGCGTTTGCAGCCTCAGCTGTCTTCGCTGGGGAAAGAAAGCAAAAGTTTTAGGGTTGCCACATCCTCCTCCTGTTAAAGGAATTTTGGTCCCCAAAATTAAATTATACCTTGAGTTTCTGTGGACGTTTGCTCGAATAAGTGAGGATACTTTTTCTTCATCTGATCCTCTCATTCCCAAGTATATTCAGGTCCACGTTTTGAGTTCCATCGAACCTTGACGATCGGAATCTTGCTACGTTTGAGGGCTTTCTCCTCGCGTCCCATGATTTCTACCGGTTGCTCTATGAATCTCAAGTGTTCGTCAATTTCCAATTCCTCCAAAGGAATTATTTCTATGTCTTCAGCCAGACATTTCTTTAGGTTAGAAACGTGAAACACGTTGTGAACTCCATCGAGTTCTGCAGGGAGTTGTAATCGGTAGGCCACCGGGCCTACTTCCCCGATGATTTCAAATGGACCGATATAGCGAGGATTTAACTTTCCACGCTTTCCAAAGCGTATCACACCTTTCCAGGGAGATACCTTTAATAACACTTTGTCGCCTACCTCGAACTTCAAAGGTTTACGGCGTTTGTCGGCATAGCTCTTTTGTATGTCACATGCTGCGGCTATCCGTTTTCTGATTTGTATAATTCGTTCAGTTGTATCATGAATGAGCTCTGGTCCGGTGAGTCCCTTCTCACCCGTTTCGGCCCAACACACGGGCGATCTGCATTTTCTGCCATAAAGAGCTTCAAAAGGCGCTGCACCGATACTTGAATGATAACTGTTGTTGTAGGAGAACTCCACCAACGGAAGGTGAGCTTCCCAGTCTTTACCGAAGTCGAGAACGCAAGCTCGGAGCATGTCTTCTAAGGTCTGAATAGTTCTTTCCGTCTGACCATCGGTCTGCGGGTGATAGGCTGTGCTCATATCCAGTCTGGTTCCCAATGCTTCTTGCATAGATTGCCATAATCGGGAAGTAAATCGAGGATCTCTGTCAGAGATAATAGTCTTAGGCACTCCATGACGTGCCACAATCCGGTCGATATATAGTTTTGTCAACTTATCCATGTTGTTAGTTTCCTTCATCGGGATAAAATGTGCAGATTTGGTTAATCGATCAATGATGACCCAAATCGCATCCGGTCGATTTGATCGATGCGGTAATCCCGTTACAAAATCCATGGAGATATCCTCCCATTTCCATTCTGGGATCCTTGGTTGTTGCAATAGCCCAGAAGGCTTTTGGTATTCAATCTTCAGTCTTGAGCACGTTAAACACTTAGCCACATATCGCGCGATGTTGGCTTTCATATTCGGCCACCAATACAAACCCTTTAAATCTTGGTACATTTTATCCGATCCAGGGTGCACCGAATATCTTGATTTGTGAGCCTCGTCCATCACGAGCTCACGAAGATTTCCAAGTAAAGGAACCCAAATTCTGTCATTATAATACCTGAGTCCGTCGGACCTAATATCAGAGTTACCGTCTACACCACGCAGTGCTTCAGCTGCGAAGTTTTCTTCCTTTAGAGCTTCTTGTTGGGCATCGCGGATCCGATCCGGCAATCCCGTGTGAATGGTAAGTTGCAGCGCTCGTACTCGTCGAGGCTTTTCATACTCCTTCTGACTTAATGCATCAGCCACAACATTGGCTTTTCCCGGGTGATATTTGATTGCTAAGTCATAGTCATTCAGTAGCTCGACCCACCGTCGTTGTCGCATGTTGAGATCCTTCTGATTAAAGATGTGCTGTAAGCTTTTGTGATCGGTAAATATGGTGCACTTTGTTCCGTAGAGGTAATGTCTCCAAATCTTGAGTGCATGAACAACGGCTCCCATTTCCAAATCATGCGTTGTATAATTCTTCTCAGTATCCTTCAATTGCCTGGACCCGTAGGCAATCACTCTGTCCCGTTGCATCAACACACAACCGAGTCCTTGGATTGATGCATCATAGAAGACTACAAAGTCGTCAATCCCATCGGGTAACGCAAGGATTGGAGCCGAACATAACATATCTTTAAGAGTTTGAAACGCACGTTCTTCTTTTTCACCCCATCTATATTGCACTCCTTTGTGCGTTAAAGCCATCAAGGGTTGAGCCAATTGCGAGAAACCCTTGATGAATCTTCGATAGTATCCGGCAAGTCCCAAAAATTGTCGGATTTCGGTCGGTGCTCTTGGGGTAGGCCAATTCTTGATAGCTTCCACTTTAGCTGGGTCGACATGAATTCCGTTCTGATCAAAAATGTGTCTAAGAAACTGGACTTCGCGAATCCAAAAATCGCATTTCGAAAACTTGGCGTAAAGTTGTTCCTTGCGGAGCAATTCCAAGATAAGTCGCAGGTGCTCCTCGTGTTCTTCCTTTGTCTTGGAGTAGATCAAAATATCATCGATGAAAACTATCACAAACTTATCGAGGTACGGCTTGCACACTCGATTCATCAGATCCATAAATACGGCCGGTGCATTGGTTAGCCCAAACGGCATAACCAGGAATTCGTAGTGACCATACCGAGTTCTGAAAGCAGTCTTGGGGACATCCTCATCTCGAACGCGAAGCTGGTGATATCCAGATCGTAGATCAATCTTTGAGAAGTAACTTGAACCTTGTAGCTGGTCGAAGAGATCGTCGATTCGAGGAAGTGGATACCGATTCTTGATTGTAACCTTGTTAAGCTCTCGGTAGTCAATACACATTCGGAACGTTCCATCCTTCTTCTTAACAAACAATACCGGAGCTCCCCACGGAGACGAACTTGGACGAATAAATCCTTTGTCAAGTAACTCTTGAAGTTGTGAGGAGAGTTCGTTGAGTTCACTTACTGCCAAACGGTAAGGTGCACGTGCAATCGGAGACGCTCCAGGAACTAAGTCGATTCCAAAATCTACTTGTCGAAATGGAGGCAAACCAGGCAGATCATCAGGAAATACATCGTGGAAGTCGCGGACTATCGGGTAGTCGTCGATTCTGCGCTCGGGAAGTGTCGAATCGGTGACGTTTGCAAGAATCGCGAAGTGACCTTTGCGAAGGCACTTTTGAGCTTTGAGAAACGAAATAATACCAGTTACTGCTCCACCTTTTTCACCTTGGACCGTTAACACTTTTCCTCCTTCGAGTGGGATACGAACCACTTTTTCTTTACATAAGATTTCAGCTCGGTTCTCAGATAACCAATCCATTCCTACTATAACGTCAAAACTACCAATCGGAAAAGGCATAAGGTCGATTCCTAATGTATGGCCAGCTAGTTCTAACTTACAGTCCTTAACTATCTGAGTTGTATCATGAAGTTTACCATTAGCTAGCTCTACCACATACTTAGCGTCTAGGGCAATAGGTTTAGCATTAATCAACTTAGCAAATTTAGTGGAAATAAAGCTTCTTTCAGCACCAGAATCAAACAATACAGTAGAAAAGAAACCATTAAGGATGAATTTACCGTTAATCACGTTGGCATCATTGCGAGCTTCACCTTGACCCATAACGAAAGCTCTTCCCCTGCCATTTCCACCATTCCCGTTGCCATTACCTCCGCCATTACCATTTCCACCATAGTTTCCCTGATTACCATTCCCCTGTCTTCTCAACTGCGGGCAGTCCCTCTTTATGTGGCCTTGAGCACCACATTCATAGCAGTTCCCATTACCATTTCCTCTGGGAGCTTTATTGTTGTTACGGTTCTGACCATTGTTGTTACCATTGCCCCGGTTGTTCCCATAGTTGTTGTTGTGCCTTTGGCGGTTCTGTTGCTCAGGAAGAATTGCCCAACAGTCTTTTGCTTCATGGCTCCTCTTGCCACATCTTTCGCAGTTCAAACTTTTTCTGCAGGTACCGGTGTGATGCTTCCCACACTTGTTGCACTTGGGCAGGTTACCTTTGTAGTTACTTTGGCCATTTCCGCCCTGGTGATTGTTAACACTGTTGTTTCCAGATCTCTTGCTCTGACCCTGGGAGTTAAAGGATCTCCCCGTGTTGTTTCCAACACTCTGATTGTTCATTGAATTTTCAGGAGCTTCTCCTTCAGCATTTCTTTTGCCACTCAAGGCAGTCTTTTCAGAAACTCTTGCAGGTAGTGTACCCCTCTCAACTTCCTGATCAGTTAACTTGTGAGCCAGACGGATGGCTTGTTGCACAGTGATTGGGTTGCTGGCAGTCACCAAACTCTTGATTTGGGGTACGAGACCCTCCAGATAACGTTCAATGCGTTTGAATTCAGCATCAACCATGGACGGACACAGTACCGCGTACTCGTGGTAACGCGCAGTATACTCTTCGACTTCAGACCCAGACATCTTGGAGTTCAGAAATTCTCCTTCTAGCTTCTTGACTTGGTCCCGAGGGCAATACTCCTCCATGATCAGTTCCTTAAATGCTTCCCATTGCATATTATTAGCAGCGTTTACCCCAACCATTTGAATTTCAGCGTTCCACCAGGAGAGAGCAGCTCCTTCGAATGTACCAGTCGCAAATTTCACCTTGTTCTCAGCCGGGCAGTTACACATGGAGAAGACCTTTTCAGACTTCTCGATCCGCCTAAGGAGTCCCACCGCTCCTTCCTCGCCGGAGAACGTCATCGGCTTGTAGTCCATGAAAGTCTTAAATGTGCAGTGATGAACGTTTCCTGATGCAATTAATAGTTCGGGTTTCAAATTTAAACAGGTCAAAATATATATATCGCCTTGTGCCTTAACCGGCATAACAATTACCATGCGTGGCAATTGTAGCTTGCACGGCGGCCACGGCGGCTTGCACATGCTCGTTGATCATTGCTTGCAATTGTGCACGCGTCAGGTTGATGTTATTCCTTCCCGCTCTTCTAGACATTTTGCTGAACAGTTAAAGTAGCCAGTGTTCAGTAACAATTATATTCTATACATATCCCATAATATGTATAGTAGAAATTTTCCCGTTATCCCTCTATTAGTCCAGAAAAATTTTGTGCACAATCGAGGCGTCGTCGGAGAACGTCGTAAGTCGTAAGTACTATCGTCGAAAGTCGGCTTCCCCATAAAAGTCACCGTCGGCGTAGTCATCGTAGCAGAAATCAGGACGTCGCGTGTAGCATCGTTTCGTTGTCGCTTTCCCCCATAGTAGTGCGTGTATTATCGTTCGCATTTCGTATTTGTGTGTGAAATCTTCCTAAGGCTTTTCCGTTAGACTTCTTAGACACGGTCTATATATATATCTACATATATATATCTACATATGGAGTATTTACTTACACAGCAGAGCGAGTATCCCAGGTTGGCACGTAAAAGTTTTGTCTTGGGAATTTGTTCGTTCGTTTGTAACTACGGTTTCAAGTTGCAGTTTCCAAATCGTTTTTCAAAATGATTCCAGTTCTCTGCAACTTATGGCTCTGATACCAATCTGTCACACCCCCAAATAACCACTAACGGAGTTTATACCGTTAAGGGGTGCGAGCAAACCAGGACCACAACCATTTGTTACAAATACTAAACGAATCAGAGTAAAGTCCAAAACATTCATTTTCAAACAGTTTCAAAAGTTACGCAGCGGAATAAAAACAATAGTATCTTAGCACTAGCCACGTGCTTTACAAATCATTGTATCAAATCAAAAATCCCCAGTTAGTTTAATGAAAGTAAAAGTCTTCACGTGCCATGCCAACCTTCAATGGATACTCTTCAACGATCTGCAAAAGTGAAAACCACACAAGTGTCAACCTAACGGTTGGTGAGTTCACAGTGGGCATGTCATGCATTGGCCCGGTCTCATAATCATAATCGTGTCAACATATGTATTCGTGATATTTGTTTGTGAAAAGCAATGCTCAGTTATATACGCCAATTTATAAACATTCGTTATTTAGTAAAGTTATTGTCCGTAACAGAGTTATCAGGTATGTACTAGTCTTGTATAATTAAAGTGCTCAACCGATATCGCGGGTAGCTAATCCGTTGTTTCCATGCACTAAGGAAGTTTGTACCAAAGCTGACGATTAAGTATAGTAGAGGCAGAGCCTTCAGCCATTTTGTTTTGCGGACATTCGTCATCGCGGCTTTGCCTCCCCCGTGTCCTCTCGGGATCACGGTCAGATAGGCTGATATTATACCTCCGTGCACCTCCAGTGCCACGAGGCGGAGTTTGTCAAACTCCAGTAGATCTACCCAACATCCCCTCGCTTTACAATTAATGGCACAATTAAGTTGAGGACTTTTTCAGTTAAAAAGGCAATCCTTAGAAATCATGTGATATCATGTGGTTTAGACTTTAACCTACACTAGCCATATTAAAACGGTTTTCATTTCAGAAAATAGTTTGTTAAGTTTCACAAGTGTTTCCCATAAAACACTTCAAGTTCATCAAGTAGATGCATAGCATTCTAAGTTTTCAGTTTCATCAAGTGGTGCATAGCACTCGTAAAGTTGTCAGCATTGTTTTCCATTAAATTATTCAGTGTGTCCCAAACGGGCTCACAGTAAACGGGTTGGTGACACTCACCTTTGGTTGCACTGCTACACTTGTTATATAATCCAAGTTTTGCTTAACGAAGACCTATGAACACGTTTAGGTCTTAAGTATTAGTTTTGTGTCTAATCTTTACTTAACGTCACTATGGCCCATAACATAGCACGTTGGAACTATGACTCGACATACAGACACACGACACCGATGGTTGATCATAAACAAGGGTTCATATATATCAGAAGTCAAAACATGTATCATCATAGCATAATCATGTAAGTCATGGCATAACATTCAAGCAAATTGCACAAGTTTGGATTCTGGTCTCAGTTTCGCTAGCAGTTTCGCTAGGCAGTTTCGCTGTGTGCACGGGCAGCACTTTCGCTAGGCAATACCCGATGACACAGTTTCGCCAGGCTAGTTTCGCTCGAAACTGTTGGCACAGTTTCGCTAGCCTAGTTTCGCCCGAAACTGGTTTGAACTTTCGTTCAGGGAATTTCGCTCGGTAGATTCGCTCGAGCTGGTCTGGTCGGTTTACCCGGCGACACTGCAGTTTCGCTGCATAGTGTCGCTGGATGAAGATATACATAGTTTCGCTGGACAGTTTCGCCCAGAGAACACGACAGTTTCGCTAGTCGCGAAAAACACATAAATCAGCCTAAAAAATCAATCTAACAGCTTCCATATTACATGCAATTCATTATCTAGCATACATAATCATTTACCAACATAAATCAGTAAGCTTTAACACCTTAAACATGCATTTTCATCATCAAATCACTAAAAACACATTTTAACCTAAAATGACCTAATCTAGCATAAATCTTCAACATGGATGGATTTCACACGTAAAGTTACTGACTTTATGATAGATCTAGCATTCCTAAGCATTCCTACAGAAGATCTAACAATATCATGAAGGTTTAAGCATGCTTTATGGAGAAATACATAGAAAACACATAAAAATGTCATAAAGGAAGGTTTTGGGACTCACGATTCGATCAGGGAATCGAATGGATGTTGTCTTGAGGCTGAGATCTTGGTTTCTCTTGATAGTTTTCAGCTGACCAGATTCTCCAGAGAAGAGTGTGTGTGTTTTTGTGTAAATGAGGCAAATAGGAGAACTAGGGTTTATTAAGATTATTTATATCAGAGGCTAGTTTCGCTGGCAGTTTCGCTGGTCAGGCGAAACTAGCTCTGATCATGTGTTATCGAATAGCTCAGCTGACTACCGGGCGACACTATAGTTTCGCCCGTTAGTTTCGCTGGCTGCACAACTTAGACAATTTTCACAAAATCAAGGATTTACAATTTGTCATGTTATTCATAATATTAAATCATGCGTTTAAATCACATTGCACATAATGACAATAATAAATGAACACATAGCACATATGGACGGGTTCGGTGATCAACCAAAGGACGTGGACGTATTCGGTCTAGTTAAGTATTAGTTACTAAGTTAACACTTATAACGTAACTAACGGAAATGTCTAACGGAAGTAAACCTTGAAATTCTCGGATGTCACATCACAGGTTTAACAGTTCAGTAACATTTCAAGTTCAGTTTAAATTGACCGTTCAATAAAGTCAAGTTGTAAGAGCATAATCACTAATATATATCAAATAGCTAGCTAGGCTATTACATGAAACTTCGCACGTTGATGGTCACCGAAGCTAACAGTTTTTTATAGTTTGCCTTGTTGCGTTTAGGACGAATATAACACTCGTTCGATATCCAATCGTGCCAGAGCGACTGACCCGGGTGGGGTTTGTCAGACCCAGTAGTACTACAATATATTTCCCGCTATCGTCATTAATACTAATGGTACCATGAGAAGGACTTTGTTGTATCAGTGTGCTACAAGTACTTCAAGTAATATATAAAAGTCTAATTATCTCAGTTGTATAATTCATGCATGTTAATCTCCCCTAACATGATTAAAACAGTAAAATGGGGCCGTGAAACTCACCTTAGATTGCACAGCAAAGTTTCCCAAATAAACAGTTAATTCAAGTACCAAGAACGAGTCTTGTGAACGCAATCAATCACCTAACGAGCATTCAAGTATAAGTATGTGTTCTATAAACTATCAAGTCTAACGTAAACGATAAAAATGAAGGATCGTGAAGTTCGGAATAAGTTGAGGATGGCACGTGTGCCAAATCCGAGCGATTATCGAAATAACGCGAGAAATACAATATATAACTTTAATATATATTTTCTAAGTTTGAGGATATCAAAAATAAATACATATATAATATATATTTAACTAAATGTTCAAGTGACGTTAATAACAAAGTTTCAACAAGTTATAAATATATATATACATAAACATGTTAAATCCAATGATTTGAATATTTATTTTGAAAAGAAACAACAATTTATGGTGAATCATAACCCAAAACCGAGTATTTTGTGTTTCTAGTCAAAACGATGCTTTTTAATAGTTTCCTAAAACATTCTATGGTTTACACAAAATATCACTTCGTTTCAAGCCAACGTCATGTATATATATATTTATAATAATCTACACAATTTATATATATATTTCTCTTTTTAGGTAAACCCAAAGTTTTATATCAACATATATATATATATATATATATATATATGTTACACTATATATTTAATTTAAAATGACAAGTTAAACATGATTTACGAGGTGTAAATGTCCCAAATATATTTTTACGGGTTTTAGATATGATGGGAACAATTTTGATACAAAATCTAGGGCTCAAATGCGAGATAATAAAAAAACAGCAAACATGAGGGTCCTCAAGTTCGAACCCGCGACCTCCATGTCGCTATACAGAGGCCAAACCACTCGGCCAGCGCCCTGACTGTGTTACAGGTCCGATCAGTTTCTTTCTATACATAGTCCGCGACCTAGAAACAAATTGGAAAAGAAATGCAGACTTAAAAAGAGTGAGAACGGGACTCGAACCCGCGTCTCCTGCGTACCGGACAAACACCCAAACCATTGTGCCAGATTGGCGTCTGGTTTATATCCAGAACCGAAAATATATAACCCGTACCCGATTTACTTCATCTTCTTCATTCAAGAACTCTGGTAATCGGAACCCTAGCTCCGGTCACCGAAAATCGCGAAACACAAATAAAACGTGTAAAAATGAGCGACTAACACTCAGGGATAATTACCTCGAGTCGGAAATGAGAGATTGATACGATTTGATGAAGAAAACTTGGCAAACCCGAACAAGGCCCAAACCGAACTCCCCTCTTTTTGCACCGGTGGTTCTTTCTGGTTGCTCGGTGACAATCCGCGATCATAGGGGTTGGATTTGGGGGTCGGTTGGTGAAGTTTCTGGTCCGAATTCGATGATTTAAAGTGGTGCATTTTTTTTCTTGCGAAGTAAACATGGGCGAGAGAGGAGAAGAATATGAGAGGGAGGAAATGGGAATGGGTTGGAATAATTGATAGAGGGTCGAATTATTGCTATTGATTGAGGTTCGTAACTGGCCAATTTGAATCAGAGAGTTAATTGCGACTTCAATTTCTCAGAGGCGTATGGTCGTCGCCGGTTACGTCTGCCTTCACAACCCACTTTTTGTAAATGACAGCATTAGTCCCTCAAGAATTTAAAGGTGGGTGTATTGAGTTTAGACAATTACAGGAACTACCCCCACACTTTATTAAATAGAGTACAGTTTAGAAAAATAGCAGAAAGGGTCCCTCAAGTTATAAAATGATAATAGTGCTTGACGGAGATAACGGAAAGAGAGAAAAATCATAATGATTAAACGATGAATCTACGAAGAACGTCAAAATATATAGTTGTATAACATTTATAAGAAACATAAATCATAGGATAACAATCCCTAATTATCCATTTAAATTCTCATAAAATCATAGACTTTAAACCTATAACTTATATATATTTAAGTCACATAAAGTCATGAATAATAGCTTGTAATTAAATCATTAGGTTACAAAAAATCATAAATATGATTGAGATCATATATACATATGTGTATGTATTACTTAAAAGGATATATATATAAATATATCACGCAAAAGTAAAGTTTTAATTATTACATAAAATGACATAACGTCACATGAAATCATAATTTATGATTTACATAAAATCAAGAATGTCAAACGTCTAGACTTAAGTGCATGCTCGTATAGTGATGATTACACAAAACCCTAATTGCTAAAGTCAACGCAGATAAGCACATAAATGTTCACACAACATTTAATATGTTTTACGTTCAGTTAATGCCAGAAAATGACCTGAAAAGTCGGATTGTCACAGCCTCCATGCCTAACTTCCCAACTTTCTGACCCAGGTGCCATAAACCATTATGCCTAAGGTGTTTATATATAGGGCTTACCGCAGCTATCCCACCACACCTCGGACATAATGATAAATGCACCATTACCTAGTATGTGCACATTCTCATACACGTGTTGTAACCTTTGGGCAGCTGCCCTTCGGTAGCATACAAACAATACTCGCATATCTTAAACACATAGTTATTCTCGTATATTCTAGTATTTCCACCATTCTTACCTGGCTTTGTATAACTCTATATATCGCCATCAACAATTGGTTATATCAAAAACCTATCTTCAGCATTCCTGATAACGTTCCAAACATTTTTCATCCTTAGGTCACACTCTGTAGTAATTTTACTACTTGACCTTGCTATCTCGCACCACGACTCCTTTTCTGAATCATTGCACGAACCGACATCAAAATGTCTTTCGTAGAGTTAAATCTATCATGACAGTCGCTGTCAAGTTCCATAAACCCTATTGGTTTAAACAATAAATTTTAAAAAGAAGAATTCTAATTACGGACAATCCACGTCTCCGTCGGGAAGACTAGCCATATGGTTCTCTGCTAACCAATTAGCTCCAGGATTTCATCCGGATTTAGAATACAAGCACCAATGTCAGAAAACGCACAAAGTGAACGTCACATCTCTACGCTTGAGATCACGTGACAATTACTTGTGTGATAATTTTCCACGATGAACCAGACACTCACTTGTCTTAGCTTCCATACCTTTGCACTTTAACTATTACTCACACAAGGATGGAGACAGTATGAATCAAAATACCGTACATTAGGATAGAAGGAGGGTACTCTCACCGATGGTGCCACCAATGCCGAATAAAATTAATAAGATCAACCACAAATGGTCGTGCGGCTACTGGAAATCCCATCAGCTACACGAGGTTGATGGCACAATGTGATCAGATCACGAGTCGGATATGATCTCGAAGTAACAACTTTACACAAGAGATTTTTCAAAATGATCATTAGTACATATAATGTCGACCACATCGTAAGGAGGGGTAAGGAAGAATAAGAAGAATTTGTAGTCATCTGCTGCTGCCTCACATCTTGTCGTTGTTTGAATGAATTGTTGTTTCCTTTGCTTCGCCATGTTGAATAGAGATAATTAGCGTCGTCATGTCGTCGTTGATAGTTGTCCTCCGCTGAGCTTTGCTATGTCCTGAAAATCTTCATTACGTCCACCTTGATCGTTTAGGTCTTTAGTTGCAATCCACTTCATCTAATTACTCCCAGCCCATGAAGGCGAGAGTTCCTAGTTAGATAACTCCGATCATATGACGTGTCTTCACCCCTTTGTCTACAATCTTGCTGGCAACAACTCTCGACATCGATTGAAGAGATAACCGAAACGCTACATTAGCGAGAAACATACATGTAATATTGAAAAGGCAATAAAATATGCATCTATGACGTGGAACCAGTTTCCTTTTACGTTTCACGACGTCTCAAGGAACACGTTTATCAAAGTTGTGGCACTTTTCAGTCTCCCGGAATATCACATCGGGAGAACACAGAATCAGAATCAGTGCAGTATTATGACTACGAGTAAAAATCGAAAACATACGGAATCCTAAACGAATCCTATCATGCAGGAAAATGCTTAGACTCCTAAGTTTCCTCGATCTAAGTACATCATAAAATTTCGTACACGAATAAACATGGAGAAAACAATATGACAAAAGGAAGAAATCCAAGGGAAATGAAATCAACATGAATCACATGAACAGACGTTTCAAGATGAAGAATTAGCATAGGATTCAAACAAAGTAATACCGATGCACACTTAGGGTACCGTACCCTAATTCACACAAAGGACGATATGTCCTATCACACTTTTACACACAAAAGAAAAATGGAATACTTGGACACAAAATGGGAAGACTATCAGCATCCATGTGTCTGCTAGGGTTCGTCAAGTCTTGGTGTACCTGTGGGTAGCAATGGCAGTCTGCAGCCTGTAACTACTACCGACCTTACACTTTACCTTTGATATCTCCCTAACACACAAACTTCCGCCTAAGCCAGACACATAAACAAAATGAGATGACTATCAACATTCATATGCCTACTAGTGTTCGCCGAGTCTTAGTGCACCTGTGGGTAGAAATGACAGTTTGCAAGGCTGAAACTACCACCGACCTTACACTAAACCTCGATTACTCCCTAATACACAGACTTCCACCTAAGTCCTAGACTTAGCACGATGCTTAGTCCCAGAGTCCTTATAGCCTCAAGCTTAGGGGTTCTAAGAGACTACTAATCTGCTGGAACCTTTGGCTCTGATACAAACCTGTCACACCCCCCTCTGCCGCCCCCTGCCAGGTGCGGGGGAGGGTGTGGGACCGGTTGTCCGTATCAGTTCACTAGGCACCAATAATTTGATTACAAAATAAAACATAGAACAAATACGGACGTCCAGTCCTCGCAGAGAAACCTTAGATCGACTCTGACTGAGGATGCACTAGGCACCTCATAGACGACCTAATGGAATCGGTAGCCCCGGATAGACCCAGGACTGAACAAACAAATGATACATATATCAAAGAATTATAGTCATAACATTCACTGAACAACAGACGTACAATGGTTAAATTGCACAAAGCTCTAACAAATAGCCACAACTAACACCCCAACGATCCTGTACAAATATATCATCACCTGCACACACTTACCTGCAACATAGGTCAACACAGAGTCAACAACGAACGTTGTTGGTGAGTCGTAACTACCATCATCACATTAACAGTTTTCAAATACATATGCCTGTTATGAATTATCAGATCGCACCCAAGGTCAACACTCAGATACTCTACGGGCATGTTGCGCGTAGCCGTACACCCTCTGCGAGTAGATTTTAATTTCAACATATAAGTACATATTCCCCATAATAAATTAATATTAGAGGATCCGGGTGAATATGGATCGTTCAACTATAACGGCCGCTATAATCCCTTAGATGTCTAATGGTCTCAACCTTAATGACCAGAAAGTCTCTAATGACCCACACAGGGCATTCCGACTCACAGTGTTCGACAAGATATTCATAACAAATATAACAGATACCTCAGAACAGAAGTATTATATCAAACAGTTAAATAACATGAGGGAAGTCAGAGGACTCACAGATCTTCGAAATACAAAGTCATACGGATAGGATTGCGTACAATCCACAGATATCACAGATGCAATGCCTAGACAAGGCTTAACGTCAAGTTAAGCTCGGAGAATCCAATGACCTAAACAACTATAGGTACATTTAAATTTAACACAGTAATAATACTGGTCAGGCTCGGTTGTGCTCCGTGCCTTAAACGATACGATGTGTCCGTAGATTAAGGTCCTGATACGATTGGATGTCGCAATACATCGTATGGCCTAAACCCGATTACTTTCGTATTAATTAGATAATTTCTATTAAAACAGATTGGACCCGATACGGTGGTATGCTTAACGATCTCAATACAACCGTATGGCCTAATTTAACTGATACACGAGTATTATTGTAACACTCAAATCTCGAACGGTTATTGTTCCATGAATCCTTATATTGTTGCAGAAGATCATAATATATAAATACATGAATATAAATATCCATTTACAAATATAATACAATGCTTTGGTTCACAATAACCGTTCCTCACATATCGAATATACGATATAATTAGTATGATACAATACAAGGAACACGGTATACCTCCGGTCGGTACGCAGAATCAAACCCGGTCAACCGAAAAATGCTAAACATCTTTGATTCCAAATAGAATTTCGTCACGAACAATAATTCATGCTCGGTTTTCAGGTTTGACCTCGTTTGACCCTTCAAAAACGTTGACTATATTCGTCATGGGTTTGACCCAGTTGACTTTCTTTGACTTTCTTGACCCGAAACCAAAATTAATGAATAAGTAGTCTATCCCGCAAGATTTTTTTGTCACGAACAATACCGTAAGCTCGGTTTCCATTAAAAATAGTGACCAGATTCGTTTACTGAGTCGACTCGGTGTCGAGTTGACTCATTTCTAACAAAACTCTCATCCAATCACCCCAAATCATCTCTACATCCCTTTTCAAGCCAAACATCACCTCATCATCATCATTAGAGCCATTTCCGGCGGCCGGAGGCCATGTCCGCTGCCGGTCGAGCTACCACTGCCGCGAAACCACCACAATCATCATCATAACATCACCACACAATTCAGATCTGTACATGTATGAATAGATCGGGGTCTCAAGATGAACAAAATTAGAAAACCAAAAGAATGTGAGGGTTAAAACCCTTACCGTCGCTACCGCCGGAAAACTCAAAGAGGGGCGACGCCTTCGCCGTCGCTGGGGTAAACGCTAGCCACCTACGCGGCTATCACTGCTTCTGGTGGTGTTCGAGATCAGCTACAGCATCGGGAATCATGTTTGAGGAAAGGAGGAGAGAAGGAGGTCGCCGCCGCCGTCGTCGCTAGGCTGGACCACAGCCGTCGTCGCCACCGGAAGAGAGGCAGCGGAGCCGCTGCTGTTGCTCGCATCAGAGAGAGGGAGAGTCGAACTTCGAGAGAGTGCCGCGAGATGGTTGGAGGGAGGTCGCCGCCGCCGGCCATGGTCGGAGACCGGCCGACCCTTGCCGTGGCTGCCGGTTTTTTTTTTGTCGGACAAGAGCGAGGAGGGGGAGGAGAGCCTTACGGCTCTTCTTTCTCTCTTTCTTTATTTTACACACAAATGTGTTGTGTGTGTATGGATGTGCTAAGAAAAAAGATAAGTACATCATATGTACTTTTAAAAACAAAATGTAGTATATTTTCGGTTAAACAAGTATAATACCGCGATCTCCGAACACGTTAAATATTGAATATCAAGTAAATAATTCGCAATAAATCCCGAGTGACTGGAATATTATAAAATCCTCAAAAATATTCTTAGATTACTTAAAATGACAGATTATATATAATCTGATAAATATTCAATCGAACGGGCGGTATAAAGCGCGTATCTAACACGAATCTCGTTTATCTCCGTTTCGCGAACCGAATATATTTCCATGACTGTAAATCTCAGTAAACACTTAGAAAAATATTTATAACTTCACAGAGTCAGTAAAACCATCTCAAATAATTAAATGAGTCTTTTTCTGTTAAAACCGCGTAACAATCCCGATTTCATTGTTTCTCGCACCGATTCATACTGTTATCATTACTAACAGTCAGAACTTCACTGATCAAGTATTAGGCAATACCAGATACCCTAATCTCGTCTCAGTGACCCCTCTGTCACTGCTGATAACATAAGTGCGTTAAGTGTCATTTAGCATTTCCGCACACGCACTTCACTTGTAATCGTCTAAACTGACTTTCTAACATATATTAACATCCGTGTTAATATATCTATCATCATAACTCATCGACTCAACGTATTAATGATAACGTGCGGTTATCCGCCACTTTAATCGATTAAACAACGTAATCTGCCAATTTTATCCAAACACAGCTTTTATCGATCCGCAGCACCTTGGATCTCATAACGAATTATTAGAATGTCTCTAACAACTTATCTGGACATCAAATACATGGATTGGGCTGTTGATGGGCCCCAATTCTCTTAATGGGCCTAACGGGTCTAACTGGGCTTATGGAGTCCAGTTCATTTAAATAAAAAAAATTCCCCACGATTTACCAGAATTAAGAAGGTGTTACAAGATGGGTCGGGTTGTTCCCATCAACTAGTAGTTTGACTATTAATTTCTGAATTTTTGGATATTTTTGTGAACTAGTTACAAATTTATTTGAATTGAAATTACCATTTAATTTATTATGTTGTGTTCAGACGCTGTTAAATTCGTCGTGTTGTGTGTATGTATTAGGGTGATATAATGCATTAAATTCTTTGTCTCATTTGGATATTTGTGATTGAAAGGATAATGTCAGGACGTAGAAGCCGAAACCTTGCTAACCTAACTGCGGGTCAAATCAACACATTGGTGAACAACACGGTCAATGCTGCACTGGCAGCCTACCAACAACAAAACCCGGCGCAAAACCAAGGTAAGATTTTACCCCTCTATTAACATGCCAACTCATCGAGGATATGATGTAACAGGTACATCTATGTCCATGAATTGCAGGTGCAGGCACCAGCGCGCATAAGCAATTTATGGATGGGAAGCCACCCACATTTACCGGAGAGAATGGCGCAGTGGGGATGCTGTGTTGGGTTGAAAAGACAGAGTCTGTGTTTGCTGTATGGAACTGCCTCCAAGCAAACAAGGTGAAGTTCGCTGCTAGTACATTGGAGGGCCCGACTCTCACATGGTGGAACCTATAGTTACAGATGTTAGGAATGGCTAAAGCTAAAGCCATGACTTAGGATGATTTCAAAGCAACATTAACTGAGAAATAATGCCCAAGAGATGTACTTCAGAAGCTTGAACGAGAACTCCAGGATTTGAAGATGCAGGGGTCAGAAATTGAAGCCTACACTCGGCGCTATAATGAACTAGCAAACTTGTGCCCGAACTTGGTACAACCAGCATACAAGCAGATCGAGATTTATCTTGGTGGGTTAGCCCCACAAATCCAGGAAATGGCCGTCTCAAGTAACTCTACTACTATACAACAGGCCATCCGTATGGCCCATAAGCTAACTGAGACAGCTGTGAATCAGGGAATTCTGCCAAAAAGAGGTGCCTCTGCTAATGCATCAGAAAACAAAAGGAAAAGTGAAAACAGTGACTTGAAGTCTTCATCGTCTGAGCAACAACCGCACAAGCAAGGAAGACATGATCACAAAAATCAGGGTAACAATCAAAGTGGTTCTTGTTAGAACCTATTTGTTAGCAACACAAACTTATTTTTGTCTAATCATTGTAATTGATACTTGGTTTTGTAATTATCTTGTGATATGTACTTGGAGAACTTTGTGTAATTGTTAACGAACTTGTTATGCTTCTTAGCGTACTTGTTACTTATGCTCTTAACGGACTTGATTTACTCTTAGCGTACTTGTATGAATGTTATCTTAGCGGACTTGTTTATTCCTAGCGTACTTGTTTGCTTGGAGTATTTGTTAATGTTCCTAGCGTACTTCATTTGTTAGTAACGAACTTGTTAGCGTATTTGTTTATGTTAGCGAACTTGTTAATGCTTAGCGTACTAGTTAGCGGACTTGTTTATGCTTAGCGCACTTACTAGCGTACTTGTTAGTGCTTAGCGAACTTGTTAGCGGACTAGTCAATACTTAGCGTACTTTTTAGCGGACTAGATAATACCTAGCGTACTTGTTAGCGGACTTATTGATATCTAGCGAACTTGATATAATGCTTAGCGAACTTCTTTTACTGTTAGGATATTTTGTTGAATTCTAGGTTATGATTGTGTCGTGTCAAACATTCTCCTTGTCTCCATCACACTAGTAGTATAAATACTACTTGGAAAAACCCTATTGAGCACGCATCAAGGTTTGCCTACTGAAGAGAGCCTCCTGTGTGTGTGTTCTTGGTGTTAGTGTGTGTTTTTGAGTTTTAGAGATCACCCATGGGTGATCGTTGAGGCGAATCCAGCCCAAATCGACCATCACACATGATTTCCGCACTTGTGTGATGAATCGTATGAGAACAAGATGCTCAAATATGGTCCTGACAATTGGTATCAGAGCCAGGTTCTTCATTATTTTGAAGTTTTTCTCAAAATGAAGAAAATCTCATATGAGTTGTCGATTTTGGATGGATTTGATTGTTGTTTGAGTTGATTCTTGGTAGAAATCACTCAACAAACTCAATGGTGTACTCAGATTTCTGCAAAACTCAAGTTTTATGGTCCGATTTTCGGATTTGGCTATGAACAGTTCGTATTTTACATACTCCTGTTCTTGATAAATTTTTTCAAAATTGTTTTTCTGTTGATTATATGTTAAAATTGATGATTTTCGAGCTTTATTCTATAAAAAAACGAACCTAATGGCACTGATTTCTCTCAATAACATCAAGTATTGAAGATTTTAGAGCTCAAAAGTGGTGATTTTTGGTGTTCTTCACATAAACTCACTATTTCATCGATTTAGGTCATTTAGAGTAGTTTTTGGAACTCGTGACAGTTGAGTAATCTATTCCTACATGAATTTCGAAACTATTGATGATCTTAAACATTGATTTTGTCAACATTGATTTTTTAAGTTTGAAATTGCTCAAGAACAAGCTGTTCAAATTTTGGCTAAGTCTGGAAATTTGACTTTTCAAAGTTTTTGCTTAAATCTCAGTTTCTAATGACTAATGATGTTTAATATTGTTGGTCTTGTAGGATTTGGGTATTTTCAAGCAACTTTCTACTTTGCAAGCAAGTGAACCGATTGCGACTCGTTCGACCCGTTTGCATCCTCTGTCTCGAAATTGACTTGTGTTGATCACTTCAACATGTCTGATCACTTCAACATGTCTGATCACTTCACTCCCGCTACTCAAGGCAAGAATAGGCCTCCTAAACTCATGGGGGTAAGTGATTTCGATGAATGGAAGGCGAAGTTCCTGTCTTTCTTGGAATTCGTTGACTTTGACTTGTTGACTTCTGTAGTCGAAGGTCCTGCTGTGTTTGAAGTGGAAGAGGCTACCATTGCTAGCACTACAGCTGCTGTTGTTGCCGGTGCTGATCCTCCTCCAAAGAAGATGATTCCCAAACCGAGAAACAAATTGGAAGCTGCTGAAAAGGTTCAATTGAAAACTGACATGCGTGCACTTGGTTGCATTAAGATGGCTATCAATGATGAGTTGCAATACCAATTTCGTGCTGCCACTTCGGCTCATGAAATCTGGGTAGGGTTGGAAAAGAAGTATGAGGGCAACCCGGCTACTAAGGAAAGAAGATTGGATAAGATCAAGTTGGCGTTCAACACGTTCTCTCATAATCAAGGCGAATCATTTGAAACTCATGTTAATCGCTTCTGTCGCATAATTACTGAGATGACTACAAAGAACATCTGACCTGATAACAGCTCAATCATCAAGAAGGTCCTTCATTCCTTTCCTCAAGGCTTCGCTTCATATGTGACTTACTTGATCGACAGTAATGATCTTTCTACTGCCGACTATATGGATATGATCGACAAGGTTCGTGAGTATGAAGTTCGAGCCGTTGAGCGCAACGGGAAGTCTCTCATGGGTGTGGTTACTGTGAGAAGTTCTTCAACTGCTCCAAATGCTGCGTTCATTGCTCCTGACCTAGATAATAAGTTCCAGTTCTCTGTTCCTGCAAGTCTTAGCCCACATGTCTCTACTTCTGTTCCAGCTGCTCCTCCAACTGAAGCCGTCACTGCTCCCGTCACCGGTCAAACATCAAATGTGACTTTTGTGCAGCAATCTCCAACTGGTTACTTCGTTCAGCAATCGTCTCCTGCATCTCAACCAAACATGAGCATGGATTCCGACTTATGCAACGCTTTTCTGGCTTGCATGAACTCACAGATGTCCGGAAGTCTTGAGTCCATGACCGTCTGTCAAGAAGACCTTGACCAAGTTTCTGCTGATGATCTCGAAGAGATCGACATTAAATGGCAAATGGGCATGATAGCTGCTCGAACTCGAAAATTCTTCAAGAAGACTGGTAGAAAGCTTTTTCAAGCTCCCTCAAGCACCAACATCGGCTTTGACAAGTCAAAAGTGCAATGTTACAACTGTCAAGAAATGGGTCATTTTGCACGTGAATGTCCTAAGCCAAGGACGTGGAATGGGCAATCCAATTTAGGAGGAAGTAACCAAACTCATCAAAAGCAGGGTGGTGGTGTTACCCAATCTTATCAGAAGCAGGGCAGTTCGTCATTCCATAAGCCACAGAGCACCAGCTCGAATGTCTCTCAACGTGGATCGTCATCTTCTCAACAATCACAAAGATCGGATGAAAGCAACAAGGTGCTGGTATCGCTTGAAGATTCCAACTATAACTGGACCTCCTCGTCTCAAACTCCGTCTTCTAGCCAGGCAAACTATGCTTTTGTAGTGAAAGCAAATGATGGAGAGATAGATGCGTCTAACACAATGGACCCTCTCTTTCCAACCAACTTCTGCTTAATGGCTGGAATTGATGAATTGATTGAAGACAATGCTCAAGTGAATGGAACCGTTTCTAAGGTGAGCTCATCTGAAGTTGAATCTGAGGCAAGTAAGAGGCTTGTGGAACTCCAACGCGAAACCATCCCTGATGAGGTAAAATCTGCTTTATGTTCTGATAAATGTATTGAGGCTGTAGCTCGCTATCGCGCTTACAACCTTGAATTGGTCGGTAAGGCGAAAGAGAGTGAGAGCCAAGTTGAGAAATTGTTAGAAAATGAGAAAGACTTTTTGATTAAAATCAAGTCTTTACAAGATGACATTGAGGTCATGAAGCATACGGAAACAACTCTAACTATACAAATAACAGATCTTTTGGAAAAACTAACTTCTCTGAGGACGAGTTATGCTCAGGCTCGAGAAACCATTGATTTGTTAAAACTCAATCCGGCAAATCTGAGTAACATGGTTAGCCGTGATATTTTTGGTAGACTTAAAACTGGACTTGGTTTGACAAGGGAAATTGATGATAGTGCGGCCGAGCATCCGCTTAACCATAACTATTATAAAGTTCCTGAGTTAACCAAGATTAACTGAAAGTGTCATTTAAAGTTCATTAATCCTGAGTTGGTTCCAAATGCTTTCGAAATTCAAAAGATGGAAGATCAGCTCTCTACCCACTCGTGTGGATCTGATCTCCTACCAACCGATGTCGCACTTCACTTTGAGGGAGTTAATTCTGATTTTTTAAAAGATGTTGATACAAGTTTTTCTGAGACTCTGACAAAAGAGACAGCTGAACATGAATTTCTTGATTTGTTGAAAACATCTGCCGTGGATGGTCAGTCGTTTTTGTTTGACGACAACTACGAGATTTTAAAACCCACTGTTGCTCCAAAACGAGCAAAGACCACACGAAGGCGTAAGCCTAGGCAGAATTCCAAAAAGGGATTCATTGATTAGTCTGATGTAAATGAGGATGAGTTCAATCGTGCATTTGCTGAAATGGCACTAAAACATGGTAAGACTGTTATGCACACTCAAGCTGGTCTTGTGATCACCGATGGTAAGGTGAAGTCTTTATCAAGTGCCTCAACTGAAACCCTCTCTACATCAACACCACATGCTGGGAAATCTCCTCAATCAAGCAAATTAAAAGATGTTGTTGAAAGTTCTGCTCCCATTGGATCTGTTGACTCCAAAGTTGTAATGGTTAAGAATGTCAAACCAAAGATGAAGGGTGTTGCAAAAGTAACGGGTACAACCTCCTCTCCAACTGTCGAGTCTGCATTGATCATGGTAGAGCCCTCTGCTCCGATAACAGAAAGTGTTGAACCTGTTGTTGTTGAAAAGAAGAAAAGAACAAGAAGAAGGAAGAAGAAGGTTGTTTCTAATGATGAGAAGACTCCTGAAGTTTCATCTGTTGAGCCATCATCTGTGGCTCCCATAGCAAAATCTGATGTTTCTGTTGTTCAAATTGCACCATCTGTGCAAAACATTTGTGCTGTCTGTGGAAACCCTCATCATGATGCAAGTGTCTGTATTTACAATCAAGGGTACAATGCTTATGGTAATGCACCAATGCCACCTGTGCACTATTTCGAGCAACAAGCAACTGATGGTCAGAGCACTCACCTCCACTCGAGAAACTACGGTAATTGCAGTGAAGACTTTATAGATCTGCGGGATGATTCTATGTTCCAATAGTCTTATCCCAACCAACCGTACATTCCGAGTCAAGCCCCATATCTACCACAAGGCTTAGGGGGAAGTCTGTACTCAAGTCAGCCTCACATCAGACAACAACCAAGGATGAATGCACCAGGATTGACTCCATTCAGGCCATGGAACCCAAGGCCAAGACCCGGTTTTATTCCAAGGCCATTTCCGTCTCAAAGGCCTATGAGAGCTCCAAGACCTACAACCTCTTTCGTTCCATCTTCAGTTATTTCATCCGCACCATCGTCTTCATCCGCACCATCTTTGTCAACTGTGAAGAAACCGGTTGTCAAGAAGACCCTAGGTCAAAATGACCGGGGTCCCTCCTCTAACTAATCATTTTATTTACTTGTGCAGGGACGTACCCGGAAAGCTGTAAACACATGGTACATGGACATCGGGTGCTCCAGGCACATGACAGGGAATAAGGACTTGCTGTATGATGTTAAATCAATATCTAATGGTGGTTCTGTTGCCTTTGGGGGAGATGTGTATGGCGGAAGAATAATTGGAAACGGTCTTTTAACCAACGGAGAAATTTCATTTGATAAGGTAAACCTGGTATCGAATCTGAAGTTCAACCTACTTAGTGTGTCGCAAATCTGCGATAACCAAATGCCAATGGTGTTCAACGATCGTGAGTGTCTAATTCTGAAGCTTGGTCTCAAGATTCCTGAAGATCAGATCTTGTTTCGTGCACAACGAAGAGGAAACTTGTATGCATTGGATATGAAGGAAGCAAAGCCTGAAAGTTCCATCGCATGTTTTCTAGTAAAGGCATCGGAAGAAGACTCAACCATATGGCATCGGCGAATGGGTCACGTCAACTTTCGGAACATGAATCGACTCGTAAGAGGAAAACACGTTATTGGGCTACCGGAAAAGGAATTCGTGCATGTCGATAACTGTGTTGTGTGTTCGAAAGGGAAACAACATAAGACGTCTCATAAGCCGAAGCCACCTGGAAGAACGACAAAAATTCTTCAACAACTCCATCTCGATCTTTTCGGTCCAGTGAACATCTCGAGCTTAGGGGGAAAGTCTTATTGCCTCGTTGTTACTGACGACTACTCCAGATACTCGTGGGTGTTTTTCCTGAGAGAAAAATCTGAGACAGCTGAGATATTGAAGAATTTTGTTACTCACATTGAAAACGCCAGCAGAGAGCGGGTTCGGATAATCAGATCAGATAACGGAACGGAGTTCAAGAATCAAACATTTGAAACTTTTTGTAACTTGAAAGGCATCACTCGTCAGTTCAGTTCACCGTACACTCCACAACAAAATGGAGTTGCAGAACGAAAGAATAGAACAATCATCGAGTCTGCCAGAACCATGCTTGCTGATTCTAATCTTAAACTCTCTTTTTGGGCAGAAGCAGTGAACACTGCGTGCTATGTTCTGAATAGAACGCTCTTGGTTAAGCATGCTAACAAGACGCCGTTCGAACTGTTTTCAAAACAAAAACCTGTTTTAACAAGACTAAAACCGTTCGGATGTCCTTGCACTGTTCTTATACAGTCTGATCAGTTAGCCAAGTTTGCCCCTCGGGCAGATGAAGGTTATTTTGTTGGATACTCTATGTCTTCAGCGGCGTATCGAGTATACAACAAAAGAACTCAAGTGATCATGGAGTCGTGCAATGTTAATTTTAACGAGCACACTCGGATCCCTAGAGAACCTGATTTAGATAGCATGTATGACCTTGACTCTCTTTCTTCTACATTTAATATTGTTGATTCTGGTGTTTCAGGAAATACTATCTCGGATGTTGATGCTAGTGAAGAAGACTTTCCGACTTTTGACACCTTTGCTCCTGTTTCTTCATCGATTTTGGGAACTATCTACTCAGCAGACCCTCCTAATCTAACATGGGGAAATCAGTCGAGTGAATCAATAAATCATTCCGGAGAATCATCTTCATCAGCTACTCCTGATGAAACAGCAGTTCCAGTGCCACATCCAGTTTTTGTAGAAACAGAACCTACACCTGCAGCTGTTCAGGGGGAAACCAATGTGGAAACTGCTCCTGAAGATCATGTTTCTGATTCAGATGTTGAAGCTGAAATTGAAACCGGTGAGGTCCCAGGAAATGATTTGCAAATTGGGAACCTTGAATCTACCATCGAAGACACCGTTGTTGAAGAATCAAGGATTCATAAAAGTCATCCAACAAGCCAGATCATAGGCCCCGTAGACAAAAGGGTCACCCGGAGTCAAATTGAACATGTTAACTCGTGTTTATTCTCATGCTTCATATCTCAAGAAGAACCAAATTCAGTTGTTGCTGCTCTCAAAGATGATAATTGGATTGAAGCTATGCAAGCAGAGTTACTTCAGTTCAAACTGCTCAATGTTTGGCATCTTGTTGAAGCTCCTAAGGGTATTGAACCCATACCAGTCAAGTGGATTTTCAAGAACAAGCGAGACGACCGTGGTATAATCATAAGAAACAAAGCTCGATTGGTGGTGAAAGGATACTTGCAAGAAGACGGCATTGATTATGACGAATTCTATGCACCTGTCGCGCGTCTAGAAGCCATTCGGATTTTCTTAGCTTATGCTACGTCGATGAACATCACGGTTTACCAACTTGATGTCAAGACTGCATTTCTTTATGGCGAGCTGGATGAGGACGTGTATGTACAGCAACCTCCCGGGTTTGTGAACAAGTCATTTCCAAACAAATGTTACAAACTTGATAGGGCCCTTTATGGTCTACACCAAGCCCCGAGGAAGTGGTACGAGACCTTGTCAACATATCTGCTGGAAAATGGATACAAGAGGGGTATCATTGATCATACTCTTTTCATTCGACACGTCGAGAAGGATATGCTCTTAGTTCAAGTTTACGTTGACGACATCATTTTTGGGTCGACGAACGAGAATTTGTGTCATGCTTTTGAGGACTTGATGAAGAAAAGGTTTGAGATGAGCGCCATGGGTAAATTAACCTTTTTCCTAGGAATTCAAGTGAAGCAGTCGCCAGATGGCATACTGATCAGCCAGGGGAAATATGTTAAATAAATTCTGAAGAAGTTCGGTTTTCACGACTCTAAGGGATTCTCTACACCAGTGGAAACTCGTCACAGACTGAATACTGATGCTCATGGTATCTCAATGGATGAACACTTATATCGTTCGATGATCGGGTCCTTGATGTATTTGACGGCAAGTCGTCCCGATATCATGTTTGGAGTCTGCCTTTGTTCAAGATTTCAGATGTAACATCCCGAGTTTTGTAATAAATTGGGTGTTTAATTCTAATTATGATTTACTTGGGGTTTAGAGTAATAAGCGGGTTTAGAAGGTTAACCGGGTTATTTAATGGGGATTCTTAGTTAAAAAGTTAACTTTACTAATAGATGTTAAAACTAAAGGAAAGTTGGAGGATTAATTGTGTAAATGAGGGTTTTGTCTAAATTTTATAAAACATGATATTAGAGGGACCATAGCTGAAAATTTAAGAGGAGAAAACAAGTCTGGGATTAACCCAGACTCATAAGTCGCGACAGAGAGAGAGAGGGAGGGGGTATAGCCCTAGTTCTTGAAGAATCTCCAAATTGAAGGTGAAAGAGGGGCTAACTAGGAAGGAGGAAGCTGAATTCGGGTTTAGGAGGCCCCCTATACCTCAATTCCATCTTTATTTCTTGAGTTCTTGACCAAGTAAGGGAATTCTAGATGTAGGTGATTTTATGGATTTGAATCAAAGGTCAAATTGTTGCATGAAATCTGTGGTAAATGTGTTTGTGAGTTGAGTTGATGCTTGATTCCATCTTGCATGATTGATTATACGCATGTTTAGTAGAAATTAGGTTGGGTGAAGCCCCCACCTCATAGAATTCGAAATTTATGGTGAATGGGTGATTTGGGTTGGTTAGTTGAGCTCCATGTATGCAAGTAGACTCGTTATGAGCAATTGATTTAGTATAAAAGCTGAATTTTATGTTGTGTAGTAATTTATGGGTGGAATGAAAGCATGTAAGCTTCTAAAATTGTAGAACACTATGTATGCATATAAGGTGTTTGATGAAATGCTTGAATGAAGTTGATTATGTCTATGAGCTGAATTTTTATGAATTAAGTAGTGATGGAGTGTAGAATGTATGCATGATGAATGTGGAATTGAGGAATTTAATCAATGATTTGGTTATAGGTGAAGCTAGTGGAAGTGAAAATCATCATCGTGAAGGCAAGGCTAAATCCTAAAGGTAACACGTAGCGGTTAGTTATGTATATGTACTTATATGCCATGAATTGTGGAGTGTTCACTGGATGACAATGGCTATTGACCTAGTATCTAGTGAACACCAAGTACCTAGAGCATTGTTGTTGCGGAATGAGGGACTTGGTAGGCAAATGACCAAGTTGGGAAAGAAGTGGTGTATGACCCTCCTTGGGTCGAGCAGTAGAGTTGTGACGATGTGAGTAATTGTGAAGTTACAATTCTCCAACCGTCACCACAAGAAAGATTAAGCGGCTTGGCACAACATATGTGTGTGTCAAGATATGTGTATGATGAGAAATTGTAGGTGGAGGCGTGTATTAGGGCCTGGAATGTGATAAATGCCTTAACGGGTCAACGGGTCGGTGTGGGTGCTAGTTGAATTTGATTTCGTAGTAAATTTGTGATTTTTACGAAAATGCATTATAACCATAGATGATAGTTTATGAGGAGTTTCTTATGTTAAAAATGATGTTATGATAGGTGAAATTGCAACAAGGATGAAAATGCTGAAAATTTGGATAAGTATGGGAAAACTGGCCTGGAGCCCTGGAAACCAGGCTCCAGGCGTATCGCCTGGAAGGACAGAGGCTCCAAGTGATACGCTTGGAGCATGCTGTCCGGATTTTTATGTTGTTTCCTGTTTTCAATTGATGTTTAAGCTTGATTGCTGTTATGTACCATCAATACTAACGTGCTATTAGTGTTCTTGGCAGGTAATCGGTAGTTGACGGGTCGGGATCGAATCGAAGACTTTTGGAACCGAACATCATGTATTTTGGGACTTAAGCTTATATGCTTGTAATGGTTAATGTTAGCAAGTAAACTATCAAGTAGTTAACGGCGTTAAACGCTTGATCTTTTGTAAATGTGGCTTATGTGTTAAATGATGGTCTAAGTATAAAACGAAATTTTCTAACTCTGATTTTACATGGCGTGTAATTCGGTGAAATGGGATTGGGGCCTTACAAGTTGGTATCAGAGCCACGGTTTGAGGGATTCAAGTGTCATGGGGGCACTTGAACTCAAACCAAGTGCTTATGATGGGGAAAGATGTTCGGTTCAAGGTTCGATCTCCTGACCCGGTAAGTGATTTAAATTATATGTTGTGATATTGAACGATGAAATGTGCCGTATGGATCATTTTAAATGGTTAAGCTGAAATTTTTAGTGATTGAAAAGCGGAAGTATGTGATGATGATGCTAACCTATTGTAAACTTTCAGTTTACTATGGCGGATGAAAACAACCCAGCTGGGGCTCTTACAGAGCCCATGATTGCAGAAGTTAAGAAGCTTATCTCAGACGAAATTGAGACCTCGGTGGAAACAGTGGTCCGGGCCCATGTGGGTCAAATGGAAAATGCCTTGATGGAGGCATTGGAAAAGAAGCTGGAATCGATGAGGAATGATCTTATGGCGGAAGGAAGCGGGAAGAAGGATAAGGGGAGGTGTACTTACAAAGATTTCATGGCATCTAAGCCTCCCCTATACACTAGTGAGGCGGATCCGATAGCCTGTTATCGATGGCTAGCGGAAATTGATGTGGTATTTGAGCGGAGTCACTGTGAGTCGGAGGATCAAGTGATGTTTGCAACCGGTCAACTCCGGTCGCATGCGAAGGACTGGTGGGATATGACACGGGAGGAAAAAGGGAAGGAGGCCATCAGGGCCGTGAATTGGGAAGAGTTCAAAGCAGTGTTTTCACTATATCATAGCCCCGAGTCCGAAACGAACAAATTACAAGAGGAGTTGATGCAGTTTCGTCAAGAGAAGGGTCAACCGATTGGGGAAGTAATCAGTTACTTCCTGGATCGAGTGAAATTCTGTAAAGAGTTGTTGAGAACAGAGAGGCAGAGGATCTTCAAGTTTAACAACATGCTGAATGCTGACTTTAGGGAGTTCATTAATGCTTCCCAATGTGCAACTCTCGAGGAGCTAATCAATGCTTGTCGAGAGAGAGTTGGAACTGAAAAAGCAGGTGGAAAGAGGCGAGAAGCGGGGAGTAGAAAGCAGTTCTACCCCAAACAAGAAGCCAAGGGTGAATGAATCACCCAAGAAAGCTGAAAACAAAAAGAGTGGGTTATCTGATTGCCCACATTGTGGGAGAGCTCATAAGGGGGAATGTTTCTTTTCAACAAAGCAGTGTTATGGTTGTGGAAAGACGGGGCATAGTATAGCACAATGTCCTAGTCCGGCTCGGGTATGTTTTGGATGCGGAAAGACGGGCCATAAAAAGAGCGACTGCCCAAACCCGAGTGCGGGGGCGGGTCAAAGCGGAGTGAAGCCAGATATTCCTCGAGCGAGAGGAAGATCTTATCAGCTGACTGTGGAGGAGGGAAAGGTGGATCCAGGGGTAGTGACAGGTATCTTTCTTGTCAATTCTATCCCTGCATATGTATTGTTTGATACGGGGGCGAGTAGGTCATTTGTTTCTTATGATTTTACCCGCCAACCTTCTTTTGTTATTAACAAGCTGTCTGTGCCCTTAGAAGTAGAAATAGCAGATAACAAGAGTGTCTTGGTCTTTGATGTGTATCGTGATTGTAAAATCTCTATAGAAGATGAAGAGTACCCTATTGATTTAATACCAATGATGATGGGAGAATTCAAGGTGATAGTGGGAATGGATTGGTTATCTAAATACCAAGCCAATGTGGTGTGTAACCGCAAGGTGATTGAATTAATATCGCCGAGCGGGAAGCGGGTTGTTGTTCAAGGAGAAAGAAAGAATGTGATCACGTTGTGTTCAGTAATGGAGGCAAGGAAATACATCCAGCACGGGTGTAAATCCTATCTAGCATATGTGGTGGATACCGAACGCGAGAATAATAAAGCAGAAGCAGTACCCGTTGTGCAAGAATTCTTAGATGTTTTTCCTGAAGACCTTCCAGGTATACCACCGGATAGGGATGTGGAATTTCGGATCGATTTGGTACCTGGGGCAAAGCCGGTGGCACGAGCTCCATATCGGCTAGCCCCTACAGAGATGCAAGAATTGATGAAGCAACTGCAGGAATTGCTTGATAAGGGATTTATTCGGCCAAGTGTATCCCCTTGGGGTGCACCGGTGTTATTTGTGAAGAAGAAAGACGGTAGTCTAAGGATGTGCATAGACTACCGTGAGCTGAATAAGCTGACCGTGAAGAACAAATATCCCTTGCCCCGAATCGATGATCTGTTTGACCAGTTACAAGGGGCGAGTTGGTTCTCCAAGATCGATTTAAGATCAGGGTACCATCAGCTGAGGGTGAGAGAGGAGGATGTCCCAAAGACAGCTATTCGAACGCGGTATGGGTATTACGAGTTCCTAGTCATGTCCTTCGGATTGACTAATGCACCGGCGGCTTTCATGGACCTCATGAACCGCATGTGTAAGCCGATGTTGGATCGATCCGTTATTGTGTTTATTGATGACATTTTGGTATATTCGTGGAGCGAGGAAGAGCATGCCCAGCACTTGTGTGAGGTGTTGGAAACTCTAAGGCGGGAGAAACTCTACGCGAAGTTCTCAAAGTGTGCCTTTTGGTTACGGGAGGTACAATTTTTGGGACATGTGGTGAATGCTAAAGGGGTATTAGTAGACCCTGCCAAGGTCGAAGCAGTAGCGGGATGGAGAACACTTAAGAACCCGACTGAAATCCGGAGTTTCTTAGGATTGGCAGGCTACTATAGGAGATTTATTCAAGACTTCTCCAAAATAGCCTTGCCATTGACTCGACTTACAAGGAAGGATGTGAAATTTGAATGGGTGAAAAACAAGAAGAGTCTTTCCGGACCTTAAAGGAAAAGTTAACTCATGCTCTCGTGTTAGCTTTACCCGATGGGACAGAGGATTTGGTGATATATTCAGATGCGTCATACCTCGGCTTGGGGTGTGTACTTATGCAGCGGGGTAGAGTGATAGCCTATGCTTCGAGGCAATTGAAGAGCAATGAGGTTAATTATCCAACTCATGATCTTGAGTTGGCAGCGGTGGTGTTCGCCTTGAAAATTTGGCGGCATTATTTATATGGCATTCCGTGCACCCTCTATACTGATCACAAAAGCTTGAAATATTTGTTTGATCAGAAGGAGTTAAATATGAGGCAGCGAAGGTGGTTAGAGCTGATTAAAGATTATGATTGCGAGATTCATTATCATCCGGGCAAGGCTAATGTGGTGGCAGATGCCTTAAGCAGAAAAGGAGACTACACTCCTATTAAGGTGAAATCGATGAAGCTGGTTATAACCTCAAGTATTCTTGATTCAATCAAGAAAGCACAAGAGGAACCGGTGAAAGAAGAAAATTGGAAGAAAGAGCGGATAAAGGGGGCGGTGAAAGACTTGGTCCACGAGGACAATGGTCTTAAATATCGATTTGAACGGATATGGATTCCTAACACTTGCGGGGTGAAAGAGTTGCTCTTAGACGAGGCTCATAAATCGCGGTACTCAATCCATCCGGGAGCCACGAAAATGTACCATGATCTAAAACGCGAGTATTGGTGGCCGGGCATGAAACGGGATATAGTAAAATATGTGGAGAAATGTTTGACTTGTCTTCAAGTCAAAGCTGAACATCAGAAGCCGTATGGTAAGCTGCAACCACTCGAGATACCGGACTGGAAATGGGAGCATATCACGATGGATTTGCTCACAAAGTTGCCAAAAACGAGGAGAAATTTCGATGTTATTTGGGTGATAGTGGACCGACTTACTAAAAGTGCACACTTCTTGCCTATTAGTGAGTCGTATTCATCTGAGGGAATGGCGAATGTCTACGTGGAAGAGATTGTCTCGAGACACGGAGTTCCGGTGTCAATCGTGTCGGATAGGGACACCCGCTTCACGTCTAAATTCTGGCGGGAATTTCAGGAATGTATGGGTACTCGGTTATTATTTAGTACCGCATACCATCCTCAAACTGATGGGCAAAGTGAGAGAACAATCCAAACACTCGAGGATATGCTGCGAGCGTGTGTGTTGGATTTTGCAGGAAGTTGGGACACTCATTTACCCTTGGTGGAATTCTCATACAATAATAGCTATCATGCTAGTATTGGAATGTCCCCATATGAGGCCCTTTATGGGCGGAAGTGTAGAACACCGTTGTGTTGGGGTGAAGTGGGTCAAAGGGAGTTGGCCCATAAGGATGTGGTCAAGACTACTACTGAGAAGATTCACATCGTAAGAGCGCGTTTAAAGGCCGCCCAGGATCGACAAAAATCGTATGCAGATAAGAGGCGTAGATATATTGAATTTAAAGAGGGAGACCATGTGTTGCTAAAAGTGACGCCATGGAAAGGAATAACTAGATTCCGAAAGAGGGGAAAAGTAAGCCCACGATTCATCGGGCCTTTTAAAATCCTTGCTAAGGTGGGTCAAAATGCTTACCAATTGGAGTTACCTGAAGAATTGAGTGGAATCCATAGTACATTCCACGTGGCTAATCTGAGAAAATGTTTAGCTGATGAGGCTGCCAATGTGCCTTTGGATGACATCATGATTGATGACAAGCTGAATTATATGGAAAGGCCGATTGAAATTCTTGACCGCACAACCAAGCAATTGAGAAATAAAGTAATTGAGCAAGTAAAGGTGAAATGGGAGCATAGGAAGGGATCGGACACCACGTGGGAATCCGAGGAAGAGATGCGGAGATACTACCCCTACTTGTTCCGGTATGTACTTCTAGTTTCGGGGACGAAACTCCCTTTAAGGGGGTGGAGTTGTAACATCCCGAGTTTCGTAATAAATTGGGTGTTTAATTCTAATTATGATTTACTTGGGGTTTAGAGTAATAAGCGGGTTTAGAAGGTTAACCGGGTTATTTAATGGGGATTCTTAGTTAAAAAGTTATCTTTACTAATAGATGTTAAAACTAAAGGAAAGTTGTAGGATTAATTGTGTAAATGATGGTTTGGGCTAAATTTTATAAAACATGATATTAGAGGGACCATAGCTGAAAATTTAAGAGGAGAAAATAAGTCTGGGATTAACCCAGACTCATAAGTCGCGACAGAGAGAGAGAGGGAGGGGGTATAGCCCTAGTTCTTGAAGAATCTCCAAATTGAAGGTGAAAGAGGGGCTAACTAGGAAGGAGGAAGCTGAATTCGGGTTTAGGAGGCCCCCTATACCTCAATTCCATCTTTATTTCTTGAGTTCTTGACCAAGTAAGTGAATTCTAGATGTAGGTGATTTTATGGATTTGAATCAAAGGTCAAATTGTTGCATGAAATCTGTGGTAAATGTGTTTGTGAGTTGAGTTGATGCGTGATTCCATCTTGCATGATTGATTATACGCATGTTTAGTAGAAATTAGGTTGGGTGAAGCCCCCACCTCATAGAATTCGAAATTTATGGTGAATGGATGATTTAGGTTGGTTAGTTGAGCTCCATGTATGCAAGTAGACTCGTTATGAGCAATTGATTTAGTATAAAAGCTGAATTTTATGTTGTGTAGTAATTTATGGGTGGAATGAAAGCATGTAAGCTTCAAAAATTGTAGAACACTATGTATGCATATAAGGTGTTTGATGAAATGCTTGAATGAAGTTGATTATGTCTATGAGCTGAATTTTTATGAATTAAGTAGTGATGGAGTGTAGAATGTATGCATGATGAATGTGGAATTGAGGAACTTAATCAATGATTTGATTATAGGTGAAGCTAGTGGAAGTGCAAATCACCATCGTGAAGGCAAGGCTAAATCCTAAAGGCAACACGTAGCGGTTAGTTATGTATATGTACTTATATGCCATGAATTGTGGAGTGTTCACTAGATGACAATGGCTATTGACCTAGTATCTAGTGAACACCAAGTACCTAGAGAATTGTTGTTGCGGAATGAGGGACTTGGTAGGCAAATGACAAAGTTGGGAAAGAAGTGGTGTATGACCCTCCTTGGGTCGAGCAGTAGAGTTGTGACGATGTGAGTAATTGTGAAGTTACAATTCTCCAACCGTCACCACAAGAAAGACTGAGCGGCTTGGCACAACATATGTGTGTGTCAAGATATGTGTATGATGAGAAATTGCAGGTGGAGGCGTGTATTAGGGCCTGGAATGTGATAAATGCCTTAACGGGTCAACGGGTCGGTTTGGGTGCTAGTTGAATTTGATTTCGTAGTAAATTTGTGATTTTTACGGAAATGCATTATAACCATAGATGATAGTTTATGAGGAGTTTCTTTTGTTAAAAATGATGTTATGATAGGTGAAATTGCAACAAGGATGAAAATGCTGAAAATTTGGCTAAGTATGGGAAAACTGGCCTGGAGCCCTAAAAACCAGGCTCCAGGCGTATCGCCTGGAAGGACAGAGGCTCCAAGCGATACGCTTGGAGCATGCTGTCTGGATTTTTATGTTTTTTCCTATTTTCAATGGATGTTTAAGCTTGATTGCTGTTATGTGCCATCAATACTAACGTGCTATTAGTGTTCTTGGCAGGTAATCGGTAGTTGACGGGTCGGGATCGAATCGAAGACTTTTGGAACCGAACATCATGTATTTTGGGACTTAAGCTTATATGCTTGTAATGGTTAATGTTAGCAAGTAAACTATCAAGTAGTTAACGGCGTTAAACGCTTGATCTTTTGTAAATGTGGCTTGTGTGTTGAATGATGGTCTAAGTATAAAACGAAATTTTCTAACTCTGATTTTACATGGCGTGTAATTCGGTGAAATGGGATTGGGGCCTTACATCAGATCAAGCCAAAAGAATCTCATTTGACTGCGGTTAAGAGAATTTTTAGATACTTGAAGTCAAATCCCAACCGAGGGCTATGGTATCCTAAAGATTCTGCCTTCGATCTTAGAGCCTACTCAGATAGTGACTATGCTGGTTGTCAACTCGATCGGAAGTCTACAACGGGTGGAGCTCAGTTTTTGGGAAATCGACTCGTGTCATGGCAATGCAAGAAGCAGACTACGGTGTCCACTTCAACTGCTGAGGCCGAATACATCGCTACTGCATCATGCTGCTCTCAAGTTCTCTGGATTCAAAATCAATTGCTGGATTACGGTTTGAATTTCATGCGTACTCCTATTTATATTGATAAGTCTGCTGCTGTTTGTATTGTTAAAAATCCGATTCAGCACTCTAAGACTAAGCATATAGAGATTAGACATCATTTCATTAGGGAATGTGCTGAGAAGAATCTTATCACCTTAGTTCAGATTGACTCAGAAAATCAGTTAGCTGACCTTTTCACTAAGTCCTTTGACATGACTAGGTTCAACTTTCTGGTTACCTCTTTAGGAATGATCAATTTTGACTAGGACTAGAACTTCTTACCCTCTGATACGTTAGTGTCTTTCTCTCTAGGTTGCTTTCTTTTGTGAATTCTCTGTGAATATATCCTAAATCTTGCATTCCTCTCATTAAAAATCACCAAAAAGATTTTACGCTTCTTGTTTGTTTTACTTTTATCTATTTTTGATATCTGTCTTATTTGTATCTAATTTGCTGTATTTTTTTAACTCTTTTGACTCACTTGAGTCTGTTCCTATGTTGTTTGACTTATTTTGGCTAAGAAAAATATCTCTGTATGTTTGTGTCTCGAGTCAAAATGATTTATGACCTAAGGAATGTCTTTTTCTTTAAATTGCTTGTTTTTGTGTCTGTCTACCGTGCCTGCATCTGTGGAAGATAAAACCAAAAATAGTGTCAATTCAGTATCTGTTTTGTGTTTCTTTTTCTTCTATACGCTGTGCAGTAAAAATAGCAGAAAATACCAAAAACATTGAAAAAGCTAAATCCTTTGGTCTGTGGTCGGACAATATGTAAGGAACATGATATGATTCTGGTCTTGTTGGTCTAACCATAGGATATGATCCAATCGACCGGTAATTCTATCATTTGATGTGTTGGTAGGCTCAACATACTGAGAAGTAAACAAGTCTCTGTGATTACACATAAATTACAATGAGAAATGTGGACCACGGAAGTTTAAACAGTGGCATATTCTTTAAATTTGCCCTTCTCATTAGTACCAGTAAGAAAACTCTAATCACACATCCTTTGTTTCTTCAGTATTAAGTCGACTTATTTCAAAACCAACATATGAGACTCATCTGCTGAGGGAACTCTGACCTTGAGTCTCATCCATAAACAATGCTAAGACACATCTGCTGTGAGAAATCACTGACCTTGTGTTCTTACGCACCATTATTCCATAAAATAAAGTGAGAGGTCATCTGCTGAGGGAACTCTGACCTTGATGCTCTCACCCCGCCAAAAATGCATTCATCAATAGTCATGAAAGAAGGGTTATCATGATTTCATGACTATATCATTGAAATAAGTCACTTAACACTAAAGAAAAGGGGGAAAGATTACTTTTAAATGTGTGATTGAATCTGAAAAACTAATTGATGATTGGTAGAATACTGTTAACTTCCAAACTAATAAGGACCCCACAAAATATTTCTCTAAACTGGACTGAAAACATGATAAATAAATCACATGAGACAAGTTGAAAATTACCATGTATGAGCTTAAGTGGATAAACAATACCGACAATCTGACTTAGAGTACCGGTATCCGAAAGGTGATTTGAATTATAAGTGTTATTGATCACGTAATTGATCGGTATGATTCTGAACATGTCTGACCACGACCTTACAAAAATATGTGAATTCTCAAAGCCAATGTGCTTAAATTTCCAAGTTTGGTGGAAAATTGACCAACTTGTACTAAAACTAACTTGAAAGAAAATGAATTCTTGAGTTCGGGTGGAAAATTGACCCAATTCGGATAACTTTGGAAATTTTGAGTTCGGGTGGAATTTTGACCGATAAAAGTCAAAATTTAGGTACTAGGTGGGTCATCATCAAATTTGTTGAAATTAACTGGTAAATGTGTTTTAAATTCAAAATTTATCTTCCTGGTAGGTTACTGGTGGCAGGTATACAATTTCTTATGTCCTTTTAAGTTTAGTAGTTCAATTGTAAACTTTTATTGTTTGGTAAATCTTTTGGACTTAGAAAATTTTGTCTACTGTTTTGTGAAGTCCGCTAAGAACAAATTGTTCTTAGCGAACTTGTTTAAGTTTTGAGTCTTTTGTAAGTTGAGAAGTACGCTAAGTTGAAATGGTCCTTAGCGAACTTCTCCTTTGTTTTTGAAATTTTGTTTAAGTATTTGAGAAGTCCGCTAAGAAGGTTTTTGCCTTAGCGAACTTCTCCACTTACTTTCTTAGTTTACTAAGGTTAAAACTGTTCTTAGCGAACTTGTTTTTACCTTAGCCAACTTTTTTTTTACTTAGAAATTTTTTTCTTTCGTCTCAAGTTCTGTTTTGGCCTTAGCGTACTTGTTTTGCCTTAGCGAACTTCCTAGCTTAGCGAACTTCTTTAGGCTTAGCGTACTTGTTTAGCCTTAGCGAACTTCTTGGGTTAGCGAACTTCATCTAGGTTTAGCGTACTTCTTAATGGCCTTAGCGAACTTGTTTTAATTAAGTCTCTCTTTAGCGTACTTGTTCAGTTTGCTTACACTTAGCGAACTTGGAGCATATGTTTAGCGAACTTGTTTGGTTTTGAGATATTTCTCAAGTCCGCTAAACCTAACAGTATATAAAGGAGACTTACCACCTCTTCACCTTCACGCTTTCAAAATTCTCACTACCGCTCATACACACTTGAACCGGCGACGAGAAACCTCCACTGTTTGATCGAAACTCCTTCTTTCTCACACGAATCTGTTGATCTCACTGCGATTAGGGTTGATACGCTCACTCTACTTGCATTCACAGGTTCGGTTTTATGAATCATAGGTTGTTTTTGGTCACGGTGATCCTTAATGAGCCGTAGGACCGTTTTTTCTTATTGCTAGGGTTCTAATGTGATTGTTTGTTGATTAAACAGATTTGTGTTACCTCTTTCTTGTTCCTAATTACATTTGTGTCCAAGATTAAGGTATGTGAATCTAAACTCACAAATTTCTCTTTATACATTCAATGAAATTGTGTACAGGGGTGTGTGTGATTGAATATAAAGTTGAAATCTCTTATGTGTTTGTGTTCAAAAAGGTTCCTTTGAGATATTCATAACAGTTGGTTGTTAATGTGCACTGGTTAATCAGTTTAAACCCAAATTGGTTGTTTAGATTGACAAATCTGGAAATAGTAATCCTCTGTTAATTGAATACTTAGGAACTTTTTCACTTAAATTGTCAATTTTTTGGAATTTTACTTAGCTTGATAGAACTCAAAGTGGCTACTTTCAATTCAGTATAGTTAATTCAAATCTGTTTGTACTAGTATGCCTGTGAGTTTACCTCTAGCTGACTTGAAGTTTCAATTGGTTTTTATTTTATGATTGGATAGACTTAATGAATTCCACTTAGTGTTGAAATTATATAGTCTCCAATCAATTTCTAGTTACCTCCTTACTGATTATGTCTACTTTGATGAGACTTAAACTGATCTTGAATATCTACTGATTTTTGTTGATTAGCCTAGTCACACCTCAGTATGATAGATTAAGTTTAAATTTCTCAATTTTAAGCCTTTAAATCCTGGTTGCTTGAGTTACTCTGTGTTTTGCCAAAGATTTTGAGGTTTAACTTATTTTGTCTGATCTCATTAACAGAAACAGTTACTGTTGTGATTGATCAAGATCATCACATCTCTTCATTGTGATCTTAGCAAACATTAGATCCTCAAAGAGGTATGTTGTTCTAAATTTAAGCAATGTTGAGTCTAACTCAATCTTAGCTACACAGGGGCAATCTTTTACTTTATTTCAGTTAAATGAAGCCTACTTGATTTCTAAAGTTAAACTGCTTGATCCTAGCAGATTACTCACTGAGTCATTGAGAAATACACTGCATCTTATATTAGATCATAGTCTACCTTAGATCTTCAGAAAGGTATGTGTTTTTCAATTCATGCACTCATGCTATCAATCAGGTAGTGCATCATCTTATTCTATTGTTATGTTATTGTATGTCTCTCTCTGTGTAAATTGACATCCAATTGAGCCTAACACTGGTGGTTTAGACTGGTTAAGATCCACATGGGTCTGTAACAGGTCATAACTCAGGTGGAAGGATCTTGGATACAGTTAACACTAAGATAGACATAATTTGAATGTCTTGACCTAATTAAGTTAAATTGACCATCTTTGTGACTAATCGAGAGCATTTATACATAGGATGTGATCTATGACGCCTCTAAGGTTCATATGAACTATCTTAGGTATTTAAGCTCTGTATGAACACTCATTTGGTCATTTTGACTTTAATAAGTCAAATCCTGCATGAAATTGTTTTTATGTGACTTTTGTGATTTTATTAGCTTAAAAGTGAATTTGGTGATTTGGGTATGTGTTGGTTGATCCAGACATGCTTGTATTTGTGTGTTAGGATTAAATGTTACATATGATAGATCCATCTAATCTGTTAAGCTTACTCAATCACAGTTTGTCCTTTAAATGATCATATTGAAGCTGTTGACCCATTAAGACTTCTTACTTGCTTATAAGTGTTAACATGACTCTGTTGCATCTAGACAATCCTTGTTGATATATGTTTTATAGTCCTTGTTGTCATTTCTGAGAATAGTGAATCTGCATATGAGACCATTCTGGTCTTAGCGGACTTGATTCAGTCTTTAGCGTACTTCATGGTCTACTTAGCAAACTTCATTAGTTCTTAGCGTACTTGTTTGCTTTAGCGTACTTGTTTGCTTTAGCAGACTTGTTTCATTGCTTAGCGAACTTGTTGCTGTGTCTAGCGAACTTGTTCTCTCTTGGCGAACTTAATGAATCCTAGCGGACTTGTTGTTTCTGCTTAGAGGACTTGAGTCAATTCACTAAAATTGTTTAAATTTCTGATTTACTAGGATTGCTCTTAATGTTTGACATGTCACTGTTTCACTTATTACATGCATCTGATTGGTCTTTGATGTCTGTCTTACAATTAAAGTGCTCTTTTAACAAATTTGTTCCTTGTCTAAATCTTGAGACTTCAATAGAAGGAGTTCACAAGTTCGGGTGGAACCAAGTCACTATGTGACTTTCCCTAAACAGACTTGACAAATTGGGACAACATATACCTATAGGTGTTAATCCCAGTGTGCCAAGCCCTCCTTTGCTTGATATCTCAGATTGTTGTCGAGACCAAGTAGTAGATTTCTCATTGAGAATCTCCTTAACCCTCCAACAATTTCAAAATTAGTTGCTTTAATCTTCTTTTGGGTCTAGTTTCAATTCTCATGCAAAACATTCAATTTAAGTCAATGTTAATGGAGATTTAGATCTGGCTCCTTGATTTTCCAGATTTTATTTACTTCAGTCTAAACTGTTAAATTCTCCTGAAATACTTGCATTTGTTAATCATGACATTCCGGTTGCTTGTGATCATTTTGAAGTATATGCACTATATGAGTTAGTTTATGTCATTAATACTTAAATGAAAAGCTCTGTCACTATCACGGGTTAAGTGTGACAAGACATTCATCTAGTGTTGAATTAGATATAATCTTGTAACTCTATGTGTGCAGATGCCTCCCAGACAAGCTGCTGAAGCTTTAGAGTATGGTCGCCTGCACAACGGAAGGTGCATCTTTAACAAAAACTGGGAAGGTGCTGATGAGCAAGCTCTCGACCTATTGCTACAATCAAACTGGGCAACAGCCATGCAGATCAATCCTGTCATTTACAAGAGCATTATTGAAGCATTTTGGAATAATGCTGAATCTGCTGAGCTTGACGATGAATCAAGTGTAATAAGGTCAAAGATTCAAAATATTGATGTTGAAATCACGGAAGAAAAGATAAGAACTGTCCTGAACTTAGATGATGCTGACATGCCCAAGACCTTTACAAGGGCTCAGTGGTAAGCAACTCTTACAAGAATGGGATACTCTGGTGTTTTCCTCCCAGATGTCAGCAACAAGGTTCAGAAGACCTTATTCCCAACGAACTGGAAATTCATCATCAGCTTCTTCATATCCGCATTCGGTCACCGCAAGGCTGCTCCAGATGATTTCATTGAGAACACTACGTATGCCATTCATGGATTTGTCTCTGGTGAAGGCTTCAATCTTTCCCACCAACTGATGAAGTGGATGCTTTCTATCTTACATCCCACTGGAAGACAAAAGAAGTTCCTGATGTATCCACGTTTCGTTCAGGCAATCTTGAATCATTACTATCCAACCTTGGTAAAGCAAGGAGAGACCTTCTCAACCAGTTCGATGAACACTGGTTCTTACAGCAAGTACCACAAAGGCAAGTATCAAGGAAACGAGGTACCTTTCTTTCCTGAGATGATTGCTCGATTAGCTCCCGGTGATGCCGAAGGAGATGTCCACATGGGTGAAGCTGCAGTTGAAGCACAACCTGAACCTTCTGAAGTGGCTCAAGTTCATTCTACATTGGACTTGAATGCCCTAGCTATACCAGATTCTGCTATTGCTACTGAAGACCTTGGGAATCTCCAGGGTGATAATGTTGAAGCATCCGAGCATGCTGAACCGCCTAGTCTAGTGAATGTGTTATCTTCTGAAGCTGAGAAAGGTAATGACACTGATGATGAAGAATCTAGCTCCTCAAGCTCAGATGACACTCCTGACCAAGCTGAAGCAATTCATCCAAGGAAAAGGCAAAGGACTGGAGAATCTTCCAGGGCCTCGACAAATCTGACACCACAATCATCATCAGATGAAAGCTACAAGCCGACAAAGGATGATTTGGATGAAGAAGACTCTTCAGTCTCACTCGATCAGGTGGATCTTTCATATGATCTTGCAGCAGAGATTGAGAGTGCTCCTAAGTCTCCTCCTAAGTTAACCTTAAACAAGCTTACAATTGTTGCTGATGAGGGAAATCAATCGTCTGAGTTACTCACTGTAAGAGCTGTGAGAAGCAAGTCCTGCAAAGAAAAACTCCAAGTTAGAAGAAAACCCGGTTCCTCTAATGAATATGAAGTTGTTGGTCCTTCAAGCACTCCTCTAGATACAACTTTGGCTACTACTTCTGTCTCTCCATCTCCTAGCTGATAGGATCGACATGGATATGAGACCTCTTGATGTTATAGCTGAAGATGCTGCTGTCACCACTGACCCCGCAGGTACTGTCACTACAAGCCCTACAGTTTCAGAAGATGAAAAAGTATTGGAACTGCAAGCAGAGATTGTGAATCTTTAGAGTCAAAACGATCATCTCAACTGTTCTCTACAAGTGGCTAACCAGAAGATTGCTGATCAGTCACAAGTAATTGCTGAACAAGCTGCAGAAATCCAAAGACTCAAGGACTTATTAGCCAAATCCAATGAAGATAAACAGCTCAGTGACAAACCAGATGGAGATGATGCTGGTGATAATCAAGAAAGTGAGTTGCCGAAGGACCTGCCTCAAGCTAATCCAGAGACTGATGGTGACAATTCTCAAGATCCAAATTCTTCAACAACCATGCCTGTTGGCGAAGATGCTATTGGTGCTTATGACTCCTCGAGCCCACTACATGACAGTGATTTTGAGCTTGATGCTGATATGTTCACTGAAGGAGATGGACTGAACTCTTCGGACGACGATGAATCTTTCGTCAACAGTCTCCTTCATGATGAACCTGTAGATGATGCCTTGGAAGCAATCAAGAAGCTGGCTCCTGTGCCTGAAAACCTGAAACTTCCAAGATTTTCACAGGCCGCCAGGACACTTGCTATTGAGGGAACTCCTAATGTAGAGGCTGCTGATGCATCTAGTTCAGACCTTCAACTCTCTCTGGTGCCCTCTATTCTGACTACAACCGAAACATCCACTGCTCTTGTTCCAGTAACTGAAGGAGTCCGTCACATGCACGTTGACCCGGCCTTCTTAGATTTTGCAATGGCCAACTTCAGGGAATACTACGCAGAGAAGATCTACTCGAGAAGAAATTCTTGTGGAATTCTGATTGAGTCAATTGAAGATGATACCGGTGAAGTCACATATGAGGAACATCCATACACTGTAGATTTCGGAGATGAGGACGACATGAATGAGCTACAAGAACGTATGCATGTACTCATGAATGAAGCCAACCCTCTGAATTACATTGATTTAGATCAGATTGAGAGTGAAGATGATGAAATGGAACCTCTGTTTCCCACTCCAATCCAAGTGAAGAAGGAGGTGGATGACATATATGTACAGGTTTCACTTTCTGAACTATTGGAGTCCTCAGCTAAAGCTTCTGCACTAGATATAGCTCCCCATGTTCCAAGTGCTGTTCCTGCAGATGCAAATATCATCAACTTAGAATCCAGTGCTGCCCAAGATTCTGTGAGTCAAACTGTTCCTAAAGTTTCTACTGAGCAAAGCTTCCGCGATCAGATTTTTGAAGCCTCCTTTATACACTTCTCCTCTGAGTCTGAAGCTGAAGATGAACCAACTGTGACTGCGACTCAAGAGCCTGCGGTTATAGAACAACCTGGTCCTTCTACTGAGGATAGAGGAAAGAGAATTTTAACTCCAGAAGAACTTGCTGAAGAGCATAGTAGAAGGGAAGCTGAGAAAGAAAGATCTCGCAGAACACTCATTGATGAAGCTCTAAGTGAACAAAACAGACTTCGTGAAGAAAAGGCTGCAGCACTGAAGCGATATGAATCTAATCATCCTCCTGCTGTTATGTATGCAAAAGGATCGAGCACGTTGCCAGAACGTTCAGAAGCAATCAGAACAGATGAACCATTAATCCGCGTTGTCACAAATCTAGAGGGTACTGATGTTGATGCTGATGACAATTCTGTTACAGCCAACATGGTCAGAACTCTGATGAAAAACAACTTCTCTTTGAAATATCTGATGAGTTTAACTGAAGCTGAGTTGACCATGTTATACACCGACGAGGAGAGGTTGAATTCTCACCTGCCTCAAAATCAAACAGTTGAAGCACAATCTGAATTCTTAGCGGATATCTTTGCTGACACAGACAAGACTGTAGATTTCCTTCCTATCCGTGATCATCTCTCGGACCTCACCCTTGACATCGGCAATACTTTCATTCCTCCTCCAGAGAGCTCGTCTGTTGATCCTCCCGACTCTGAAGCTTACATTGTTTCCACTACCAACAGTATGAACTCTGAAGCACTCCGCAACTTCTGTAAGTTCAAAAACATTGACAAAAAGGCTTACTACAAGAAGAGACTACCTGGTCTCCGGAAGTTTGTGTGTGAGTATCGGAAGACAGAGCGGTTGGCAAAGTTGGAACAAAACAGAATTATTGAAGAGGAACGGGCTGAAGCTCTTAAGAGAAAAGATACTCCCCAAATCTATGACAAATGGGATAAGCTAACTCCTAACTTGAAGGCTATGCAATTATTTGCTGCCAAGAACCTGAGGAAGATGCCTAGCAACCCTAACGTCAATCATGGGATGAAGATCTTAGGATGGAAATATGATGAAGCCTTTGATGCTTTCATGGTGAAGAGGAGAAACGGCTTTGTCCAAATATTTGGAGACTTCAAAGCTCTTACTAGCTTATTCTCCTGGGAACTAAAACAGCTCAAGTACCTGGACCTAGTAAATCATACTAACCATCCAAAAGGTATAAGGGCTACTGCGTTGATCCAATCTGCTTATGATGATAAAAGATTCAATCAAAATCCAGAAGCAGAGAGAAAAGCTCAGTTGGTAGAAGAGAAGAGAAGGCTTCGTGCTCCTCACCGTGGAATGTTCAAGGATGTTGGAAAAGAAGTGAAGGCAAAGACTATCCCGGGAAACCAGAAGAATGCTCCTATGATAAGTTGGTATTATAACGGGATGACTCATGAGTTAGTGATTGAGAGAAGTGGTGCTGAAGTTATTAGATTATTTGCTGCTATAGAACTCCGTCTTCTCTCTCGATCATACTTGAAGATAATGTATTATGAGAAGATGCGGACAATACCTGTTCAGTTGAGACCCTATGAATGCTATGATGCCAACTACTTCTTAATATTCTTAAACTGGTGGTGTGAAAGGCTAGCTGGATTAGGTCGACTCACTCTATATTCTGAACTTCTGAGAAATGCAACTTGTTGGTTGATTGAAGAGCATGGCTCAAGTGTCATTCTTGATGGGGCAAGAAGATTGGTTGAGCTGAACAACTTTAATGACTTGAAAAAACTTGTATGACAAGATCTCTTTAGGTTGTATGACATGGGTATTCATGTACTCTCTGACAAAGACAGACCTGCAGCCAGAGAAAACTGGAGATTCCTGCTGAAGCTGACAGGTCAAGATGCTTGAAGCTCTCGAGTTTGCATTGCCAAAAAGGGTGGAATTGTTAGAACCTATTTGTTAGCAACACAAACTTATTTTTGTCTAATCATTGTAATTGATACTTGGTTTTGTATTTATCTTGTGATATGTACTTGGAGAACTTTGTGTAATTGTTAACGAACTTGTTATGCTTCTTAGCGTACTTTTTACTTATGCTCTTAACGGACTTGATTTACTCTTAGCGTACTTGTATGAATGTTATCTTAGCGGACTTGTTTATTCCTAGCGTACTTGTTTGCTTGGAGTATTTGTTGATGTTCCTAGCGTACTTCATTTATTAGTAACGAACTTGTTAGCGTATTTGTTTATGTTAGCGGACTTGTTAACGCTTAGCGTACTATTTAGCGGACTTGTTTATGCTTAGCGCACTTACTAGCGTACTTGTTAGTGCTTAGCGAACTTGTTAGCGGACTAGTCAATACTTAGCGTACTTGTTAGCGGACTAGATAATACCTAGCGTACTTGTTAGCGGACTTATTGATATCTAGCGAACTTGATATAATGCTTAGCGAACTTCTTTTACTATTAGGATATTTTGTTGAATTCTAGGTAATGAATGTGTCGTGTCAAACATTCTCCTTGTCTCCATCACACTAGTAGTATAAATACTACTTGGAAAAACCCTATTGAGCACGCATCAAGGTTTGCCTACTGAAGAGAGCCTCCTGTGCGTGTGTTCTTGGTGTTAGTGTGTGTTTTTTAGTTTTAGAGATCACCCATGGGTGATCGTTGAGGCGAATCCAACCCAAATCGACCATCACACATGATTTCCGCACTTGTGTGATGAATCGTATGAGAACAAGATGTTCAAATCCGGTCCTGACAGTTCTAGCAATCAAGGCAAGTACAATGGGAAGTACCCCAAATGTTACAAGTGTGGGTACCATCACTATGGTCAGTGCGAGAAGTTTCAATGCCTACGGTGCGGGAAAATAGGCCATGCCGCCAAAAATTGTCATGGAGAAATTCAGACAAATCAACAGCAAAAGGGGTGCTATCACTGTGGACAAGAAGGCCACATCAAACGAGACTGCCCACAATTGAAGCAGAATAACAACAGGGGTGGTGGTGGTGGTGCTAGGGGCAGAGCATTCACTATTGGCAAGGGAGATGCTAAGAACGATAACAATGTGGTAACTGGTAAGTTCCCTCTAAATAACCGCTTTGCTAATGTTCTTTTTTATTCGGGTGCCGATAAAAGTTTCATATCAAAAGACTTTAGTAAACTGCTAGGGATCGAACTAGTAGAATTAGAAACTGCTTATTTCATAGAATTAGCTGATGGAAAAATTGTGAGTGTAACACACATTTACAAGCAATGTAAGATAGAACTATCTGGCCATAGTTTCCATATCGACCTTATGATCACACCACTCAGAAGTTTTGATGTCGTCATCGGCATGGACTGGTTGTCTGAACACAACGCTGAGATCGTATGCAACAACAAAGTCGTCCGTATTCCACTTCCCAACGGGGAAGCCATATCTGTTCAAGGTGAAAGAAGTGGTACCGTCAAAGGAGTTATTTCCTTTATGAAGGCGCAGAATTGTCTGAGAAAGAAAAACTGCACAACATTCTTGGCACTAGTAACTGACAATGCTCGGGAAGAGAGAAAGGTAGAAGACATTCCTGTAGTACGTGATTTCCCTGATGTTTTTCCGGAGGACTTGCCTGGTCTTCCGCCCCATCGTCAAGTCGAGTTTGAAATCTCACTCGCCACCGGTGCAACGCCAATTGCTTGTGCTCCCTACATATTAGCCCCATCTGAGCTGAAAGAATTATCTACACAATTGAAGGAGCTTTTAGATAAAGGTTTCATTCGACCTAGCACATCGCCATGGGGAGCCCCTATGATTTTTGTGAAGAAGAAATATGGGACGTTCCGCATGTGCATAGATTACAGAGAATTAAACAAGGTCACTATCAATAATCGCTACCCTCTACCTCGCATAGACGACCTGTTCGATCAACTCCAAGGGTCGAGCTATTACTCAAAGATCGATTTAACGTACGGCTACCATCAACTGCGTGTGAAGGAGGAAGACATTTCCAAGACGGAATTTCACACAAGATACGGTCACTTTGAATTTCTGGTTATGCCATTTGGGCTAACTAACGCACCTGCTGTATTTATGGATCTCATGAATCGGGTGTGTAAACCGTACCTGGATAAGTTTGTCATCGTTTTTATTGATGACATTCTCATTTACTCGAAGAGCATGGAAGATCATGAGAAACACTTATAGGTGGTTTTGCAATTACTATGAGAGGAGGAATTATACGCAAAATTCTCTAAGTGTGATTTTTGGATTCGAGAGGTGCAATTCCTTGGCCATGTGGTTGACGAAAATGGAATCCATGTTGGTCCGGCAAAAATCGAGGCGATCAAAAACTGAGATACACCCAGGACTCCCACTGAGATTCGACAATTCTTGGGTTTAGCTGGTTATTGCAGGCGCTTCATAGAGGGATTTTCAAAAATTGCTCAGCCTCTTACAACGTTAACACAAAAAGGGGTCGTTTTTAAGTGGAATGACAAACATCAACATGCATTTCAATTGCTTAAGCAAAAGCTATGCAGTGCACCTATCTTATCCCTGCCAGAGGGGACAGAAGACTTCGTGGTGTACTGTGACGCATCCATCCAGGGTCTCGGTTGTGTATTGATGCAACGCGAGAAAGTTATTGCTTACGCTTCTTGACATTTAAAGGTACACGAGAAAAATTACACCACTCAGGATCTAGAGTTGGGAGTTGTGGTCTTCGCACTAAATATTTGGAGACACTATTTATATGGTACTAAATGCACAATTTATACGGATCATAAGAGCTTGCAGCACATTTTTGACCAGAAAGAACTTAACATGAGGTAGCGACGGTGGGTCGAGCTGTTAAACGATTATGAATGTGCGATAAAGTACCATCCGGGGAAGGCTAACGTGGTAGCCGATGCCCTAAGCATAAAAGAAAATGCCAAACAGAAGCGGGTTCGTGCATTGCAACTCACAATACACGCAGGGCTACCTGATCAGGTCTGCAACGCTCAGATCGAAGCATTAGAGGATGAAAACCGAGCAGCTGAATCGCTTCGTGGGATGGACAAACAGTTAGAAACTAAAGCAAATGGTGTAAGGTATTTCCAAGACCGGTTATGGGTTCCCTTCTTTGGAAATTTGCATAAGCTAGTAATAGACGAATCTCATAAATCTCGATACTCAATCCATCCTGGTGCATATAAGATGTACCATGATCTAAAGGTAGCTTACTGGTAGCCAAACATGAAAGCAGACATTGCCACCTATGTGAACAAGTGCTTGACGTGTTCCAAGGTTAAGGCTGAATATCAGAAGCCTTCGGGGTTACTTCAACAACCAATAATTCCCGAGTGGAAGTGGGAACACATATCAATGGACTTTATTACAAAGTTACCAAAGACCTCTAGTGGTTGTGACACTATCTGGGTGATCGTTGATCGCCTAACAAAGTCCACGCATTCTCTGGCCATCAAGGAAGAATACAAGACCGAGAAGCTCGCAAAAATTTATGTAAAGGAAATAGTTTCCAGGCACGGGGTGCCAATCTCCATTATCTCGGATCGGGATGCCCGATTTACCTTCCACTTATGGAGATCACTGCATAAAAGGTTGGGTACACGACTTCATATGAGCTCGGCATACCACCCTCAAACGGATGGAAAAAGTGAGCGAACTATTCAAACATTTGAGGACATGCTGAGAGCATGTGTTATAGATTTCGGGAACAGTTGGGAGACTCACTTACCCCTAGTGGAGTTCTCTTACAACAACAGCTACCACACGAGCATACAAGTAGCACCACTTGAGGCACTGTACGGGAGGAAGTGCCGATCACCTATCAGCTGGACGGAAGTTGGGGATAGCCAAATCACCGGTCCAGAACTGGTACTCGAGACATCAGAAAGGATCGTTCAGATCAGAAACCAGATGAAGGCGGCTAGGGACCGTCAAAAGAGTTACGCAGACAAAAGACGAAAACCACTTAAGGTTGAAGTTGGTGACAGAGTTCTTTTAAAAGTGTCACCTTGGAAGGGTGTCATTCGCTTTGGCAAACGTGGCAAACTGAACCCACGCTACATTGGACCATTCGAAATTGTCGCCGAAGTTGGCCCGGTAGCGTACGAACTAAACTTACCAGAGAAATTACACGGGGTGCACAACTTCTTTCATGTGTCAAACTTGAAGAGGTGTCTATCAGATGAAAGTCTAGTGGTACCACTTGACGAGATCCAAGTCAATGAACAATTGCGCTTCATTGAGATACCGGTTAAAATCATGGATCGTGAGGTCAAGAGGCTCAAACGAAGTAAGATCCCGATAGTTCGAGTTCGTTGGAACTCAAAACGTGGACCAGAGTTCACATGGGAACGTGAAGATCAAATGCGAAAGAAATACCCTCAACTCTTCGAAACCAAGCGGCGACCAGTAGAGGTACGAACTAAATTTCGGGTGGAAATTTTCTTCAACAAGGGGATGATGTGGCAACTAAAAGTTTTATTTTCTTTGTGTCTAGCGAACGAACAACGGACTTAATTTTCGAGACGAAAGTTCCTTCAACAAGGGGATGATGTGACACCCGGCAAATTCAGGTGATTTTTCTGGACGAACACGAACAATTATTTATTCGAACATACATGCATTCATACAAATAATAGGGCTATTAGATGCGTCATTAAGTCCGCAAATAAGCACACACACATGAGCGGTCAGTCCTGATTGTTGGTGACAACTTAACAAAACTCTAATTAAAAGAACGTAATTTATGCAACCTATGATTACATGATATTATTTGATATTACAGATAAATTCAGTTACGTGAGTTGATTTGCATGATTGTTTTAAGTGTGGTTTAGGATCCAAATTATAAACTAATCGACTATAGGACCTAATAATTATAATTTCGGGTTCCCCAGGATATTTATAAAAGTTTCGTTTTTTGTTTTTATTGTGAAGGATTATCCCAAAGTTTTAAATTGTGTTGATATTGGATAATCACAAAAAAAAAAAATAAATAAAAAAATCAAACACCTAAAGAGGTTTTAGCTATCCTAAAAACCCTCAACTCCTTCCCCACAAACTCTGCTAATTAAGTCGTGATATCACCCACTTTTCCCCATCTCTTTTCATTGCTCACGCCAGAAAACTTTTCCCCATTCCCTTACCGATTTCTACTCTTCTGAGACGGTGGTGATTTCGCGCATAAAAAACGGTAGTGAAGATCTTCTTTTTCTTCATTCGGATTGTTGCACTCACTTCTTGCTGCTTCACACGAAACAGAAAGTTTCGAGGGCTGTTACGCAGCCTCCGTCATTACAACTGTCACCAAAATCGCTATCAAAGAAGTCGAAGGTACCATCTTCTCCATCTAGATTCTTTATTTTTTTGACAACTCTAATGGGTTATAACCATAGATGCTTGTGTTCATGTATGTTTTTTTGGTGTAATTGAGTGCCGTTGTTCTGAGTCTCACATGTAAATCGTATGAAACCTACCGTTCCTAAAACCCGGTTTTACTCGCAATGAGTCTTTGGTTCAGACGATCTTCCCATGGGTTCTTGGGGTTCTCACTCGTTTTCCTTAAAACATGATACACAGGTTTAATGCAATGGTGGGTCAATGGATTTCTAGTTTGTTAGAAGGAATCCTGGCGGATCGAATGGATTTTGTTTCCTTAAAATTTGATATAATGGTTTAATAATATGGGGAAGATGACACCAGAACGAAACTGGTTAAATATGTTAAGAACTGTTTGAATTACAAAATCGTAAAATGGCCTGGTGGTTAGAGTGCTCACTGGTGACTGGGTGGTCGCGGGTAAAACCCAGCGCCGAACACTTCTATTTGTTTTATTTTTCCTCCAATTTAGAAGGTTTCCCCCTCATACCTTAGGTTGGTTTAATAAGTACGCAATCTGAATAATTACCAAATTACAAGCTAGTCTGGTGGTTGTGTACTTGCATTGTCACTAGAGGGTCCTGGGTTCGAACCCAGCGCTCAACAACCTTTAATTCTTTTTGTTTTTGGTTCCTTTAACACCTCATAATCCTCATTTGTGGTGATATAATACATGTGGTACTTGATGGTTCCCTAAAAAAAAGTGTTATCTTGGATGCAGAACATGACACACAAATTATATAGCTACACTTTTAGGTATATCAATTGCGTGTTTATTTTACTTAGTGATTTAATGGTACCACAACGTGTCTTGCATGTTAAAAGATTATGTGATTGTGTGATCGTAGGAACTTTATTAGTCGAGCTATATCATGAATGATTTCGTATGTGGTTAACATGTTTAAACGATAAATCCTTGCACGAAATATCATTTGGTATGATTAAATTTGATTAATATGTGTACTGGGTTAACATAATTATAACGTGAAAACATTATGTGCTACTTGTTACCGCTTTGAGATGACTAGGATGCATGCTAGAAACGTTTGACATGTGCTTATCTGTTATAATTGGAAAAGATTAACCAAACAAACAAACCCAATTATTAACGAGTCACCAACGTGTCGTCAGGGTCGATTGAGTCAGTCTCGTTGTCCATTTACTGTAGTCTTACACGTTCACAAACATATAGGTGATTCGTAGGAATTCATCAACAGTTTTAAACTTTCTTGTCGAGCTCCCAAAGGTGAGTTCTCGAACATTTTTCTCTGAGTATTTCAGTTAGAGAAAAGAGCATGCTACAAACAGTTATGGTAATATAATTGTACAGCTGATCACGCATGTGCGAACATATAACAAGAATTACAAGTCCTTACATTTCGAACCGTTAGTTTATGAGAAAGCGAGGATCTTTGGTAGTACTACTGGGTTTGACAAACCCCACCCGCGTTAGTAGCTCTAACTCTATTGGATGTTGAACGGGTGTAATATTAGCCTAGACAGTATCATCATCGTCCGTGTTAGGCGATGGTGGAAGGCATTACAAACACAAACAGTCACGCTTCTGTTACGGACCACATAGTGATAGCATTATTGGCCTTGCTAGCTACAATTACTATTATGATTACCATGGTACATACATTTTACAAACATCTATTATTCTTGTATTGAAATTATGAACTCACCAGCTTTGCGCTGACCCACATAGCATGTCTTTCGCAGGTCATTGAGGTACGAGCACGCTAGGATGCATATCACATGACAGTTTAAACATTTTGATTTGCATTTCAACTTTTACGTATGAGTTTACTTTCGTGTTTGGTTTGAGTGCGCGTGTTTTGCGCAACACTTTCACTTACCTTTACGCTTCCGTATTTCTTAAACTATTTTAGTATGTTTGCATGGTTTGGTATGGCTAATGACTCGGATCCTGGTTTGTCACACGCCTCACGGTATAAGCCCCGCACGTAGAAATTTGAGGGTGACACTTATCATCATAAATACAAAGATTCTAATTTACATTGTCTGGTCATGCTATTCCATGTCTTGATCTAGATACCTCGCAAGTAGACCGTTCCGTGACCTTACACTTTTACTTAGTTCCTTATACTTTTCATGAAGCTAAATGTTACATTGATTTTCCATGCCATTCGTACAACTAGAAAAAAGATAAAGGCAAATACCATTAATTAATCTATCTCTAAAAGGAATAATGGATTTTAATAATCTTAGTTATTATGTATTAGCCGATATTAATCCGTATTTTCATTATTCCCCACAATAAATCCCTACAATAAATTAGATTTTAAAGGCATAGGAATATATTAGACCGCTGTTACATGACCACTAACGATGTAATCATGATTGGTTGTTTTCTGAACACTTTTCTTCACATACATCAAAAGCATGTCAGATAAGACATCACCGTGATGCTTAGTCATTAAAAAGTGAAATTTTTCTTAACGGCGTTAGTGTTTCTTTAACGAAGGTCTAATAAATTACAGTACCTTAATAATCTAGTTTATTGTAGGGAATAAATGATGCAATTTAATATTGGCCAATAGACAATAACTTAGATTAATAAAATCCTATAGACCTCTCTAAAATAACATAAACATATTCGAATATATATTTACCTCGTAATCATCTTCATAGTCATACTAGATCGTTTAAAATATGCATCGGTTTCTTTTGAATAAAATGCTATGTTTATAAGAAAAAGAAACATGTCCGTACCCAAACCCAGATTTTTTTATTTATTAATCCCATACCCGGTCCCATACCCGAATATATGGGCCTATACCCGGCTTGGATGACTCGGGTTTCGGGTATACTCGTAGGCTCTAGGGATTTTAGCCATCCCTATGAGTAGGTGTAAAACCAATTAACTCAAAAACAAATTAACCATTGATAGTGGTCGTCCTTGATTCTTTTTTTATTGTCATTACAAAACTAAACAAATAACAATATACAATATGACTTGCAAATTTTAAGAATAGAAGTAAAATATCAATATTATTTACAGATATGCTTTTTACTTCTATAACATGATTACCCATTGATATCACATGTAGTCTATTTTCATTACATAAACCACTTTTTTGGTCAATATTTTGATTGGAACACCGACCTTAGTACTAACTTATGGTTTAGCAAATTTGACAGTTTAAGCCCGTTGATTATCTGAGAATAAGAAATCGAACGAATCTACGAATCGAAACATGTCTTTACCATGGTTCCAACACCCCTCTTTCTTTTACTACACAAAATTTTAACATAAATAAGTTTTCGTGATTGTTCAAAAGATTCATTACACTTCATCTTAAATAAGAATGTTATAGTAGCCCCAAAACGTTTGTCGAAGATATTGTCAATAGCTTCTTTTGCACCATATATAATTTATTGGTGTTCACAAAGATTAAAAAACAACCTTATAAGAGATGAGTCATTCAATGAACATCATATGCGAATATACGTCATAATATCTGACATGCGAATATATATATATATATATATATATATATATATATATATATATATAGTTATGATATTATTTTATTTAACCGACTATTGGATCATAATCATCTTCTTTGTTACTTTCTATAACAGAAACGGTAACCCTATCATGATCTTTTTTGCTAATATATTATTAAAAAAGGTATTACATGGACCTAGCCTAATTGCACCGCTCAATACTAATATGTCTAATATCTTTTCAAATTGATATTCTTATAGAAAACAACATTTTAAAGTTAATGAAAATTAATTAGTACGATGTTAGATTAATAATTATAGGTATAGCCCCTTAAAAGTAACATAAAACAAATAATATTCTGATAATTTTAAATATCTATTAGTACATCAAAATCATTTCAATGGAATGAGTTTATGTCAGACTGGACATGTGATTCGGAATTGTCCTATTCGATGAAGTCTTTCACGTGGCTCATACCAATTATCATCATTCGACTACGATTATTTGAACTTTACTCATATACTCATATTTTTAAGGCATCAAGTTTGTTTGATAAAGATGTCATTATTGATTCCATTAATCTATTAATAAAATAATAAATTTAATTAACTAATCTCATGTATATAGTAAATCAACAAATAAAAAAATAGGAAGAAGTGTAACACCCCAATACGTAAAGGCCGATATATCACTATTATAGATATCAAATCAAAAATGTCTTCCATAAATAAAGCAAAGTCCAAGGTTTTTAAAGAAACTAACCAATTAACAAAAATCATAACTAAAGTTTTTATTCGAATTACTGAAATAAAATAAAGTCTTGACATAGCTTGCTCTCATCCCAAAAGTCCCTGGAGTTCCATGATTACCTGGAATAAGAAAATACGGCTGAGCCAAAAATTTGTTTAATAATGGAAAAAAAATAGTAAAATTGACAAAGAGGATAGCCAAAGCAATTTAAAACAAAGCAATGTTAACTATCGAGCAGACATAACGTATAACTGAACCGACTAAATTGAACATATAATGAACCGATCATATGACTAATTTGAACATATGATTGAACTTATAACTAACATATAACTGAACTGGACTTAACATAGCCGAACATGTAACATAACAAATCTACACGACGGTTAATTAAGAAAATAGTCGTGTTACATATGAGGAAGTACCCATAGAGCCAGAATAGAGGTGTACACAGCTAGCCAGGCTAATGTACAGGTAGAGATATCCCATCCCCCAGAACATATAACATATAACGTATAACATATCACATATAACAGAACTAGGATTGATCCATACGCCTCTATTAGCGTGCGTAAGTACTAGTAACATAGGCACTTAATGGAGACGCCTTGAGCATTTATAAGCACCTCGTGGAAAGTGTCTCGTCATTTACGCTCATATGACGGATCAGAAATGCTCATGTAGAGTAGCAAACATATAAGGCAGATACTAAATGTAACTAGTCTAAGAGAACACGCAATAATGAGTACAAATCTAATAAATGTATTGCATTCTAAAGACGCTAGAAAATACAACATATTAACTTTGATAGGACAAAACTCCAAAAATGGACAACGAAGGCCAAATGGGTTGTAACCCAGAATAGAAATAAGGATACTAAAAGTAAAAAGGGTCGGAATCCGTACCTTATTCAATTTAGCAAAAAAGCAAGCAAATGGTCGGTCATCTTTAATAATTTCTTGAGCCTATAATATAGTTATAATAACAACCGAATTACTAAAATTCGTTTTTATTTTCCGACTTGATTATTAATCGAGTTCCGGCAGCAAAGTAGTTAAGGGTTCCATAATAACTGTTAAAGACTGGCTAACACCATGTAGTTTAGAGTGACATAAGAAAATAGATAGCTCCATATTTAATTCATAAAATGCTTAATTAATTATCTATAAGCTAAAGACCTATTTATTCAAGATTACTATTCAAGCAGTTTGTATGTCTCATGAGTTCGATGATATGGTAAGTTTTCTTTAGTTAAACTAGCATGGTGAACTATTAGTTAATTTATTTGTTACATGTGTTGAAACCAATAGTTTCCAATCCTTATGTTCATGGGGCTGCTCGACTGGGTCTTTAGGGCCCGCGTTTCTACTTTCAAGAGCATCCCCCACAGCTGTCGATTAGCCTTCTCTCAGGCCCTTAAATTTGCCCTCCTTCAAGTGGCAGCTCACCCTGGTTCTGATGACGCCTGGGTTCGGCTGCTTCTTCTCCCTCGGTGCACCTTGTAGGTTTTCCGACCTCAGAATCGGCAGGATTGTCGCTCCGGGGACCGGAAGGCTCTACAGTGCAGGTCCATCATGACTTCCTTGGCCACTTGGGGCATGAGGGTGGTTTTAAACAGTTGGTTAAGGGTATCCTTGACAATCCGGGGGGGGGGGGGGGCTAAGTGGTCTTCCGGCGCTGTTTCCGACGAAAAGGGGGACCATGTGCCGCCCAATGTCAAGCGCTGCATCCGGAAAATCGCTGACGGTCACTTCACTGCGGCCGTGAAGGTGCTATCTTTCTTCTGGGGTGGTGCCGTACAACGACGAGACCACACGTGCCCTAGAAGCCAAGCACCCGCACCTCTCGTCACCGTCCATGTCCTCGGCTCCCTTTTCCGAGCCTCCGCTTGTCTCGAGTGGGGCGCAAGTCCTTGAATGTACAAAATCCTTCCCCAAAGGGACGTCGTGTGGCAGGGATGGATTGCTTGCCCAGCACCTTATGGATAACTTGTGCGGGGAAGGGTCTGCCACTGCTAGGGATCTCCTGGACGCTATTACCACGGTCGTGAACTTGTGGCTTGTGGGGCGGTGTCTGATCGGCTTAGTAGAATTTGTTGCTTTGGCCCCCCTAACGCCGCTCCTTAAGCCTGATAATGGGATTCGCCCTATTGCTGTTGGAACTATCTGGAGGCGGCTCGTTCCAAGGTTGCGATGCAGGGGGTTTGTAAAGAAATGGCTAAATACCTTGGTGATTTCTAGTTTGGGATTCGGGTATCGGGTGACGCTGAAGCTATTCTCCATAGAGTTAACCGCCTCGTGGAGGAACGACATCATGATGGAGGGATTGCTATGCTTACGGTCGATTTCTCCAATGCCTTCAACCTGGTTGATCGGTCGTCCCTCCTTCGTGAGGTCAGACTTAGGTGCCCGTCCATTTCGCCTTGGGTTGACTTCTTATACAGGCAGCCAGCCTGCTTATACTCGGGGGATGATCATATATGGGCCACTACTGGGTTCAGTAGGGTGACCCATTGGGGCCCCTCCTGTTCGCCCTCGTCCTTCACCCGCTTGTGCATCACATCCGTGACAAATGTCATCTGCTGCTCCATGCGTGGTACCTTGAAGATGGAACGATTATTGGCGATATTGGGGAGGCTGCTAAGGCCCTCGGGATTATCAACGAGAGGGGGCCGTCGTTGGGATTGACCCTTAATATTCGGAAGACGAACTCTTTTGGCCTTCCTGCGATGGTGAGAAAGTTCGGCCGGGCCTCTTCCCTGCTGACATTAGCAGACCCACCAAGGGGGTGAAGCTCCTTGAGGGGGCTGTTAGTCAGGATGGCCAGTTTATTCAGGGGCTGGCTGCGAGAAGGGACTCTAATGTTGTTGATCTTATGCGCCTCCTTCCCACCTTGACGACCCGTAATGCGAACTCCTCCTGCTTCGTTCATGCATGGGGCTCGCCAAGCTTCTCTTTGGCCTTAGAACTTGCCCCCCCCCCCCACTCATATGATGGCAGTTGCGGTTGGTTTTGATAAGGATTTGCGGACGGCCGTTGAGGACATTGTCGTGTGTGGGGGTCCCTTGTTTGGGGACTTGTAATGGCGACTTGCCTCTTTGCCGACTCGGCATGGGGGTCTTGGGGTTTATTCTGCGGTAGAGGCGACGTCGCACGCCTTTATGGCTTCGCGTGCCCAAAGTTGGACTCTACAAGACCATATTCTATGGGAGTGGGGGGGGGTGTGGTATGAGCCCTGACTACGAGAATGCTCTGGCTGGTCTTCATGACAAATTACCGGGCTTTGATCTGAGCGGTTTCACCAATAAGGACACCGCCCCACCAAAAGACCAACACGTTTTGGCGAATGCCCTCTTTGGTAAAACCACGCTCGAGATGGAAGCAATGTAAAGACCTAGACTTTGTTAAGGCTTTTGCATTAGTTAGTTATAGGTTTTTGGGTACATTGTAATGGGTTGGATTAACACTTGTGTTTAGTTTTGATGGGCTAAATGGTTTCGAGTGGGCTCCCATGTAGGCCGAACCCTTTAGGGTTTTAGGAGACTTGTTCTCCACTCAAACCTTGGCCTATAAATACTTTGTCTTTCATTGGTGTTAGGGTTGTTGGTGAATCTCGAAGTTTATCAAAGTGTTTACGAATTCTAGCCTCTAGAATTCGGTGTTTTCAAGTGCTCTTGTGTTCGTGTGATCTTCATTCGGTAACCCTTAATTGTTTCTTGCATTGTTATTTGTTCATTATTGGTTTACATTATCGAATCACCTCTTGATTACGGATTCCGCACGTAATCATCAGGATTAGTACCACGTGAGGGATAAATCGGATCCTTACAATTGGTATCAGAGCCAAGAAACACGTGTTTCGCGGCTCTCGTGGTACTAGATTCGAGATTACATAAACTAACGGACGGTATTTCTGTGTTTTTTTTTGTGGTTTTCGTTTGGTTTTCTGTCGTGTTTTGCAGGTAATCAAGTATTCGACGGCTGCTACCTGCGTCTCAGGTGGTTTTCGAGTTGTTCAGGGGGTTTTCGTGCAAGTTCAGGAGGTTTTCTAGGGTTTCCAGACCCTTTTCGGTCCAAGTTCCTGGTTTTCTCCCGAGAAAAAGGGTGCTCGTTGACTGATTCTTCAGTCAGCGTTCAAAGTGCCTGGTTTTCGATCGATTCTGTGGGTTTTCGAGTTGGTTTTCGGCTCATTCTTTGGGTTTTCGAGCCTGAGTTTCGAGCCATTACCTTTTCGATCCGCAGCTCAATCGAAAACACTCGTTTTCGAGTCACCGATAGCTTTTCGGTCGGGTATTCTGCCTGATCGAAAACCTCATTTCGGTCGACTCCTGTGGTTTTCGGCTGGTCATCGATTTCGGTCTTGACCGAAAACCATTTGTCTGATCGAATACCTGTTGTTTACAGGTTTTCGACCCTGGTGTTCGTCATCCATTTCGATCCATCTGATCGAAAACTTGCTGTCTCTTGGCCGAAAACCTAGTTCTTTTGATCGAAATCTACTATGGCTTTCGATATGGCATCCCTCTCATCAGCTACCTTGGAGATGGACACTCAAATTGGTACTTCAACTCGTCCGCCTCGTTTAACCTCAGGAAAAGACTTTATGAGCTGGAAGTATAGGTTCGTTAACTATGTTAACTACCATGATCCAAAGATCATGCGTTCTATTGAAGCCGGTGATTTCATTCCAATGACTGAACCTGCTGCTAACCAACCAGCTGCACCAAAAACCAAAGATCAATGGCTGGACGGTGATTGGGATAAAGTGGAAAGGGATAGAAAGGCCATTGCTGCCCTCACTATGGCTTTATCCCCAGAGGTAGCTGAAGCTTTTAAGGAATTCAAATCTGCTAAGACTTTATGGGATTCACTTGTTGAAGCCTATGAAGGTAACACTGAAATGAAGGAGTCAAGGAAAGAAAACCTGAGGGAACAGTTTAATGATTTCAACTACGTGCATGGGGAGAACATTGAAACACAGCTTCAAAGATTTGTGAAGATTGTGACGGCTATGAAAGAAGCTGAGGTAACCTACACTCAGAAGGAAGTAAACAAGAAGTTGATCCACTCCCTCCCACCTAACTGGGATAGCACAATTGAAGTTATAGAAGGGATTCATGACCTGAACACAGCAACTCTTAGCTCCCTCATGGCAACTATTAGGGCATATGAAGAGAAGAAGGTGAAAATGGCAAGAAAGTTGGGTATTGGAGCTGCTCAAAGCAAGGTGAATCAAGCATTCATTTCTCAGCCAAGTGCTCCAACCTCTCAAAATGCTGAGGCACATTCAAGCCCACTAGCATTCGTTTCTCAAGCTGCTAGTGGAGCCTCTGCATCCACTGGAGCAAATATGATTTCACTTGATGCAAACTCCTTAGTCAAAGACTCCAGTTTTGCCTTAGGTGTTGGGATTATGAGCTGCTACCAAGCACTTGTGGCTGGTTCTTTACTCCCAGACGACTTAACTCATGAAGATGTGAACCAGGTGCACCCGGATGATATAGAAAAGATGGACATATCATATCAAATGGGAATGGGTGCTTTGAGAGCCAAGCAATACATGGCTAGAAAAGGAATGCAAGATTGGAATGATGGCAAAGGAGTCAAGCTCACATTCAACAAATCAAATTTGAGGTGCTACAACTGCAGTGAGTATGGGCATTATGCTAGAGAGTGTCCCAAACCAAGAATTGAAAGGGATACTAAGACTGATGATAAGCAGAAACAGAAAAGGGATGCTGCTGTAGACGATAAGGCTTTAGTTGTTCAAAGCACTCCTGGTGGATATGATTGGTCTACTCAAATTGAAGACCTAAGTTTGAGTCATGCTTACATTGCACAGCTTGCAGAGGAAGAGGCAGAGAAGGAGGCAATGAAAAAGGAACATCATGCATTCATGGTCAACATCACTCCAGGTTCAGAAGCAAACTCAAAAGAGGTAAGTAGTTGCTCAAACTCTCACTGTGTTGATATATACAATTGCATGAAAGATTTTGAGACTAAATTAATGAATGCAAATCTTTATCATTCTCGAACTCAACTAGAATTAAATAATTTTAAAGATAAAGCAAAAACATGGAAAGAAAAATATGAGGCTGCCAAAGTTGATGTGTCTAACCTAGAAAGAAAACTTAGTGACTCCCAGACATATCTAAGAATAGCTAATGAAAAGGTTGAGGAACAATCCAAAGAACTAGAAAGCCTTGGAACTCAACTTGCTTCCACTAGCCAGACCTTAGAAAAAACCAATTTGACAAATAAGAAAATGTTGGATGCAAGCCTCAAATTTTATAACACCGACACTAGAATAAAGCACATAAAAAACAATGGGGGTCTGGGTTTTGGGGTAACTTATGATGATGAACCTGAATCAAAAGATGCATCATCCTTTCACACTGTTCCCACTCCTCATATGCACAAGATGATCCCTGATCCTGAAATGAAAGAAGGAACTAGAGATGCATTGAAAGACATTGATAGAAAATTAGCTGAGTGCCCAATCAAAATTTCATACCCTTCTGCTAACTCAGATACTAATTCTTCTACTCCTTGTGCAGATAGGAATAATGGAAGTGAAAAAGCTGAAACCTCAAGTTTAAAGAGTCAAGAGTCATTTGAAAAATTTGATTGGAATAATTGTTTTTCTGCTTCAAGTCCTAAACCTGGTTTTGCTGAATCTGCTTGTTTTGATAATATTTCGTTGAACAGTGCTTTTAGTTTTGGTAGTAGTGAGAAAACTGAGTCAAAACCCTTGAGAAGGGTTAGGATTTTGAGAAGGGGTAAAGGACCACAGGTTGCTGGTCCCGAACCAATTGTTTCTAATGTGTCTGATAATTCATCTGATTTTTCTGAGTGGTCTTATGTGCATGATAATGTGAATATGAAGCAGGTACCTGTGGAGAAACAACCAAATTTGATACCATATCCTGAGGTAAACTCGGTATATGATCAAAAGGTGCCAATAGAGCGGGAGTATGTTTTGACCACTAGGCCTAACGGCAAAGTGGTCTGGATACGTAAAAGTGATAAACCTTCCTGGACTTCAACAGGAAGAATTTATAATCAAGAACAGACTCCCGCCTATCCTAAGAAACAGTCATGTCATGTGTGCGGAAATCCCGGACATGTGGCAAAGAACTGTTTACAGAGGCCATATGAACCCTTTTATCCTAAAGAATATTTCAAAAATAAATCAGGGCAATCATATGGTGGCACAAGCAAGTCACCTGCCTCTCAAAAGGTGAACCCAAAACAGAAGGTGTCCTCAATCCCAAAGGCATCTACAAAGACCAAACAGCCCATGTCCTCAAAACAGAAAGCACAAAATCATATGCCATCTAGACCTAGGGCAACAAAACCAACCAAAGTGACGGCACCCTCCAAACAGAAGGTGCCGCACAGACAGCCTTTTAGACCAAAGGCACAGGGCACCAAACAACAGACTGCACCATCAAAATTCAATGACCAAAAGTCGGTTCCTTCAAAACCAAAGGGATATAAAAGCAGTCCAAAAACCAGATCACCCTCTACCCACAAAACTGATTTTTATGCTAACAAAGAGAATCAACCTTTCAAAAAATCAGTAAAAAACAATGAATCTGGTCATACAGAAAAGTTTCCGGAATCTGAAAGGTGGAATGTGAAAAAATCGGTAAACCAAGGGTATAAACCCAAAGGAGTGTACAACAAACACTCAAAGAATTTTGATGAAGCAAAAAATGCCAAACCAAATAAATCAAATGTTTACCAAATTCCACAAAAACGGAAACAGATTCCCAAATGTGAGGAGGACCAAAGTAAACCCAAAGTGAACAACCCCATATCACCCAGTCACACTCAAGTCTGGGTTCCCAAATCCAACTAATCCTTCTATGTATGCAGGAACAGCCAAGGAGGCCTGTTAATAACCTATGGTATGTTGACAGTGGTTGTTCCAGGCATATGACAGGCGACATATCCATCCTACAAGAATTAGAACACTATAATGGTGGTCATGTGTCGTTTACGGGAGGAAAAGGAGGAAACATTTGTCAAAGAGGCACAGTCAAGAACGGCTACCTGACATTTCATAATGTCAATTATGTTCCAGAATTGAAGCACAACTTGCTCAGCGTATCACAAATATGTGACAAAGAATACCCAGTGTATTTCAACAACAAAGAATGCTTAATTCTTAAACCTGGGTACTCCATTCCAGATGATTGGGTGTTAATACGCACACCCCGCCACGGTGACTCATATGTGTTGAACATGTCAAAAACTCCCACACGTGAGATGGCATGCCTACTTTCAAAGACTGCTGAAGATCAAGCCCACTTATGGCATCGTCGTTTGGGTCACACAAACTTGAAGAATCTGAACAGACTTGCAAGAGGAGGACTTGTTAAAGACCTCCCAATCAGAGAGTTCGTTGTCAAAGATAAATGTCTGGCATGTGCTAAGGGGAAGCAACACAAACGACCCCACAAGCCCAAATTCTTCTCCAGAATTGCCTCGGTGCTCGAATTGCTTCACATGGACCTATTTGGTCCAGTCAGTATGTTAAGTTTAAACCGTTGTGCATTTTGTCTTGTTATAACTGATGATTTTTCTCGTTTTACTTGGGTATTTTTCTTAGCCAGGAAAAGTGAGGTACCAGAGATCTTGAAAGCATTCATTAATGTGATCGAGAACAAGTTGAATCTGAGAGTCAAATCCATTCGAAGTGACAACGGTACAGAATTCAAGAATCAGGTGTTAGATGAATTCTGTAAGAGGAAGGGGATTGAGCATCAGTACAGTGCACCATATACTCCACAACAGAACGGTGTCGCAGAACGGCGCAATCGGACACTGATAGAAGCTGCACGTACGATGTTGTGTGATTCAAAGCTTCCCACAATGTTTTGGGCCGAAGCCATCAACACAGCCTGTTATGTACAAAACAGGGTTCTCATCAACAAACGGCATCAGAAGACTCCTTACGAGATTGTTCATCATGACAAGCCCAAAATAGGGCACCTTAGGGCTTTTGGATGTCTTTGTACTGTTTTGATTAATTCTGACCTACCTAAATTTGCTGCTAAATCAGATGAATGTTATTTTGTAGGTTATTCTGCTAGTTCAGCATACAGGGTTTACAACAAGAAAACCACAATGGTGATGGAGTCAAACAATGTAGATTGGCTTGAAGAGAATCCATCAGATGGAGGAACTGGTCCAGCACAAGCCTTTGACTACAACCAGTTTTTCATACCATTCAGGCTGGATCCAGTAGCTGCAGAAGAACTGTTTGAAGATGTTGTTGCAGGACCTTCAGTGACCATAACCCCTGTAACAGTGGTTGCTGATGATATACCAAGAGATGAGCCAGTTCCAGAACAACCGGCTGAGCCGTCTGAATTAAATTCACGTGAACCAGCTCCTGCAGCAACAGAAACCGAACAAGAACAAGAACATGTAGCAGAAGAGAGTGGTGATGAAGAACCAGTACAAACAGAGCTCCCCACAGAAATCCCAGTACCAGCAACTTCTGAGACACGAATTCACAAGTATCATCCGCTGGAAAACATCATTGGTCCTCTTGCATCCGGAGTAATAACCAGAAGTACATCGGGAAACATTAACCACTGCATGTATTCCTGTTTCATTTCTCAAATCGAACCATCAAATATCACAATGGCTCTGCAAGATCCAAGCTGGGTTGAAGCAATGCACGAGGAATTGAATCAGTTCTCCAAGTTACAAGTGTGGAGATTAGTGGAGAAGCCAGTCGACAAGAAGGTCATCACAACACGATGGCTGTACAAAAATAAGAAAGATGACAATGGGGTGATTGTCAGAAACAAGGCTCGACTGGTGGTTCAAGGGCACAAGCAGATCGAGGGAATAGATTATGATGAGGTGTATGCTCCAGTTGCCAGGTTGGAAGCAATTCGAGTGTTCTTGGCGTATGCCTCATATATGAACTTCACGGTGTACCAGTTAGATGTAAAGACAGCATTCCTCTATGCTGACATGGATGAAGAAGTTTATGTGCATCAACCTCCAGGGTTCATCGACGAAGAACATCCCTACCATGTGTACAAGTTAGATAGAGCATTGTACGGACTACATCAAGCACCAAGGTCCTGGTACAAAACTCTGACTGATCACCTTCTTGCACACGGGTACATCAGAGGAAGTGTTGATCAAACGTTATTCCGAAAAGAGGTTGGCAGTGATATAATCATGGTACAAGTATATGTGGACGACATCATCTTCGGGTCCACGAATGAAGCGTTGTGTAAAGATTTTGAGCAGGTAATGAGAACGAAGTTTGAAATGAGTCAAATGGGCGAGATGGAATTCTTCCTGGCGTTGCAAGTGAAACAGAGTGAATCTGGCATTCTCGTACATCAAGCAAAGTACGTGACTGAAATCTTAGAAAAATACAAGATGAATGAGTCCAAACCAGCAGACACTCCAATGGCAGCTCGTCCACTCCTTACCAAAGATCCAGAAGGGCAATCGGTCAATGAACACAATTATCGCTCAATGATCGGGTCTTTGATGTACCTCACAGCAAGTCGTCCCGATATCATGTTTGCAGTGTGCCAATGTGCACGCTACCAGGCTAACCCTAAACTCTCACATCTTTCTGCTGTTAAACGAATCTTTAGGTACCTAAAGGGCAGGCCTCGGCTTGGACTTTGGTATCCTAAAGATTCAGGTTTTAAATTATATGCTTTTTCTGACAGTGATTATGGAGGATGTGAACTTGACAGGAAATCAACTTCAGCAGGTGCACAATTTCTTGGTGACAGATTAGTGTCATGGCAAAGCAAGAAGCAGCACACTGTGTCTACAAGCACAGCCGAGGCTGAGTATGTTGCAGCATCTGCCTGTTGCTCTCAGGTGGTTTGGTTACAACATCAGTTGCATGACTACGGTTTGAATTTCTTTGACTCTACCATTTATTGTGATAATACTGCTGCATTACAAATTGTCAAAAACCCTGTCCAGTTTTCTAAAACAAAACATATTGAGATCAAAATTCACTTTATTCGGGACTGCCATGAACGCAGATTGATACACTTGGAACAGGTTTCGTCGGACGAGAATGTGGCAGACATGTTTACCAAACCCCTTCCCAGAGCCAACTTTGAAATTTGTTTGAAAGGCCTTCGTATGATTGCCTTTGAAGAGTAAATCTGACACCTCAAAACTTTGTACAATAGTCGTTTATTTCTTCTTTCTTTCTTTTTGATTAAAAAAAAAAAAAAAATATGGCATGAGAAAATTAAAAAGCAAGGGGAAGGAAATTGTGTAACATCAAATGATGTCCCCCCAAATAATATGTGCTTTTAAATCTTTCATGTGTTTCTGGCTTTCTTTGATCAGGTAGGGAAATGAAATAAATTTCCAGGCGGTTGGTGGCTGACACATGTAAGGTGGATGCGAAAAGCAGCGTCTCTTTGTTGATGTGCTCGGTAGGCTCAGCTGCAATTGATAAAAAGGTATGTCTAGTCACTACAGTTGAAGATAACGTATGATGCCTGATAGGAAGCACACACTTAGGTTAGTACTGTTTTCATTTGACTGTTTGTTAGGAGTCCTGAGACACACGCCCGAGTACTGGGTACTGATGCTATGTTCAAAAATCCCATCCCCTCTGCTTTGCGTGAGCAATGACCTGGGGATGTTGTACGTGAGTCAGGCCTCCTTTGTTCGGCGATGGCTGAGACCTGGAGACTCCCTGATCCACGTACCTCTTAGATCACATTGTATAATATATTAAAACCAAAAAGATGCCAAAGCGCACAAATCAAAAGAGACCCTCAAGTGTCCAAAACCCTGAAAGCCCTGTCACTGATGAGAGCGTTAATGAAAATGTCTCAAAAATTCAGTTGACGCTGTATATTATCCCCAAAAATCCCCGTGATCTATTCTTTCTTTTCTCAGCCCAGTCTGGAGCATGGTGTTAGGCTTAGGAAAGGTGTCGTGAAAAATGTCATGGGAAACCTGATAAACTTGATGAAACGTACAAAATATACCTAGGACGTATGTGTGTGGATTTAATGGTACTCATAAATAAATAAACCCAAAAGATAAATAAAGTGACAAGTCTGCTCGAGTAAGAGAAAGCAGCATGAGTTTAGAAAGGACAACTATACCGGCAATCACCAGAGCATGTGGAGTAGCTGAAGCTGAAAAGGGTTCCTCAGCCTCAGACAGTCTGGTTTGATCCCTAACACACCTATCACTTAAAGTCAGGCATGTACAGTAAGTCAATTTTTAATTCTGCAATTTTAGGTTTTATTTGTATTTCATATTTTTTATTATTTTTGTTTTTTTTCGAATTATTTATTTCTGAGGTGTTGGGTTTAAGTCTCTCGGGCACAATCTTAGGGGAAGCTTGAAAATCGTCTTAACCGGAAAGGTTGCTGTTAACCAAAAGGGGATAACATCAAATAAGATTATAGTTTGGGTCTAACTTGAAACATTTAAGAATCTTTGAGGGGTAAAAGGTGAAAGTTTTGAAAAATATGAATGTGTTTAAAAAAAAAAAAGGGGGATAAAAGAAAATCTTTGTTTTAAAAATCCATTCTCCTTTCTCTCTCCCCTAATCCCGCCGGCTAACCCTAACCCCCATCTTCACCGCCACCGCCGTTCACCACCATCCGGCCACCATCACCGAAATCCGTCACCACCACCTTGTTCCTTGTGAAAAACCGACCTAGCCACTGTGTTCTCAGCCCCAATCGCCGCCGGCAACCACCTCCGCCATCCTCCGCCATCTCCACCGCTGTCGCCACCCTCGCTGGCGATTCCGGCCATCTCAGTTCGATCGGAGACCACCTCTCTGTTCGGATTTTCATCCTAAAGCCGTTCCAAGTGTTGATTTCGTGTGCATTGCATCCATGGGTCCTCGAATCAAACATGTTGCTAAACAACCTAAAGTGGTCAAGAGGTATGTGAATTTTTCTTTAAGTTTTGGGACTCGGGAATGGTTGGAATAGATGCTACATGGTGCGACTAAGGTAGAATAAGAAGTTTTTCTGAGATTGATTGTTGTTTGAAGTATTTGCAGGTTGAAATTTGTTAAAAAGAGGGTTTTCGATCAAGGTATAGGGGGTTTTCGGCTGGTATTCTTACCTTTCGATGCCTGCATACCTGTGATCGATGATTGGACACCTTTTGATTGTTTTCGGTTACGCCGAAAGACTTTTCGGAGATGATCTAGAGGTATTCGATCGAAATTCTAATGAAAATCTGGGTTTTCGACTGGGATCCAAGGTTTTCGATCAAACCTTTATGGTTTTCGATCAAACCTTTATGGTTTTCGATCATAAAACTTGGTTTTCAGCCATTACTTGAGGTTTTTCTTTAGTATAGATGTGTTTTTCGATCGAGTTTTCTGGGTTTTCGATCAAAACCTATGGTTTTCGATCAGCTTCCAGGGATTTCGATCAGGCAGATCTTGGATTTCGATCGGACCAGTCCAGGTACACCGAAAATCTGAGGTTTTCGATTACCCATAAGGGTTTTCGACCAGGATTTCGGCCAACCCCAAAATGTGGTAAACTCACATTTTCAAGCCATTATGCTGCCCAATTTTTAAGAATATGTGTGTTTGGAAGTTTTGTGTGAATTTAATTATGACTGACTGTGTTGCAATGTTTGTTGTGTTGGGTTTTCTGTCTGGTGTTTGTGATTGCAGGGTTATAGACTTTGCTAAAGGCCACAATCAAGTGGCATATCTCGGTGACCTTCCGTCCATTCAAAAGGCAAACTATCAATCACTCATTGATGGTTTGAACCGTTGCTGTTTGAAGTATGCTTTAACTGTCCAGGTGTCAGTATACAAAGAGATAGTGCTCGAGTTCTGGAAGACTGCTGCTGTGTCTGAAGATGGTAATGTAATTCATGCAAAGATTCAAGGTTACAGTATTGTTCTGACTGAAGAGGTGTTCAGGCAAGCACTGAGGTTTGTAGATAAAGCTGAAGATCCTACGGAGTTCAATGATGACCAAGTTCTTACCTGTCTAAGGCAGATGGGATATCTTCTTGACACTCCACCAACTTTCAAGAATTCTGTCCCACCATATTGGAAGATGCTCATTCATTACTTGCAGAAATGTTTGATTGCCAAGAAGAGCTCAAGTGACCAGTTGAACAGACTGCACACTCATGCTTTGGTTGCTTTGATCAGAGGATGGAGATTTAACTGGTCAAAGGCAGTGTTTGAAGATGTCAAGAATGTTATTGTCAGAGAAGATGAGAAGTTTGCTGCTGTTCCAAGATTCATTCAACTGATCTTGGATTCAAGATATCCTCAGCTGAGAAAGCATGGTGAAATTCTGGATCTGAAACCCATGGGTCCAGATGTATTCTCTCTGATAAACCCCAAGAAGAAGATTGATGAGCCAGGATATGTGTTTGGAGAAAAGTTTGGAAATTTTTCAGAAGTTCCACCTCCAGTCAATGCATTTGTGGAGGAAGAACACTCAGCCCCTCCTACACAAAGGGTGGTAACTGATATTCCTGATGATAGTAACTCTTGGGCTGATGAGTTTCCAACTGATGATATCAGGATTGATGCTCTTAGATTCAAAGAAGATGAAGAGCAACTGGACTATGGTAGCTATCTTGATGATATGCCTGTTGATGAAGGAATGGAAGAGCCTGAAGTCCATGTATCCAAGAAACAGAAGACTACTGAGGAACCTCCCCTGAGTACCTTTCTGAATGAAGATTTGACTTCACAGGCTGTTCATGCAGCCCAACTGATGAAAGATGCTTTTACAAGTGACCCAACCAACCCTGTGAGAAGAAGGGACCCAAGAACCAATCCTCCCAGAGTTGTTCCCTCAAGACAGTCCTCTTCTCAAGGACAGTCTTCATCTGGACCTTCCCTAGCTGACAAGGGAAAGGCAATTGAAACTCCTGAGTACAGATTGGAGAAAGAACTGAAAGCTGAAATCAAGAGGTTGACAGCTACCACTGTACATCAGTCTGAAGTGATTTCACAACTTGTTGATACACAGAAAGAACATGAAGCTACTCTGAAGAATCAGAAGAAAGTGAATGATGATTTCACTATCTTAATTGGAGAATTGCAGAAACAAGTTGCTGAACTAAGAGGGAAAAGGCCAAGTAGCTCCAAGAAAAGTACAAAGCAAAAAGATCAAGATCCACAAGGAGGATCAGGTGGTGGAAAAGGTAAAGGAGACAGTTCTGGGGCTTCTACTGATAGTAACCCACCTGTGGAAGAAGAGCCTGAGATAGATGCTAGAGAAGTAGATTTCATGACTACTCCCGCTGCTAACAGAGACCATTTATGGGAAGCATCTACTTTTGCTTATCCTCCTGAACGACATCTCATCCAGCTGGGTAAACATTTTCATGATAAACGAGGAATTACTCAACCTGTGAAAAGCTGGATGTATGATGATGAGAAGCACATGTATGTGGTCAGAAGAGCGGGTGCCAATCCTTTGGAGTACAATAAAGACTGGACCCAATTCTACTCTTGGACCAATGTGGATCTGATTTCTCTGCACAATGCACCATTCTTTAATCCATCTAACAATGATTATGCTGATCATTTCTGGAAGAAATTAGATAAAGCTGTGAAAAGTGGATTCAAGGTGTTTACAGATTTTCCACATCAGTATGCTAAGATGAAGCATTTCAGAGGTGTATGGGGACCTGACAAGAAGATATATTGTCACAAGAGATGTCCACCTACCAATAAGACCAAGCAAATCCCACTGCCAATGAAGCATCCTGAGGGTTGCCTTTCTGATTTCAAATCTTGGGCTTATTGTAGCTATTCTGGAACTGCTAAGATAATGCGTGAATCTACTACAATGACAGTAATGGAGGTACATGATCTGTTGAGGTTTTATGAAGTTGATATTCGGGTGCTTAGCAAGCATCAGATTGCTCATACTGCAGAGGAGGAGGAGCTGGCCAAGGTTTACACCAAGGGTGTAGCTCGGATAATTGAAGAAAAACTCTGGTATTCACCACTCACGGTGAATCATTCAAGACATTTCAAGATGTGATTGGACGCAACTAATGCTAAAGCCTAGGGGAAGATTGTAAAGACCTAGACTTTGTTAAGGCTTTTGCATTAGTTAGTTATAGGTTTTTGGGTACATTGTAATGGGTTGGATTAACACTTGTGTTTAGTTTTGATGGGCTAAATGGTTTCGAGTGGGCTCCCATGTAGGCCGAACCCTTTAGGGTTTTAGGAGACTTGTTCTCCACTCAAACCTTGGCCTATAAATACTTTGTCTTTCATTGGTGTTAGGGTTGTTGGTGAATCTCGAAGTTTATCAAAGTGTTTACGAATTCTAGCCTCTAGAATTCGGTGTTTTCAAGTGCTCTTGTGTTCGTGTGATCTTCATTCGGTAACCCTTAATTGTTTCTTGCATTGTTATTTGTTCATTATTGGTTTACATTATCGAATCACCTCTTGATTACGGATTCCGCACGTAATCATCAGGATTAGTACCACGTGAGGGATAAATCGGATCCTTACAAGCAACCTTTGAGATGACCGTCAGGCAAAAGGCAGTTTGGAAATGCCTCCGATAACCACATGCACAAGACTTCCTCCACGCGCTCCCTATTGACGGGCTGGGGCAGCACATGTCGCCTGTCGAATACCAGGCCATTCTCAAGTATCGCCTCATGGTTCCCCTGTTCCCTGTGGATGAAAAATGCCCCGTCTGCAACAAGGCAAGTTTGGATTCGTTCGGGGAGCACGCCGTCCATTGCAAAGAGCTCCCGGGGTTTAAATATCGACATGATGTGGTTCTGGATGTTTTGTTTGACATCTTCAGGCAGGCTGGGATTTCGGCCAGGAAGGAAGCTCTTGTTAACTTCCTATCTGACCCCCTGGATAGGCGTTCAACTCTCCGGCCGGCCGACATACTTGTTTTTGGGTGGCAGAACGGGAAACACGCTTGTGTCGATTTAACAGGGGTTTCGCCTCTTGTGGGTCTGAGGGCCAGCGCCTTCTCAGCGGATCAGGCAGCGTCTAGGGCAGCGGCTGGAAATGTTAACAAACATGAGAAAGCGTGCATTGAAAACCAACATGTGTTTGTTCCTTTCGCCTTCGATACATTTGACCATCTTGAGTCAGAGGCAGTGGCCATGTTGAACCGAATCCAAAAAGTCATGCGCGGGAATAGTGCAACCTCTAGATTGAAGAATGTTGTTTTTATACGGCTAGGTTTTGCTATTCAAAAAGGGTTGGCGGCGCAGCTTGTTGCCCGCCTTCCCTGCCTGTTGACTTAGGTATGTATGTTACCTTTCGATTTAAATAAAAGTTTGCATTGTATTAGGCTTAAAAAAATAAAAAATAATAAATAAATAAATAAAACAATAAAACGTAAGTTAAATCCCATTTTGATATGTGATGTTAACCCAGTACATCAAAAGCATATGGTTGTATTCAGATTAATAAAACTTACTAATTCTAATACCTAAGACCATCCATAGATGTATAACATGAATGGATTGTGGATTAGGAAAATACGTTGATCAAGTTAAAGCAGAAGGGCATGAGTCCAAAGTTCATAGTTTGATAACATTCATACTAAACTTCATATTGGTCTTAAGTCGCTGGAATGAAAGAGGTCATATTCAATAGATTATACATCTTGCATCAGGTAATATCCGGCTCGGAGAATAGCCGATAGAAGATAGAACAAATCAGAAAGCATAAATCATTTTCATACCTTGACCATTAGCAAAGAGGGTCAGATCTCTCGGAGTGTGGATCCTGAAACAGGAACGTATCTGTGAAGCAACAACAATGAGAGTGTAGAGACGAATTCGAGGGCTGTGAACAGCTATCAAAACGAACGGCAAATTGAACCAAAATTCCTCCATCCGCAGACCTCAAAAGAATTTAAAGAACAACTTGGCAGAATGTGGGACCTTTAATTACGAACTTAGAATCTAAAGAAGGAAACGAGTCTGGTCAGCAACTTGAGGGCTGCTCGAAGTTCACACGGGTGGTGGGTGCAGCGAGAAATCGCTAATGGTGTAGGTTGCGTAGCAGAAACAGCTTCAAGGGACCACAAATCAGAAGAGGTTGTGCGATGGTGACTAGATTCAACGGCGGCGGCGACGCAGGTTGCAGTGGCGGAGGAGTCGACTTGTGGTGGTGGTTTTTAGTGTCACAGAAGATCTATTAGAGGGATTAGAGGAGCGGGGTCAAGAAGAGATCTCGGGGTTTATATGGTGATCGATTGAACCCAGAGATATTCCAATTCCACTACCGATCAGTTTCTAAATATCCATGAGTTTGAAATTTGAATCTCAGAGAAGAATAGATATGATTTTGAAATCCTGACTTTGGGGTAGAGGAGTAGATAGGTTATCATTTTGACTTTCAAAGTCAAAATCTATAAAGTCAAAATCTAGAAAGTACGTATAGCATTCATAATAGGGGTTTTTATCGCTATAATGTATACTTTAAAAGCATTCACAGTAGGTTTTTCATCTCATTGTTATGAATGGGCCTAGCCCAAACTCAGGCCCAACTGTTCCAAACTCAGGCCCTGCCGAAGGGAATCCAAATCAATTAAGGAGGAGCACAAGGGAGAGGAAAATACCAGCTAAGTTGAAAGAATGAGGCCACATCAGCAGGTTGTTAAGTTAGTAAATTATTCCCTGACAATTCTGTTATATAAGGATGAGTGTGAGCATGTGTGAGGTAGGCAAATTGTTAGAAGTTTCTCTATTTTCTCATCCCTGTAATTGGATCTTTGGTTAGTCTATATCAGAGATATCTTTATCCCATCCCCTTACAATTCTTCTTCTTAGTTAACTCCATTTCATTGGTGCTTTCATTCCCTCCGCTGTCATGGCCGACGGGACTCGCCTGAAAGTGATCGATGAAGCTATCAAGCTATTGCAGGAGGGACAAAGGACCTCCACTTCTACCCAGCAAAACCTCCAGTCTGAAGTTTCAGAGCTCTCTTCCTCCATGGACGAAATCAAGACGCTGATGAACAAGGTTCTCCTCACTGTTAGTCAACCAAAGGGCTCCGGCCGTCCTTCCGGTGACGGGGATGGTGCGACAGTCCTGGGTCGCCACAAACCGGCTCCCATTCATCTTCCCCGTTTTGATGGTTCCCACCCGGAGCGTTGGATCGCTCAGGCGACAAGGTACTTTGATTTCTATTCCATTTCCGACCCCGATCGCCGAACCATTTCCTCATTCTACCTGGACGCCGCCGCCGCGGACTGGTACGATTGGATTTCCAAACATCAGACCTTTTCTACATGGAAATCCTTCACTGATGCCCTAGTTCTCCGATTTCGTCTTCGTGAATTGGACGAACCGGAGGGTGTGCTGGCTAAACTGGTGCAGACCACCACCGTTGACGATTATCGTCATCGGTTCGAAGAGATTTCGACCCGGACCATGGTCTTACCGCCGGCGTTCCTGGTTCAGTGTTTTGTCTCCGGTCTCCGATCAGACATCCGGCAATCGGTTCAAATTCATCGCCCCTCCACTGTTGATGAAGCCATGACCTACGCCCAGTTACACGAAAATCGCATTCAGCTTGAAAAGGGTGTGGGCCGCATTTCATTGGGCTCTTCTAAGCCCATATTACCTTCTCCCAAAACCGGACCCACAACGGCTCTCAAAAGCTCCATACAGCAGCTAGGGTTCCGTCGGTTATCTCCCGAGGACCTGGCTTTGAAGAAATCTCAGGGTCTCTGTTACCGTTGCGACGAGAAGTACTCAAAAGACCATCAATGTCGTGGCGCTCCCCAGCTGTTGTTCTTTGACGATGACCAGCCCTTCGACGCCGTCAAGGAAGAACCGCCACCGGATCCTTCATCGGCTGACCTCAAGGGCCTCTCCGCCATCTCTTACAACGCCCTCTCCGGCGGTTGCAACGCATCTACCCTCCGCTTCACTGGCTCCGTCAACGGTAAGTCGGTTCAGGTTCTCCTCGACGGGGGCAGTACCCATTGCTTTGTGCAAACCCGGGTCGCCAAGTATCTGAATCTGCCAGTCGAATCGATTACTCCTTTTTCAGTTTTGGTGGGTAGTGGGGAACGTCTTCCCTGCTCAGGTATCGCTAAACGTGTCCCGTTGGTTATCCATGGACATAAGGTTTGGGTGGATTTTTATGTTTTACCTCTTCAAGGTTGGGACATGGTCTTGGGGGTATCTTGGCTCTCCACCCTCGGGCCAGTCGTTACTAATTACGCTACTTCTACTTTCGAGTTTTCCATGGCAGGTTCCCCCATCGTTTGGAGAGGTGATTCTTCCCCTCTGATTCAGCAAACCCAATTTAATGGGTTATGCAGGTTGGCTCATTCTGATGCAATCGCAGAATGTTTTCATTTACAATTGGTTCAACCGGATGCTTCCTCTGATATCTCCTGCCCACCTGAGATGAAGCCCCTCTTGGACGAGTTTGTCGCTGTCTTTCAGCCGCCTAGTGGCCTTCCACCGCCCCGCTCCCAAGATCATTCTATTGTTCTCATGCCGGATGCCCCAGCAGTGTCAGTCCGGCCTTACCGTTACCCCCACTTCCAGAAGCAGGAAATAGAGAAGATGGTGGCGGATATGTTAAAACAGGGTATCATACAACCCAGCACCAGTCCCTTTTCTTCCCCCGTTTTGTTGGTACGCAAAAAAGATGGGACATGGCGCTTTTGCGTGGATTATCGAGCCCTGAATGCCATCACTGTCCGAGATCGTTTTCCTATCCCTTCCATCGACGAGCTATTCGATGAGTTACACGGTGCCAGATTCTTCTCCAAATTCGATCTTCTAGCCGGTTATCACCAAATCCGCATCAAGGCTGGTGACACATCTAAAACTGCCTTTCGCACACATGAAGGGCACTACGAATTTCTCGTTATGCCCTTTGGGCTGTCTAATGCGCCATCGACGTTTCAACGCTTAATGAACGATGTCTTCCGGCCTCATCTTCGTAAATTTGTGTTGGTTTTCTTCGACGACATCCTTGTTTACAGCAACTCTTGGCCCACTCATCTACTTCATGTCCGCGCAGTGCTGCAACTCCTCAAAGACAATAAGTTAGTGGCCAAGCAATCTAAATGTTCCTTTGGCCAAACCACTGTCGCCTACTTAGGCCATTACATCTCTGAGGCTGGGGTCTCTGTGGATCCTGCCAAGATTACTGCAATTCAACAATGGCCAACCCCCTCCTCCGTCAAAGAGGTTCGAAGTTTTCTTGGTCTCGCCGGGTATTATCGTCGCTTTATAAAGGGGTATGCATCTATTGCGGGCCCTCTCTCTGACCTACTCAAAAAGGACGCATTCAATTGGAGCTCCCAAGCCGCTGACGCATTCACTTCTCTTAAACAATTGTTGAGCTCTACACCGGTCCTACAACTACCGGATTTTACTCAACCATTTACCATTGAAACCGATGCCTCCGGGGTCGGTGTCGGAGCTGTTCTGACTCAACACAAACACCCGATAGCCTTTTATAGTCAGAAACTGTGCCCCCGTATGCAAAAGGCATCTGCCTACCATCGAGAGATGTATGCGATCACCCAAGCTATTGCCAAATGGCGGCAATACTTGTTGGGACAACGATTTCAGGTCATCACTGACCAACAGGCTCTCCGCCACCTGCGTGACCAAGTGATTCAAACCCCCGAACAACATAAATGGCTACATAAGCTCATGGGTTATGACTTTGAGGTACTCTATCGACCGGGCTCCAACAATCAGGCTGCCGATGCCCTATCCCGCTTACCGGCTGCCCAACTTTGGGCCATCTCGTCCCAAGATCTCACCTTTCTGAATGATCTTCGCAAGGCCATCGCCAACTGCCCAGAGCTTAAACTCTTATGTGAACAGGTCCAATCTGATTCCACTGCTGTCCCAAATTATGCTTATAAAGATGGGTTATTGCTTTTTCAAAATCGTTTGGTGGTTCCCCATGATTCTTCACTGTGTCAAGTTTTACTCAAGGAGTTTCATGATTCCCCCACCGGGGGCCATGCCGGCATTAACCGCACCTTCCATCGGCTGTCTTCTAATTTTTATTGGCGTCATATGCGCCGGGCTGTCCAAACTTATGTTGCCAGTTGTCAAGTCTGTCAGCAAATGAAGACCTCCTGCTTACCACCCGGGGGCTTACTGCAACCCCTTCCGATTCCCAACCTTGTTTTTGAAAACATTGCAATGGACTTTATCACCGGGTTGCCTTCCTCTCAAGGCCGTTCCGTTATTCTTGTGGTTGTGGATCGTCTATCGAAGTATGGTCACTTTATTGGCTTGCCGGCCCATTTCACAAGCGTTAGCGTCGCTGCTGTCTTCGTGACTGAGATTATCCGACTTCACGGGGTTCCGGCGGATATTGTCACAGATCGTGACCCTCGTTTTATGTCTGATTTCTGGAGGGAATTGCAGCGCCTTCAAGGTACTCATCTGTCCTTTACAACAGCTTATCACCCACAATCCGACGGCCAGAGCGAAGCCTTGAACAAATGTCTTGAAATGTATTTACGTTGCTATGTTACCGATTTTCCCAAGGAGTGGATGCGACTGTTGCCCTGGGCCGAATATTGGTACAACACGTCATTTCAAACAGCAGCCCAGATGACGCCATTCGAGGTGCTTTATGGACGCAAACCTCCGTCCTTGGTGCGTTATGTCAAGGACAGTTCTGGTAATTCCCTTGTTCAAACCCAACTGTTGGAACGTGATCTTGTCTTACAACTGCTGAAAGCTAATCTGGCCAAAGCTCAAACTCGCATGAAACTTGCCGCTGACAAACATCGCCGGCCAGTTTCGTTTCAAATTGGCGATCTGGTCTACGTCAAACTGCAACCATATCGCCAAGGCTCTGTCCGGCTTCAGCGCCACTATAAATTGGGCCGACGATACTTTGGGCCATATAAGGTGACTGCCACTATCGGGCCCCTAGCTTATCAACTGGACTTACCTAGTACCGCCAAGATCCATAACGTTTTTCATGCCTCCCTTCTTCGCAAATGCATCGGTACCCCAGAGAACCAAATCACTCCATTGGACTTGGTTGATGAAGCTGCCACCATCATTCTTCGGCCTCAGGCCATCTTAGACACCCGCACAATCCAACGAGCTGACCAATCTGTTCCGCAAAGTTTGGTGCAGTGGGAAGGTTTTCCAATAAATGAAGCTTCGTGGGAGGATACTATTCAACTTCAGAAGGCTTTCCCAGACCTACACCTTGAGGACAAGGTGTCTTTCAAAGAGGGGGGTAATGTTATGAATGGGCCTAGCCCAAACTCAGGCCCAACTGTTCCAAACTCAGGCCCTGCCGAAGGGAATCCAAATCAATTAAGGAGGAGCACAAGGGAGAGGAAAATACCAGCTAAGTTGAAAGAATGAGGCCACATCAGCAGGTTGTTAAGTTAGTAAATTATTCCCTGACAATTCTGTTATATAAGGATGAGTGTGAGCATGTGTGAGGTAGGCAAATTGTTAGAAGTTTCTCTATTTTCTCATCCCTGTAATTGGATCTTTGGTTAGTCTATATCAGAGATATCTTTATCCCATCCCCTTACAATTCTTCTTCTTAGTTAACTCCATTTCAGATGCTAATATTCCCTTGAATTGCATTAGGTTATATCATCTTTTGTTTGTGCATTTGGGGGAGTGATTCAAATATAGTTTTACAAGTTGAAGTTGCCGTTGTTTCTAATCTACCTATTTAGGCACATCCTTTTATAATGTTTATGAAATATTTGTTGTTAAGTGTTAAGCTACAACACAAGGCGATTCAGTGGAAGAAGGTGATTTATGTATCTGTTTACTTAGCGTTTCTTGTATGCATTTGGTAGATGGGGTGCTTGGTGTGTCGACAACACTCGACTTTAGCTTATAACACACTTATTTGGTGCTCAAACTCATTACAACAATGATTAAGCTGTTGTTTACTTTGGAGGTATGCTAACTTCTCTCTTAAATTGGCATATACTTATCGTCATAATCTTGACTCATTTACATAATGAATGTCAGTTTGGGTTATTTTTGCTTTTAACTCAGAAAAATCAAATCAAGAAATTTAGGTTAAAACGGAATGGACTAAACGAGTGCAATGTTTGTCATTTACCAGGATACTAGGCTGTGAGACCTGATACAAGGAATCTGGTTTTCCACCATTGGATACAAAATTCTAGACAGTTCGTATTGCAGTCTTCACTTCAGCATAGTGACACTTAGGTATTAAATTTAACTAAAACTAAGAGTAAGATGAATGCCAATAAAAATAATGGTAAATATGCCACAATCAAGCTTTTACTCCACTAAAACCACCACACACAATCATCCAAATTATACAAATTTGTTCTGTTTTGAGAATTTAAGTTTTCAAATCATTGACTTTTATTATTATTGTTGCAAAATCTTCATTTATCATACCCTTTTCCAGTTCCTTTGGTTGAAGAAGAATAATAATTAGCCCATGTAAAATGCAATGGCATGAACACAATAGCAATCAACATCAACGACCACTTTCAAATCTTGCTGGACATGCTATGATATGGATCAAACATATCAAAAGTTACTTAAACTGTATTTAATCCATGTAACCACATAGACCACATTATCAAAGATTATTACTAACATGGTTAGTTTTTGGTATGATATTTACTTTAATTACAACAAATAGATTTTTTGGTCAATTTGATCCATTTACTTAAGTTAGGTACTTAAGTTAAATAAGAATTATAACATTCTTTTTTGTGGAGATTTGGATGTTGAGATTATCTATTTCTCCATCATAAGAAATTTGGTCTCATTAAAAAAGTGTTTCAGGGCATGAAAGACTTAGCACGGGAACGGTGTTGGCTGAAGGTGCAACAAATGCAGTAGTTCTTTATGGGGTGTTCATGGGCATGGGTATTTGGCAATGGTTATGATCACGATTGTAAGTTTAAGTATGGTAAGTTTGGGAAGAGATGGAAGCATAGGATGTTTAGTGGAAAGCACAAATTGTGAAAATGATTTGAGGCTCTTTCTTAACTTTTTACTACAGAGAATAATATTTTTTAATTCATTTTGTTTATTTTATCATTAATGTGGTCATTGCTTTTGTAAGTTTCTTAATATGATGTGAATTTAAACCCTTTTGTAAGTTTCGGCTAGGTAGTACACAATGAGGATTCCCCGCCTGAAAAAAAAATAGGAAAGCTCCTTTCCTTAAGGGCCTTTCATCAGAGTCCCTTCTTTTACCGGGTATTTATTCTACATCCATTTCAGGTCACACATGGCTAAGCTCCTGGGACAGGGAGAGGTCAAAAGGCATAGCATAGCTTTCAGGGAAACTCCTTCAGATGTATTGGAAATGGAAATACAGATCAAATACCTTCTGAGGCGGTGTTCCCTACATACAGTCATACAGTACGGAGGGGAAGAGAAGAAGGGCTAGGCACATAAGGTGGGGTTAATTGTCTTACAGGCAAGCTCTCGGGCTTCTAGTACCGATTTATAAGCCACTGCTTACTTCGACGTTTTTCCATTTCCTAGCACGGGAACGGTGTTGGCTGAAGGTGCAACAAATGCAGTAGTTCTTTATGGGGTGTTCATGGGCATGGGTATTTGGCAATGGTTATGATCACGATTGTAAGTTTAAGTATGGTAAGTTTGGGAAGAGATGGAAGCATGGGATGTTTAGTGGAAAGCACAAATTGTGAAAATGATTTGAGGCTCTTTCTTAACTTTTTACTACAGAGAATAATATTTTTTAATTCATTTTGTTTATTTTATCATTAATGTGGTCATTGCTTTTGTAAGTTTCTTAATATGATGTGAATTTAAACCCTTTTGTAAGTTTCGGCTAGGTAGTACACAATGAGGATTCCCCGCCTGAAAAAAAAAAGGAAAGCTCCTTTCCTTAAGGGCCTTTCATCAGAGTCCCTTCTTTTACCGGGTATTTATTCTACATCCATTTCAGGTCACACATGGCTAAGCTCCTGGGACAGGGAGAGGTCAAAAGGCATAGCATAGCTTTCAGGGAAACTCCTTCAGATGTATTGGAAATGGAAATACAGATCAAATACCTTCTGAGGCGGTGTTCCCTACATACAGTCATACAGTACGGAGGGGAAGAGAAGAAGGGCTAGGCACATAAGGTGGGGTTAATTGTCTTACAGGCAAGCTCTCGGGCTTCTAGTACCGATTTATAAGCCACTGCTTACTTCGACGTTTTTCCATTTCCTAGCACGGGAATGGTGTTGGCTGAAGGTGCAACAAATGCAGTAGTTCTTTATGGGGTGTTCATGGGCATGGGTATTTGGCAATGGTTATGATCACGATTGTAAGTTTAAGTATGGTAAGTTTGGGAAGAGATGGAAGCATGGGATGTTTAGTGGAAAGCACAAATTGTGAAAATGATTTGAGGCTCTTTCTTAACTTTTTACTACAGAGAATAATATTTTTTAATTCATTTTGTTTATTTTATCATTAATGTGGTCATTGCTTTTGTAAGTTTCTTAATATGATGTGAATTTAAACCCTTTTGTAAGTTTCGGCTAGGTAGTACACAATGAGGATTCCCCGCCTGAAAAAAAAATAGGAAAGCTCCTTTCCTTAAGGGCCTTTCATCAGAGTCCCTTCTTTTACCGGGTATTTATTCTACATCCATTTCAGGTCACACATGGCTAAGCTCCTGGGACAGGGAGAGGTCAAAAGGCATAGCATAGCTTTCAGGGAAACTCCTTCAGATGTATTGGAAATGGAAATACAGATCAAATACCTTTTGAGGCGGTGTTCCCTACATACAATCATACAGTACGGAGGGGGAAGAGAAGGAGGGCTAGGCACATAAGGTGGGGTTAATTGTCTTACAGGCAAGCTCTCGGGCTTCTAGTACCGATTTATAAGCCACTGCTTACTTCGTCGTTTTTCCATTTCCTAGCACGGGAACGGTGTTGGCTGAAGGTGCAACAAATGCAGTAGTTCTTTATGGGGTGTTCATGGGCATGGGTATTTGGCAATGGTTATGATCACGATTGTAAGTTTAAGTATGGTAAGTTTGGGAAGAGATGGAAGCATGGGGTGTTTAGTGGAAAGCACAAATTGTGAAAATGATTTGAGGCTCTTTCTTAACTTTTTACTACAGAGAATAATATTTTTTAATTCATTTTGTTTATTTTATCATTAATGTGGTCATTGCTTTTGTAAGTTTCTTAATATGATGTGAATTTAAACCCTTTTGTAAGTTTCTTAATATGATGTGAATTTAAACCCTTTTAATTTAATAGTTCTATGAACTTCTCGCTTATGTAGTATTGACCTTGATAATTTTTCATTTGTTTTATACTCTTGAGTACAACTATAGAAAGACGAGAACACATAGCATGAGTAACACACAATTTTTTAAACCAATTATATCTAATAATTGAGAATTTAAAATTCATTCATTTGTTAAAACAATGTGATCCAAAAAACTTGCGTCACTTCCTACACAAGATATTTGTTATCAATTTTTCCGCTTTTAATACTTTTCAATTTTCTATAGGTTTCGTAAATAGACATATCATACCTCAATTTCATGCTAAATTGATTACATATGCCCCGTGTAATACACGGGTAACAAACCTAGTATTGTAATATGTTTAATTGCTACGAAAAATTAGATTGTCATAAAAAGTTACATTTTCTATCTTATTAACATTTGCTTAAAATTTATAATAATTACACATAAAAAATTTAGTAGTTATATAATTTTTTCTAATCATGTGTAACACACGGGTAGATAACCATACTATATAAATGAATTTAAAATAGGTTGACCTGTAAAACGGCTCAAATTTAAGAGGCTCCGACATAACATGACACGAATAAGTATATCAGTATATGAGTTGGAATAGGGTTATAGAATTCATTCAGCCAACCCAAAACTCTGAACCTATCAACCTGCCACTATTAACACCCTTGTTGATTTAAAGACATTCATTAACTCTTACCTCTTATCTTGAAAGGTAAACCAACTTAATTAGGGCACCCGGTATACAAGGCGCCAACCGGCGCCATTATGCGCTTTAACGGCGCCATTCGGCGCCAACACCGCCCCTCCCTCGCGTTGAAGACCGGCGCCATTCCCTCCCGTTGAACCTTTGGCGCCCGTTAAATGTGTGTGTTTACGTTGAACGGTCAGAAAAATGACCGTTGGGTCATTAAAAAAAAAAAAAAATTTCCACCACTATTTAAATCAACCATTATTCACTTTTTACACCCACATCTTTTTAAAAAAAACCAAACCCTCTCAACTCTCTCAACTCATAAAAATTAACATGGATTTCCTCTCGTCCAACGATTCATCCGACACATCCTCCGACGAAGCCGCGGAAATGTTTTTCCATATGATGGTGAACTATCAACAACGTCGGCTAAATAGACGAGCGCAACAAACGCTTACACGAAGAGCTCGTCTAAACCGAAACCGTGAAATGGGGCAAACGAGTCTTCTTAGAGACTATTTCAACGATCCATGCGTCTACCCTGCGGAAGCGTTCGAACAACGTTTTCGTATGCGACGTTCACTATTTCTAAGAATTGTGAACGATCTAGAACGAGAGCATTCATGGTTCCCGCAAAGAAGCGACGCGAGAGGAAGGATCGGTTTCACTCCATTGCAAAAGTGCACGGCCGCAATTCGAGTTATGGCTTACGGTGTTACGGGTGATTCATTCGACGAGTATCTGAGGATGTCCGATCGGACAATTAGGACGTGCATTCAAAAGTTTTGTAAAGGTAACTTATCGTACAACATTTGTTTAGTTTTTTAATTTAAATACTATGTTTGTTTTATTCTCATACGTAGTTTTAAAATTAGGTCTTTACAACTTGTATGGAAGAAAATATTTACGCCGACCCACTGCTAGCGACATTAAACAGTTGTACGAGTTTCACGAGCAGAAATGGGGTTTTGTTGGAATGCTCGGTAGCATCGACTGCACACATTGGGAGTGGAAGAATTGTCCCAATGCTTGGCGGGGTCAGTATATGCGAGGTGATCATGGGCATCCAACCATAATGCTCGAAGCCGTTGCTTCGTACGATATGTGGATTTGGCATCAATATTTTGGTGTCGCAGGGTCGAACAACGATATCAATGTGTTGGATCGATCACCCATTTGGGATGATATCATCGAGGGACGTGAGCCCGATTCATCGTTTGAGCTACGTGGCAACACGTACAAGCGGGGATATTATTTGGGAGACGGGATCTATCCCGAATACTCTACGATTGTGAAAGGGTTTACGGCTCCCATCGGAGAAAGGCGCAGGGTTTACACGAAAGCTCACAGTGCGGCTCGTAAAGACATAGAGCGTACATTTGGCGATTTGAAGGATAAATGGCATATCATAGCTCACCCCGCTCGTATGTGGCATCGAGACAAAATCGCTAACGTGATGCGCGGTTGTATAATTTTACACAACATGATTCTCGAGGACCAGGGTGCCGCAATTTGTCAATTTCACGAGGAGGAGTTGGATACGGCGTATGAAGAAATCGACGAGGATCAAAAACGGGCAATTCGTCAAGAAATAAGAAATCGAGACATCCATAACCAATTGAAGGCGGACTTGATCGAGGATATCTACGAGCGATCACGATCACTTTGAATATTTTATCAAGTATTTGTATGTTTTAATTTTTATCTCAAGTATTTGTATGGTTTATCTTTATAATAAATGTATTTTTAGTGTTTTTTTTTAATTTTTATTAAATAATTATTTAATTATTTTTCTTTTATTTATTTAATTTTTTCGAAGACAAAAAAAAATAATAATTTTGTAGTCAATAAAATAATTCGAAAATGAAAAGAAAAAAAAATTAATTTAAAATAGTTTAACATGGCATGGAGTATCCCCCTCGGGTGTTAAGTGGTGTTAAGTGGTGTTAACTCTGACGTGACGCCTACGTGGCATGTTTAACATGTTTTGTTAACAAGGGTATACCACATGCCCTAAGAAATCATGAGTATCACAACAGAAAATAAAACTGGAAAGGGATATATCATCACATTGATTAGGTAACCAAATTATTCAAAATTCCTAGATAACCCGGCGGGGTGGGGGATGGGGGGGGGGGGGTGGGGTGGGGTGGGGGGTGGGAGGAGGGGTGGTTACCTAAATTGTGGACTATGGACCTATTGGGCCAAATATAATCTTTTTGAATCCAAATAAACCTATTTAATGGAACTTGAAAAAGAAAGGAGACCCTAGAAAATTAGAAACCTAAAGTAAATGCTTCACTTGCTTTAGGCTTGGGGAAACATGGCATCAATGCATCATGATGTATAGATTTAAATATCTTCTATTAATTTAATTATCATGATGTATGTGTTTAACCTCTGTTTATAATTTTTCTTTTGGTTTTTGAGGTCGCTTTTGTAGCTTAAAGGAAGGTAAGTTAAACGTTAGAAATAATTTGTGTAAACAACAATTATAAGTTATTAAATTAACAAACTTATCAAATACTTGAAAACAAAATATTAAAATAAAAAGCACAAGAAAATGGCAAACTTATCAAACACTTGAAAACTAAATATTAAAATAAAAAACACAAGAAAATGGCATTATTATAATCAAACAAGAGGTTCTGAGTTCAAAACTCAAATATTATAAAGTAAAGATTATAATGATCTTATTCTAGAAACACTCTAGGTGTTCCCCTTTAAAAAAAAAATTAAACTTGCATTCTTCTTCTTTTAAAATTATTAAATTTGAGTAAAATAAATTCAGTATAAGCTAAATTTCAAGAATGAAAAACATCCAGTCTGCTAAATATAGTTATTTATAAGTAACTATTATTACCCAAATAAATGAATAATAATATATATCATTCATCTTCAATCATTCATTCAAAAGATTTTCAAGGCAGTTTACTTGAAGTTCATACAAGATTGAGACTAAAACTTACATGTACATCTATCAGAAGCCCTTCTTTACGCATGATCGGCGGCAATAGTTTCTGGCAAGTTCGAAGCTACTGAAGGAGGAATCCAAAAGGATAGCATGATCCCGAGTGTAAATACATGTAAATTTGGGATCAATGCGATCCCTTTGGATGTCTACTTAAGTTGCAATCATGAATCATGATCATCACACACTGTTCTTCTTTGAGTTGCATATGGAAGAACAGGAAAAAGAAGAAGATATGAGAAAGTGGATGATGAGAAGATGAATATAAAGACCACCGAAATGCTCTTTAAACAAAGTCAAGTAGGTTTGCATTTATATATTATTGGGTCTTGATTCCTTTTTATATTTTCTAATAATTTCTTTAGCTTTTTGGTGTTATGAAAAGCATCATCTTGTTTTATTTGTATATTTATTATTATATTATATTATACAATAAACAGATTTCAACTTAGAACGATCACTAGAACATGATTTGCAAACAGTATATATACATTATAGACTACCGAAAAAAGGTAAAATGGAACCTCTCTTTGAGTGGAGGAAACCATAGAATCACTTTTTAATCGAGACCAAATTGGGGTAAAAAATCCGGTTTTTTTTTCCAAATGTTTTCTGGTGATTTGCCTAGGTTATAGGTTACCCTTAAGTGGAAAAAAACAAAAAAAAACGACAAGTAGTTCTTTTTTTAAAAAAATTTATCAAAAAATGTCTTGTAACGTATGTAACATTTCACTGTTTATAAATACAGTAA
>JBCNJP010000027.1:101794612-101810789 GCA_039602395.1 Deinandra increscens subsp. villosa
AAAAAGCTGAAACCTCAAGTTTAAAGAGTCAAGAGTCATTTGAAAAATTTGATTGGAATAATTGTTTTTCTGCTTCGAGTCCTAAACCTGGTTTTGCTGAATCTGCTTGTTTTGATAATATTTCGTTGAACAGTGCTTTTAGTTTTGGTAGTAGTGAGAAAACTGAGTCAAAACCCTTGAGAAGGGTTAGGATTTTGAGAAGGGGTAAAGGACCACAGGTTGCTGGTCCCGAACCAATTGTTTCTAATGTGTCTGATAATTCATCTGATGTTTCTGAGTGGTCTTATGTGCATGATAATGTGAATATGAAGCAGGTACCTGTGGAGAAACAACCAAATTTGATACCATATCCTGAGGTAAACTCGGTATATGATCAAAAGGTGCCAATAGAGCGGGAGTATGTTTTGACCACTAGGCCTAACGGCAAAGTGGTCTGGATACGTAAAAGTGATAAACCTTCCTGGACTTCAACAGGAAGAATTTATAATCAAGAACAGACTCCCGCCTATCCTAAGAAACAGTCATGTCATGTGTGCGGAAATCCCGGACATGTGGCAAAGAACTGTTTACAGAGGCCATATGAACCCTTTTATCCTAAAGAATATTTCAAAAATAAATCAGGGCAATCATATGGTGGCACAAGCAAGTCACCTGCCTCTCAAAAGGTGAACCCAAAACAGAAGGTGTCCTCAATCCCAAAGGCATCTACAAAGACCAAACAGCCCATGCCCTCAAAACAGAAAGCACAGAATCATGTGCCATCTAGACCTAGGGCAACAAAACCAACCAAAGTGACGGCACCCTCCAAACAGAAGGTGCCGCACAGACAGCCTTTTAGACCAAAGGCACAGGGCACCAAACAACAGACTGCACCATCAAAATTCAATGACCAAAAGTCGGTCCCTTCACAACCAAAGGGATATAAAAGCAGTCCAAAAACCAGATCACCCTCTACCCACAAAACTGATTTTTATGCTAACAAAGAGAATCAACCTTTCAAAAAATCAGTAAAAAACAATGAATCTGGTCATACAGAAAAGTTTCTGGAATCTGAAAGGTGGAATGTGAAAAAATCGGTAAACCAAGGGTATAAACCCAAAGGAGTGTACAACAAACACTCAAAGAATTTTGATGAAGCAAAAAATGCCAAACCAAATAAATCAAATGTTTACCAAATTCCACAAAAACGGAAACAGATTCCCAAATGTGAGGAGGACCAAAGTAAACCCAAAGTGAACAACCCCATATCACCCAGTCACACTCAAGTCTGGGTTCCCAAATCCAACTAATCCTTCTATGTATGCAGGAACAGCCAAGGAGGCCTGTTAATAACCTATGGTATGTTGACAGTGGTTGTTCCAGGCATATGACAGGCGACATATCCATCCTACAAGAATTAGAACACTATAATGGTGGTCATGTGTCGTTTGCGGGAGGAAAAGGAGGAAACATTTGTCAAAGAGGCACAGTCAAGAACGGCTACCTGACATTTCATAATGTCAATTATGTTCCAGAATTGAAGCACAACTTGCTCAGCGTATCACAAATATGTGACAAAGAATACCCAGTGTATTTCAACAACAAAGAATGCTTAATTCTTAAACCTGGGTACTCCATTCCAGATGATTGGGTGTTAATACGCACACCCCGCCACGGTGACTCATATGTGTTGAACATGTCAAAAACTCCCACACGTGAGATGGCATGCCTACTTTCAAAGACTGCTGAAGATCAAGCCCACTTATGGCATCGTCGTTTGGGTCACACAAACTTGAAGAATCTGAACAGACTTGCAAGAGGAGGACTTGTTAAAGACCTCCCAATCAGAGAGTTCGTTGTCAAAGATAAATGTCTGGCATGTGCTAAGGGGAAGCAACACAAACGACCCCACAAGCCCAAATTCTTCTCCAGAATTGCCTCGGTGCTCGAATTGCTTCACATGGACCTATTTGGTCCAGTCAGTATGTTAAGTTTAAACCGTTGTGCATTTTGTCTTGTTATAACTGATGATTTTTCTCGTTTTACTTGGGTATTTTTCTTAGCCAGGAAAAGTGAGGTACCAGAGATCTTGAAAGCATTCATTAATGTGATCGAGAACAAGTTGAATCTGAGAGTCAAATCCATTCGAAGTGACAACGGTACAGAATTCAAGAATCAGGTGTTAGATGAATTCTGTAAGAGGAAGGGGATTGAGCATCAGTACAGTGCACCATATACTCCACAACAGAACGGTGTCGCAGAACGGCGCAATCGGACACTGATAGAAGCTGCACGTACGATGTTGTGTGATTCAAAGCTTCCCACAATGTTTTGGGCCGAAGCCATCAACACAGCCTGTTATGTACAAAACAGGGTTCTCATCAACAAACGGCATCAGAAGACTCCTTACGAGATTGTTCATCATGACAAGCCCAAAATAGGGCACCTTAGGGCTTTTGGATGTCTTTGTACTGTTTTGATTAATTCTGACCTACCTAAATTTGCTGCTAAATCAGATGAATGTTATTTTGTAGGTTATTCTGCTAGTTCAGCATACAGGGTTTACAACAAGAAAACCGCAATGGTGATGGAGTCAAACAATGTAGATTGGCTTGAAGAGAATCCATCAGATGGAGGAACTGGTCCAGCACAAGCCTTTGACTACAACCAGTTTTTCATACCATTCAGGCTGGATCCAGTAGCTGCAGAAGAACTGTTTGAAGATGTTGTTGCAGGACCTTCAGTGACCATAACCCCTGTAACAGTGGTTGCTGATGATATACCAAGAGATGAGCCAGTTCCAGAACAACCGGCTGAGCCATCTGAATTAAATTCACGTGAACCAGCTCCTGCAGCAACAGAAACCGAACAAGAACAAGAACATGTAGCAGAAGAGAGTGGTGATGAAGAACCAGTACAAACAGAGCTCCCCACAGAAATCCCAGTACCAGCAACTTCTGAGACACGAATTCACAAGTATCATCCGCTGGAAAACATCATTGGTCCTCTTGCATCCGGAGTAATAACCAGAAGTACATCGGGAAACATTAACCACTGCATGTATTCCTGTTTCATTTCTCAAATCGAACCATCAAATATCACAATGGCTCTGCAAGATCCAAGCTGGGTTGAAGCAATGCACGAGGAATTGAATCAGTTCTCCAAGTTACAAGTGTGGAGATTAGTGGAGAAGCCAGTCGACAAGAAGGTCATCACAACACGATGGCTGTACAAAAATAAGAAAGATGACAATGGGGTGATTGTCAGAAACAAGGCTCGACTGGTGGTTCAAGGGCACAAGCAGATCGAGGGAATAGATTATGATGAGGTGTATGCTCCAGTTGCCAGGTTGGAAGCAATTCGAGTGTTCTTGGCGTATGCCTCATATATGAACTTCACGGTGTACCAGTTAGATGTAAAGACAGCATTCCTCTATGCTGACATGGATGAAGAAGTTTATGTGCATCAACCTCCAGGGTTCATCGACGAAGAACATCCCTACCATGTGTACAAGTTAGATAGAGCATTGTACGGACTACATCAAGCACCAAGGTCCTGGTACAAAACTCTGACTGATCACCTTCTTGCACACGGGTACATCAGAGGAAGTGTTGATCAAACGTTATTCCGAAAAGAGGTTGGCAGTGATATAATCATGGTACAAGTATATGTGGACGACATCATCTTCGGGTCCACGAATGAAGCGTTGTGTAAAGATTTTGAGTAGGTAATGAGAACGAAGTTTGAAATGAGTCAAATGGGTGAGATGGAATTCTTCCTGGCGTTGCAAGTGAAACAGAGTGAATCTGGCATTCTCGTACATCAAGCAAAGTACGTGACTGAAATCTTAGAAAAATACAAGATGAATGAGTCCAAACCAGCAGACACTCCAATGGCAGCTCGTCCACTCCTTACCAAAGATCCAGAAGGGCAATCGGTCAATGAACACAATTATCGCTCAATGATCGGGTCTTTGATGTACCTCACAGCAAGTCGTCCCGATATCATGTTTGCAGTGTGCCAATGTGCACGCTACCAGGCTAACCCTAAACTCTCACATCTTTCTGCTGTTAAACGAATCTTTAGGTACCTAAAGGGCAGGCCTCGGCTTGGACTTTGGTATCCTAAAGATTCAGGTTTTAAATTATATGCTTTTTCTGACAGTGATTATGGAGGATGTGAACTTGACAGGAAATCAACTTGAGCAGGTGCACAATTTCTTGGTGACAGATTAGTGTCATGGCAAAGCAAGAAGCAGCACACTGTGTCTACAAGCACAGCCGAGGCTGAGTATGTTGCAGCATCTGCCTGTTGCTCTCAGGTGGTTTGGTTACAACATCAGTTGCATGACTACGGTTTGAATTTCTTTGACTCTACCATTTATTGTGATAATACTGCTGCATTACAAATTGTCAAAAACCCTGTCCAGTTTTCTAAAACAAAACATATTGAGATCAAAATTCACTTTATTCGGGACTGCCATGAACGCAGATTGATACACTTGGAACAGGTTTCGTCGGACGAGAATGTGGCAGACATGTTTACCAAACCCCTTCCCAGAGCCAACTTTGAAATTTGTTTGAAAGGCCTTCGTATGATTGCCTTTGAAGAGTAAATCTGACACCTCAAAACTTTGTACAATAGTCGTTTATTTCTTCTTTCTTTCTTTTTGATTAAAAAAAAAAAAAAATATGGCATGAGAAAATTAAAAAGCAAGGGGAAGGAAATTGTGTAACATCAAATGATGTCCCCCCAAATAATATGTGCTTTTAAATCTTTCATGTGTTTCTGGCTTTCTTTGATCAGGTAGGGAAATGAAATAAATTTCCAGGCGGTTGGTGGCTGACACATGTAAGGTGGATGCGAAAAGCAGCGTCTCTTTGTTGATGTGCTCGGTAGGCTCAGCTGCAATTGATAAAAAGGTATGTCTAGTCACTACAGTTGAAGATAACGTATGATGCCTGATAGGAAGCACACACTTAGGTTAGTACTGTTTTCATTTGACTGTTTGTTAGGAGTCCTGAGACACACGCCCGAGTACTGGGTACTGATGCTATGTTCAAAAATCCCATCCCCTCTGCTTTGCGTGAGCAATGACCTGGGGATGTTGTACGTGAGTCAGGCCTCCTTTGTTCGGCGATGGCTGAGACCTGGAGACTCCCTGATCCACGTACCTCTTAGATCACATTGTATAATATATTAAAACCAAAAAGATGCCAAAGCGCACAAATCAAAAGAGACCCTCAAGTGTCCAAAACCCTGAAAGCCCTGTCACTGATGAGAGCGTTAATGAAAATGTCTCAAAAATTCAGTTGACGCTGTATATTATCCCCAAAAATCCCCGTGATCTATTCTTTCTTTTCTCAGCCCAGTCTGGAGCATGGTGTTAGGCTTAGGAAAGGTGTCGTGAAAAATGTCATGGGAAACCTGATAAACTTGATGAAACGTACAAAATATACCTAGGACGTATGTGTGTGGATTTAATGGTACTCATAAATAAATAAACCCAAAAGATAAATAAAGTGACAAGTCTGCTCGAGTAAGAGAAAGCAGCATGAGTTTAGAAAGGACAACTATACCGGCAATCACCAGAGCATGTGGAGTAGCTGAAGCTGAAAAGGGTTCCTCAGCCTCAGACAGTCTGGTTTGATCCCTAACACACCTATCACTTAAAGTCAGGCATGTACAGTAAGTCAATTTTTAATTCTGCAATTTTAGGTTTTATTTGTATTTCATATTTTTTATTATTTTTGTTTTTTTTTCGAATTATTTATTTCTGAGGTGTTGGGTTTAAGTCTCTCGGGCACAATCTTAGGGGAAGCTTGAAAATCGTCTTAACCGGAAAGGTTGCTGTTAACCAAAAGGGGATAACATCAAATAAGATTATAGTTTGGGTCTAACTTGAAACATTTAAGAATCTTTGAGGGGTAAAAGGTGAAAGTTTTGAAAAATATGAATGTGTTTAAAAAAAAAAAGGGGGATAAAAGAAAATCTTTGTTTTAAAAATCCATTCTCCTTTCTCTCTCCCCTAATCCCGCCGGCTAACCCTAACCCCCATCTTCACCGCCACCGCCGTTCACCACCATCCGGCCACCATCACCGAAATCCGTCACCACCACCTTGTTCCTTGTGAAAAACCGACCTAGCCACTGTGTTCTCAGCCCCAATCGCCGCCGGCAACCACCTCCGCCATCCTCCGCCATCTCCACCGCTGTCGCCACCCTCGCTGGCGATTCCGGCCATCTCAGTTCGATCGGAGACCACCTCTCTGTTCGGATTTTCATCCTAAAGCCGTTCCAAGTGTTGATTTCGTGTGCATTGCATCCATGGGTCCTCGAATCAAACATGTTGCTAAACAACCTAAAGTGGTCAAGAGGTATGTGAATTTTTCTTTAAGTTTTGGGACTCGGGAATGGTTGGAATAGATGCTACATGGTGCGACTAAGGTAGAATAAGAAGTTTTTCTGAGATTGATTGTTGTTTGAAGTATTTGCAGGTTGAAATTTGTTAAAAAGAGGGTTTTCGATCAAGGTATAGGGGGTTTTCGGCTGGTATTCTTACCTTTCGATGCCTGCATACCTGTGATCGATGATTGGACACCTTTTGATTGTTTTCGGTTACGCCGAAAGACTTTTCGGAGATGATCTAGAGGTATTCGATCGAAATTCTAATGAAAATCTGGGTTTTCGACTGGGATCCAAGGTTTTCGATCAAACCTTTATGGTTTTCGATCAAACCTTTATGGTTTTCGATCATAAAACTTGGTTTTCAGCCATTACTTGAGGTTTTTCTTTAGTATAGATGTGTTTTTCGATCGAGTTTTCTGGGTTTTCGATCAAAACCTATGGTTTTCGATCAGCTTCCAGGGATTTCGATCAGGCAGATCTTGGATTTCGATCGGACCAGTCCAGGTACACCGAAAATCTGAGGTTTTCGATTACCCATAAGGGTTTTCGACCAGGATTTCGGCCAACCCCAAAATGTGGTAAACTCACATTTTCAAGCCATTATGCTGCCCAATTTTTAAGAATATGTGTGTTTGGAAGTTTTGTGTGAATTTAATTATGACTGACTGTGTTGCAATGTTTGTTGTGTTGGGTTTTCTGTCTGGTGTTTGTGATTGCAGGGTTATAGACTTTGCTAAAGGCCACAATCAAGTGGCATATCTCGGTGACCTTCCGTCCATTCAAAAGGCAAACTATCAATCACTCATTGATGGTTTGAACCGTTGCTGTTTGAAGTATGCTTTAACTGTCCAGGTGTCAGTATACAAAGAGATAGTGCTCGAGTTCTGGAAGACTGCTGCTGTGTCTGAAGATGGTAATGTAATTCATGCAAAGATTCAAGGTTACAGTATTGTTCTGACTGAAGAGGTGTTCAGGCAAGCACTGAGGTTTGTAGATAAAGCTGAAGATCCTACGGAGTTCAATGATGACCAAGTTCTTACCTGTCTAAGGCAGATGGGATATCTTCTTGACACTCCACCAACTTTCAAGAATTCTGTCCCACCATATTGGAAGATGCTCATTCATTACTTGCAGAAATGTTTGATTGCCAAGAAGAGCTCAAGTGACCAGTTGAACAGACTGCACACTCATGCTTTGGTTGCTTTGATCAGAGGATGGAGATTTAACTGGTCAAAGGCAGTGTTTGAAGATGTCAAGAATGTTATTGTCAGAGAAGATGAGAAGTTTGCTGCTGTTCCAAGATTCATTCAACTGATCTTGGATTCAAGATATCCTCAGCTGAGAAAGCATGGTGAAATTCTGGATCTGAAACCCATGGGTCCAGATGTATTCTCTCTGATAAACCCCAAGAAGAAGATTGATGAGCCAGGATATGTGTTTGGAGAAAAGTTTGGAAATTTTTCAGAAGTTCCACCTCCAGTCAATGCATTTGTGGAGGAAGAACACTCAGCCCCTCCTACACAAAGGGTGGTAACTGATATTCCTGATGATAGTAACTCTTGGGCTGATGAGTTTCCAACTGATGATATCAGGATTGATGCTCTTAGATTCAAAGAAGATGAAGAGCAACTGGACTATGGTAGCTATCTTGATGATATGCCTGTTGATGAAGGAATGGAAGAGCCTGAAGTCCATGTATCCAAGAAACAGAAGACTACTGAGGAACCTCCCCTGAGTACCTTTCTGAATGAAGATTTGACTTCACAGGCTGTTCATGCATCCCAACTGATGAAAGATGCTTTTACAAGTGACCCAACCAACCCTGTGAGAAGAAGGGACCCAAGAACCAATCCTCCCAGAGTTGTTCCCTCAAGACAGTCCTCTTCTCAAGGACAGTCTTCATCTGGACCTTCCCTAGCTGACAAGGGAAAGGCAATTGAAACTCCTGAGTACAGATTGGAGAAAGAACTGAAAGCTGAAATCAAGAGGTTGACAGCTACCACTGTACATCAGTCTGAAGTGATTTCACAACTTGTTGATACACAGAAAGAACATGAAGCTACTCTGAAGAATCAGAAGAAAGTGAATGATGATTTCACTATCTTAATTGGAGAATTGCAGAAACAAGTTGCTGAACTAAGAGGGAAAAGGCCAAGTAGCTCCAAGAAAAGTACAAAGCAAAAAGATCAAGATCCACAAGGAGGATCAGGTGGTGGAAAAGGTAAAGGAGACAGTTCTGGGGCTTCTACTGATAGTAACCCACCTGTGGAAGAAGAGCCTGAGATAGATGCTAGAGAAGTAGATTTCATGACTACTCCCGCTGCTAACAGAGACCATTTATGGGAAGCATCTACTTTTGCTTATCCTCCTGAACGACATCTCATCCAGCTGGGTAAACATTTTCATGATAAACGAGGAATTACTCAACCTGTGAAAAGCTGGATGTATGATGATGAGAAGCACATGTATGTGGTCAGAAGAGCGGGTGCCAATCCTTTGGAGTACAATAAAGACTGGACCCAATTCTACTCTTGGACCAATGTGGATCTGATTTCTCTGCACAATGCACCATTCTTTAATCCATCTAACAATGATTATGCTGATCATTTCTGGAAGAAATTAGATAAAGCTGTGAAAAGTGGATTCAAGGTGTTTACAGATTTTCCACATCAGTATGCTAAGATGAAGCATTTCAGAGGTGTATGGGGACCTGACAAGAAGATATATTGTCACAAGAGATGTCCACCTACCAATAAGACCAAGCAAATCCCACTGCCAATGAAGCATCCTGAGGGTTGCCTTTCTGATTTCAAATCTTGGGCTTATTGTAGCTATTCTGGAACTGCTAAGATAATGCGTGAATCTACTACAATGACAGTAATGGAGGTACATGATCTGTTGAGGTTTTATGAAGTTGATATTCGGGTGCTTAGCAAGCATCAGATTGCTCATACTGCAGAGGAGGAGGAGCTGGCCAAGGTTTACACCAAGGGTGTAGCTCGGATAATTGAAGAAAAACTCTGGTATTCACCACTCACGGTGAATCATTCAAGACATTTCAAGATGTGATTGGACGCAACTAATGCTAAAGCCTAGGGGAAGATTGTAAAGACCTAGACTTTGTTAAGGCTTTTGCATTAGTTAGTTATAGGTTTTTGGGTACATTGTAATGGGTTGGATTAACACTTGTGTTTAGTTTTGATGGGCTAAATGGTTTCGAGTGGGCTCCCATGTAGGCCGAACCCTTTAGGGTTTTAGGAGACTTGTTCTCCACTCAAACCTTGGCCTATAAATACTTTGTCTTTCATTGGTGTTAGGGTTGTTGGTGAATCTCGAAGTTTATCAAAGTGTTTACGAATTCTAGCCTCTAGAATTCGGTGTTTTCAAGTGCTCTTGTGTTCGTGTGATCTTCATTCGGTAACCCTTAATTGTTTCTTGCATTGTTATTTGTTCATTATTGGTTTACATTATCGAATCACCTCTTGATTACGGATTCCGCACGTAATCATCAGGATTAGTACCACGTGAGGGATAAATCGGATCCTTACAAGCAACCTTTGAGATGACCGTCAGGCAAAAGGCAGTTTGGAAATGCCTCCGATAACCACATGCACAAGACTTCCTCCACGCGCTCCCTATTGACGGGCTGGGGCAGCACATGTCGCCTGTCGAATACCAGGCCATTCTCAAGTATCGCCTCATGGTTCCCCTGTTCCCTGTGGATGAAAAATGCCCCGTCTGCAACAAGGCAAGTTTGGATTCGTTCGGGGAGCACGCCGTCCATTGCAAAGAGCTCCCGGGGTTTAAATATCGACATGATGTGGTTCTGGATGTTTTGTTTGACATCTTCAGGCAGGCTGGGATTTCGGCCAGGAAGGAAGCTCTTGTTAACTTCCTATCTGACCCCCTGGATAGGCGTTCAACTCTCCGGCCGGCCGACATACTTGTTTTTGGGTGGCAGAACGGGAAACACGCTTGTGTCGATTTAACAGGGGTTTCGCCTCTTGTGGGTCTGAGGGCCAGCGCCTTCTCAGCGGATCAGGCAGCGTCTAGGGCAGCGGCTGGAAATGTTAACAAACATGAGAAAGCGTGCATTGAAAACCAACATGTGTTTGTTCCTTTCGCCTTCGATACATTTGACCATCTTGAGTCAGAGGCAGTGGCCATGTTGAACCGAATCCAAAAAGTCATGCGCGGGAATAGTGCAACCTCTAGATTGAAGAATGTTGTTTTTATACGGCTAGGTTTTGCTATTCAAAAAGGGTTGGCGGCGCAGCTTGTTGCCCGCCTTCCCTGCCTGTTGACTTAGGTATGTATGTTACCTTTCGATTTAAATAAAAGTTTGCATTGTATTAGGCTTAAAAAAATAAAAAATAATAAATAAATAAATAAAACAATAAAACGTAAGTTAAATCCCATTTTGATATGTGATGTTAACCCAGTACATCAAAAGCATATGGTTGTATTCAGATTAATAAAACTTACTAATTCTAATACCTAAGACCATCCATAGATGTATAACATGAATGGATTGTGGATTAGGAAAATACGTTGATCAAGTTAAAGCAGAAGGGCATGAGTCCAAAGTTCATAGTTTGATAACATTCATACTAAACTTCATATTGGTCTTAAGTCGCTGGAATGAAAGAGGTCATATTCAATAGATTATACATCTTGCATCAGGTAATATCCGGCTCGGAGAATAGCCGATAGAAGATAGAACAAATCAGAAAGCATAAATCATTTTCATACCTTGACCATTAGCAAAGAGGGTCAGATCTCTCGGAGTGTGGATCCTGAAACAGGAACGTATCTGTGAAGCAACAACAATGAGAGTGTAGAGACGAATTCGAGGGCTGTGAACAGCTATCAAAACGAACGGCAAATTGAACCAAAATTCCTCCATCCGCAGACCTCAAAAGAATTTAAAGAACAACTTGGCAGAATGTGGGACCTTTAATTACGAACTTAGAATCTAAAGAAGGAAACGAGTCTGGTCAGCAACTTGAGGGCTGCTCGAAGTTCACACGGGTGGTGGGTGCAGCGAGAAATCGCTAATGGTGTAGGTTGCGTAGCAGAAACAGCTTCAAGGGACCACAAATCAGAAGAGGTTGTGCGATGGTGACTAGATTCAACGGCGGCGGCGACGCAGGTTGCAGTGGCGGAGGAGTCGACTTGTGGTGGTGGTTTTTAGTGTCACAGAAGATCTATTAGAGGGATTAGAGGAGCGGGGTCAAGAAGAGATCTCGGGGTTTATATGGTGATCGATTGAACCCAGAGATATTCCAATTCCACTACCGATCAGTTTCTAAATATCCATGAGTTTGAAATTTGAATCTCAGAGAAGAATAGATATGATTTTGAAATCCTGACTTTGGGGTAGAGGAGTAGATAGGTTATCATTTTGACTTTCAAAGTCAAAATCTATAAAGTCAAAATCTAGAAAGTACGTATAGCATTCATAATAGGGGTTTTTATCGCTATAATGTATACTTTAAAAGCATTCACAGTAGGTTTTTCATCTCATCCTTATAATTTATACTTTTACAGCATTCACAGTAGGTTTTTCATCCCAATCCTATAATTTATACTTTTTATAATTACTTTTTCTATCTCTTTCACTCACAATCATAATTAAATAATATTTTTTATCTCTTTATCATTATTTTTTTCTCTCTCTCCAATCTTCAAATTTTAGCAAATCACCATGTTTTTTGTTAAATATGTAGATTTTCTAAACTTTTTATCTCTCCTCTATTCACAACCACTTACAACCAAACCTCAAATTTTGCAGATTTACACTCACATAATTTTTAGAAAACTTATCGTGAATGCTCTTATCATTATTTTTTCTCTCTCTTTTATTCACAACCACAATTAAATAATATTTTTATACCCTTATCATTACATTTTCTCTCTTTTTTCTCTCACATCAAATCTCAAATTTTACCAAATCAATAATTTTTTTTTATCAAATTTACAGATAAACAGTAACTTTTTATATCTCCTCTACTTACAACCACTTATAACCAAACATCACATTTTAAAGTCTACACTCACATAATTATAAGGAACCTCCTGTGAATGCTCTTACACAGTGGCGAACCCAGAGTTTTTTTTTTCACGGGGGTCGGAATTTTTTGAGAATACATTATTTATCGGTAAATATTAATATTTTTGGCTAATACAAGTCTAGTCGGGTCGGATCACATAAGAAAAAGATAAAAAAATATATATATATATATATAAAATTAGTTGCTCTATAGTTATCATTTGTTGAGAATGAATTAGATTATTGTGTGCTTAGTCGTCGACTGTTATAGAAACTTAAGTTGGGACTGTTATAGAAACTTAGTAGTGAAATCAGATTTTTCCCAGGGTCATATATACGTAATAGAATAGTTTTACATTTATCGAGTATATCAAATTAACTTGTTCTTAGACTCTTTTTATCATTCATATTTACTATTTTAAAATTTTGATAAAGTTGCAATGTTTGATATTTTGTTTTATTATGTTATCTTTTTAAAAATATATCTTAAAAAAGTAAAAAAATGTTATTTGTATATATATCTTTTTAAATTTAATTAGAAGTTATAATTATAACACAAAAGTATAAATATACAGCACTATGTTATTTTTTGAATTTTAATACATGTTACGCTTGATTTCATTTAACAAAAGAATTAGAAATTTGGAGGTTAGATTTTTATGAATTAATAGATTTTAAATTGGTTATATTATTAGTAAATGTTTAATTATGAAAGTGAGTTGTCACTTCCTTCCTCTGACATTTTGAAAAACTCAAAAAGTCAATCATTTATAATAACAATTTTTCTTATCTCTCTCTCTCTAACAACTCATCATCGTCTTCTTCCTCTTTCTTTCTTTTACCTTCTTCTTCTTTCTTCTCTGTATTTTCTTTCTTTTCTACTTAATCCATAAAACATCATAACAATCATCTTCTTTTCATTTCATCAACATTAATCCACCCTTGCCTGGGTCATTATCAAGATTTTATGGGGTTCGGTGACCAAATTTCATGGGGTTCGGTGATCAAATTTCATGGGGTTCGGTTCTAAAAAATTCGAATATATACTACACTGTCAAAAAAATTCATGGGTGTCGGACGAACCCCAAAGCCATACCCTAGGTCCGCCACTGCTCTTACATATATTTTTTTAATTATTATTATTATATATATTAACAATCACAATTTCTTGGTTGTGAGATGTTTCACTGTACTTCGTTTTCTCCGATGAGAGAGTATCACGTTTGCAGGTTAGCCATGTGGTTGGTTCTTAATTTTGTTTACTCTTCTCTGCTTCCATGTTAATTTATATATTTGTTTTTTGTCTACATTATGAAATGTTTATGTGTTCAGATGGTTTGCACTTTGTTCATGAAGGGAGAGGTCACGGCCTCGAGTCTATGTTAGTTCCGGGTTTTGTGTTATTTTTGGGTGGCGTTTTTCTTTCTGTTTTTTTTTTTGTTATTTTTTTTTTGTTTTTGCGTTGTCATATGTTTGGTATGTACACGTGTTTCTTGGTCACGTGGGTTTACTTTCCTTGAACAACAGACGACTGCATTGACTATATATACTTCTTTCTTTTTTTCTTTTTGTTTTTTAGCTTTTTGTGTCTCGTCTTCTACACGCATGTATGTCTTGCTTCTTTGATTGTTGTTTCTACGATTTTAGTTGCCATTTTTTTAGTTACATAGGTTTAGTAATCGTTTCTAATTTCTATGATTTTCGTTGCCATTTTTTAATTACCTGGGTTTAGTTATCGTTTCTATTGTTTGTAGGTTGTTGTTTCTGGAGCTTACATTATGTCTTTCCTCTGTTAGTAGTATGATTCAGTACTACCTTTTTGACGTTCAACTACATGTTTTTGTTGAAACTGACTATTGTTAAATATATTTCATTGCTTTTAGTGTTGTTACTGGGTTCTTCCTTCACCTGATTTTTGTTCTTTGACCTTGCATGTTTGAATTTGGTTAGGTTCTTTTATGACCTAAGTTTCTGTTCTTAACTGTGAGTTCATCATATAAATAGGTTGACCTGTTTAAAATGTTAGAACTCTTGGTCATATCTACAATTCTATGTGTGTGTTTCTGTGTGTAATCCTCTCAAGCTTGAATCAATACAAATCTCATTTGTATTTACTTTTGATCTCGTCTTAATCTCGATATCACTAGATTAGCAAACGATTCGTCGCTCCACGTCTTTACACTTTATTTTGTATAGTCAGGGATGAAATACTTTAACTTAAATCACCTACATTTGGCCATAATTTCGTACAACAAGGTATAAAAAACCTTAACGAATGACACCTCTCTTCATATGGATTACTTATGCACCTGTAATATCCTCTATGTGATTCATAAACTTACCAATTGGGACAACCACACCCAGACTTGGCTCCAGGAGGGGTCACGTGTCGGATTTACACAAGAACACATGGTATAACAGAGATACTAACGCATCGGAAATATTAAAAACTTTATTCGTATTGCCAAGTTACAACAGTAAACTAAACATTACATAAACTTTAACTATCTAGGTCTATGCCAGCGGTCCAACAAGTTTCCTCTTCATAATTTGCCCATTCATTTCTTTATCACCAAAGTCCTATCCTTACTTCCAGAAGTCTCACCATCACCTGACATACATACTTAAAAAGTCAGCTTATGCTGGTGAGTTCTAAGTTTCTAAAAACTCTTTCTTGATCTGCAAGACAAATCAAGTTCTCCTGGGTCTTTTTGACCCCATTAGTAAACTTTTAACAAGTATAAAACATAACAGAATTATACAACACATCAGAATTTACACATAACCAGGAATCTATTCAAACAGGAACATTAAACCCATAAGCCTTTCTAGTTAATTAAATTCAATATTCCTTGCACTAGCAATATCTTGCTATGCCTCATTCTTTATCTGCTACCCCGGAGCAGCCTAAAGAATCTCTGGTCACTTGTGGTTGTCAAGTACACCTTAGGGTAGGATAGTATTGTCGACTGTCAAACATATCCTTCCCATCCAGGCATCCCGATATGGCCAGTCTCACTACCTTACGTAGGCCCTTCCGTATACCGGCTAGAGAAATACTACCCTTTTTGTCTCCCTATTTCATGAGCCCTATCTGTACTATCCACTCCATGACCTTACGGATTGCTTTACTTAACATGTTCAACTCATTCAATAACGAGTATCTTACTAGAAATCCCCAACCTCCACAATACCACTACCTGCCTTTAATCAAATACCTAAGAGCCTTAGGTTTATTAGTAGACAGTGATAATGTATTCATATATTGCAACTAATGATCATTTCCCAATTTACCACTAGAGTTTCTACACTACTGATATACCGGGTAACTAATATTATTATGCTTATATATAGGAAGTACCAGCGGCGTATCCACCACATAATATATAAAGCAAATGTATCATTAGTTCTCATATATACCTACATACTCGCTATACGTCTATTAACAATTTCCTCATCACTTGGACATTTAATATCAAAGCAGAGTATAGCACATAACACATCATACTTAATTTACATGCATAATATCACATAGTCAATCCAAATGAACAATAACACTTAACAACACTTATAAGCATTTGGAAACACTTTTCATAACACAGTATGTATGCCAGCCCAAAAAAGTTTACGACATTTAAAACATTTAAAAGTGGGCTCATAGAACTCACCTTAGCTTTGCGAAGCTATTATTCTTGGGTTAAGTTCTCGTGAACCAGCTTCTTAATGCCTTTAACGTAAT
>JBCNJP010000027.1:101811289-101966088 GCA_039602395.1 Deinandra increscens subsp. villosa
TGCTCCCTTTAAGTTCTATCTAATGCATATTAACCCCTCGAACTTTGACATAAATTATTATTTTATGTCTTAGAACTTTCCAAAACATATTTCTAATAATCTCTAAGATTCGGGTCACGTATAACGAGAAATATAAACATGTGTCTACGCGTATAAATCACGTATTAACTTATTTTCTTTCCTATTAACTATCAACTATATTTCATACATATGCATCAATATTTCAACATGGAATTAAACACGTATTTGCACGTATATCTTCAATTAAAACACATAATCATTAATGTATCATTATTTTTTAATCCATTCATCATTTTTATCATATAAACACATATTTATTTATATAATATCATTTCCTAACACATATTTATAATAAAGACACATAGGTAAACATAATCAGATACGTAGTTACCTAGACGTGGACTTTGGGATGTTACACCAATCGACAAGTCATCAAATGACATAAAAAATAACAAATAAGATGTGACACGCTGCAACGCACGGGTGGGTACACATCTTGTTATTATTATTATTATTGCTGTTGTTGTTATTATTATTTTTTTCGGGTATTACAAGAAGTTAAATTAAAATTAAGATTTTCTTGTTATAATGTGACGCCCACTCCCTGACTTGGCACCAGGAGGGGTCACGCATCGGATTTACTCATAAACACATGGCACAACAGAGATAAGCAGCGGAAAATTTAAAAACTTCTATTTATATAAAGCCAAATATGTAAAGTAATTGATATATTTACAATCTATCTAAATACTGACTAACTATAACCGTCTTTATTTATCTACACTAAGCCAGCACCTCCAACAGTTCCTCTAATAGCTTGCCCGATCAGTCTCTTATCACGAGGGCTCCGCCCTTGCTCCCAGACGTCTCACCTATACTTGACATACATATGTTTTTGGGAAAATGTCAGCTTACGCTGGTGAGTTCTACATTTTAAAAACTTTACCTCGTTCATGAGGTAAAAACCTTTGGACTTGTAAAATCACTTTCAAACATTTATCAAGTATAACACATAACAAAGTTATACATAACAAACATCTCAATCAAACACATTTCCTTACAAATATATCTATCTGACTAACCTTCTTTCTCTATGACATGTTTTTCATCTACATTTATACCTTCTGATTTCAGCCACTACATCAGGTCGGATAGTGCTCCACTTAACGCATCCATAGCAGTGGATCCCTACACTACCCCTTTACTCAGTCGGGTGTCTGACCCGAAGCCCTGCGCCCAGTTCTGATAACCTTCCTTATAACTTTACTTCTTAAGACGTTCTAATTATTCTATATCGAACATCTTTTCAACCACCACAGTACTACTACCCGCCCCTAGTTAGATATCCAGATGACTTAGGTGTGCTAATAAACATGATAATGTAATCATATACTACAAAAAATGAACATCCCCCAATTTACCTAGTTGTATGTATACAGGATGTACCAGCGGCGTATCTTCCACACTTTCGATATACTGGGTAACTATACTACCATGCTTGTGGTGTGTTGTGGTGTATATATAAAATATAGCGTTATTTTGTGACACCTTTTTAGCATTTGAAGCTTTTAAATTTATAAAACCTAATTTACCAACAACTACTATTTCACCACATTCACGGGCAAGTGCGCCCATCGTAGGTAGTATAGTAGTGGTAAGTTGAATCGGGGTCGATCAAAGACACAAAGGAAAAGGAGGGCTCTTGATACTCCATCGTTGTTGACGTCTAACCGGAGCAATCTTCGAGTGAAGAGATAAGTAAAAAGTAAAAGTAATTAAACCAACTAAATTACACTAAAAAGGCGTGATTTGGTTTACTCAGTCGCAGATAATATCATTTGGGAGACTTGTCAGTGGTGAAGCTGGTACCCCGTAGTTATAACATTGTTTTCAGATTGTTTACCAGCGAAAGATCAACCACCTTTTGGAATCTTAGGATGATTCACGATCTCCACAATCAACCATCTACAAGGAGTATGACGCCGTGGGAAGGTGCCGCTGATAACCAAACAAAGTGGTATAATGCCACTTACTTACGGGGTCCCTTAAACCGACAACTTACCGTACTTGACACGCCGTCATGAACCAGCAGGGGAACAACCCTGCGTGCCAGATTATTTTATTATAAAAATGACATTTTTAAGGGACTCTGGTCCGTTTCATTCGCATCTAGCTCTCTGCATGTGTACGTCCGACGTAACCAGAGCCAAGTTCACAAACACGTACCATCTCGGCTTCCGTAAAGTGACAAAATATTACCAACCCTCATTCCCAACCAAATACTTTCAGCCCGCACCTGCGTGGTCTGCCGAGTTTGCTTACATAGACATAATGACCTCGATCGTATCATGTAGCATGAGGCGCGAGTCACCTTTCGGATCATGCATCGTCCCCCGACCGGGTGTCACAAGTCCGGCCTTTAGGATTTCGACTCCCCAAATGGTCTGTGATACGAAGAGCACATTTGGTTCAGAAAATTAGTAATAAACTTTCAACAAAAAGGGTTTTTATAAATTCATTAGACACACCTTAAAACAAGTTTATAGAAACAGTATACCAACCCACCAAAGACTTGTTTATTCCAAAATGATTATGTGTAGATTAAGGCTTACACTTGTAAGATTAAGGCTTACAAATGTTAGTCTAAAGATTTGTGTAAGAGATAATGAAAGATTCATAGACAAATAACAATTCATTATCACCAAAAGTTATAGTTCTTACAATCTTTGATGAGTAGACACAAGAACACTAAAACAAATGGCTAAGAACCGAAAAGATGAACTAAACTAGAGACACGGAGAGGGAAGAATTGAGCGGTTTGGAAGAATGGTCGGCCCATCCTTATATAGGAAAACTTCTGACACGACACGGGGCGTGCTTCTGACAGCACGGGGTGTGTTGGTTCAGGCGGCACAGGCTGTGTCTTCTCGAGCATGGGTCGTGCTATTTCAAAAGGTTGATCTCGAATCTTTGGTGTCAGGTAACACGGGGGCGTGCTCTTTGGACACGGGGGTGTGCCATGTCAGACGCTTGATTATGTGTAGAAGCACGGGCCATTCCAAGCCTGGCACGGGCCGTGTTGTGGTAGAAGGCCGATTTTTAAATCTTCTTGTATGTGCGGTTCTTTGCTGGATTGGGCACGGGGCGTGCTGGGTCAGGAACGGGACGTGCTAAGCTTCAACTTTCACAAAATCTTCTGTTTTTCTTGCATTATCCGTTCCTTTTGTGATTTTGGCTTAGTAGAACCTGAAAAACTACAAAGAAGACAAAAACACTGTTTCTTTGTGATAGTTAGTCAAATTTAACCCAATACATGAGGGATATTTGTTTATAAAACATGTATATTTTTAGGCACATCAAACATCCCCACTGTTAGACTTTTTCTTGCCCTCAAGCAAACTTAGAAAATAGCCGTCGTTCGCCTTTCTGATTTTGACCTTTTTCCTGTCATGGACCAATTGCCTGGATAAAAACATGTCTCCCAATTACTTTGATTCAAAATCCATTTGTTCTTTGTTTAATTTAAGTACTTAGGGTGACAGTAGACTTACGGCCAAGTTTAGATTCATACAACTATGTACACCTCACAAGGGATCACTCAACACTCGGGTTAGTATATGTACAGAATTTGAGGGATCACTCATACCAAGGTGAGATCAGACAAGGGTCATAGGCTTGTGAAGGGATCAATCCGCCACAGATCTTGCCGAGATCCATGCTTTCATCATGAGGGTTTGTGGGTTTTTGAGGGTAGGCTAGGGCTAAGGGTTTGGAGGTTTGGTAAAAGAGGGTTTAAAGTTGCAAAAGCATCATATTTTTTTAGAAAAGTTTTTCTTGAGGTTTTTGTGGCCAGGGAAAGTGAAATTAACTAAGAGCTTCCGCTCTTTTTTTTTCCAGAAACAAAGAATTTTTGTTTACTTTATTTTTTTTTTGACAAATAACATACATACCAGTACAGACGTCTTCATGCATTGGATAGATTTCTGCAGCAATAGTCCGGGTAGATGATATCGTATCCTGATGATAACAGACCATTTACTTTTGAAAAGATTTTTCCTCGGAAATCTTTTGCTATAGCAAAAATGAAAGGGGTGTAGAATTGTGCCAAAAAGGTTTGGTGCGAAAAAGGCTGTTTTTTCGGGGAAATGGGGTTTATGCAAATAAATTTGCGGGTTAAGAAATGAAAGGTTTAGGCTCAAAGGGGCTACTAGGGGATATTTTGTTGGGTGGTAAAGAAATTTTTGGGGGTGAAAGAGAGAAGAGGGGTTTATCCTAGGGGCCTTAATCATATGAAAACATGTTTTCCGACTTTGTCCATCTTGGACTGTATACCCTTACCAAGTTCTGGCTTGAATGACTCACCTGGTTTCTCACTATTTTTGTGGAGTATGAGCATGTTAGATATTTACAGGGTTAGGCTCGAACACTCATTAAAATGTGGAAAAAAGAGTTTTAAGTACCAGTTGTATAAAAATAAACTTTGGGTTCAGTTTACTGTACCCAAAATAGCTTTAATGTATCCGTTGAACTTTAAATGGTTCGAATCTTTTATGTATGGAAAACATTGTTTTTATTCAGATGATTTTGGTCCATAAACAAGTTTTATTCGCTTTTTTTCTGAAGACAAATTTTGCTTATTTTCGAAATATTCCTATGGGTGGAGCAAAAGTTTAGTGTTGCATATTTCTGGCTAAAGTTGACAATCCCGTCCCCACACTTATATTGCATATTGCCTCAATGTGCTTCTCTAGCACAAAATAAAAGCAATAGTGTGATTTAAATAGTTTAAGGGTAAGAGAATTGTCACCGACTGCACTGTTCAGATATGGATTTTGCCTTTGAGGTTGCATTGCCTTGGCTGACGCTTCTAGCACTTGCTCGTCTATTCCTCAGTTGTCTACTTTACTTATTACCTGCAATAATAAGTTAAACTATGAAATACTTCTACTAGAGATCCGGTAAATCTTTTCGCGTGTCAGTAGGAATATTTCCTACGGGTCTGAGCTCTAGTACTAGTAACTAACTACTAGTACTAAAAATAAAAACTAAATAAACTAATATAGATATCTAAAAATAAAAGTGAAAAGAAAAGGAAGGGGCGGAATTCTGACCGTCCTGATGATGTGTTCTTTAAAGTTCATCCTGTTCTTTATGCTTTTACTTTAGACTTCCATGGTAAGCCTCGTGGCACGCCACGTTTAGTGTACCAGTCTGCTAGCTACACCCGCAGTCCTGGTTTAGAAGAGTGGTAGTGGGGGAGAGGCTTGCTCCATTCTTTGGTATGCGAACTCTAGGCCTGACTTGATACTGTCCACCACCTGTAAGGCACTATCCATTTTCTTACCTACGTCAAAAGTTGCTTCATGGTCACCGAACTTGATCGTTAGCGTGCCATTGCTCATGTCTACCACTGCTTGTGTTGTTGCAAGGAATGGTCTTCCGAGGATAACGGGTACCTCCTTGTCTTCTTCCATGTCCAAGATAACAAAGTCTGCAGGATACCTGAAGGGTACTTCACTGACCGGTCTACAAGTTGGATGCTCATCCTGGTGGGGGTGGGTTTACCGACGTTCAGTTTGTTAAACATGGAGGATGGCATAAGATTTATGTTGGCCCCCAAGTTAGCAAGTGCATTTGAAACCTCAATATCGCCTTCTACATAAGGTAGTGTGAAGCTTCCAAGATCTAGTTGCTTTCAGGGAATGGTGTTTGAGAGAATGACAGAGCATTCTTTCCCTAGACTAACATAGTTGAGTTCCAAAATCTTGCGCTTTTTAGTCAGGAAGTCTTTCATGTATTTTGTGTACTTCGGCATCTGCGAAAGAACTTCAATAAAAGGTAAGTTAATATGTAGTTGTCTCAGAAGGCGCATGAACTTACCGAACTGTTCCTCATTCTTTGCTTTGTTAAGCCTGCTGGGGTAAGGAACCTTTGGACACTTCATGACTTCTTCTACAGCTACAGGAATAGGTGCTTCAGTTTGTTTTTGAGAAGGTGGGGTTGGTGTTGTTAAGCATGGGACAGCTTCCTCGGGTCCATCCCTTCGGCTATGAAGTGTGATAGCATTGACCATCGCTTTGGGGTTGGTTTATGTGTTGCTAGGGAGAGAACCTGGGGCTCTTTCACCTACCATTTTTCCTATTTGACCGATTTGCTTCTTGAGTGTCTTGATAGAGGCTTGCTGGTTTCAAAGTTCAGCATCATTGCTCCTGAACTCTCTTCCATCTTCCTCTCAGCTTCTGCGAACATCCGGGATACAAATTCTTCAAGGCGAGCGAACCCCTCGGATGAAATGCTGCCTTTGTAAGGACACAAAATGATCTTACTACTGCATGATTCGGTCAATCTAGTGAAAACGAGAATGTATATAAGAGTTTTTTTATTGAATCACTTGACAATTACAATAAGACTCTCTAGTTTCTCTCTCTAGAACACACACAGAAAGTGTAGAATGACAGAACTGATCAGCTCTCATTCTAACACAAAGTATTTATAGTGTCCGCATACTAACATGCATACCAATTGGTATAGCGGACCATGGTGTGTAGCAATAGTATGCTACCCTTGGTATGTTGACACTAAGACTCACAATGACAAGCTCACTTAGATACAATACACAAGACACTCTATAGCCTAGGAATATGCTCTAACAAACTCCCCCTAACGTGTAGTGTATCTATGCTAACTAAACTTTAGTCTTCAATCTTCAGCATCGCTGCATTTGATCTTCAACTTGAAGTTTCTTGTCAGCAATAGAGCTTGCATGGCTGGATCACTCTTGAATAATCTTTGAACTTCAAGATCCATTAGTGAAAGATACTTCAAACTCCCCCTTTCACCATGCTTGAGTCTTGACACACATAACCTGCAATTTCAGAAGACAGAAACGCGGCTTTCTTTTTCTTTTATGAAAATAATTTAATCTTGGTGCAAAACTTCTCTTCGAGAATCCAAGATATATTTGAAATTTGATTTCGTATCACAAGTCGATCGGGTCGAAAACAAATAAGAAACAAGATCTTTTTGGCTTTTTGAAACTTTACATCAAAACACACCGAAAATCTTTTTTGATTTTTCTAAGTTTATGCTAAAACACACCTAAAATCTTTTTGGAATTTTCAGATATGAAACATATATGCAATACAGAATCAGACACTATTTTTGTCTTTTGCGAGAAAGATCACAACTTGGGATCATACTGAACATAACATGCTGAACCACACTTCAATTTCAATTACTTCAGCACACAAGCAATGTCGATTACTGGTATAATTTATCCATCTTAAACTCTGGCACAATCATACTCATAACATCTGGATATGTTAAGGTATTGATTAGATTCGCTTTGACCAGTGTACCCCACACTATCAAACATACTTAGATATGTATTTGCTTATCACACTTTGTGATTTCATTTGTGATTTAACACATAGTGATTGTATTCATGATATAGTCAACTGTGTTCCATGAAAAAGAAATAAGAATGTTAAATCGTCTACCTTAAGGTCAATTTCGGTATGCAGATAAGGCCTCAGATTTAACAAATAAGAAAATAAAAGCAAGTTGAAATTGTATAACCCAACAACCATCAGGTCGGTACTCCCATACATGCAGAGAAAGTCCGATGAGTTATACGAAACACCAAAGAAAATAAATCAGAACGTCAAACGAACAACAATCAGGTCAATCTTTTGATACGCAGAGAAAGCCCGATCGTTTGAGAAAATAAAGAAAATCAAACAAGTTTAAATCTTTGTAAAATGAACACATGTATACATAGTGACTTTTTCATTTTCTTTTTAACATATCTTTTCAATATCTTGAGATACGCATCAAGATGTTGTCCACTTGGTCAAGCATTAGTATTTAGTGAATATCGCATCTGAATACTTCCTGATTTAATGCCGAGCCTACCAAGCACATCAAACAATTATCTTATGGCTTTTTCATCTAATTTATTCATGTGTCAGACACGTAAGCCAATGTACCATCATTTCCCAATTATGTTGGATACAATTTCTAATTTTTCAATGTTTTTGTATTTTTCTGTTTTTCTCCCCTTTAAAATAAAAACTTTATTTTTGGATTTTTCATTTTATTAAAACACAAAGACACTATTTTTTGGTATATTCAATTGTCTCCCTCTAAATTAAAAACTAAATGCATTTAAGAAAGAAAATTGACCTTCGACATGGATACCGTTTAGTTTTAGCTTTCAGAAAAATTTCAGTTTTGAAATTTGATATCATTTGGAATTTAAGTTAAATCAGCAGAATACTCCTCCATCAGTAACTTTTCAATCACCAATAGGTCTTCTAGAAGTACCTGCACACTGATCAAACACGTTAGTTTATAAATGAACCGAAGCGAATAGCTTCTGGTCGACCAGTGTCTTGATTACCCTTCGAAACCACTTTAGGTTTCTAGATTTGTGGTGTTGGTAAATCAGTATTTGATGAACCAGTCACAGTTGATTGTGACGAACAACCGACGAATCAATCATTTTGAAATTTAGGTAAAAACCGTCCTTGACGTTTCAAAAATGTCTATTGAAATTTCATCAAATTCTCTGGCATATTCATCAATGAATTTGTATTTGGCAGATGTATCAACAAAATGAACTTTTCCTTTTCTTGAAGTAGAAGCAGCAGTGACATCACAATCTTGTGCCATATGCCCCTTTTATCGGCAATTGTAACACAAGCGATTGTTTATGTTCTTTCGTTTGAGTACCTTCATAGCTACACAAAAATTAGCATCTCCAAAATGATCATAAAATGTATCATATACCTGAAACCAATGATCATGAACCCATTTTGATGTCGGGCTTTTTGGAGTAGAAGCAGATCCTCCAGAAGAAAATTTATCAGATTGCTTCTTCTTGAGCTTTGGATCACCATTCTTCACAAAAACTTTTGATATTTTCTGAGCATCCACGCAATGAAGAGGAAATTCTTTGTGAGAAAATATTTGTTCTGAACCTTTGAGTTTGTAAAACCTCTCAGGTTGAACTTTTTCAGCTTTAAAAACTTCTTTCTTCAATTGCTTTAAATTAACCTTCTTCAATTTATGTTGCTATTGATGCTTAGAATCATCCATTTTAGCAACCTTTTGCTTGAAACCCAAACCTGAATGTTTTCCGGAATTCTTTTCTTTAGAACTAGATGATTTATGCCCATTCTTCGCAAGACGAGAAAACTCGGCTTTGACTTTGTTGATATCTTTTGGAGCATCGAAGATTGGTTCATCAATGTCAGTATTTGAATGAAGCTTCTCGGTTGAACTAGCTGATTTTCCTTTTTAAGTAGATGAAGACCCAGACACTAACTTTAAAGTTTTAGGAATCTCAGATTTTTGTTCAGCTTGCTTACCATTCTTGTGATTCTTTGTTTTCTTCGTTTCTTCAGACTTAGAATCAGAAAACTTTGAAGAAATAAAATCTTCAACTGTTTCTTTGACAATGTTGACAGCTTCTTTGATTTGTAGGAGATGAAACTGTCTTATCAAACATCTTCTCAAAATTTTCATCATTTGCTAGAAAACTTGTGAAAGATTGCAAATTGGTGACATTGTTCAATAGACGATTTGCATCAATTACTTGAATCTTCAAATCTGAAATCTTTTGTTGAGCTTCAACCAATTCTTTTTCTGTTGTAATCAATCTCTTAGCAACCTTGTGCGTTTCATATTTTTGCAACCTCAAATTATCAAGCTCAGCAAACAACTCTTTCTTCAACTTATCTTCATTTCTCGTTTGAATATCAAGATTCGCATTTTGCAATATTTTCACTCTTACTAACTCCCTCTTTTCATCGAGCAACTTTTCTATATCAAACTGATATGACTTAGTTCTGGCAGCTTGTTCATCAGAAGTTTTGGTAAGTGTATCAAGCCTAGAATTTGATTTGTCAAATAGATTTTGAAAATCATTTGCAGTATCCTCAGCTTCATCCTTCCATTCTTCACTTCTTTGACTAATTCAATATTTTCTTCAGATAATTTTGTAAATTTCTGTTCAAAAGTATTTTCAGCACATCGAAACTTTAACTCTTTCTCAACAATATTTGCTTGAACCTCTGAAAACTTTTGATTTTGAAATGAAAATTCTTGAATTATACCTTCCAACCTTTTCTGTTCATCACCCAATTCTTCTATCTTTCTTTTATAATCAGCAATCAACAATTCATTCTCCTTCACCAAACTTTGTATTCTTTTATCCTTTTGTGAACAAAATTCACAAACAGATTCATAACCACTAGTTTCAGATCCACTTGTTTCGGATTCAGAATCACTCTGATCAATTTGAACTATAAATGCATGTTGCATTTCAGCTAACTCATCATTAAATGAACCTGCAGGATTATTATGAATTGCAGTCAAAGCAATAGGACTTTCAAAATGTTCAATATCTTTCGACCAGTCATATCCTTGACTAAATTGTAAAACTAATGCCTTTGACTCGTAATTACTTGTTAGAGACTTTTATGTAGAAGCATTTGACTTTGAACATTCACGAGAAAATGTCCAAAATTGAAACATTTAAAACATTTTACCTTTGATTTGTCTAATCCAACTTTACCATCTGGATTTAAACGTTTGAATCCTGTTCGCTTTTTGAACCTTTTTGCTCTTTAGGCTAGCATCGCAACTTGTCAATTAATATCCACTTGTTCAAGATTATCTGGATTTATCTGATCAAAATCTTCTTCAATTAGATTAGTAGTTGGCAAACCACCATTCAACAATCCATAATATGAAGATAACAATGCAGAGATCAATGCCAAATGTTCATCAGAAGTTTTTGCAGAAAATGAAGTATGACTTGAATGATCTGGAATAGTGGAATTACACCCTCTTGATGAATTTTTAGAAATTCCCGATCCATGCTAGGAACAAATGCTGTTGGAGATGGATTTGATGAATCAAAACCAAATGATTTAGATTTTGCATTGATACTTGCAGAATTTTGACCATGATACAATTCACGATTTTACAATTGAGCAGTTGATTTATGTGAAGTCATCGTTTCCATTTCTCTAGAATGAAGCTTTCCTGTTAAATCATGAAATGATAATGCAGAATACTCTTTGTCATGAGTAAGCAACAAAACATAATTCTCCCACTTTTCTGGAAATGCTTCCATCAGTTTCTCTTTCAAATCCTCCTCGGTCTTCTCAATGTTAACCACTTTCATTTCATTGATTAGATGTAAAAATCTGGATACAAGAGCAGTGATGTTTTCTTTCTCATAGTGTTGAAAGTTTTCAAATTCTATACTCAACACTTTTCGTCTACTTTTTTGTATTGATCATTGCCTTCGCATCTTGCAGACAAAGCATCCCATAACTGCTTACTTTTTAGGCAAGTACTGAATTGATGTAACAATTCAGTAGGTAAAGCCATCGTAAGATAACCATACACCTTTTGCTCAAGCTCATAGCTTTTTCTTTCAGCAGCATCAAAATTGTGAATTTCTGCAAAATCTCCTTGATTGGTTGGATGCATATAGAGCTTCCGAATTGGAATCCATAAATCGATATCATTCGTGCTAATGTAATCAGAAAATATTTGCTTCCAATTGTGATAATCTTCCAATTTCAAAAACTTGAGAACTTTTTACCTTGTTCCAATTTTGTTATCAAAGTTAAGCATAGTTTGCACTGTGTTTTGCATGACCGCTAACGCTTGGAAATCAGACATCTTGTGATAAACTTTCGGTATCGGAAACTTCAGATACAAAAACGGAGGTCTTAAAGAGGGATTTTGGGGGTCAAACCAGAGGTTATTGGCCGTTAGGCCTGTAAAAGTGTAGATCTCGCCGAGACGGTCGTTTTGGATGGTATTAGCTCTCGTAACTCTTAATGGAACTCAAGTTATGTTAGTTTTAGTGAACACCACTTTTCAGTCAGTGTACCAAAACACACTCTCAGCGGACCAAATCTTTGACCAATGTACCAAAACTTTGACCGGACCAAGCACTCAGCGTACCACCAATCTCAGCGTACCAAACTAGAGGCATACCAGTGAACTCAGCGTACCACAGTGAACAGTAACGTATCACCGTTGAAGATTTCCTTACGTACCAATCAGCGGACCAAATGGTACGGTGTAACTGCTCTGGATCAACGATGAAGATTGCCTTGCGTACCAGTAGCGTACCAGCAGTTCATCCAGCATACCAGCAGTTCATCCAGCATACCACGACATTCAACCGGCGTACCAAAATTGTTTCGACTGATTTTCAGATGCTTAAATTGCAAATATTTTTATGCAGAAGCACGGGCCGTGCCAAGCCTGACACGGGCCATGTTGTGTCAGAAGGCCGATTTCCAAATCTTCTTTTACGAACGGTTCTTTGCTGTATTGGGCACGAGGCGTGCTAGGTCAGACACGGGGCTTGCTAAGCTTCAACTTTCACAAAATCTTCTGTTTTTATTGCATTATTCGTTCCATTTGTGATTTTGGCTTAGTAGAACCTGAAAAACTACAAAGAAGACAAAAACACTATTTCTTTGTGATAGTTAGTCAACTTTTACCCAATACGCGAGGGATATTTGTTTATAAAACATGTATATTTTTAGGCACATCAACTTGTATGCAGGATGTACCAGCGGCGTATCCACCACATAATAATATAGCAAAAATATCACCTATTCACATATAATCATACATACTCACTTGAGCGTTTATTAACAAACCCTTATCATTTGGATACCTAGTTTGAAAGCAAATATAGCACGTAACCCTAATAATCATTTCATGTGTGTTATTATATCATAATCATTTCATATATATTATTAACACGTATAAACATTCATAAACATCTCCATAACATAACACGTATCGCTTCAAAAAACTCATCAATTTATCAGTTAAGATAATCAAACTTTTAGATAAAAGCATTTCAAATATTTTCCAAGTAAACAGTTGAACATTGTATGTATATTAGCTCGAAAACATTAAAACATTTAAATTTGGGGTCGCAGAAACTCACCTTATCTCTTTACTTGTTAAACTCGGACAAAACCTTCGACAGAATCCTCGGTTAACCTAATTTACGTATCGTATAGTATTAACGAAAGGTTTAACATTATAAATACTTCCTATGTTTATTTATACGATCTATTATCTTAATAATGTCTAATTATTAAGGTTTACTTCTTTTAAGGTCAAAATGACCAAAATGCCCTTACAGGCAAAATATCCCTTTTATTGATAATACGAAGACGCGCATTCCTATAAGTAAACGCTCACTCCGGGATCGCCCATTAAGGTATGCCAGGTCCCAGTTGGGATTTATGTGACACCCCATCTTTGCCAGAAACCCCATCTTTGCCTACCCTTCTGGTCCGCACGAACTTATAATATCCGATTAACTCGGTATTTTTAATACTTTATTATTTATTCATTTGAAGCTCATATATAGTTACTATATATAAAAATATGTTACTGTACCAAATTTCAATACCTTCGGATTATTTTATATTAAATAATCATAATTCAAATCCCTAATTTCACGTATTTCTCGTTTCCTTATCAAAACTCGTTTTCTTTTTAAACCAACTTAGAGTAATGACTAGCTAATCATTGGGGGCCCAAATCCCAATGATAAGCCCACCATAAGCCTTAGTATTTAAACCCACTTATGAACCCTAATTCTCCATAATCTTTCATTACATCACAAAAACACACACACACACTCCTCTCCTCTATCTCACGAAATCTGACCAGCTCTAAGGACCACCAAGATCAGCCATCACTTCTGTTGGTGAAGATCATCCATCGATCCTTGATCAAACCGTCTTCGTTAAGCAATATTTGGATTAATTAGCAAGTGTAGCTGAGCAACCTAAGGTGAGTTTCACTAACCCTTTAACTGTGAGCCCGTTTGGGTCACAACGAATTACTTAACGGAAAACAACGCTGACACTTTGAGATATCGCCAAATGGGATATCTGTTATGGAAGTTGGAGTGCTTTATGGGAAGCGCTTGCAACTGTCCATCCTTGGGATTTCAAATGAAATCCGGAATAACCGTTTTGACACTTAAACTATTTTTAGGATTTCAAATGAAATCCAGAATAAACAATTTTAATATGGCTAGAGTAGGTTAAAGTCTAAACCAAATGATATCACATGATTTCTAAGGATGCCTTAAAACTTAAAAGTCCTCAACAATTTAGTACCATTAATCTGTGAAGCGAGGGGATGTTGGGTAGATCTACTGGGGTTTGACAAACCCTGCTCCGCGGTACACAAATGTGTAGCCAACCGGTTGGAGGCCGAACGGAGTGCAATATCAGCCTATTTTAGTTGTGGGTCCCATGAGGAACACAACTGGAGGCACAAACCATCGGCAAATGCCGAACTCTGTTACGTCAGCTTTGGTACGAACTTCCTTAGTGCATGGAAACCGGATTAGCTACCCGCGATATCGGTTGACTGCTTTAACTTTTACATAACTAGTGCATATTCAGTAAACAAACTCTTGGCAATGTTTTGCAAAACCATACTACTTATATATGTTGATACATACGATTATTGAGACTGGGCCAATGCATGTCATGCCCACCGTGAACTCACCAACCGTTAGGTTGACACTTGTGTGGTTTTCACTTTTGCAGATCGTTGAAGAGTATCCGTTGAAGGTTGGCATGGCACGCGAAGACTTTTACTTTCATTAAACTAAATTGGGAAATTGAAATTGAAATAACTATTTGTAAAGCACGTGGCTAGTGCTAAGATACTGATGTTTTTAAATTCCGCTGCGTATCTTGAAACTGTTTTTTTTTATTTATTGATGCTTGGACTTTACTCTGATTCATTTAGTATTTGTAACTAATGGTTGTGGTCCTGGTCTAGTCGCGCCCCTTAACGGTATAAACTCCGTTAGTGGTTATTTGGGGGTGTGACACGCGCATTCCTATAAGTAAACGCTCACTCCGGGATCGCCCATTAAGGTATGCCAGGTCCCAGTTGGGATTTATGTGACACCCCATCTTTGCCAGAAACCCCATCTTTGCCTACCCTTCTGGTCCGCACGAACTTATAATATCCGATTAACTCGGTATTTTTAATACTTTATTCTTTATTCATTTGAAGCTCATATATAGTTACTATATATAAAAATATGTTACTGTACCAAATTTCAATACCTTCGGATTATTTTATATTAAATAATCATAATTCAAATCCCTAATTTCACGTATTTCTCGTTTCCTTATCAAAACTCGTTTTCTTTTTAAACCAACTTAGAGTATTATCCATAATAATATTTTATAATATACTTTAAAATATCAAAGCTTAGTTCAACACTGTTTACTCAATTTGGGCAGAACAAAGTTACAAAAACCCTAATTTTAACCCGTTAACAAAACCATTACCAAACCTTTTCCAATTGTGAAATAAACTCAGTGGTTTCTTAAAACACATTATTTTAGGATTACCTACAAAACTTCAGACCCTAATTTCCACCCGATTATCCAATTTTAACAAAACAAGCTCAAGAACCCTAGTTTTTACATAATTTTAGAAACCATACTTACACATAATATTATCAAAAACTGAAAGAGTTTATTGTTCAGCATACTAAATTAAGCTCGATTGTAATATTTTAGCTCCTAACTCCTCTCTGTTTATGCGTATTGCTCCGACGAAGTTTCTGGTTCGTAAAGGGGATTTTCGGGTTGTAAATCAGTGAATTGGCAAGTTATTCTGATGATTCGAGGATGTTGTTTATACTAGGAGGTGCGTCTTAATGTCCTTACATGTCCTATGGTGAGTATTGGATTGAAATTAACATCTGGAATGCTAAAACTTAAGCTCCAAATCAAAGTACGTGGACCAAAACGAACCTGGTAATATTTTTGCGCTGCATCACCCTTCATGGACCGTGAACATTCATTGGATAGTGGCTCATGGTCCGCGAGCCATGCTGTTCCGACCAGATTTCTTAATTTTACATTTTTAGTCCTTGTGGTTTCGTTTAATGCATAGTTAGCCCTTGAACTTTTATTCTTTTATTATTTTATGTACAAAAACATTATGGGACATTACTTTTAACAATTTTAAGGTTTCTAAGGCTCAATATTATATATATATATATATATATATATATATATATATATATATATATATACTATATAATGGATATTCAACAAAGAGGACATTTTTGTAAATAAGGCGTCTTAAAATTAAGACGCGTACAATTTATTAAGCAACATGTACAACTTGCAAAGCACTCCCAAACCCCTTTTTTCTCTTTGAACCGGTGACCCAAGCTCTTTGATTTCACATTCACGATCTTTCTTTGTAATCTGCTACCCAAACCTCTGTTGCTTTTGCATAGGAGAATCAGAGATCTCCCTTTTGAGAATGCTTTTGAATTTTTTTTTCTTCTACAAGTTCGACACAACATGAATTTAGACACCCTCATTTTGGATTCTTTCGTTCGTTTCCCCTTCAACCTTCCATGGTCACTTAAAGCCCTAATTTGTTGCAGACGCCCGATTTGGGAAAAGAAACACAAAGGACGTCACTTTCTTCGTTTTCTTTGGCGGGCATGATGAAATTTGAAATTCGAATCCAATCTTAAAACTCTCTCTGCTTAGTTTTACTTCCACAACCATCATTCATTCAATGAATCTTTGAAACGTCACCAAGTGCGCCATCAGTGTCGAGATGAAGAAACAAGTTAAATTCACTTCTAATTTAACTGTATATTGATGAATCGTTTGAAATGTTTGTGTATTAATTTATATACCGGGATCCATTACATTTTAATTAGGGGAATCATGGAGGTCTTGCTTTCTCCGTCGATTTAAGAAGCTTAACTAGATATGAATGAGGTTAGGGTTCTAGAGAGGGAGCATGGCCGACCAGTGACCCCAAAAGGGCTATTGGAAGGTGAGTATACAAATACAATTTATTTATTGTTCAGTTGTTAATTTCACATTCAAGCCTTAAAAATGTATACCCAAATATATATATTAGAGAACCTGCTGCCTTTGAGATTGCTTCGGTAAACTTTTATTTTTGTTACCTACCAGTTTGACATGTATGTGAGCTCTGTACTATTATACATAACACATATGGATGCATAAAGATTATTGACCGTTTGATGTTATTGTTGGGTTTTTACAGTGGATATCCGGGTTACCGGTTATAATGTTTTATCTGATTAAAATCGATTTAATATAAATTAATGCCAGATTAATTTAGCAGCGGAAACGATTTAAATAAACACACGAATATTACTGTAACATGATCAATCACCGTACACGACAAACAAAGATACATTATTTTATTTAATATAAATAAAATAAATATCTAAGCGAGTTAGATATACCTTGGCGGGATTCAAGCAATTGCTCGAGACACCCGGATTCAATGGACTCTCGCTAGTACGAACTGAGACGTCTGACTCGAAACGGCAAGTCAGGTCGTCAACTGTGGCGGCAGTAATGGTGGCGGCGGTGGTAGGGTTACCACGGGTGGTGGTGACAAAATCTGATCCACTGGGATCGCAACAGGAATAGTCCCCACAATGATCTCGTCACCGGTAACCGGTGGTGACACGTTGGCGGTGGCCGGCGAATAAAGGGGCGCGGGCCACGACGAGGGGACGGGGCGCGGTGGCCTCGGCTGCGCTGACAACGCGAGGACTATCGGCCGACGATCGACCGGTGGTGCGATAGAGGCAGCGATGGTGACGACTTGTGACGCGGCTGCGGCTTGGGTCGCAGCTTCAGCTTCGGCTCGGGCGGCTGCAGCTTCTCTCTTGAGTCGGGAACAGACACTCGCTAAACGGGGATCCATCGGACGGGCGATGAATGGTGGTGGTGGCGTTGGGTGGTGATCGGCGACGGCTTGGTGGTGGCGCCGGTTTGGGATCGACGCAAGAGAGAGAGAGAGTGGAGATTAGGGTTCTTTTCGATTGCTTTCTCTCCGCTCCTCTAATCCCTATTTTAATAATAAAATCGCGGAACGGGGCTCTGACGGACTGGGCCCGGTCGCGATTTGCTCTAGTCCACCAAACTGACCAGTCTGTTAATCCAGTAACAACTGATCAGTCCGTTTAATTTATTTGCGAGCGTTTTAAGCCGTAAATGTTTTGTCATTTAATTAAATAAATACTCAAGTATTTATTTAATTAACCATATAGTTCGTTTTAATACTAACTAACAGGTAATTAGATCTATAGTCCGTTGACCCGGGTGTAACTCTTACGGGTCAATATCAGTCGGGTTCATTAATTCGTCAGGTCAGGACACCCTATTTCCAACAGTCTCCCACTTGGACTGAACGCGACAGTTTAACGAGCGCAGTCAGAGGCACTCTAGCTATACATGGCTACACCAACAAATATTGACACTTTAAGTCGTCAGCCAAAGTATATCTGATTGTAGATCAAGCAGACTTATGACTTGTGCATTCATTGTCATATGTTCTTTTCTGTATAAGACATTGATGAATTATGAGACATGGACTCTCATATATGATTCATCGATTCTCGTTCTCGATATAATTCGAAGTGATCCAACAAACACACATTAAGTTTGGGTGAGGCCTCACACTTACCACTTGGAATAAATGAGGGCACCTTTATGCCTAACAGTTGCCGAAGCAAGAGTACAGAATTCCTTGTTGAGGCATACAGCTCCCACTAAACTTTAGAGCCATTCCGAAAAGCAACCGTTATGTTTGGCAGTTACGCGACAACGTTAGGCTACAATCAAAGATGTTCTTTAGTAGAAGGGACTTCGAATATGCGTCTCAAGTCTAAGGATACATTAGAGCATGCATTAATCAAGCAAGCAAGACTTCCATGTTTGCGTTGCATGATGCGAGTTACGTCCAACGTCATTCACCAATGAGGTTCGTGAGTTTGAACGTTAAACGGCTTTAAGGTTCAAGTGGTCACAATAGTCTTACTTCTGTATAGCTCCCACTAAACTAATTGACTATGGACATTTAGAACAAGGACTTGTTGTTTAAAGATTAAACGTATTAATACTGAACACAGTTATGTAATTCATTATTGAATAAAACAGATGGAATAAGAATAATATACATAACTGTCGATGTTCATACATGTAAATACTAAATCAAAACATGTCTTTAGCTAATCTAAGCCTTATCGCTTCTCTATGGTGTATATGAGTCTCTTGAGTCATAGGCTTAGTGAAGGGATCAGCTAAGTTTTGATCTGTGTGTACTTTGCTTATTTTAATTTCATTTATATCGACTACTTCTCTTATGTAGTGGAATTTCCTCGGGATATGCTTGGCCTTCTTATGAGACCCTTGCTCTTTGGCTTGAGCTATAGCACCTGTGTTATCGCACGATATCTCGGTTGGCTGCCTAATGCTTGGCACGACATCGAGATCGGATATGAATTTCTTCATCCATACAGCTTCCTTAGCAGCTTCTGATGCGGCTATGTATTCGGATTCAATAGTAGAATCTGCTACTAGTGGCTATTTTGAGCTTCTCCAGGAACAGCCCATCCGTTAAGAGTGAAAATGATTCCTGACTGCGAGCGAGAGTCATCTCGGTCAGTCTGAAAACTAACATCATTGTTGCACCGTACAGTGAGCTCTTGATTAACACCTCCGTATACGAGAAACATATCACTAGTGTTTCTCAAGTATTCAGTATGTTCTTCATAGCCGTCCAGTGAGCTAGTCCTGGCGTCTATTGTATTGACTAGTCACGCTCAGTGAATAGGAGACATCCGGTCCTGTGCACAGCATCGTATACATGATAGATCCAATAGCAGAGGCAAATGGGATCAATGCCATTTGGCTTATTTCTTGCTCTGTTTTAGGTGATTGAGATTTGTCCAAGATTGTTCCCTTAGTCATGGGAACAGCTCCTTTCTTGGAGTTGCTCATGTTGAACCGTGCTATGATCTTATCAACGTATGTGCTTTGACTAAGGCCCAAAACGCGCTTAGATCGATCTCTGTGAATTTTATTTCCCAGAATGTAAGCGGCTTCTCCGTGATCTTTCATAGCGAAACAAGAGGAAAGCCATTTCTTAACTTCGTTAAGCATGGGTATGTTGTTTCCTATGACCAGTATATTGTCTACGTATAGTACGAGAAGCGATATAGCGCTCCCACTTGCCTTTCTGTGAACACAAGGTTCATCTTTATTTTGATAAAAACCAAACTCTTTGACCTTTTGATCAAAACGAAGATTCCAACTTCGAGATGCTTGTCTGAGTTTATAAATGGACTTTCTCAGCTTGCAAACCTTATTTGGATTCTCTGGATCGACAAAACCATCAAACTGAACCATGTAGACATCCTCTTTGAGTTGTCCGTTCAGGAAAGCAGTTTTACCGTCCATTTGCCATAACTCATAGCCATAGTATGCGGCTATGGCAAGGAGAATCCTGATCAATTTGATCATGACAACGGGCGAGAAGGTCTCATCGTAGTCAATCCATTAGGTTTGAGTGAAACCTTTTGCTACATGTCGTGCCTTGTAGGTTTGCACATTTCCATACATGTCAGTTTTTCTTTTAAAGATCCACTTGCTCCTTACTGCCCGTGAACCGGGGGGTAGCTCAATCAAGTCCCAGACATGATTGTCACGCATGGACTGCATCTCAGCGTTCATGGCTTCAAACCATTTATCAGATTATGGCTTCAAACCATTTATCAGATTATGGCTTCAAACCATTTCTCAGATTCTGGATCTGACATAGCAGCTTTATAGTTAGTAAGCTGATCATCATTAGAATCGGCTACCAACAGAACGTCAAAGGCTTCATGATAGCCAAGGTATCTTTCGGGCTCTTTGCGCGTCTTTTCGCTCCTACAAACGCTTGCGCTTGTTCTTGGATCTGATGGTGCTACAATCATTTGTCGGTCAGATGCAGCGACCGTTTCAGGTTTAGGTGTATCTCGAATCTCTTCAATATCCACTGGATCACTATTTGTTCCTCGAGTAAGAAACTCTTTCTCAAGGAACTTACCTTTCCTTTTGATGGAAATGGTATTTGCATCAGGATGGAAAAAGTAATAACCAGTATTACCATAGTATCCAACGAAAGTTACCTTTTCGCCTCGGGGATCGAGCTTGTTGTCAGATTCTCTGGTGACATAATCTTCACATCCCCATACCCTGAGATATGATAGTTTAGGAGGAGATCCATGCCATATTTCATATGGGGTCTTCTCTACTTTCTTGGTCGGTTCCATATTTATTAGGCGAGCGGCGGTTAAGATGGCATACCCCCAAAAGGAGTGTGGCAAGGTTGTCCTGCACATCATCGATCGAACCATGTTAATCAAAGTTCGACTCCTCCTTTCACTAACGCCATCTAACTGGGTGTGCCAGGAGGAGTGGGTTGTGAAACAATTCCACATTCCTTTAGATGATTCAGGAATTCAACGCTTAGGTATTCACCACCTCTATCAGATCGAAGTATTTTAATAGTTCGACTCAACTGATTTTGTACTTCATTTTGAAAATCTTTGAACTTTTCAAAAGTTTCATGCTTGTGTTTCATCAGATAGACGTAAGAATATCTGCTATAGTCACCAATGAAAGTCACGAAGTACCGTTCACGATTTCTCGATTTGGTTCGAAAGGGGCCACACACGTCGGTGTGAATAATGCCTAACAATCCTTGGGCCTGTTTACCTGTGTGGGTGAAGGGTGACTTGGTTAATTTACTAGATAAGCATGCTTCGCATTGATCGAAGGAATTTGCATATTCAGATTCGAGAATCCCGGCAGTTTGCAGCTTCTTAATGCGATCTTTGCTTATGTGACCAAATCTATGGTGCCATAACGAGGACTCGTTACTATCAGCTTTGCTTCTTTTAGAAACATGATAGAGCTGATCATTTGTTTAAACTTCTATCTCATATATTATATGTCGAGGTTTAGCCTCAAAATAAAAAATATCATTAAGGTAAGCAGAAATCAAATTTCCATTAAATTTATACCGGAAACCTGTTGGGTTACGACAGTGGCATTCGGGTCTCGGCAATAGCAATTTTTTTTTATATTCGAAAATAATTATTTACAATAAATAATTATTTAACCAATTACCGAGTAATTAAATTTGATTAAATTAACAATTAATTTAATTGGCAGCGGAAACGATTTAATTTACAAACTCGAAAGGCAGTCATTTAACGTAAGCCAAAACAACAGGATTCGACAATCACCAAACGCGCAAACAACAAAAATGCGTTTAAACAAAAACGCGACATATTCAAAATAATTAAACAATAAAATCTAAACTAATAACGAGTTTAGATATACCTGAGAGGTGATTCAAACAAACGTTCGAGACACCGGAAGTCAACGGGTGACGCTAGGGTTTCGCAGATCGATTTGACGGGCAAATCGAGAATGACCTCGCAGTTACGGATTTCCCTCGGTGACTCGGCACCGAAATCTCGTACGTCGGATAGGCGCGAAATTAGGGTTTCGCGGACGACGGCGGAACACGCGAAAGACGCGGTTCGCGACTAGGGTTTTGTCGCTGGTGGAACGGCGACAGCGAGGGGAGGGCGGCGGCCGGCAGGGGCGTCGACGACGTGCGACGTGGCGGCGGCGGCTGGAGTCGCGGTTCGCGGCCGCGGCTCGATGAGAGGCGGCGGCTGCGGCGCGGCTTCGGCGACGGCGGAGGGGCAGGCGGCGGCAGCGGCTATGGCAGTGGCGGACGGCGGCGGTCGACGGCGGAGCGAGATCGGCGGGCTGCTGCGGCGGCTCGGGTTGGGCTGCTGCGGCGGCTCGGCTTGGGTTGCTGCGGCGACTCGGCTAACGGTGAAAAGGTTCTCGCGGTTAACTGAACAGATCGTCGGAGAAGCAGAGGAGGCGGCGGCGGCGGGGTGCCGTCGGCGGCGACGAGAGAGAGGAGAGGGACGGGGCCGAAAATTCTCTAATGGGGATTAGGGTTTGCGCCCCCTCCATTAGTCAGATATATATCTGACTAATTTTTTGTTAGGTCCCTCGTGTTTATTTTAATCCTCAATCGAACCATTGTAAAACACGTACTTGATCTTGCTAGTGCATTATTACAATCGGATTCGGACACACAAGGTAAATAATCTTCTTTATATTGATCACAGCTTGTAAACAGAGAGTACAAGTAGTATTCAGGTTACACCATGTAAAACACACACTTAAGAAAGCTCAGACCTCACTCACACTCTCTGAATCAAACTGAAACCTATATATAGAGACTGATCCGGCGGACCAACTTACTAGCGTATCAGGTGGTACGGCGTACCACCTGATCCGCCACTGATCCGCTGGATCTATAAAACACAAACTATAAAATTACATATTCAAAATACTAAGACCTAGCACTAGACAACACAAAATGCTCTAACAAACTCCTCCTTGTCTTGTGCTAGTCTTCAGAAGCTTTTGACTCTGTCTTCTTCCAATCCCGTCTTCTGTTATTTCCAACATGAATCCCACCACCAAAACAAACATTTATCACCTTCTGAAATTGCATTGCTTGATCACAACATTCAGGTTTGTAGAGAATCTTGTTAGAATGCAGCTTTTCAATATCATTCTTCGACAGATTTATCAATGACATCGGGTCATAGATTCTCACAACCTTGTTATCTTCTTTGATCACAATCACAGCTTCTCCAGACACCTCATCATAATACCACCACCTCAAAGTCTTGATGAAATCTTGTTCAAGCCTTTTTAACGGTATCTTCTTGAGCTGAACTGGCTTCTTATATTTCAGAATCACTAATGGTCTGCCTGTGATAGGATGCATATCTGTTGGATGCTCAGAGTAAGTTGGTCTTTGAGGAGTCAAAAACCTGAATCTTCCTTGACATTCTTCAATTAACTTCTCTTTAAACACAGCAGCCAAAAGATTTCCTCCAGGATTCAAAAACGGACTTCTAGACAAGTCCCTCACATCACATACAGGTAATGTGTTGAACCTTGTAGCATTCTTCAGATATACAATCCCGAACTCCTTCTTGACAGCATAGCATTTGAGTTCAGAATCATACATCCAGCTGATAATCTTTCCAGAGGCTTGTCTTCCTTTTCTATCAAAAAACCTCTTCTGATCAACACTCTATGATGAAGACTTTTCAACTTGAACTTGAACTGGAAGTTTCTTAGCCCTTTGTTCTTTTAACCAAGCTTCAAAGAACAGCTTCTTTTCCTGTTCTTCAGACATATTAACAAACTCAGATGCCTCAGGTTGTTCTGATGATTTCTCTGTTTCAACCTTATCCTCACTGTCTTTTCCAAAGAAATTAAAACCTTCAGAATAGTCGTTATCAGAAAAATTCCCATACATCGTCGGATCATTGGGATATTCTTCTGCCGTCATATCTTCCACTTCCACATGTTCATCTTCAAACACCACTTCTTCTTCTGAATTATCTTCCTGATATGGCTCAGCAACTGGCACCTTATCAACATCGTCCACATTTAGAGCAAATATGGCTGCCAGCTGCTCTTTAGTGAAAGGATTAACCAACTCTCCCTCTTTCATCTCAACCCTTGATATCGGAGTCACATCATATATCTCTTTGTCTGTAGACTCCCCCTGAGATGTCGTGGCTGTACCAGCAGCAGCAGATGATGTTCCTGCTGTATCAGTACCATTACCAGCACCACTAGCACCACCTTCAGGATTATCAGGATCATCGTTTAAAAACTTCATAACATCCTCTTCTTCTCTGCAAGATTCCTCAGGATTCGGCCTTTTCTCCCCCTGAGCAGCTAAAGCTGTAAGCATCTGCTTAAGCTGCTCACCCATAGTCAGAGACAATTGCTTCAACTCAGCAATTTCCCGATCTTTTGCTTCATCCTGGGCTTTTAATCTAGCAATTTCCTTTGTATGAGATTGATCTCTGGCCACTAACTCTTTACACAAATTCCTCAGCCCAGAAATCTCTTCAGCTTGGACTTTATTTGTATGCTCTACTCTTTCAAATCTAGCTTGAAACAATGCGAGCTTTATATCAGTAGAAGAAAATGTGGAAGTAGTTGAAGAAGTGGAAGCAGAACCAGTAGTAGACGGTCTTTTGATAGTCAACTTTCTGATCGGAGGTTGTTGTGAACTTTGAACATCAGCTGTTTTGGTGGTTGGTTGACTTGGGATTGAAGATGACGTTGTCACTTTCTGCTTCTTGCTCGGAGGACTTTGCCCAGATTTTCTGGTATCAGCAAGAAATGAACCAGGCTTCACTCCTTTATATCCAACAGCCATACTTTTCATACGCCTGCCAGGAACAACTGCAGGAGCTTTGCCTTTATCCATGGGTTTGGCTTTGCAACAGGTTCCTCCATACTAGGAGTATAAGATGGATCATCTTCAGTATCTTCACCCTGTTTGGTTCTAGACTCAAAGACAGAAGTATCTTGATTTTGAGATATTCAAATACTCAATGTGAGCCTTAGAACCTTTCTTTACTGGAATTTCTCTTGTATTATGCAGAATGAGAACATATTCACCAGAATCAGAATCAGTTTCAGACGAACTACCAAAAATATCATTTCCCTTAGATCTAGTAGCATCATCATCTGGAACATTCACCCGTTCAGACTCATTGACAGCTTCAGAAGTTACTTGCTCTGGATTTTGTTGTTGCTGAACAGGTTCTTGCACAACAGGTTCTTGATTAGCCGGTTGCTCAATTTCATCATCATTTACCATTTCAGTAGGAAATCCATTATCATCATAGTGTAACTCATCATCAGAACTGTCAGAATGTTTAGCAGCACCATTCTCTGGAGCTATATAATCAGGATTAGCAAGATGACCAATCAACCTTTTATTTGGTGGAGCAACGGCATTTCCCTTTCTCTTGTAATACACGGGAATCTTTCCAACAGCTACTCTGTTCATGTGCTTCATATCTATAACAGTAGCAGCATTCTTTGGAAGGTTCGGATGCATATCATTCAAGATCATCTGAATAAACCTTGGGTACATGATGCTTCTCACTTGTTTCACCAATATATTTTCCCTCATGTAGTTAAAGATCCAACCAGAAAAGTTGAATTCTCTGTTCAGCACCAATGCACAAAAGAAAGATAGCACCTTCAAATCAAACTCTTCCTGACCTCTTGTTCTATTTCCAAAACACTTAATGATAACGTGCATCAAGTATTTATAAGGAGGACTCAGATTTGCTTTAAGGTACCATGGAACATACAATTGTCCATCATACTTAATTCTTTTTAACAAAGCTACCAAATCTTCTTCGGGAAATTCAGTTGGATAAGTAGCTTGATCATTTAATCGTAAAACTCTCCGCACATCAGCTTCAGAAATAACTACATCAGCTTCTAATATCTTTGCTCGAATTACTGACGGCGTCACCGAGCAATCAACTTGCGCTGAATTCCAAAACATGACTAACAAGTCTTTATACGGTGGATATTCATGAGTAGCAGCAAAGAATATCCTCGATCGTCTGATGAATTCAAAAATGTTAAGAAAATGCGGCCTCCACTTTTCTGCAACATCAAGAAAAGCACAAACATTCTGTTCTCCAATCGATTTAAAATCAGCCATTTTTGTACATGTCATCAAAACAAACTGTCATTAAAATCAATCAATATAATCAAAATTCTCAATGACAATCTCTGATGTTAAGTAAATCGCTCAAACGAATAACTTTTGAAAAATTTTATGAGCGGATCAACCACGGATCAAATTTGTGCATCCGGATCATCTGGTCCGGCGGACCAGTTGCGGATCACATTATCCAGCAGATCACTTGATCCGGCGGATCACTTGATCCGGCGGATCAACTTCGTTGACTGCGGATCAGATTGGTCAACCGGATCATCTCCGGATCAGTTTGAAAATCTGGTCCGGCGGATCAGTTGATCCGGCGGACGAACAGTTTATCGAACAGTCACTTTAAATTTTATGCACTTTTGAAGTGTTTGTTTTGGAATCCAAGAACAAGAGTTCAATCTAGAGACTATTGCGACTCTCACAATGTGTTTTATACACATTAACATCGGTTAAAACCGGTTAAACAAGCAATCAGTCAATTTTTCTCAAAGACCGAGACTTTAAAACCCAATTTTAATCCTAATCAGACAACCATTACAGAAATTAAGACCATCAACCTGTGCGCAATCAATCAACCTACCTGTAGCAACAAAAATTTCAGGCAGAGCTTCGTTAACGACTGAGAAATCAAGAAAAATATGAATTCAAGTGGTTTAAGGGTTTCTGTGTTGAATGTAAGTGATCCGCGAGTTATGAACTCTCGCGGATCAGATTTGCTATATATACCCATTTTGATCCGCCGGCGGATCACCTGGTCCGCCGGATCAGAAAAAGACCACATTGCCCCTTTTCATCAAATTTCTCATTTTTCATCAAAAACTTGCAATTTCTTCAATTGCAAACATGATAATCTGAATTAGCATCGATTATGGTTCATCAAACAACAGATTGTCGATTCTGAAATTCAGTTGATCTAAAATAAAGCAGAATGAAAATCTTTTTGATTTTTTTTTAACAAAAGTATATCAAAACACACTAAAATCTTTTTGATTTTTCGAATTTATGCTAAAACACACCTAAAATCTTTTTGATCTTTTCTAAAGAACAAAACAACAGAAATCAGACAATTAACTATCATAATTTATGTTTTTGTGAGAAAGATCGCAACATGAGATCATATCAGTGAGATGCACTTAACACACTTCAATTTCGACCTAATCAGCATGCAAATCAAGTTGTCCATGAATACAACACATAATGTTTATTTCAGCCAATTCAAATCAATTTTTACAGTTTTCTGATATGCATTAGGTATGTTTATCAAGTACAAAAATCATGGCACCCACAGACTCAAGTAATTGATAATCTGATTTATTCTATTTTATTTTTTATTTTTCACTGATTCATCACAGAATCTATTTACAGAGACAATTGGTTCATAGTGTTTCATGTAAAAAGAAAGCAGAACCCTAAACAAACAACAATCAGGTCGGCTGGTAGGCACGCAGAGAAAGTCCGATTGTTTAGGAAAATAAGAAATAGAAAATAAAGCAGAAAGCGTATAATCCAACAACAATCAGGTCGATCTTTCGATACGCAGAGAAAGTCCGATGGATTATACTAAACACCAAGAAAATAAAGCAGAACGTCAAACGAACAACAATCAGGTCGATCTTTCGATACGCAGAGAAAGTCCGATCGTTTGACAAAATAAAAAAAATAAAACAAGTTTAAATCTTTGCAAAATAAAGCATGCATACACTAAGACCATCTCTTATTCTCTTTTTGAATTTTTTATATAAGCTCAGCATTAAATAAAAACAAGAATCATGATACGCCACTGATTTCAGACAAGCATTATCTTTATATCATACTAACATGTATCAGATATGAATGGCACATTCAATGAAACAAGCAAGTATCTACAGCCTTTCAATCTAGTCTATCCATGGTCAGTAACATTCACTGATGTACTATCATTTCTCACGAGGTTGGACCACATTTCTCAAATTTTTGGAATTTTCCAATTTTTTTATGTTTTTGCATTTTTCAATTTTTTTTATGCTTTTTCATTTTTAGAACACAAAACAACACACTATTTTTGTATTTTTCATATTTCTCCCCCTAAAAAGCAGAAAACAATAACAAAAAAAGAAAACAAAAAAAAACAAAAACGATCAACTGAACCAAATCATGTGACATTTAACTTAGTTATTCCATTGATTTTCAACAAAAATTGAAACCGAGTTTTATCAAAAGCTTTTGTAAACAAATCAGCTCGCTGAAAATCCGTGTGAATTTTCTGCAAATCAATTAGTTTCTTTTCAAAGCAATCACGGATAAAGTGATATCGAATCTCAATGTGTTTAGTTTTAGAATGCTGAACTGGGTTTTTAGTGATAGATATGGCAGCCGAGTTATCAATAAAAATCGGAGTAGTAAGAAAATTCAAACCATAGTCGCGTAACTGCTGTTGTATCCACAAAACTTGTGAACAGCAACTAGAAGCAGCCACATATTCCGCCTCTGCTGTAGACGTTGCAACTGAAGTTTGCTTTTTGCATTGCCACGACACCAGTCGTTCTCCCAAAAACTGACATCCTGCAGTTGTAGATTTGAAATTGATTTTACATCCGCCATAGTCGGAGTCAGAATATGCTGATAACTCGAACTTATTATCATTAGGATACCAGATTCCCAGATCCGGATTACCCTTCAAATAAGCAAAAATCCTCTTTACTGCCATCAAATGAGAAGCTTTTGGAGCTGCCTGATACCTAGCACACATGCACACAGCAAACATTATATCAGAACGAGATGCAGTTAAGTACATAAGCGAACCAATCATAGCCCTAAACAATGTGGGATCAATAGATTCACCAGTCTCATCTGGTGCTAAACCATGTGAAACCTGGATTGGTGTACTAGGAACCTGAACATTGCCAATCTTGAACCTTGCCAAAATATCAGACACATATTTGGTTTGGTGTAAGAATATGCCTTTGGCCGATTGAAGAACTTGAAGACCCAAAAAGAACCCCATCTCGCCCATAGAACTCATTTCAAACTTGGTTTGCATTACCCGTTCAAAGTCCTTGCATAACGCGTCATTTGTGCTTCCAAAAATAATATCGTCCACATAGACTTGGACAAGCAACAGATCCTTTCCAAACTTCTTCGAAAACAGTGTACAATCCACCGTTCCGCGCCGAAAACCGTTTTCCAGCAGGTGAGTAGATAAAGTTTCATACCAAGCTCTAGGGGCTTGATGCAATCCATATAACGCCTTGTCTAACTTGTACACTTTGTTTGGATAATCGGGATCATAAAAACCAGGCGGCTGCTTCACATACACTTCCTCACGAATCAACCCATTAAGAAATGCACTCTTGACATCCATTTGATACACTTTGAATACATGATATGCCGCGAAAGCTAAAAAGATTCTGATAGCCTCGATCCTTGCAATAGGAGCATAAACTTCATTGAAATCAACAACTTCAATCTGTGAGAAACCCTGAACCACCAATCGAGCCTTGTTTCGAACAATTATGCCTCGATCATCTTTCTTGCATTTAAATACCCATTTAGTACCACATGGTTCTTTGGAATTAGCGGGTAAATCCACGAGATGCCATACACCCAATTTCTGGAATTGCTGCAACTCTTCTTGCATAGCCTCAACCCAAGTAGCATCTTCCAACGCCTGATCGACATTGGTTGGTTCAACTTGAGACAAAAAACATGAATGAAACACGTCATTCTGAACGCCTGAATACCTGATTTCAGCAATTAAAGCATCAACGGAATCTGCTAATTGATGACGTGTGCGAACTCCAGAACTCGGATCACCAATGATATTCTCTTGAGGATGAATGGTATGTATCCTCAAAGTAGTTGAATCAGCAACAGGAATATTATCTGCCAAATTATTAGGTAAAATTGCATATGCTTCTTCTGTTCCTGAAAGATCATCTAACGGTAAAGAAACTGGTACCGAAGAACTTGTACTTGGTAACGGTATTGGATCGTCAACAGGTGTTGACTCAGCTTCATGATACGAACTTTCATCATCATCGTCAGACGAACTCATCGTTTCTAAACTAGAAACATCCTGACTAGACGAAGTAGTGACAGAAGAATTAGGAAGCTTAGGAATCCATGACCCGGAACCAGGAGTAGACAATGTATACATGAGAGCAGCAGATAAGATTTCAGACTCATCTTCTTTAGCAGAACTCTTTTGTGCAGCTGAGAACGAATCAACAAAAGAATTATAATCAATAGCTCGAGAATCAACCGATTTAGGTTGTAGAAAGGTATGTCGATGACAATCCACATTCATATGATTCTCAATGGTTTTGAAAGATGTAAAATAAACCCTTTTCATTGGATGATGATATCCAACAAAAATGCCTTCAACAGCTTTAGCATCAAACTTTCCACCTTCCTTGAGAACCGTGCATGAACACCCAAATGGTTCCAAGAAATTCAAATTTGGCTTTCGACCTCTGAGCAATTCATAACTTGTCTTGTTAAATCTTTTAACAATCAGAACACGATTGAGCACATAACATGCAGTATGAACAGCTTCAGACCAAAACTTAATTGGTAAATGTGCATCTGCTAGCATCGTTCGAGCCGTTTCAATCAATGTTCGATTCTTTCGTTCAGCTACCCCATTTTGTTGTGGAGTATACGGCGCACTGAATTCATGATAAATTCCAAACGAACCACAAAAATCCTTCATTTTGGCATTGTTGAATTCAGAACCATTGTCAGTACGAATGTGACAAACTTTATGCTTGTACAACGATTCAAACTTAGACAACATGTTCCGAATTGAATCTGGAGTATCAGCCTTGGACGCCAAAGATGCCACCCACGAAAATCTTGAGAAGTCATCTGTAATCACTAAGCAATAGTAACTACCCTCAATACTACGAACATTCATAGGACCAAACAGATCCATATGAAGCAGTTCCAAGGGAGTGACAATTGAATTCAAACGCTTAGAAGGATGAGACTTCTTTTTCTGTTTACCTTTCTTACATGAGACACACACATCATTTATAGAAAATCTATTCTTGGAAACGCCTTCTACCAACGAATGATTGACCAAGTAATTCATCTTTCGGTAATTGATGTGACCCATGCGCCTATGCCACAAAATTGATTCCTTTTCAGTAGCTTTTGAGATGAAACATGTAGCAGATACAGCAGATGAAGTCTGATTCATATTTAACACATATAAGTCCCGAAATCTGGGAGCCCGCATCACAATCCAGTCTTCAGGAATTCGAATGCCAGGTTTCAGAATCAAACATTCTGAACTTGTAAAAGCAGTCGTGTACTGCTTATCACAGATTTGAGATACGCTTAACAAGTTGTGCTGCAGCTCTTGCACAAATTAGACTTTTTCAAAAGTAATCTTCTCGTTACCCATCTTTCCTTCACCGGTTATCTTCCCACCTTTATTGCCAGCAAAAGTAACATTTCCTCCTTTAATTGGTTTGACTTCAGACAGCAAGGAAATATTACCTGTCATGTGCCTGGATGCTCCACTATCAACGACCCAAAAGTTGTTAACAGCTGGCTTTCGAGCACCCTGCACATAGTAGCAAGCAATTAGTGAGTATCTGGACCCAAACATTCAGCTTTGGGTCGACCGGTATCTTCTGAAAAATCCTCAGTGGCTTTTGAAGTCATTTTAGGCAGCCACTTTTGCCTGACAGATGGAATGAATGAATCAGCAGTAGAATCTGAAGTAGAATTATTACCAAAAACTTTGTAAGATTTATTGAAAAAATTTATCCTTTTAAAATGTTGTTTGGTAACAACCTTTTCATCATCCATCTTGGGCTTTGCATCAGATTTCAAATCTGAATTTGATTGCATATACGCTGAAGCCCTCTTTCTAGCTAAAACAGGACATCGACTACGAATATGTCCTATTTCAAAACAACAATAACACCTTCTGGGATCAACAAAACCCTCAAAAACACCACCCTCACCTTGTTTAGAAACATTGGTTTTAAACCTTCTCCCTTTGGAGTTTGGCAAAGGTTTAAACAAAGGACCAATGTATCCATGTTCATTATAAAACCCATAGTCATCAACACCACAACGATCAGCATATCCTTTAGGTTTAACCTTTGTGGTTTTGTTTTGTTCAAATTTACCAAAATCATCATAAAAATTGTAATCATCACAAAAACCAAACGCTTCATAATCAAAACTATTAGTTTCTGATGAATACTGACCATCAGAGTTATAAAAACTCTTTGGTGAGTAAGATGATTGTTTTGATTTAGTCTTAAACTTTTGATCATTTGATGACTTTGGTTTCTCAGAAAGCCTTTGACCTTTGGAGGATGATGCTTGATCATTTGAACCAGACGGCACATCAGATAACACAATGAACTGCTCGTCTTTAAAATCTGACTTAACCACCTCAGATGGTTCTACATACCACACTTTGGCAACACGTGATGGATCAACACAAATTAAAGGAAAATCTAAATCGGAAAACACTGACTCACTTCCTTTCAGACTATACATTCTCAATTTCTGAGAAGAATCACCATCAACAGTTTTGCCTTTCGAAGTTTCATCAAACTTTCCATTTGTGAAAAATTTCTTTTCACGTTTCTGAAATTTCTGAGGTTTCTTTTGATTGACCTTAGAATTTCCAGCAAACTGTCCAAACCCAACACCATTTAATTTTGCACTTCTTTCAGGTGCTTCTGGTATAGTATTAACATCAGGTGTACTTGTGTTACTTACAGAAACATCATCTCTTTCAAAAAACAAATCTGGACCTTTAGAAAAGTTTGAATTTTCAAATGTTTTCATTGTTTTTGCAGTTTCGAGTATTTTCTGAGCAGCCTCTAATGGTGTCAGTTTGACACTTTGAGGCTTAACCTCAGTGACAGGTTTTTCAACCTTAGAATCACTGGATTCAGACTGTTTTGACACCCCAACCTTAGTTTTGGACACATGTTTGCCTGATTTCTTCTTATCAGTGCTTTTGGATTTATCAAATGATCCCTCAGTAAACATTGAGTAATCAAACACAACTTTGGTTTCAGATTCCTTTGGTCCTAAACCATGAACAATGGGTGGAGGAACTGAGTTACACCCGGATTCTTTGAGCAAATCTTTTAGATTTTCATCTTTGCAAAGAAAACTTGCAAAGGAAGATGAATTTTTGAAATTTTCAAGTTGCCTTTTAAGATCCAAAATTTCAATGTTTAATTCGGAAATTTTAGCATTTACTTTAGCAAACTTTTTTTCACAAAAAATATAATCTTCCGTTTTGTTATTAAGCTCAATTTTTGTGCTCAGAACCACAGCATGTTCACTTTTCAGTTCAGCTTTAACAGCTTCCCACCGTTGTTTGTAAATTTTGACATTCTCTTCTGCTAACGAGTATTTGTCAAAATACATGGTTTTCTCATCAGAGAGTTCCTTCAATTGATTAGCAGAATTAAGACAAAGTTCACAAGAATTAGAAGCAACCTGAATGTTGGCCATAAAAGCATGTTGACCTTCAGCAAAGAAATCTTCACCAGGAAGATCAGGATCATCTTCAATCTTTACACTCTGCTCCTCAGTACACTGGAAAGCAGATTCATCTGGAAAATCAGCAGCCCAATCATATCCTTCACCAGTTTGTGAAACCAACGCTTTATTTTCTGAATTTGATCCACTAGCAGTTACATTTGAACTTGAAGGATTAGAATTGCTTCCTGATGGCTTGTTACTCTGGGCAGCATACTTTTGATACAACTTTGAAGTTTCTTGCTGTTTTCCCTTGGTACACTCCTTGGCAAAATGCCCATAATTCTGACAATTGTAACAACGAACCTTAGACTTATCAAATCCAAGTTTTCCTTCAGGATTTAAATCCTTCCGACCCGTTCTTTGCATATACTTTTTGCCTCTGCGTACAAGCATTGCCATGGACCAGTTAATATCCATTAATTCTAAGTCATCAGGATCAATCTGTTCATAGTCTTCATCAGTTAACTCAGCACTAGTTAACTTTCCTGCAACAACTCCATCATAAGACGAAACCATTGCTGAAAATAAAGCCATAAAGTCATTTGTAGTCTTTGCTGAAAAAGCACTCTGATTGTGAGTTGGAACAGATGATGACTGATGTGAATACACAGGATATGTTACAGCAGCTTTACTAGCATAGCTTCCACTTGAAGAACCTCTAGACATGTTTGCATGACCACTTGAAGTATTTTCTACATAAAAAGCAGTAGATGGTGGATTTGTGTTAGCCTTAGCTTTAGCATGCATGGTAGAAGCATTTTCACCAAAGTAGACATCGGGATTCTGAACTTGAGATGGTAAAGTTTTCACACGCATCATATCCAGTTCCCTTGCTAGTAAATTCCTTGTAAGTTCATCATATGTGAGATCATCAAAGCTTTTATCATGAGTTAGCAACAAAATGTAACCTTCCCATTTCTCGGGCAAAGCATCTAATAGCTTTTCTTTCAATTCTCCAGCTTCAATTTTTACTCCAACAATATCAAGTTCACTGACCAAATGAGACAACCTTGAAATGAGATCATTAATGGTTTCATTTGGAACATGAGCAAAATTATCATACTCTCGCAACAACACTTTCTTCTTGCTCTTTTTGTATTGTGCATTACCTTCACATCGATGACATAAAGCATCCCACAACTTCTTAGATGTTGTATGTGTTTTAAATTGATGCAAAATGTCCTTAGGTAAAGCCATTGATAAATTGGAATATGCTTTTCTTTCAAGTTTGAATGCCTCTTTCTCAGCATCATTCATTTTATTGAACGGCTTCTCTTGACCAATAAACTTCCCAGTTGTGAATTTTGGAATCTCATATCCATCCAGCATAGGAGTCCAGACACTAACATCGGTCACACCGATATACGACTCATACCGAGTTTTCCAATTATGAAAATCTTCAAATCTCATCAGTTTAGGAACTTTATTCGTAGTTCCTATTTCATTATCATAGTTCAACAACGCTTGAACAGTCGTAGACATAGCAGCAAAAGCCTGAAACGGATCCATGATTAACAAAACCTTAATTCTGTAGTCAGCGGATCAGAATATCGAACCCCGGATCAAAATCAAACCTCCGGATCAAATTTTAAGTGAACGGATCAGAAAAACAAACTCCCCCGGATCAAAAATCAACCTGCGGAACAAAATTCTTCTACCGGATCAAAAACAACCCGCGGATCAAACTGATACGCTGCTAACTGATACGCTACTTAATCTGATACGTTGCTAATCTGATACGCTGTTACTCTGATACGCTGGAACTGCCGCGTATCAAACAATAACCGCCACGGATCAGTGTTTGAAGATTGCTTGGCGGATCAAATTCAGCGGATCACAGAATCTATGAATTTATACTAGCGGATCAGAACCTTCAACCGGCGGATCACAAGCGGATCACCCGCGGATAAAAAACAAAACACATAATTTTCATAATTTCTGACTTTTAATGCTTGAATATGATGTACAACTCAGCGAAAATGAACTAGAAGCAATCTGAATGAAGAAAACACACTGAATTGATGAAGAACTGAGAAGAATTGATCAAAATCTTACCAAAACCGGAGTTTTTCTCTCCAAAACCCAAAACCGATCTGTAAATCGCAGCAACTGAGCAAACCTGCTCTGATACCACTTGTAAAACACGTACTTGATCTTGCTAGTGCATTATTACAATCGGATTCGGACACACAAGGTAAATAATCTTCTTTATATTGATCACAGCTTGTAAACAGAGAGTACAATGAGTATTCAGGTTACACCATGTAAAACACACACTTAAGAAAGCTCAGACCTCACTCACACTCTCTGAATCAAACTGAAACCTATATATAGAGACTGATCCGGCGGACCAACTTACTAGCGTATCAGGTGGTCCGGCGTACCACCTGATCCGCCACTGATCCGCTGGATCTATAAAACACAAACTATAAAATTACATATTCAAAATACTAAGACCTAGCACTAGACAACACAAAATGCTCTAACAACCATTTAATCTACACGACTAACATTTAACTGTTAAATGTTTGTCGTGTGCCGAGAGTTAACGAATATCAGTCATTGACTAAACGTTAATCGTCGTTTAAGACGTAATATTATTTATCGTCTTTTGTCGCTAATTTAATTTTAATAATCTAATCAATTATTTATTTATTAAACTATTTAATAAACAAACAATTAATTGTTCTGCGAATATGCCGGTTATAAAGTAAGCGGTCTTAAATACCCGTTGCCTCCGGTGTAACTCTTACGGGTCTTGACCGAGTCGGGTTCTTGATTCAGTCGGGTCTGGACACCTAAATCCAACAAAACCTTGTTCAAACAATGAAGAGACAGAAATAATGTTCCTGGATAAACCAGGTGCATACAAATAGTTAACTAGAGTAACTACAAGGACAGTAGAGCATGAAAAGGAATATGTGTCGGTCCCATCACCAACGATGAGGTCCATGCAGCCTTGTTTTGTCTTCTTCCACTTCTCAGGTTCCTGCAAAATATTAACGATGCGATAACCACATCCAGTATCAAATACCCATGAATTGGAGGAAAACGTGAAAAGTTCAATAACATGTATTGACATACCTGATGAGCAACCCTTGTTTGGGTTCTTAGGCATCTTCAGCTTTGCAAGATAAACGGGACAGGTACGACGCCAGTGTCCCATTTTGTTGCACTCATAGCACAGGTGCTCCTCGGGAGGCTGTACCTGTGTTTTCTTGCCTTTGTCTTCTTTAACCTCTTAGCTTTGGAGATCTTTGTATTGGCAACTTTGAGCACGCCCGGCGTAGTCCTGATCTTCACGTTGGGTATCAACGGAATAACCACCTCGATCAACTGAGCCGAACAATTAATCGCAAGAATGCGATAATGTTCTGGCAAAGATTTGAGCACTACATCAAGAGCCATCCCGTCTGAGATGGAGTAGCCGAGGTCGATCAGCCTATCGCGATACGCTTTCATCAGCATGACATGATCGTATGGTGAGGATTCGCTAGCCATAGAGCAGTTCACGAATTGTGAAAGTGCCTCGGCTCGCTCAGTCATTTGACCTAACTCAAATAAATCCTTGAGTTTACGCATGATTTCATAAGCAGACATCCCCATGAAATTGTACCGATAATCCTGAGTCATGCTAGATAACATCAGGTCAGTGACGTCCTTATGATCGTCAGTGTGCTTTTGGAGCTCAGATCGCGAGTTCTCATTTGACAAGTAAGATGGAATACTCGCGATAGGTCGGTCAATAACATAGAGTTTCCCAAAGAGCCTTAAAAGGTTCCTCAAGGTAGTCTGCCATGCGAGAAAGCCACTCTTTGTGAAGGGGTCGAGTTGTACCATTGAACTTAATGGAGGTGAGTTTTCATTAGCCTTCTGAAATAAGCAAAGTAGATTTAAATTAGTATCTTTTGATGTTTTATATTTCTTTAAAAATAAGTTAGTAAAGTTTATTTTTAAGAAATCGAGAATTTGTTTAGGCGACATTGCTTAAGGCCGCCAAATTGAGCCTCAGGAGCAAGGCCGTGTAAACAAACTGACAACGGTTGTCAATTGTGAGACTCAAGTCACAACTCTTGGCATGAGGCCGCTATATACATGCTAGTGTATTTTGCGATACGTTTAGCCTCATTCGTGCCCACTTTAGCAATACACACCCGTAGCGGTGTTGAAATACTCCAACACTACGAACATACACGTCGAAAGCGATAGTAATCGTAAATGGTCGATGTGACAGATACGGTGTTGAAATACTCCAATATCCTCACCTTAGAAGGTACCATCGGCACCAAGTGCGGTATTGAAGTACTCGAATACTGATGCTCCGGTAAATACGTTCCAAGTTCGACTTGAGATAGGATGGCACACACTATCAGTTTTAATAATTACCATATAGGGACTCGTAATTTAATTAACCTAATTAAAATTACCAAGTTGTCGCGAATGGTATATTGTGTGTTAAACGACATGAGGTCTTGATCTCGCTCGAGCCCATACAAGCGAGATCATAAGGGACTTATTTAAATAAAATTAAATAAAACATGGTGAACAACCAAGGAGGAAAATCAGTGCGTTCTTGGATCCGGTTTAGCTCACACTTGCTTCGACATCCCTACGGCGTGAGTCCAGTCTTCGAGTCTTGGCTTTACAAGATTAACAATTACTAAATACAGTAGTAACCTAGCTCTAAATTTTGTACAACTTTGAAACCCTAAAACCGGGTCCAACAAACCAAAAGTTCGAAAAAACATAAATGGGTCAAAAACATTTGGGCCAACCCGAGAAAAACAAACACGCCACATCACATACAATAATGCAATTTTATAACTAGGGGTCGGCTGTAACACACAATATAATATATTTTGTAGAATTAAAATTATACAAGTAAAATTAATTCCAATTCGCAATTTGGATATTTCCTTCGAAATTGCGAATCACCGGTTGGCGGTTACAAAAGGACCGGTTCTGGTTTGCATGCGGTGATAATGGCTCTGATACCACTGTTGGGTTTTTACGGTGGATATCCGGGTTATCGATTTTAATTTTTTATCCGATTAATATCGATTTAATATAAATTAATGCCAGATTAATTTAGCAGCGGAAACGATTTAAATAAACACGCGAATATTACTCTAACAGGATCAATCACCGTACACGACAAACATAGATAAAATATTTAATTTGAAATAGATAAAATAAATATCTAAGCGAGTTAGATATACCTTGGCGGGATTCGAGCAACCGCTTGACACACCTGGATTCAATGGACTCTCGCTAGTACGAACTGAGACGTCTGACTCGAAACGGCGAGTCAGGTCGTCAACTGTGTCGGCGGCAGCAATGGTGGCGACGGTGGTAGGGTTACTACGTCGCTCCCCTTTTTGTTTAATTCTCCGAGAAAAAGCCATTCAATTAATTATATGCCGTCAAATAAAAAAAAGGGCGCAGATGAGCGGATGAGAACCCTTTGCACGGAATTAGTCCTTTGTATAATAACTTTCCCCTATATATATATATCTCTCTCTCTCTCTCTCTCTCTCTATATATATATATATATATATATATATATATATATATATTCTCTATTATTTGCTAACTTATGTTTTAGCCCCTTAAACTTTACAATACGTATCATTTCATGTTACGAATCATATTAGGATATATCTTTACTAATTTCTAAGCCTCGTGTTGATGCATGAACCTTGTGTAGCCGTTACTGTTCGAATTGTCAAACAGACTGATTTGTCGGAAACATGAACTGAGGTCCGAACCTCAGTCGAACTCCAGATTCGGAGTTGTCCGAAGGTGGTCCGAACTCCAAGTTCGGAGGAAGCTCGGAGCAGGTTCGGAGGTTACCCAGTTCGGACAGAATGAAGAAGTATAAATAGTTTCGTCTTTGTATTTCTTTGTAAGTTTCTGTCTTGTGTCTGTGTGTTGAGAAGGGAGGTTCTGTCCGACCTCCCCCAGAGCTTAAACGTTTCTATACTCCTTCGTTATGTAATCATTCGACACGACAATGACAAAACTTCCGTCTCATCCATAGAATCGATCCGTAAACGGTTTTTCACCTCGGGACGCGTATAATAATTATAGGTACATATAATACTTGCATACGTTTATATCATTGCATAATTTATGCTTTTAGCCCTTTTACTTTTCCATTAACTATTAACACACGAATTCACACGTATATATCCATTAAATGATTCATATATCATCATGCTATTCATATAAACACATATCCATCTCATATTTTACTTTCTTTAATGTTTATGACATCTGTTTATGCATGTTTCATCATGTTGGCCATTAAACACATATTCTTAACACATGCAACATATCTAATGTATAATCTTACCATGTTCATCAATCAAAATCACGTATTGATAATATAAACACGTATTTGCTATAGATATTTATATCTATAAAATATTGAGGTGTTACATATAAATACAAATTAAAAAAGAATAACATAAAAAGTTAAAAAAAATAGTTCCAATCTAGTCACATCTTCGAATACATCAAGTTCACTAAATAAAACTTCTTTTTTTTTTATTTCGTTAATATGTGATTACATAGAAAAAGCATGCTTTAAATTAAAAAAGAACATTATCTTTATTTCTTTAATATTTTAAATCTATTACTTTTTCTAGACCACTCCACCATTTTACTAAAATTCTACTATCTTTTTATTATGGAAAATCGGATTTAAATAATCCCAACTCTTAAGGGTTGGCCAGCAATAATCCCACATTCAATAATCACTCTCAGTGGTCCCAACTTTCACCCTATTTACTAATATTGGTCCTGCCATTAAAAAAGTTAACACCGTTAACTTTTTGATGACGTGGTAGCTTATGTGTAATTTCTTTTTATTTTTTTTTTACTTTTTTAACCCATGCCACATCACCACCTTCATCCTCATATTATTATTTCACCCCTACCATCACCACCTGCAACCCTCCCTATCACAACGACTCATATGGGGAGCACTCCGGCGAACTCTGCCACTAACAACCACCGCCAGCGATCCACAAAAAAAGCACCAGAGCTTATGCGAATGATGGTTAAATCATGAAATTCAATGTGTAAAATCATGTGTCTGATCCAATTGAGGTAAAACGAGTGTTCATGAATGATTTCCGCACATAATACAGTGAGTTTGAATTCAAGGAGTTTCATATCGTCTTCTTCATCGCACCGTTATCGCACCGTGTTTAATTTGGATCTTCAATTTGTCGCCGAATCATATCAACAATGTATCTAGATTGAATCGTTGTTCGATTTCGAACACAGAGGTGTTCTCAATTTCGTGGTTCATTTAAATATGAAAGAGTTAGGATAGATTAAAATTTTTGGATTATCATCTTCGTATAGCTTTCTGTTTGGTTCCAATATTAAAAATGTGATGAATATAAATGATTATGGATTCCTTCTTGACCGATATTTTATTGCAAGACTAGTAATTTAATCAATTTCAAATTTTGGATCACAATTATTGAAATCATATTTGAGATCTCAAGTTTGGCGTCACTATGTTCATACAATTGAACTTTCAAAAACTCAAAACTTCAACTCGTTTGGTGGTCGGGTTATCTTTACGAAAAGTGTGTTAGAGAATCTGTCTTCCTATTTTTTTCGCTATATAAGGCTCCCAAAAAAGTGATTCAGGTGCTGGAAAAAATCAGATTTGGCTTCATTTTGGGGGGGGGGGGGGGGTTATGATGAGAAAAGGTCTATCCACTGGGTGAAGAAAGAGGACATGTGTTTACCTAAAAGTGAGGGTGGATTGGGGCTTGAGAGGCTTGAAACTGTGAATGTGGGTGCTTTATGCAAGTGGTTGTGGAGATTCCATACTGAAACAAATAAACTGTGGAGAAGAGTAGTGTATAGCATTCATGGAGGTGGCAACCTTTTTTCTTGGTTCCCTTGTAAAAAAGAAGTGGGGGGCCTGTGGAAGAATATGGTTATGTGTAATATTAAATTGGAAAGAAGGGGCATGGGTATGGGCTACTGGATGGGGCTCGAAAATCAGGGGTGGGTGTGGAAAGGTGAGGGTGATTGTGGATTCTCCTCTAAGGCCGTTAGATTGAGCCTCGCCAAAAATACTGGGGGTCACGGTGGATTTATTTTGCGATGGAGTAAGCTTGTGCCCCTTAAGGTTAATATGTTTGTCTGGAAAGCGCAAAGAAAACGAATTGCCACGGCGGATGCCTTGGCGAGAAGAAACATTTCGGGAGTTTCGGAGCGGTGCAAGTTATGTAATGACGGGGCAGAGTCGGTTACTCATTTGTTTACTGGGTGTGGATTTTCTATGGTGGTGTGGGCTTGGGTGGCTAATTGGTGCTCGATTCCTCAGTTTTTTGCCTTCGAGTTGGACGATATCTTAAGGATATTCATGGACGAGAAGATTGAAACTAATAAAAAGGAGGTGGTGCATGGTATCATTCTCGTCACGTGTTGGTGCCTATGGAAGGAAAGAAACGATAGAGTTTTTCGGGGTGGGGAAGCTTCGATTAGTAGAGTCATTAATGAAATTAAAGTTTGGAGTCATTTGTGGATAGAGAATAGGAGTAGGAGAACTATAGATTGGAGTCGGTGTTGTATGGTGTAACGGGTGTCTGTCTTGGTGTGCCTGTCGGCGCTAGCGCCTTGCTTGTGTTGATGGGGTTTTGGTGTTCAATAATATTGTTGTTCAAAAAAAAAATTTGGTCTCATCGTGCTTGGCTTTCGAGTTCGTATCTACTTGCACCATCTAATTGATTTTCGTTGACTTTTTTTGGGAAATCGCAAAGTAGTGGAACAGAGTATGAAAATGAATGAAGATGGTGCTGGTTTTCTCCCTCATTTGTTTCAGTGTCATTAGTGGATCGCTGGTTTGGTGTCTATTCGGTTTACCGGAGTGCTCGGCGGAGGAGTCGTGGTGATGGGGAGGGTTGCAGGTGGTGATGGTGGGGCTGGAAGAATGGTGTGAGGATGAAGATGGTGATGTGGCATGGGTTGAAGAAATAAGAAAACAAAAAGAAATTACAAATAAGCTACCACGTCATTAAAAAGTTAACGGTGTTAACGTTTTTTAACAACGGGACCAATATTAGTAAATATGGTGAAAGTTGGGACCACTGAGAGTGATTATTGAATGTGGGATTATTGTTGGCCAACCCTCAAACGTTGGGATTATTTAAATCTAATTTTTCTTTTATCATTTGTTTCTCTCTCTTGCTTGGCAAAATTATATTAGTTATTTTTTCTTCTCCTTCTACTACTTCTACCACCACTCCCCCTCCCCAACAACCTTAAAAATGCTTCTATTATATTTTTTTTTGCTAGATTACAAGCTTTAATTAGTCACTCCCTTGTAAAAAAAACGGATGTTGAACTTGTAAACTTTTATGCATGATGTACAAGCTATTGGGTTAGGTTCCAAGCAAAACCAAACAATATGTAAAAACTAAAAAACCAAAAAACCAAAAAACCAAACAAAAAAAAAGTTTTTTTTTATATTTTTTTATATGTTCTTTTAATGATTTTAAATATACTGGAAAAAGAAAAAACTTTAAAAACATTTTTGAGTTTTTTTAAAAAATAAAATAAAATTCGAATTTTAGTTTTAAAATTAATAATGCATTATGCAACACTAATGCATCATGCAGCAATACTATTAGTACTAATGCATGATGCAACAATAAAAAAATCACTAAACCTTTTTTTCTTTTTATTTTTTTCCAGGAATAAAGCTAATAAAATTATAGACTTTTTGGTGAAATTATTTTTAAAAATTATCAATATATGAAGAAGTTATAGAGAAAAAATGTTTGGTTTTTTTGTTTTTTCACTTTTCTTTGGTTTTCCCTTGATCCCTCCCCACAAGCTATTATAGCATGAGATTTCACTTTTTGTACAACCTGAAATGCATATTGTACAAGTTGCTTTTCCAACTGCTTAAATTTTTAAATTTTATTTTTGGTTTCTTACGCTTTTCCATAAACGTTTGAACAATATGCAAAACATAGAGAATCAAACAAGATGCACATAAAGAGTCCTTTCGCACAATGCACGCCTATATGGACTTGTAAATATACCATATGAAGAAATCAACACCGAACTCTGTTAGGTGTATCCTCCGTTATAAATGTTATTCATTACCGTCCATGTGGGCAGTTAGAAATTAAAGAGGTTTAATAATAAGGTAGGTTGAAGAATTGCATCCATCTTAAAATAGCCGTTGGTTATTGGTGCCATCATAAAGGTTGTTTAAATTGTTGCAGAATGTTGTGGTCAATAATGGTAACAAATATCAAACTCGCCTTTTCTTTGAAAGTTGAAGAACTATAATCTTTTATTGCAATTACAAGAAAATCATCGTAATTTATATCTTATCGGATTTGAATCAACAATCTTTACCACTCACCATTTTTTATATTTTTGATGCAAACTAGAATTTTTGATCCGTCACGCTTTACGGCGGCTCAACTAATTTTGTAACTATTTGTGGATCGAGATATGATACAAAGCAAGATATATCAAATATACAAATTATTTTAATTAATCATAATACAACATGGCTAAAATCTAATAGTTTTCAAGAATAGATCTTGGCTTTTTCATGTAACAATGACAATTAATTAATCTAGTTTCTTTATAATTACGCATTAATTAATTGATTTACGGCTTGTAAGGAATTATTTCTCCTGAATAAATGATGCTGATCAGCCTAAACATGTTATCTAGGAAGAATAGAAAGCCCGAGATAAGTTACATCGGAAGAACAAACTGCCCGAGATAACTTACAGTTACCTCGGAAGGTCATTTTACCTCGGAAGCTTATTTTACCTCAGGAGCACAGTTTTATCTCAGATAGTGGATACTGTTAGAGCACTTGTAAATTCGAAATACGATCTTACTACTGCGTGTATCAATCAATCATAGTAAACACAAATGTAAATAAGAGATTTTTATTGAATCACTTGAAGATTACAATGAACTCTCTCTAGTTTCTCTCACTAGAATACACATACAGAAGGTAAAGAATGACAGAAGAGTTAAGCTATCATTCTAACACATGGTATTTATAGTTAGTGACATATTAGCCTACGTACCAACTGGCGTACCATTTTGTACGTGCGTACCAAATGGTCCGGCGTACCAGATGGTATGTCACCTAGAATGTTGCCACTACAACTCACAGACTCGCTCTAATCTAGATATAATACACGATACACATCATAGCATAGGTATATGCTCTAACAAACTCCCCCTTAACGTGTAGTGTATCTATATTCTAACAAAACATTTAGTGTTCAATCTTCAACATTGCTGCATCCGATCTTCGACTTGAAATCTTGTCAGAAATAGAGCTTGCATGGCTGGATCACTCTTGAATCATTGTTGGTCTTCAAGATCCACTTTTGAAAGATACTTTAAACTCTCCTTTCACCATGCTTGAGTCTTGACACACATAACCTGCAATTTCAGAAGATAGAAACACGGTTTCCTTTTTCTTTTGAGAATCCAAGATAGGTTTTTGAACTTAGAGAATCCAAGATAGGTTTTTAAACTTTGATGTCGTATCACATGTCGATCGGTCGAAAACAAATAAGAAATAAAATCTTTTTGGCTTTTTGAAACTTTAAACCAAAACACACCGAAAATCTTTTTGGATTTTTCAGATATGAAACATAAATGCAATACAGAATCACACACTATTTTTGTCTTTTGTGAGAAAGATCACAACTTGGGATCATATTGAACATGACATGCTGAACTACACTTCAATTTCAATCACTTCAGCACATAAGTCATGTCGATTACTGGTATAATTTGTCCATCTTAAACTCAGGCACAATCATACTCATAACATCTGGATATGTTATTGGTATTGATTAAATTTGCTTTGACCAGTGTCCCCCACACTATCAGACATACTCTTATTATTTTTTTATATCACACTTTGTGATTTCATTTGTGATTTAATCACATAACGATTGTACTCATGATTTAGTCAACCGTGTTCCATGCAAAAAGAAATAAGAACGTTAAATCGTCTACCTTAAGGTCGATCTTTCGATACACAGATAAGGCCTCAGATTTAACAAAATAAGAAAATAAAACAAGTTGAAATTGTATAACCCAACAAAAATCAGGACGGTACTCCCATACACGCAGAGAAAGTCCGATGAGTTACACGAAACACCAAAGAAAATAAAGCAGAACGTCGAACGAACAACGATCAGGTCGATCTTTTGATACAAAGAGAAAGTCCGATCGTTTGAAAAATAAAGAAAATTTAAACAAGTTTAAATCTTTGCAAAATGAACGCATGTATACACAGTGACTTCTCATTTTCTTTTTCACATATCTTTTCTTGATATATCATGAAATACGCATCAAGATGTTGTCCACTTGGTCAAGCATTAATATTTAGTATGTTTATCACATCTAAATACTTTCTGATTTAATGTCGAGCCTACCAAGTACATCGAACAATGATCTTATGGCTTTTTCATCTAATTTATCCATGATCCAGACACATAAGCCAATGTACATCATTTCCCAATTATGTCGGATACAATTTCTCATTTTTCATTGTTTTTGTATTTTTCCTTTCCCCCCCCCCCCCCTAAAATGAAAACTCTATTTTTGGATTTTCATTTTAACAAAAACACAAAGACACTATTTTTGGTTTTTCAATTTTCTCCCCCTAAACTACATACAAAATGTAAAAGAAAGAAAATTAGCCTTTCGACAGAATACCTGGTTTAGCTTTCAGAAAAAAATTCAATTTTGAAATTTGATAACACTTGAAATTTAAGTTAAATCAGCAGAATACTTTTCCATCAGCAACTTTTCAATCACCGATAGGTCTTCTAAAAGTACCTGCACACTGGTCAAACACATTAGTTTATAAATGACCCGAAGCGAGTCGCTTCTGGTCGATCAGTATCTTGGTTTCCTTTCGAAACCACTTTAGGTTTCTAGATTTGTTGTTTTGGTAAATCAATATCTGATGAACCAGTCAGAGTCGATTGTGATGAACAACCTACATATGGAACAATTTGAAAACGAGGAATAAATCTTCCTTGAGTTTTAAAAAATGTAGGTTGTGAATATTCATCAAATACTCTGCCATATTCGTCAATGAATCGCTGTTTGGCAGATTTACCAACAATTGGAACCTTTCCTCTTTTCGATGTAGAAGCAGCAGAAACCGGACAATCTTGTTCCATATGCCCTTTTTGTCGGCAATTGTAACACAAACGATTGTTGACATTTTGGCGTTTCGGAAACTGCAAAGCTTCACAAACATTAACATCTCCAAAATGATCATAAAAGGAATCGAATACCTGATAGCGATGATCATGAACCCATTTGGATGTCGGGCTCTTTGGAGTAGAATTTGAATCTCCAGAAGAAAACTTAGCAGGTTGTTTCTTCTTGGTCTTTGGAGCATCAGCAGATTTGATAAAAACCTCAGCTATTTTATGAGAATCCACACAGTGAAGTGGAAACTCCATATCAGAGAACATTTGATCTGAGCCTTTGAGTTTATAAAATCGCTCCGGTTGAACCTTTTCAGCATGAAAAATCTCCTTCTTCACTTGCTTCACACTGATGTTCTTCAAATTTTACTGCTGTTCAACCGTAGCAACATTCACTTTAACCTGTTTCTTTTGAAATCCCAAACCTGTATGTTTTCCAGAAACCTTCTCTTCTGAACCAGATGTTTTATGGTCGGTCTTTGTAAGACGACATAACTCTGCTTTGATCTTAGTAATATCCTTGGGAGCATCAACAATAGTTTCAACAATATCAGTTGTTGAACTTACAGATTTCTCTTTGCCATTAGATGAAGAACCAGACACAATCTTTGTAACTTCAGAATTTTCAGCATCCTTTCCTTTGTTCGCTTTCTTTTCTTCAATAGGTTTGGAACCAACAAACTCAGAATAATCACCAGTCTCAACCTTGTCTTTCAAATCATGAATTCCTTCTTTGAGACTTCCTGGTGGTGACACAGTTTTATTGAACATCTTCTCAAAGTTGTCATCTTTGACCAAGAAACTTGTAAAAGATTGTGAATTAGTAACATTGTTCAAAAGACGTTTTGAATCAATGACTTCTACTTTCAGATCAGAAATCTTTTGTTGAGCTTCAGCCAACTCTTTTTCGATTGCAATTAGCTTCTTTGCCACTTTATGATTTTCATATATTTGCAATCTTAACTCATCTAGTCCAGCCACAATTCCTTCTGCAGCTTATCTTCATTTCTTTTCTGAATATCTAAATTTGCATTTTGCAATTTATTCACTCTAACCAACTCCCTCTTCTCATCAAGTAACTTTTCCATATCAAGCTGATAGGATTGAATCTTAATAGCTTGGTCATCAGACAGTTTAGTAAGAGTATCAAGTCTGGACTTTGATTTGTCAAAAAGATTTTGAAAATCTTTTGCAGTATCCTCAGCTTCATCTTTCCCATTTCTTCACTTCTTGGACTAATTCAGTGTTTTCTTCAGATAACTTTGTAACATTCTGTTCAAAATCCTGTTTAATACTGTGAAATTTTGATTCTTTCTCAACAACCTCTGCTTGAAAATCTGAAAACTTTTCTTTCTGAGAAGAGAATTCTTGAATTAGATCTTCTAACTTTTGTTGTTCATTTTCCAATTCTTCTATCCTTCTTTTATTTTCCTCAACCAACAACCCATTTTCCTTTATCAATCCTTGAATCTTCTTGTCTTTCTGAGAACAAAACTCACAAACAGATTCATATCCACTATTTCCAGAACCACTTATTTCAGATTCAGAATCAGTTACTTTTACTTCACCATCACTTTGAACAACTTGAGCAATCAGAGCACGAAATGAAGACTCATCATCAAGTTCATCAGCAGCTCACTTATAATCTGCCAGGGTTTTGATGCAGAAGTAATAGCAGTTAAAGCAATTGGTTGAGAATCATCAGAAGTTCGTCCCTAGTTATATTGTTTATCAACTTGAGAAACTAAAGCTGTTGGAGGCTTTGATGAAGATGCATTTGTTTTTTAACATTCATGAGCAAAATGTCCAAAATTAGAACATTTGAAACATTTTGCCTTTGATTTATCTATTCCAACCTTGCCATCCGGATTTAAACTTTGATAGCCTGTCTTCTTTTTGAATCTTTTAACTCTTTGAGCTAACATCGCCAGTTGCATTTTGATATCCATTTGCTCAAGATTATCAGGATCAATCTGATCAAAATCTTCTTCAATCAGATTAGATGTTGTTAAACCACCATTCAGCGATCAATAATAAGAATATAATAAAGCAGAAATTAATGCCAAATGTTCATCAGGTGTTTTTTGCTGAAAATGAAGTCTGACTTGAATGATTTGGAATAGTGAAGTTACCTCCTCTTGATGAATTTCCAGAATTTCCTGAACCATGACCAGCAACAAAAGTTGTTTGAGGTGGATTTGATGAAACAACACCAAATGATTTAGACTTCGCATTGATACTTGCAGAATTTTGACCATGATACAATTCAGGATTTTGTAATTGAGCAGTTGACTTGTTTGATGTCATCATTTCCATTTCTCTAGCCTGAAGCTTTCCAGTTAAATCATGAAATGATAATTCAGAATATTCTTTGTCATGGGTAAGCAATAACACATAACTTTCCCAATTTTCCAGTAATGCTTCCATCAATTTCTCCTTCAATTCCTCCTCGGTCTTTTCAATTTTAACCACTTTCATCTCACTACTCAGATGTGAAAACCTTGAAACAAGAGCAGAAATATTTTCTTTTCTATACTGTTGAAAATTTTCAAATTCCTTGTTTAACACTTTTTGTCTACTTTTCTTATATTGGTCATTCCTTCATATCGAGCAGATAAAGCATTCCATAACTGTTTAGCTTTCTTGGAAGTGTTGAATTGATGCAACAACTCAGTAGGGAAATCCATGGTAAAATAACCATAAACTTTTTGTTCAAGCTCATAACTATTTCTTTCATCTTTATCAAAATCTTGAATTTCCTTATACTCTCCATCTTCAGTTGGACGTACATACAACGTTCGAATCGGAATCCACAAATCAATATAATTTGTGCTGATGTATGCAGAAAAACGTTGCTTCCAATTTTGATAATTGTTAGAGCATATACCTATGCTATGATGTGTCTCGTGTATTGTATCTATGTGAGCGTGTCTTAGTATGAGTTTTAGTGACAATATCATTGGCACCGGACCAAATGGTCCGCTGGATCAAATGGTACGCCCGTATCATTTGGTACGCAGCCTGTTTAGTCACTAAGTATAAATAGTTTGTGTTAGAATGATAGCTTAACACTCTGAGTCATTCTACACTTTCTGTGTGTGTTTCTAGAGAGTGAAACTAGAGAGTCTTCTTTGTATCTTCAAGTGATCAATAAGAATTCTCTTATTTATATCCGTGTTTTCTACAATTGATAAAAGCATGCAGTAGTAAGATCGTATCACGATTTTACAAGTGGTATCAAAGCATTTGGTTGATCTACGGTTGTGTTTTTTATCAATTTTCGGATTTTTAGAGAGAGAAAGTTTGAGTTTTCTTCATTTTCATCAAATTCTTCCAATTCCGAGTGTTTCCGAGGTGAAAAATGATTTCTGAGTGTTCCTGGAGTGATTTCGCACCTTACTGAATCAAATTCCAGCTCCAAAAGTCAAAATCCGCGAAGATCAGTCGAAATCAGCTTCGAAAGCTTCTGGTCCGCTCGAAGAAATTCTGGCCCGCTGCTGGTCCGCTGATTGGTCCACTAGGCAATCTTCAAGTTGGTCCGTGGCAGTTATTTTTTGGTCCGCCGTACCATTTTGGTCCGCCGTACCAATCTGGTCCGCTGAGATAATTTGGTCCGAGTTTGGTCCGCTGATTAAGTTGGTTCGGAACTGGTCCGCTGAGTACAAATTTGGTCCGCTTGTTAATTTGGTCCGGATTTGGTCCGCTGAGAAGGTTTGGTACGCTAGCAGAAAAGTGACTGTAGAAGCATATTCTTATGCTACGTTGTGTCTCGTGTATTGTGTCTATGTGAGTGCTTATGTGTGTGTGACTAAGAGGGCAGCGGACCAGTTGGTCTAGCGTACCAAATGGTCCGCCCGGACCAGATGGTCCGGATGTGGTCCGCAGCTCATTTAGTCGTACCTATAAATAGGTAGCATGTGTAGAGAGTTTAACACTTCGGAGAACTACTTGCCATATTCTACATTTCTGTGTGTGTTTCTGTGTGTGTGCTCTCAAGGCTTATTAATACAAATTCCATTTGTATTTACTTGTTTGATCTCGTTTTCATCTCATTATCACGTGATTAGCAAACAATCCATCGCTCCTTGCGTCTACAAGTGGTATCAGAGCTATCTGGTTCCATTTCCTGATCATATTCTGTGATTTTGGAGATTTTTATAAAGAGAAAGTTTGGGTTTTCTTCATTTTTCATCAAATTTCCGCAATTCCGAGTGTTTCAATGATGGAAATAGATTTCTGAGTGTTGCTGGAGTGTTTTCGCATCATACTAAAGCAATTTCCAGCTCCAAACGTCAAATTTCACGAAAATCAGTGAAATCAGTCTTGAAATCAGTTGGTCCGCCGGATCAATTTCTGGTCCGCCGGATGAATTTTCTGGTCCGCTGGTTGGTCCGCCCGTGTATCTTCATCAGCATTCTCGTCCGCTAATCTGGTCCGCGTAGGCAATCTTCATATTTTTGATCCGTGGCAATTTCAGCGAACCATCTGATCCGCGGCAGTTATTTCAGCGTATCATCTGGTCCGCCGTACGAAATCTGGTCCGCCGGACGAAATCTGATCCGGATTTGGTCCGCAGGTATAAATCTGATCCGCTGGTAGTATTTAGGTCCGCTGAAAGTGTTTTGGTCCACTGGTAGAAAAGTGTTCATCACTAAAACTGACGTAACTTGAGAACCGTAAAGAGTTACGGAACCCAATACCAGCCAAAACGTTCGTATCGACGAGATCTAGGACTTGTACCAGCCTATGGCCAGTATCGTCCAGTTTTGACCCCCTAAATCCGCTTGGAAGACCTCCGTTTTTTTTAGTTCGAAGTTTTTGAAGTGTCATATTTTGGAAAATATGTCAGATTTTCAAGCGTTTTCCGCGATTCAAAACACGATGCAAGCTATCATTAACTATGATAATGAAATAGGAACCAGTCAGAAAGTTCCGAAATTGCTCAGATTGGAAGATTATCATAGTTGGGTGAAGCGATTCAATGCATATGTTGGTGCTAATGATGTTGATTTTTGGATATCTTACAATAATCTATACGCGTATCCAACAGGAACAAATGGAAGGCCAGTTTTGCAACAAAGCCTTACTGGTGAGCAAAAGAAAGCATATCAAGCAGAACAAAAAGCTTATGGTGCTTTAACAATGGCACTACCTTCAGACTTATTACATCAGTTTTCTGCGTATACTTCTGCAAAAGAGTTGTGGGGTGCAATTCAGAAACGTTGTGAAGGTAATGATCAATTCAAGAAAAGTAAACAAAAGGTTCTAAAGAAAGAATTCGACAATTTCAAGCATTATCCATATGAAAATATTTCAAAGCTCATTACTAGGTTTTCACATCTACTGAGTGAAATGTCTTTAGTTGGAATAAAAAAGGAAGAAGCAGATTTGAAAGAGAAGTTATTAGAGGCATTACCTGAAAAATGGGAAAACTATGTGATGATGATTACTCATGATAAAGAGTATTCAGGAGTGTCATTCATCAATTTAATTGAGCAGATACAAGCAAGAGATATGGAGTTGAGTGTCAACAAGTCCATGCCTGCACAAGTACAGAATCCAGCTGCATATCGTGGTGAAAATGATTCTACGATAAATGCTAAAAAGTCAAACATTTTCAGTGAAGGTCCTCCTACTGCATTTATTGCTGGAAAATCTGAGACTTATAGTTATTCTCCAGGTTGTACTCTTACATGTCCAAATCAATCATCAAAGCCTACAATTCCCGACAAGGCATCTGAGGATTTAGCTTCATTGTTATCTGCTTTTATATCATCGTCAAATGGTTCAATTTTTGGGAAACTGGGAGAAGTTGATTTGGTTGCAAATGACTTAAGTGAGTTAGATGATGATCATTTAAAAGAGTTAGATTTACATTGGCAATTTGCTATGACCGTTGAAAGAGGTAAGAGATACATGAAGAAGCATGGTAAATAATCTTTTCTTCCAGGAGGAAAACTTGGATTGGATAAATCCAAAGTTAGGTGTTTCAAATGTTCACAAATTAGACATTTTGCTCATGAATGTAAAAATCCGAAAATATCCGTCTCTTCGTCCTCAACAAACAATTCAAACTCGCAAGCCTTGATTTCACAAAGGGATGAAGGTTATAATTGGAATAAGGATATTGAAATAATGGAAGAGAAACAGAAACAGTTGGCATTAAATGCAACCAAACCTGCTTTGGTTTATGATAGTTCACTAAATAAGTATGTCGAGTGGTATGCTGATGAATCTGCATTTCTTGCCGAAGTTGTAAGGAAGGAGGTAAGTGATTCTAATTCAGAAACAAGTTCATGTGAAACAGTACTGGAAGACGGAGTTGCTGAACTTACAAAAGATTTACAAGAGAAATGTGAAGCTTGTGGTGTTGCCAATGATAAATTTGAATCTTTGCGAAACGATAACAGTTTGCTAACTAAAGAATTCATAGTTGTGAAAGTTGATTTGGAGTGTTTACAACAAAGATGTGATGATTTAAAAAAGTTAATTCAGAGTTGGTAACAGAAAAGGATAAATGGATTGCTGACTTTGAGAAAGAAAAGGCTGCTCATCTTGATGCAGTTCAAGATTTTGAGAATCTATTTGAAAAGAGTTATCCTGTTCAACAAAGGTATGAAAAAGCAAATGCGATTGCTGTTGAAGCTGCAGATAAAGTTTTAGAACTTCAAGAAGAACTTTCAAAGCTTCGAGATGAAAATGTTCAGATGCGTGAAAAGAATGACATTTTAACAAAAGATGTTGCTTATTTTACTAAGAAGTGGGAGAAGGTTCATGCTAAGCTAATAGAGTTATGTGATACCAAAAGGCAACTGAAGGCTGAATACAATGAATTATCAGATGACTTTATTGGTACTCAGAAAGATTTGTTGGCTGCTCAAGTCAAAATATCTAAGTTAAAGTTGAGATTCTCACTCTTCAAAAACAAGTGAAGAATTCAGTTATGTCTCCTACATTACTGAATTACATTTATAATCAGGAAAAGAGTGATGAAAGTGTGAAAGAGGAGGAGTTACATTCTGTTCCAGCTCCGGTGGCTATATTAAATCCTCCATCTGTGTCATTTGATCCAAGAGCTGAATTGCAAGATTATTCTAAATTTGCAACTCCAACAACGAAGAAGAAAAACAAATCTAAGAAAAAGGAGGAAAAATTGGGTGAAGCTCCAAAGTTTGTTTCAACTTCCAAAGTTTTGGCAGAGGAAAAGATTTGTGAGAAAGTTGATTCTGTTTCTTCTTCAGCTCATGAAGACGAAAGAGCTTTGATTAAGAATAACAAATTGAAGGTTATTAAAGCTAAATTTACCAGCAAAGCTAAAGGAAGAAAAGCTCCAGAGTTTTCTTTAAATTCTTCAAAAGTCCAGGGATACAAGCATAAAGGTCTTGGTTATGACGCTAAAGAAGAATCAGTTCCTCGAACACAACAAACAAAGAATGTTGCTGGTTCAAATCAAAAGAACAAATTCAAACAGCAGAAGAAACAAACGGTGTTCAAATCAAAGGATGTTGATTACTATTCTGGAGGATCTTCTTATAGTTCTGGTTATTCTTTACGAAGTCCACCTCCAAGGTATGATTCTTCAGACGATTTCTTTGATTCTTTTGGTTCAGAAAATATTTTTGGTTATCATGATGTGTACAAACAGGACAAGAGAAATCTAAAGAATTTTGTTGATAAAAAACAAATTTTTGAATCAAATCTGGGTAGCAGTTCCCTTAATGTTTTTCAAAGGAAGTGTTATACATGTTGTAAATCAGGGAATCTTGCTACACAATGTCCTACGAATGCAAGCATTCACTCCTATGTGCACAAAACTGCTATATATGTGGATTTAAATGGTCATATTTTTGATGAACCACAACCATCGATGTACAAATCAACTAGTAAGCCGTCTTGGGCAAAGACGCAAGTTGATCATTTTGTGGGTTCATTGAACAGTTTTAAATCGCCACTGATATGGAAACCACGAGCTGTTTCCTTGGCAAACAAAGACCATGTTGAAGACACCGGGCGATCCCAAAACCACTAATGTTTTATCTGGTGTCTGCAGGTTTCTTCAAGAAGACCTGTCATGCGTGTGTTGCTGATAGTGAAGAACTTGCCTAATTTAGTGTTTCAATGTCATATCTTTTTCAAATGTTTTTCAACCGATTTTTCCAAAACTAAAACTGCAAAGTGTCAGTGTTGGTCGATATATTTTCTTTCTTGTTCATATGTTTACATTTTTGTAGTTGTACATATTTTTAGGGGGAGAAAATTGAAAATTCAAAAAAATAGTGTTTGTTTGAATTTTAGGGGGAGAAATTGGAAAAATATAAAAAAAATGGAAAATTGAGAAATTGATCCGACAAAAGCGAGAAATGATGGTACATCAGCATATATGTTATCTGCCATGGATAGATTAAGTCTAAAGGCTGTAGATACTTGCATAATCTGTGAATGTGCATGACTAATCTGATATCTGCAAGTAAGATATAAACATAAAGCTTGCCTGATGATCTTTGGTTATTTGCTTCTTGATGAATGTTGTGTGATGATTCCAAAAATAGAATAAAGAGATATCTTGATGAATGCATGTTTTCATTTTGCAAAAATTTCAACTTGTTTGATTTTCTTTATTTTGTCAAACGATCGGCCTTTCTCTGTGTATCGAAAGATCGACCTGATTGGTGTTCGTTTGACGTTCTGCTTTATTTTCTTTGGTGTTTCGTATAATCCATCGGACTTTCTCTGCGTGTACGGGAGTACCGACGTGATTGTTGTTGGATTGTACAATTTCTGCTTTATTTTTATATTTCTTATTTTCCTAAACAATCGGACTTTCTCTGCGTGCTCACAAGGCCGGCCTGATTGTTGTTTGTTTAGGATTCTGCTTTATTTTTGCATGACTCATCAAGGATGATTAAATCTCTCAGAAAGTTTGTTTTATATGATAAATATGATGATTTGCCAGTATTTTTGATAGAGTGGAGGCCGAGTTATCAGTGCATGATAAAATTACCTTAAGCATATCTGAAAACGATAAAAATGATTGGTGCATGCTGAAATAAACATAAATGTTGTCTTTGCGATTATCTTGGCTTGCATGCTAATTAAGACCGAAATTGAAATGTGCTAGATGCGTTATGTCTGATATGATCTCGTGTCGTGATCTTTCTCGCAAAATACCAAAAATAGAGTGTAATTTTGTATTGCATTTATATTTTTTCTTTTAGTAAAAATCAAAAAGATTTTTGGTGTGTTTTAGCATAACTTTGAAAAATCAAAAAGATTTTAGGTGTGTTTTGATCTAAAGTTTCTAAAAGCTAAAAAGATTTTATTTCTTAGTTGTTTTCGATTGATCATCACTTGATACAAAATCAAAATTTCAAAATCAATATCTTGGATTCTCAAAGAGAAGTTTTGCACCAAGATTAAATTATTTTTGGAAATTCAAAGAAAATCCACACTTTTGTCTTCTAAGGTTGCAGGTTTTTGTGTGTCAAGACTCAAGCATGGTGAAAGGGGGAGTTCGTTATATCTTTCACAAGTGGATCTTGAAGGTCAAAGATTTATTCAAGAATGATCCTGTGACATCCGAGAATTTCAAGGTTTACTTCCGTTAGACAATCTCCGTTCGTTACGTTATAAGTGTCAACTTAGTAACTAATGCTTAACTAGGCCGAATACGTCCACGTCCTTTGGTTGATCACCAAACCCGCCCATATGTGCTATGTATTCATTATGGTTGTCATTACGTGCAATATGATTCAAAATGCATGATTTAATATTATGAATAGCATGACGAATTGTAAATCCTTGATTATGTGAAAACTGACCACTTTTGGGTAACCAGCGAAACTACCGGGCGAAACTATAATGTCACCCGGCAGCTTGTTGGCTCACTTGTGACCAGAGCCAGTTTCGCTTGGCCAGCGAAACTGCCAGCGAAACTAGGCCCTGATATATAATAACATAAAGCCCTAGTTGCCTCATTTTGTTGCACCATTCTCTCCAAAACACACACACACCTCTGGAAATCTAGTCAGTCGAGAAACACAACCAAACATCAAGATCTCAGCCTCAAGATAACATCCATTCGATTCCCTGATCGAATCGTGAGTCCCAAAACCTTTCTTTTACGCCTTTTTTATGTGTTTATTCATAAAGCATGCCTAGATCTTTGTGTTATTGTTAGATATTCTGATATGTTGCTTAGGATTGCTAGATCTACCATAAAGTTGATAACTTTACATATGAAATCCATCCATGACAAAGATTTATGCTATTTTAGTCACTTTAGGGTTTTATATGTATTTTGGGTGATTTGAGGACAAAATGCATGTTTAAGGTGTTAAAGCTTACTGATTTATGTTGGCAAATGCCCATGTATGCTAAATAATGAATTGCATGTAAAGATTGAAGCTGTTAGGTTGATTTTTAGGCTGATCCGTATGTTTTTCGCGACCAGCGAAACTGTGGTGTTCTCTGGGCGAAACTGTCCAGCGAAACTATGTATATCTCCTTCCAGCGACACTATGCAGCGAAACTGCAGTGTCGCTGGGTAAACCAACCAGACCAGCTCGAGCGAATCTACCGAGCGAAATTCCCTGAACGAAAGTTCAAACCAGTTTCGGGCGAAACTAGGCTAGCGAAATTGTGCCAACAGTTTCGAGCGAAACTAGCCTAGCGAAACTGTGTCATCGGGTGTTGCCTAGCGAAAGTGCTGCCCGTGCACACAGCGAAACTGACTAGCGAAACTGCTAGCGAAACTGAGACCAGGATCTAAACTTGTATAATTTGCTTGAATGTTATGCCATGATGATACATGCTTTGATTTCTGATAAATATGAACCCTTGTTTATGATCAACCATCGGTGTCGTGTGTCTGTATGTCGAGTCATAGTTCCAACGTGCTATGCTATGGGTCATAGTGACGTTAAGTAAAAATTAGACACAAAACTAATACTTAAGACCTAAACGTGTTCATAGGTCTTCATTAAGCATACTTGGAATATTAGCAAGTGTAGCAGTGCAACCAAAGGTGAGTGTCACTAACCCGATTACCGTGAACCCGTTTGGGTCACACCAAATACCTAAAAGTAAAACAATGCTGACAAACTCGAGAGTGCGAGGCACCTCCCTGATGAACGTGAAAACTCGGAGTGCGCGGCACCCATTGGATGAACTTGAAGTGTTTTATGGGAAACACTTGTGAAACTTAATAAACTATTTCTGAAACGAAAACCGTTTTAATATGGCTAGCGTAGGTTAAAGTCTAAACCACATGATATCACATGATTTCTAAGGATGCCTTGAAAACTTAAAAGTCCTCAACTAAATTGTACCATTAATTGTAAAGCGAGGGGATGTTGGGTAGATCTACTGGAGTTTGACAAACTCCGCCCCGTGGCACGGGGAGTGCACGGAGGTACAATATCAGCCTATCTGACCGTGATCCCGAGAGGACACGGGGGAGGCAAATCCGCGATGACGTAGGTCCGCAGTACTAGATGGCACGGCCACTACGATAAATTATAGTCAGCTTTGGTGCAAACTTCCTTAGTGCATGGAACAACGGATTAGCTACCCGCGATATCGGTTGAGCACTTTAACTATACAAAACTAGTACATACCCGATAACGTAGGTTACGGACAATACTTTTACTAAACCACGATGCTATGATTCTGATTAACACAAGCATTGCTTTTCACAAATAAAATGTACATAAAGATACGTTCATACGATTATGATTATTAGTCCGGGCCGCTGCGTGACAAGCCCACTGTGAACTCACCAACCGTTAGGTTGACACTTGCGTGGTTTAAACTTTTGCAGATCGCTAAGGAGTATCCGCTGGAGGTTGGCATGGCACGAGAAGATATTTATCTCTGTTTAAACTAAACTTGGGAATTTTAAAACAATGTTTATGTAAAGCACGTGGTTAGTGCTAAGACAATATTTTATTCCGCTGCGTTGTATTTGAGACTTTACTTTATAACTGATTTTGAACTAACTCTGATTCATTTAGTATTTGTAACTAATGGTTGTGAATCCTGGTCTAGCCGCACCCCTTAACGGTATAAACTCCGTTAGTGGTTATTTGGGGGTGTGACAGATCCAGCCATGCAAGCTCTATTCTGACAAGATTTCAAGTTGACGATCGGATGCAACATTGTTAAAGATTGAAGACTAGAGATTTAGTTAGAAAAGATACACTACACGTTAAGGGGGAGTTTGTAGAAGCATATTCTTATGCTACGTTGTGTCTCGTGTATTGTATCTATGTGAGAGCTTATGTGTGTGTGACTAAGAGGGCAGCGGACCAGTTGGTCTAGCGTACCAAATAGTCCGCCCGGACCAGATGGTCCGGATGTGGTCCGCAACTCATTTAGTCGTACCTATAAATAGGTAGCATGTGTAGAGAGTTTAACACTTCGGAGAACTACTTGCCATATTCTACATTTCTGTGTGTGTTTCTGTGTGTGTGCTCTCAAGGCTTATTAATACAAATTCCATTTGTATTTACTTGTTTGATCTCGTTTTCATCTCATTATCACGTGATTAGCAAACGATCCATCGCTCCTTGCGTCTACAGTTACCTTCACTAAAACTGACGTAACTTGAGAACCGTAAAGAGTTACGGGAGCCAATACCAGCCAAAACGTTCGTCTCGACGAGATCTAGACTTGTACCAGCCTAATGGCTAGTACCGTCCAGTTTTGACCCCCAAAATCCGCTTGGAAGACCTCCGTTTTTGAGTTTGAAGTTTTTGAAGTATTATTTTCGGTGAAAAATGTCTGATTTTCAAGCATTTGCAGCTATGCAAAGCACGATACAAGCTATGCTCAATTTTGATAATGAAATAGGAACAAGTCAGAAAGCTCCTAAGCTGTTAAAGTTGGAAGATTATCAAAATTGGAAGCAACGTTTTTCTGCATACATCAGCACAAACGATATTGATTTATGGATTCCAATTCAAAAGTTGTATGTACGTCCAACTGCAGATGGCAAGTATAAAGAAATTCAAGATTTTGATAAGGATGAAAGAAAAAGCCATGAGCTGGAACAAAAAGTTTATGGTTATCTTACCATGGCTTTACCTACCGAGTTGTTGCATCAATTCAGCACTTGCAAGAAAGCTAAACAGTTGTGGGATGCTTTATCTGTTCGATGTGAAGGTAATGAACAATATAAGAAGAGTAGACGAAAAGTGTTGAACAAGGAATTTGAAAATTTTCAACATTATGAAAAAGAAATATTTCTGCTCTTGTTTCAAGGTTTTCACATCTGATTAGTGAGAAGAAAGTGGTTAAAATTGAAAAGACCGAGGAGGAATTGAAAGAGAAATTGATGGAAGCATTACCGGAAAAGTGGGAAAACTATGTATTATTGCTTACTCATGATAAAGAATATTCTGCATTATCGTTTCATGATTTGACCGGAAAGCTTCATGCTAGAGAGATGGAAATGATGACATCAAACAAGTCAACTTCTCAATTCCAAAATCCTGAAGTGTATCATGGTCAAAATTCTGCAAGTATCAATGCAAAGTCTAAATCTTTTGGTGTTGATTCATTAAATCCACCTCAAACAGCTTTTGTTGCTGGTCATGGTTCAGGAAATTCTGGAAATTCATCAAGAGGATGTAACTTCACTATTCCAAATCATTCAAGTCCGACTTCATATTCAGCAAAAACATCGGATGAGCAATTGGCATTAATCTCAGCCGTGTTATCTTCATATTATGGATTGTTGAATGGTGGTTTGACAACATCTAATCTAATTGAAGAAGATTTTGATCAGATTGATCCTGATAATCTTGAGCAAATGGATATCAATTGGCAATTGGCAATGTTAGCTCAAAGAGTTAAAAGATTCAAAAAGAAGACAGGATTTCAAAGTTTAAATCCAGATGGCAAGGTTGGAATAGATAAAAAAGCAAAATGCTTCAAATGTTCCAATTTTGGACAATTTGCTCGTGAATGTTCAAAATCAACTGCTTCTTCATCAAAGTCTCAAACAACCTTGGTGTCTCAAGTTGATAAACGATATGATTGGGGGCGAACTTCTAATTCTCCAATTGCTTTAACTGCTGTTGCTTCTGAGTCCAATGAAGGTTATGATTGGGATGCTGATGTACTTGAAGCATTTGAAAAAGCATGAACATCGAATAAAGGCTATGATTGGGCTGCTGATGAACCTGATGAGTCTGCATTTCGTGCTCTGATTGCTCAAGTTGTTCATAGTGATAATGAAGAAGAAGTAACTGATTCTGAATCTGAAACAAGTGGTTCTGGAGATAGTGGTTATGAATCAGTTTGTGAGTTCTGTTGTCAAAAAGACAAGAAGATTCAAGGTTTAATAAAGGAAAATGAGTTGTTGATCGAGGAAAATAAAAGAAGGATTGAAGCCTTGACAACTGAAAAGCAAAATTTAGAAGCTCTAATTCAAGAATTTTCTTCTCAGAAAGAAAAGATTTCAGATTTACAAGCAGAGATTATTGAGAAAGAATCAAAATTTCAAAGTGTTAAACAAGAGTTTGAACAGAAAGTTACAAAGTTATCTGAAGAAAAGGCTGAATTAGTCCAAGAAGTGAAGAAATGGAAACATGAAGCTGAGGATACTGCAAAATATTTTTAAAATCTTTTTGATAATTCAAAGTCCAGACTTGATACTCTTACTAAACTTTCTGATGACCAAGCTACTAAGATTCAATATTATCAGACTGATATGGAAAAGTTACTTGATGAGAAGAGGGAGTTGGTTAGAGTGAACAAGTTGCAAAATGCAAATTTGAATATTCAGAAAAGAAATGAAGATAAACCCGAGAAGGAATTGTTGGCTGGATTAGATGCGTTAAGATTGCAAAAGTATGAAACTAATAAAGTGGCAAAGAAGCTCATTGCAACAGAAAAAGAGTTGGGTGAAGCTTATCAAAGAATTTCTAAATTAAAGATTGAAGTCATTGATTCAAATTGTCTTTTGAACAATGTTACTAACTCACAATCTTTTACAAGTTTTCTGGCCAAGGATGAGAATTTTGAGAAGATGTTTAACAAAACCGTGTCACCACCAGGAAGTCTTAAAGAAGGAGTTCATGATTTGAATGAAAATGTTGAAACTGATGATTATTCTAAGTTTGTTGGTTCCAAATCTATTGAAGAAAAGAAAGAGCACAAAGGCAAGAGTGCTGCAACTTCTGAAGCTCCAAAGGTTGTGTCTAGTTCTTCATCTGATGACAAAGAAAAATCTGCAAGTTCACCTACTGACATTGCTGAAACGATAGTTGATGCTCCAAACGATATCAACAAGGTCAAAGCAGAGTTTTCTCGTCTTGCAAAGAACGGGCATAAACCATCTAATTCAGAAGAGAAGGTTTCTGGAAAACATATAGGTTTGGGATTTCAAAAGAAGCAGGTTAAAGTGAATGTTTCAAAGGTTCAACAGCAACAACATTTGAAGAAATTCAATCTGAAGCAAGTCAAGAAGGATGTGTTTGAAGCTGACAAAGTTCAACCTGAGAGATTTTATAAACTCAAAGGTTCAAATCAGATATTCTCTGATAAGGGGTTTCCACTTCACTGTGTGGATTCTCAGAAAGTTGCTAAGGTCTTTATATAACTGATGCTGCTCCAAAGACCAAGAAGAAAGAAACAGCCAAATATTATTCTGGAAATTCAAATTCTACTCCAAAGAGCCCGACTTCGAAATGGGTTCATGATCATCAATATCAGGTATTCGATTCTTTTTATGATCATTTTGGAGATGTTGATGTTTGTGAAGCTTTGCAGATTCCCAAAAGGCGAAATGTAAACAATCGCTTATGTTATAATTGCCGACAAAAAGGGCATATGGCACAAGATTGTCGGTTTCTGCTGCTTCTAGTTCAAGAAAAGGAAAGGTTCCACATAGCTGCCAAACAACGATTCATTGATGAATAAGGCAGAGTATTTGATGAATATTCACAACCTACATTTTTCAAAACTCAAGGAAGATTTATTCCTCGTTTTCAAAATGTTCCATATGTAGGTTGTTCGTCACAATCAACAGTGACTGGTTCATCAAATACTGATTTACCAAAACAACAAAACTGGAAACCTAAAGTGGTTTCGAAAGGAAACCAAGATACTGGTCGACTAGAGGCGATTCGCTTTGGGTCATTTATAAACTGACATGTTTGACCAGTGTGCAAGTACTTTTAGAAGACCTATCGGTGATTGGACAGTTGCTGATGGAAAAGTATTCAGCTGATTTAACTTAAATTACATGTGATAATTTCAAAACTGAAATTTTTCTGAAGGACTAAACCTCAAAGGTATCCATGTCGAAAGGTCAATTTTCTTTCTTTTTACATTCCGTATGTACTTTAGGGGGAGAAAATTGAAAACCAAAAAATAGCGTCGTTGTGTTTTTGTTTTTGTTAAAATGAAAATCCAAAAATAGAGTTTTCATTTTAAGGGGAGAAAAATGGAAAAATGCAAAAACATTGAAAACAAAAAATACAAAAACATTGAAAAATGAGAAATTGTATCCAACATAATTGGGAAATTATGGTACATTGGCTTACATGTCTGACTTGTGGATAAACTAGATGAAAAAGCCATAAGATCATTGTTCGATGTGCTTGGTAGGCTCGGCATTCAATCAGAAAGTATTCAGATGGGATAAACACATTAAATACTAATGCTTGACCAAGTGGCAAACATCTTGATGCGTATCTCATGATATATCAAGAAAAAGATATATGAAAAAGAAAATGAGAAGTCACTGTGTAAACATGTGTTCATTTTGCAAAGATTTAAACTTGTTTGATTTTCTTTATTTTGTCAAACGATCGGACTTTCTCTGCGTATCGAAAGATCGACCTGGTTGTTGTTCGTTTGACGTTCTGCTTTATTTTCTTTGGTGTTCTTTTATAACTCATCGGACTTTCTCTGCGTGTACGGAAGTACCGACCTGATTGTTGTTGGGTTATACAATTTCAACTTGTTTTTATTTTCTTATTTTGTTAAATCCGAGGCCTTATCTGCGTATCGAAAGATCGACCTTAAGGTAGACGATTTAACGTTCTTATTTCTTTTTGCATGGAACACAGTTGACTAAATCATGAGTACAATCATTATGTGATTAAATCACAAATGAAATGACAAAGTGAAATATAAAAGCAAAAACATATATGAGTATGTCTGATAGTGTGGGGTACACTGGTCAAAGCAAACTTAATCAATACAATAACATATCCAGATGTTATGAGTATGATTGTGCCTGAGTTTAAGATAGACAAATTATATCAGTAATCAACATGACTTGTGTGCTGAAGTAATTGAAATTGAAGTGTAGTTCAGCATGTCATGTTCAATATGATCCCAAGTTGTGATCTTTCTCGCAAAAGACAAAAATAGTGTTTGATTCTGTATTGCATTTATGTTTCATATCTGAAAAGTACAAAAAAGATTTTCGGTGTGTTTTGATATAAAATTTCAAAAAGTCAAAAAGATTTTATTTCTTATTTGTTTTCGACCGATCGACATGTGATACGAAATCAAATTTCAAATCTATATCTTGGATTCTCGAAGAGAAGTTTTGCGCCAAGATTAAATTAATTTTCAAAAGAAAAGGAAACCGCGTTTCTGTATTCTGAAATTGCAGGTTATATGTGTCAAGACTCAAGCATGGTGAAAGGGGGAGTATGTTTTATCTTTCACAAGTGGATATTGAAGTTTGAAGATAATTCAAGAGTAATCCAGCCATGCAAGCTCTATTTCTGACAAGATTTCAAGTCAAAGATCGGATGCAGCAATGTTGAAGATTGAAGACTAGAGTTTAGTTAGAAAATAGATACACTATACGTTAAGGGGGAGTTTGTTAGAGCATATACCTATGCTATGATGTGTCTCATGTATTGTATCTATGTGAGCGTGTCTTAGTATGAGTTTTAGTGACAATATCATTGCCACCGGACCAAATGGTCCGCTGGACCAAATGGTACGCCCGTACCATTTGGTACGCAACCTGTTTAGTCATAAGTATAAATAGGTTGTGTTAGAATGATAGCTTAACACTCTGAGTCATTCTACACTTTCTGTGTGTGTTTCTAGAGAGAGAAACTAGAGAGTCTTCTTTGTATCTTCAAGTGATCAATAAGAATTCTCTTATTTACATCCGTGTTTACCATGATTGATTGATACACACAGTAGTAAGATCGTATATCGGTTTTACAATAATCTTCCAACTTTAACAGCTTAGGAACTTTCTGACTTGTCCCTATTTCATTATCAAAATTGAGCATAGCTTGTACCATGCTTTGCATAGCTGCAAACGCTTCAAAATCAGACATTTTTCACCGAAAATGATACTTCAAAAACTTCGAACTCAAAAACGAAGGTCTTCCAAGTGGATTTTGGGTGTCAAAACGAAGGTCCTTCTTTGAGACTTTCTGGTGGTGACACAGTTTTATTGAACATCTTCTCAAATTTGTCATCTTTGACTAAGAAACTTGTAAAAGACTGTGAATTAGTAACATTATTTAAAAGACGTTTTGAATCAGTGACTTCTACTTTCAGATCATAAATCTTTTGTTGAGCTTCAGCCAACTCCTTTTCAGTTTCAATTAGCTTCTTTGCCACTTTATGAGTTTCATATTTTTGCAATCTTAACTCATCTAGTCCAGCCCACAATTCCTTCTACAGCTTATCTTCATTTCTTTTCTGAATATTTAAATTTGCATTTTGCAATTTGTTCACACTAACCAACTCCCTCTTCTCATCAAGTAACTTTTCCATATCAAGCTGATAGGATTGAATCTTAATAGCTTGGTCATCAGAAAGTTTAGTAAGAGTATCAAGTCTAGACTTTGATTTGTCAGAAAGATTTTGAAAATCTTTTGCAGTATCCTTAGCTTCATCTTTCCATTTCTTCACTTCTTGGACTAATTCAACGTTTTTCTTCAGATAACTTTGTAACTTTCTATTCAAAATCCTGTTTAATACTGTAAAATTTTGATTCTTTCTCAACAACCTCTGCTTGAAAATCTCAAAACTTTTCTTTCTGAGAAGAGAATTATTGAATTAGATCTTTTAACTTTTGTTGTTCATTTTCCAATTCTTCTATCCTTCTTTTATTTTCCTCAACCAACAACCCATTTTCCTTTATCAATCCTTGAATCTTCTTGTCTTTCTGAGAACAGAACTCACAAACAGATTCATAGCCACTATTTCCAGAACCACTTATTTCATATTCAGAATCAGTTACTTCTACTTCATCATCACTTTGAACAACTTGAGCAATCCGAGCTCGAAATGCAGACTCATCATCAAGTTCATCAGCAGCCCACTCATAATCTACATGCCAGGGTTTTGATGCAGAAGTAATAGCAGTTAAAGCAATTAGTTGAGAATCATCAGAAGTTCGTCCCCAGTTATATTGTTTATCAACTTGAGAAACTAAAGCTGTTGGAGGCTTTGATGAAGATGCATTTGTTTTTGAACATTCACGAGCAAAATGTCCAAAATTAGAACATTTGAAACATTTTGCCTTTGATTTATCTATTCCAACCTTGCCATCCGGATTTAAACTTTGATAGTCTGTTTTCTTTTTGAATCTTTTAACTCTTTTGTCATGACCGATTTTCACATCAAGAATCCCGATCTTGAGCAAGAACATAGGTTCGGATGAGAAAACCCAAATGAAAAGATGAAGAATAGAGATGAATCAAAGATAATCAAACATAAGAAAGAAGATGAACAAGTCGAATGATTTCATTAATCGAATGATTACAATCAAGAAATCATGACAACACTCTCACATGGAAATCCATGACTCACTCTCTCTCTCTAGAATGGAAATCTCACACTCTACAAGAAAATCATCATCTCCACACTCAGAGACTCTTTCTTGTAATGGGCACCCTCACTATATATAGTGAGGGTGACTAACAACAGAAAAACATAACATAACTGAAAATTAAAAGAAAGGCAAATAACATAAATATTAATTAAATCAAAGTTGATTCAATTAATCTGAAGCTTGACTCGCTCGGACCGATCTTCCGTTGACTTTTACGTTGACTATTAACCCGAACGGTTGATTTTTCCAGAAAACGGTCTTCGGTCCAAACTACAAGCCTCTAGCATCACAACATGCGTCTCTGAATCAATTCACATGGATTCTTCAGTCGAATGCTTCGGTAAAAAGATTTGATGGCGTCAATGACAAAGATTTTAAGTTCCAACACCATTTGCTCAAGATTATCAGGATCAATCTGATCAAAATCTTCATCAATCAGATTAGATGTTGTCAAACCACCATTCAGCAATCCATACTAAGAAGATAATAAAGCAGAAATTAATGCCAAATGTTCATCAGGTGTTTTTGCTGAAAATGAAGTCTAACTTGAATGATTTGGAATAGTGAAGTTACATCCGCTTGATGAATTTCTAGAATTTCCTGAACCATGACCAGCAACAAAAGCTGTTTGAGGTGGATTTGATGAAACAACACCAAATGATTTAGACTTCGCATTGATACTTGCAGAATTTTGACCATGATACAATTCAGGATTTTGTAATTGACAGTTGATTTGTTTGATGTCATCATTTCCATTTCTCTAGCCTGTAGCTTTCCAGTTAAATCATGAAATGATAATTCAGAATATTCTTTGTCATGGGTAAGCAATAACACATAACTTTCCCACTTTTCCGGTAAGGCTTCCATCAATTTCTCCTTCAATTCCTCCTCGATCTTTTCAATTTTAACCACTTTCATCTCACTAATCAGATGTGAAAACCTTGAATCAAGATAAGAAATATTTTCTTTTTCATACTGTTGAAAATTTTCAAATTCCTTGTTTAACACTTTTCGTCTACTCTTCTTATATTGGTCATTGCCTTCACATCGAGCAGATAAAGCATCCCATAACTGTTTAGCTTTCTTGCAAGTGCTGAAATGAAGCAACAACTCAGTAGGTAAAGCGATGGTAAGATAACCATAAACTTTTTGTTCAAGATCATAACTCTTTCTTTCATCTTTATCAAAATCTTGATTCTTTCTCAACAGATAACTTTGAAACTTTCATCTTTCATCAGATAACTTTGTAACTTTCTGTGAAATTTTGATTCTTTCTCAACAACCTCTGCTTGAAAATCTGAAAACTTTTCTTTTTGAGAAGATAATTCTTGAATTAGATCTTCTAACTTTTGTTGTTCATTTTCCAATTCTTCTATCCTTCTTTTATTTTCCTCAACCAACAACCCAATTTCCTTTATCAATCCTTGAATCTTCTTGTCTTTCTGAGAACAAAACTCACAAACAGATTCATAGCCACCATTCAACAATCCATTTGCTCAAGATTATCAGGATCAATCTGATCAAAATCTTCTTCAATCAGATTAGATGTTGTCAAACCACCATTCAACAATCCATAATAAGAAGATAATAAAGCAGAAATTAATGCCAAATGTTCATCAGGTGTTTTTGCTGAAAATGAAGTCTGACTTGAATGATTTGGAATAGTGAAGTTACATCCTCTTGATGAATTTCCAGAATTTCCTGAACCATGACCAGCAACAAAATCTGTTTGAGGTGGATTTGATGAAACAACACCAAATGATTTAGACTTCGCATTGATACTTGCAAAATTTTGACCATGATACAATTCAGGATTTTGTAATTGAGCAGTTGACTTGTTTGATGTCATCATTTCCATTTCTCTAGCCTGAAGCTTTCTAGTTAAATCGTGAAATGATAATTCAGAATATTCTTTGTCATGGGTAAGCAATAACTCATAACTTTCCCACTTTTCCGGTAATGCTTCCATCAATTTCTCCTTCAATTCCTCCTCGGTCTTTTCAATTGTAACCACTTTCATGTCACTAATAGGATGTGAAAACCTTGAATCAAGAGCAGAAATATTTTCTTTTTCATACTGTTGAAAATTTTCAAATTCCTTGTTTAACACTTTTCGTCTACTCTTCTTATATTGGTCATTTCCTTCACATCGAGCAGATAAAGCATCCCATAACTGTTTAGCTTTCTTGCAAGTGCTGAATTGAAGCAACAGCTCAGTAGGTAAAGCCATGGTAAGATAACCATAAACTTTTTGTTCAAGCTCATAACTCTTTCTTTCATCTTTATCAAAATCTTGAATTTCTTTATACTCTCCATCTTCAGTTAGACGTACATACAACGTTCGAATCGGAATCCAATAATCAATATCATTTGTGCTGATGTATGCAGAAAAACGTTGCTTCTAGTTTTGATAATCTTCCAGTTAAATCATGAAATGATAATTCAGAATATTCTTAGTCTTGGGTAAGCAATAACACATAACTTTCCCACTTTTCCGGTAATGCTTCCATCAATTTCTCCTTCAATTCCTCCTCGGTCTTCTCAATTTTAACCACTTTCATCTCACTAATCAGATGTGGAAACCTTGAAACAAGAGCAGAAATATTTTCTTTTTCATACTGTTGAAAATTTTCAAATTCCTTGTTTAACACTTTTCATCTACTCTTCTTATATTAGTCATTCCTTCATATCGAGCAGATAAAGCATCCCATAACTGTTTAGCTTTCTTGCAAGTGCTGAATTGATGCAACAACTCAGTAGGTAAAGCCATGGTAAGATAACCATAAACTGTTTGTTTAAGCTCATAACTCTTTCTTTCATCTTTATCAAAATCTTGAATTTCCGTATACTCTGCATCTTCAGTTGGATGTACATACAACGTTCGAATCGGAATCCACAAATCAATATCATTTGTGCTGATTTATGCAGAAAAATGTTGCTTACAATTTTGATAATCTTCTAACTTTAACAGCTTAGGAACTTTCTGACTTGTCCCTATTTCATTATCAAAATTGAGCATAGCTTGTTCCGTGCTTTGCATAGCTGCAAACGCTTGAAAATCAGACATTTTTCACCGAAAATGATACTTCAAAAACTTCGAACTCAAAAACGAAGGTCTTCCAAGTGGATTTTGGGTGTCAAAACGAAGGTCCTTCTTTGAGACTTTCTGGTGGTGACACAGTTTTATTGAACATCTTCTCAAATTTGTCATCTTTGACTAAGAAACTTGTAAAAGACTGTGAATTAGTAACATTATTTAAAAGACGTTTTGAATCAGTGACTTCTACTTTCAGATCATAAATCTTTTGTTGAGCTTCAGCCAACTCCTTTTCAGTTTCAATTAGCTTCTTTGCCACTTTATGAGTTTCATATTTTTGCAATCTTAACTCATCTAGTCCAGCCCACAATTCCTTCTACAGCTTATCTTCATTTCTTTTCTGAATATTTAAATTTGCATTTTGCAATTTGTTCACACTAACCAACTCCCTCTTCTCATCAAGTAACTTTTCCATATCAAGCTGATAGGATTGAATCTTAATAGCTTGGTCATCAGAAAGTTTAGTAAGAGTATCAAGTCTAGACTTTGATTTGTCAGAAAGATTTTGAAAATCTTTTGCAGTATCCTTAGCTTCATCTTTCCATTTCTTCACTTCTTGGACTAATTCAACGTTTTCTTCATATAACTTTGTAACTTTCTGTTCAAAATCCTGTTTAATACTGTAAAAATTTTGATTCTTTCTCAACAACCTCTGCTTGAAAATCTCAAAACTTTTCTTTCTGAGAAGAGAATTATTGAATTAGATCTTCTAACTTTTGTTGTTCATTTTCCAATTCTTCTATCCTTCTTTTATTTTCCTCAACCAACAACCCATTTTCCTTTATCAATCCTTGAATCTTCTTGTCTTTCTGAGAATAAAACTCACAAACAGATTCATAGCCACTATTTCCAGAACCACTTATTTCATATTCAGAATCAGTTACTTCTACTTCATCATCACTTTGAACAACTTGAGCAATCAGAGCACGAAATGCAGACTCATCATCAAGTTCATCAGCAGCCCACTCATAATCTACATGCCAGGGTTTTGATGCAGAAGTAATAGCAGTTAAAGCAATTAGTTGAGAATCATCAGAAGTTCGTCCCCAGTTATATTGTTTATCAACTTGAGAAACTAAAGCTGTTGGAGGCTTTGATGAAGATGCATTTGTTTTTGAACATTCACGAGCAAAATGTCCAAAATTAGAACATTTTAAACATTTTGCCTTTGATTTATCTATTCCAACCTTGCCATCCGGATTTAAACTTTGATAGCCTGTTTTCTTTTTGAATCTTTTAACTCTTTGAGGTAACATCGCCAGTTGCTAATTGATATCCATTTGCTCAAGATTATCAGGATCAATCTGATCAAAATCTTCTTCAATCAGATTAGATGTTGTCAAACCACCATTCAACAATCCATAATAAGAAGATAATAAAGCAGAAATTAATGCCAAATGTTCATCAGGTGTTTTTGCTGAAAATGAAGTCTGACTTGACTGATTTGAAATAGTGAAGTTACATCCTCTTGATGAATTTCCAGAATTTCCTGAACCATGACCAGCAACAAAAGCTGTTTGAGGTGGATTTGATGAAACATCACCAAATAATTTAGACTTCGCATTGATACTTGTAGAATTTTGTCCATGATAGAATTCAGGATTTTGTAATTAAGCAGTTGACTTGTTTGATGCCATTATTTCCATTTCTCTAGTATGAAGCTTTCCAGTTAAATCATGAAATGATAATTCAGAATATTCTTTGTAATGGGTAAGCAATAACACATAACTTTCCCACTTTTCCGGTAATGCTTCCATCAATTTCTCCTTCAATTCCTCCTCGGTCTTTTCAATTTTAACAACCTTCATCTCACTAATCAGATGTGAAAACCTTGAAACAAGAGCAGAAATATTTTATTTTTCATACTGTTGAAAATTTTCAAATTCATTGTTTAACACTTTTCGTCTACTCTTCTTATATTGGTTATTCCTTCATATCGAGCAGATAAAGCATCCCATAACTGTTTAGCTTTCTTGCAAGTGCTGAATTGATGCAACAACTCAGTAGGTAAAGCCATGGTAAGATAACCATAAACTTTTTATTTAAGCTCATAACTCGTTCTTTCATCTTTATTAAAATCTTGAATTTCCTTATACTCTCCATCTTCAGTTGGACGTACATACAATGTTCGAATCGGAATCCACAAATCAGTATCATTTGTGCTGATGTATGCAGAAAAACGTTGCTTCCAATTTTGATAATCTTCCAACTTTAACAGCTTAGGAACTTTCTGACTTGTCCTTATTTCATTATCAAAATTGAGCATAGCTTGTTCCGCGCTTTGCATAGCTGCAAACGCTTGAAAATCAGACATTTTTCACCGAAAATGATACTTCAAAAACTTCGAACTAAAAAACGAAGGTCTTCTAAATGGAAATTTGGGGGTCAAAATGAAGGTCCTTCTTTGAGACTTCCTGGTGGTGACACAGTTTTATTGAACATCTTCTCAAATTTGTCATCTTTGACCAAGAAACTTGTAAAAGATTGTTAATTAGTAACATTGTTTAAAATACGTTTTGAATCAATCACTTCTACTTTCAGATCAGAAATCTTTTGTTGAGTTTCAGCCAACTCCTTTTCGGTTGCAATTAGCTTCTTTGACACTTTATGAGTTTCATATTTTTGCAATCTTAACTCATCTAGTCTAGCCCACAATTCCTTCTGCAGCTTATCTTCATTTCTTTTATGAATATCTAAATTTTCATTTTGCAATTTGTTCACTCTAACAAACTCCTTCTTCTCATCAAGTAACTTTTCCATATCAAGCTGATAGGATTGAATCTTAATAGCTTGGTCATCAGAAAATTTAGTAAGAGTATCAAGTCTGGACTTTGATTTGTCAAAAATATTTTGAAAATATTTTGCAGTATCCTCAGCTTCATCTTTCCTTTTCTTCACTTCTTGGACTAATTCTACGTTTTCTTCAGATAACTGTGTAACATTCTGTTCAAAATCCTGTTTAATACTGTGAAATTTTGATTCTTTCTCAACAACCTCTGCTTGAAAATCTGAAAACTTTTCTTTCTGAGAAGAGAATTCTTGAATTAGATCTTCTAACTTTTGTTGTTCATTTTCCAATCCTTCTATCCTTCTTTTATTTTCCTCAATCAACAACCCATTTTCCTCTATCAATCCTTGAATCTTCTTGTCTTTCTGAGAACAAAACTCACAAACAGATTCATGGCCACTATTTCCAGAACCACTTATTTCCGATTCAGAATCAGTTACTTCTACTTCATCATCACTATGAACAACTTGAGCAATCAGAGCACGAAATGTAGACTCATCATCAAATTCATTAGCAACCTACTCATAATCTACATGCCAGGGTTTTGATGCAGAAGTAATAGCAGTTAAAGCAATTGGTTGAGAATCATCAGAAGTTCGTCCCTAGTTATATTGTTTATCAACTTGAGAAACAAAAGCTGTTGGAGGCTTTGATGAAGATGCATTTGTTTTTGAACATTCACGAGCAAAATGTCCAAAATTAGAACATTTGAAACATTTTGCCTTTGATTTATCTATTCCAACCTTGCCATCCGGATTTAAACTTTGATAGCCTGTCTTGTTTTTGAATCTTTTAACTCTTTGAGCTAACATCGCCAGTTGCATTTTGATATCCATTTGCTCAAGATTATCATGATCAATCTGATCAAAATCTTCTTCAATCAGATTAGATGTTGTCAAACAACCATTCAGCAATCCATAATAAGAAGATAATAAAGCAGAAATTAATGCCAAATGTTCATCAGGTGTTTTTTGCTGAAAATGAAGTCTGACTTGAATGATTTGGAATAGTGAAGTTACCTCCTCTTGATGAATTTCCAGAATTTCCTGAACCATGACCAGCAACAAAAGCTGTTTGAGGTGGATTTGATGAAACAACACCAAATGATTTAGACTTCGCATTGATACTTGCAGAATTTTGACCATGATACAATTCAGGATTTTGTAATTGAGCAGTTGACTTGATTGATGTCATCATTTCCATTTCTCTAGCCTGAAGCTTTCAAGTTATATCATGAAATAATAATTCAGAATATTCTTTGTCATGGGTAAGCAATAACACATAACTTTCCCACTTTTTCGGTAATGCTTCCATCAATTTCTCCTTCAATTCCTCCTCGGTCTTTTCAATTTTAACCACTTTCATCTCACTAATCAGATGTGAAAACCTTGAAACAAGAGCAGAAATATTTTCTTTTTCATACTGTAGAAAATTTTCAAATTCTTTGTGTAACACTTTCGTCTACTCTTCTTATATTGGTCATTCCTTCATATCGAGTATGTAAAGCATCCCATAACTATTTAGCTTTCTTGCAAGTGCTGAATTGATGCAACAACTCAGTAGGTAAAGCCATGGTAAGATAACCATAAACTTTTTGTTTAAGCTCATAACTCTTTCTTTCATCTTTATCAATATCTTGAATTTCCTTATACTCTCCATCTTCAGCTGGACGTACATACAATGTTCGAATCGGAATCCACTAATCAATATCATTTGTGCTGATGTATGCAGAAAAACGTTGCTTCCAATTTTGATAATCTTCCAACTTTAACAGCTTAGGAACTTTCTGACTTGTCCCTATTTCATTATCAAAATTGAGCATAGCTTGTTCCGTGCTTTGCATAGCTGCAAACGCTTGAAAATCAGACATTTTTCACCGAAATGATACTTCAAAAACTTCGAACTCAAAAACCAAGGTCTTCCAAGTGGATTTTGGGTGTCAAAACGAAGGTCCTTCTTTGAGACTTTCTGGTGGTGACACAGTTTTATTGAACATCTTCTCAAATTTGTCATCTTTGACTAAGAAACTTGTAAAAGACTGTGAATTAGTAACATTGTTTAAAAGACGGTTTGAATCAGTGACTTCTACTTTCAGATCAGAAATCTTTTGTTGAGCTTCAGCCAACTCCTTTTCAGTTTCAATTAGCTTCTTTGCCACTTTATGAGTTTCATATTTTTGCAATCTTAACTCATCTAGTCCAGCCTACAATTCCTTCTACAGCTTATCTTCATTTCTTTTCTGAATATTTAAATTTGCATTTTGCAATTTGTTCACACTAACCAACTCCCTCTTCTCATCAAGTAACTTTTCCATATCAAGCTGATAGGATTGAATCTTAGTAGCTTGGTCATCAGAAAGTTTAGTAAGAGTATCAAGTCTGGACTTTGATTTGTCAGAAAGATTTTGAAAATCTTTTGCAGTATCCTTAGCTTCATCTTTCCATTTCTTCACTTCTTGGACTAATTCAACGTTTTCTTCAGATAACTTTGTAACTTTCTGTTCAAAATCATGTTTAATACTGTAAAATTTTGATTCTTTCTCAACAACCTCTGCTTGAAAATCTCAAAACTTTTCTTTCTGAGAAGAGAATTATTGAATTAGATCTTCTAACTTTTGTTGTTCATTTTCCAATTCTTCTATCCTTCTTTTATTTTCCTCAACCAACAACCCATTTTCCTTTATCAATCCTTGAATCTTCTTGTCTTTCTGAGAACAAAACTCACAAACAGATTCATAGCCACTATTTCCAGAACCACTGATTTCATATTCAGAATCAGTTACTTCTACTTCATCATCACTTTGAACAACTTGAGCAATCAGAGCACGAAATGCAGACTCATCATCAAGTACATCAGCAGCCCACTCATAATCTACATGCCAGGGTTTTGATGCAGAAGTAATAGCAGTTAAAGCAATTAGTTGAGAATCATCAGAAGTTCGTCCCCAGTTATATTGTTTATCAACTTGAGAAACTAAAGCTGTTGGAGGCTTTGATGAAGATGCATTTGTTTTTGAACATTCACGAGCAAAATGTCCAAAATTAGAACATTTGAAACATTTTGCCTTTGATTTATCTATTCCAACCTTGCCATCCGGATTTAAACTTTGATAGCCTGTTTTCTTTTTGAATCTTTTAACTCTTTGAGCTAACATCGCCAGTTGCTAATTGATATCCATTTGCTCAAGATTATCAGGATCAACCTGATCAAAATCTTCTTCAATCAGATTAGATGTTGTCAAACAACCATTCAGCAATCCATAATAAGAAGATAATAAAGCAGAAATTAATGCCAAATGTTCATCAGGTGTTTTTGTTAGAGCATATTTTTATGCTATGAGTGTCTCGTGTATTGTATCTATGTGAGCATGTCTTAGAGTGAGTTGTAGTGTCTTTTTGGTTGGTGGCGTACTATATGGTCCGGCGGACCATATGGTCCGGCGTATCAGTTGCTACGCTGGGTGCTATGTCACTAACTATAAATAGCTGTGTGTTAGAATGTGCAAGTAACGAGCTGAACACTTCTGTCATTCTACACCTTTCTGTGTGTGTGTTCTAGAGAGAGAAACCAGAGAGTCTTCATTGTAATCTCAAGTGATTCAATACTAATTCTCTTATTTACATCCGTTGTTACTATGATTGATTGATACACGCAGTAGTAAGATCGTATCTCGTTTCTACAAGTGGTATCAGAGCATTTGGTTGCTCTACTGCTGTGTTTTTGATCAATTATCGGAGTTTTAGAGAGAGAAAGCTTGGGTTTGGTAAGTTTTTCTTCAATTTCTTCCAATTCTGAGTGATTCCAAGGATAAAAATGATTTCTGTATGCTTCTGGAGTGTTTTCGCATCATATTGATCTAGTTTTCAGCTTTAATTGTCAAAATTTATGAAAATCAGTCGATTTTTGAGTTTTCTGTGACTGGTCCGCCCAACGAGCAGTCTGGTCCGCCGTTTGATCCGCTAGGCAATCTTCATCAGTCTGATCCGCAGTAGTTACAGCGTATCAGTGTGATCCGGTGAAAATTCTGGTCCGCCGTACCAAAATTTGGTCTGCCGTATCAAAATCTGATCCGCTGAAGATTTTTTGGTCCGCATCTGGTCCGCTAGTTCAATTCTGATCCGCTAGTTCATTCTGGTCCGCTGAATATCACCTAGTCCGCTGGAATTTATCTGGTCCGCAGTTTAACATTGATCCAGAATCTGGTCCGCTGAATTTGGTTTGATCCGCTGGCAGAAAAGTGACTTTCACGAAAACTGACGTAACTTGCAAACCGTTTGGAGTTACGGAACCAAATACCAGCCAAAACGTTCGTCTTTCCGAGATCTAGTACTTGTACCAGCCTATGGCTAGTACAGTTAAGTTTTGACCCCCAAAATCCGCTAGGAAGACCTTCGTTTTTGAGTTTGAAGTTTTTGAAGTATCATTTTCGGTGAAAAATGTCCGATTTTCAAGCGTTTGCGGCTATGCAAAGCACGGTACAAGCTATGCTCAATTTTGATAATGAAATAGGAACAAGTCAGAAAGTTCCCAAGTTGTTAAAATTGGAAGATTATCAAAATTGGAAGCAACGTTTTTCTGCATACATCAGCACAAATGATATTGATTTATGGATTCCGATTCGAACGCTGTATGTGCGTCCAACTGACAATGGAGAATATAAAGAGATTCAAGATTTTGATAAGGATGAAAGAAGAAGTTATGAACTTGAACAAAAAGTTTATGGTTATCTTACCATGGCTTTACCTACTGAGTTGTTACATCAATTCAGTACTTGCAAGAAGGCTAAACAGTTATGGGATGCGTTATCTGCTCGATGTGAAGGCAATGATCAGTATAAGAAGAGTCGAAGGAAAGTGTTGAACAAAGAATTTGAAAATTTTCAACAATACGACAAAGAAAATATTTCTGCTCTTGTTTCAAGATTTTCACATCTTATTAGTGAGATGAAAGTAGTCAAGATTGAAAAGACCGAGGAAGAATTGAAAGAGAAATTGATGGAAGCCTTACTAGAGAAATGGGAAAATTATGTGTTGTTGCTTACTCATGACAAAGATTATTCCACATTATCATTTCATGATTTGACTGGAAAGCTTCAGGCTCGAGAAATGGAAATGATGAATTCAAATAAGTCCACTGCTCAATTACAAAATCCTGAGTTATATCATGGACAAAATTCTGCAAGTATCAATGCAAAGTCTAAATCATCTGGTTATGATACGTCAAATCCACCTCAAACAGCATTTGTTGCTAATCATGGATCAGGAAAGTATGAAAGTTCATCAAGAGGGTGCAGTTTCACTACTCCTGATAGATCATCTGCTAGTTCGATTAATGGGAAGTCAGCTGAAGATTTAGTTGCGTTGTTATCTGGATTCATATCATCTTCTTCTGGCGATATATTTAGTCAAATTGGTAAATCTTGTCTATATAGAGAGGATTTAGATCATATGGATGAAGATCAGTTGAACAAATTAGATTTGGAGTGGCAGTTTGCTATGCTAACTGAAAGAGGTAGAAGGTTTATTAAGAAACATAGAACGACATCTATTTTTCAAGGAGACAAACTTGGTTTGAATAAGTCACAGATCAAATGTTTCAAATGTTCCAAATATGGTCATTTTGCTCGTGAGTGTCCCGCAAAAGAAAAGGTGGTTCAGACAGCTGATAAAACTGCTTCACCTCAAATTGCTTTGACTGCTATTTCTTCTGCATCAAAAGAACAAACATCGAATGAAGGTTATGATTGGGATGCTGATTTTCCTGATGAGTCTTGTTTTGTTGCTCAGATTGTTCACAGTGATGACGAAGAAGAGATAACAGATTCTGATTCAGATGTTAGTAGTTATGGAAATAGTGGTTATGAATCTGTCTGTGAGTTTTGTTCTCAAAAAGATAAAATGATTCAAAGTTTAGTTAAGGAAAAAGAAGATTGGGTTGCTGATAGAGAAAAGTTGGAAGGTATGATTCAAGAGTTAGAATTTCAAAAAGAAAAGTTTTCAGTTTTTCAGACAGAGTTAATTGAAAAAGAGTTGCAGTTTCAAGGTGTTGAGCAGGAATTTGAAAAGAAGTTTACAAAATTATCTGCAGAAAAGGATGAATTAGTTCAAGAAGTCAAGAAATGGAAAGATGAAGCTGAGGATGCAGCAAAAGATTTTCAAAATCTTTTTGATAAATCAAAGTCCAGACTTGATACTCTTACTCAACTTTCTGGTGATCAAGCTACTAAGATTCAATCTTATCAGACTGATATGGAAAAGTTACTTGATGAGAAGAGGGAGTTGGTTAGAGTGAACAAGTTGCAAAATGCAAATTTGGATATTCAGAAAAGAAATGAAGATAAACTCGAGAAGGAATTGGTGGCCGGATTAGATGAGTTAAGATTGCAAAAGTATGAAACTAACAAAGTGGCAAAGAAGCTCATTGCAACAGAAAAAGAGTTGGCTGAAGCTCATCAAAGAATTTCTGAATTAAAGATTGAAGTCATTGATTCAAAACGTCTTTTGAACAATGTTACTAACTCACAATCTTTTACAAGTTTTCTAGCCAAAGATGAAAATTTTGAGAAGATGTTTAACAAGACAATCTCGCCACCAGGAAGTCTCAAAGAAGGCGTTCATGATTTGAAAGACAAGGCTGAGATTGGTGATTATTCTGAGTTTGTTGGTTCCAAATCTGTTGAAGAAAAGCAAAAGGAAAAAGGCAAAAGTACTGAAGCTTCTGAAGCTCAAAAGGTTGTGTCTGGGTCTTCGTCTTCAAAAGCTGACATTGATGAAACAATTATCAATGCTCCAAAAGATATCAAGAAAGTTAAAGCTGAATTTTCTCGTCTTGCAAAGAACGGGCATAAATCATCTGATTCAGAAGAGAAAGTTTCTGGAAAATATACAGGTTTGGGATTTCAAAAGAAACAGGTTGATGTGAATGTTTCAAAGGTTCAACAGCAACAGCATTTGAAGAAAGTAAATCTGAAGCAAGTAAAGAAAGAAGTTTTTAAAGCTGACAAAGTTCAACCCGAGAGGTTCTACAAACTCAAGGGTTCGGAACAAATATTTTCTGATAAAGAATTCCCGCTACATTGTGTAGATGCTCAGAAAGTTGCTGAAGTTTTTGTGAAGAATGTTGATTCAAAGACCAAGAAGCAACAAGGTGCTAAATATTCTTCTGAAGGATCCAATTCTACTCCAAAGAGCCCGACATCCAAATGGGTTCATGATCATCGATTTCAGGTATATGATAATTTTTATGATCATTTTGGAGATGAATATGTTTGTGAAGCTATGCAGGTTCCAAAGACAAGAAACATAAACAATCGTTTGTGTTACAATTGCCGACAAAAAGGGCATATGGCACAAGATTGTCATGTTACTGCTGCTTCTAGTTCAAGAAGAGAAAAGGTTCCCTATGTTGGTAAACCTGCCAAATCGCGATTCATTGATGAATATGGCAGAGTGTCTGATGACTTTCCACAACCTACATTTTTCAAAATTCAAGGAAGATTTATTCCTCGTTTTCAAAATGTTCCATATGTAGGTTGTTCGTCACAATCAACTGTGACTGGTTCATCAGATACTGATTTACCACACCAACAACATTGGAAACCTAAAGTGGTTTCAAAAGGAAATCAAGATACTGGTCGACCAGAAGCTATTCGCTTCGGGTCATTTATAAACTGATGTGTTTGATCAGTGTGCAGGTACTTTTAGAAGACCTATCGGTGATTGAAAAGTTGCTGATGGAGAAGTATTCTGCTGTTTTAACTTAAATTACATGTGATATCACATTTCAAAACTGAAATTTTTTTTCTGAAAGCTAAACCTGAAAGGTATCCATGTCGAAAGGTCAATTTTCTTTCGTTTTACATTCCGTATGTAGTTTAGGGGGAGAAAATTGAAAAATAAAAAAAATAGCGTCTTTGTGTTTTGTTTGTATTAAAATGAAAATTCAAAAATAGAGTTTTCATTTTAAGGGGGAGAAAAATGGAAAAATACAAAAACATTGAAAAATGAGAAATTGTATCCAACATGATTGGGAAATGATGGTACATTGGCTTACGTGTCTAACTCGTGGATAAATTAGATGAAAAAGCCATAAGATCATTGCTCGATGTGCTTGGTAGGCTCGGCAGTAAATCAGAAAGTATACAGATGTGATAAACACATTAAATACTAATGCTTGACCAAGTGGAGAACATCTTGATGTATGTCTCATGATATCAGGGAAAAGATATGTGAAAAAGAAAATGAGTAGTCACTGTGTATACATGTGTTCATTTTGCAAAGATTTAAACTTGTTTGATTTTCTTTATTTTGTCAAACGATCGGACTTTCTCTGCGTGTCGAAAGACCGACCTGATTGTTGTTCGTTTGACGTTCTGCTTTATTTTCTTTGGTGTTTCGTATAACTCATCGGACTTTCTCTGCGTGTACGGGAGTACCCACCTGATTGTTGTTGAGTTATACAATTTCAACTTGTTTTATTTTCTTATTTTGTTAAATCCGAGGCCTTATCTGCGTATCGAAAGATCGACCTTAAGGTAGACGATTTAACGTTCTTATTTCTTTTTGCATGGAACACAGTTGACTAAATCATGAATACAGTCATTATGTGCTTAAATCACAAATAAAATCACAAAGTGTGATATAAAAGCGAAAAACATATCTGAATATGTCTGATAGTGTGGGGTACACTGGTCAAAGCAAACTAAGTCAATCAATAACATATCCAGATGTTATGAGTATGATTGTGCCTGAGTTTAAGATGGACAAATTATACCAGTAATCGACATGACTTGTGTGCTGAAGTAATTGAAATTGAAGTGTAGTTCAGCATGATATGTTCAATATGATCCCAAGTTGTGATCTTTCTCGCAAAAGACAAAAATAGTGTCTGATTTAGTATTGCATTTATGTTTCTTATCTGAAAAGTTCAAAAAGATTTTCGGTGTGTTTTGATGTAAAGTTTCAAAAAGCCAAAAAGATTTTGTTTCTTATTTGTTTTCGACCGATCGATATGTGATACGAAATAAAAATTTCAAAACTATATCTTGGATTCTCAAAGAGAAGTTTTGCGCCAAGATTAAATTAATTTTCATAAGAAAAGGAAACCGCGTTTCTGTCTTCTGAAATTGCAGGTTTGTGTGTCAAGACTCAAGCATGGTGAGAGGGGGAGTATGAAGTATCTTTCACAAGTGGATCTTGAAGTGCAAAGATAATTAAAGTGTGATCCAGCCATGCAAGCTCTATTCTGACAAGATTTCAAGTCAAAGATTGGATGCAGCAATGTTGAAGATTGAAGACTGAAGTTTAGTTAGAGAATAGATACACTACACGTTAAGGGGGAGTTTGTTAGAGCATATTTTTATGCTGTGAGTGTCTCGTGTATTGTATCTATGTGAGCATGTCTTAGAGTGAGTTGTAGTGTCTTTTTGGTTGGTGGCGTACTATATGGTCCGGCGTATCAGTTGGTACGCTGGGTACTATGTCACTAACTATAAATAGCTGTGTGTTAGAATGTACAAGTAACGAGCTGAACACTTCTGTCATTCTACACCTTTCTGTGTGTGTGTTCTAGAGAGAGAAACCAGAGAGTCTTCATTGTAATCTCAAGTGATTCAATACTAATTCTCTTATTTACATCGGTTGTTACTATGATTGATTGATACACGCAGTAGTAAGATCGTATCTCGTTTCTACAGTTTTTGCTGAAAATGAAGTCTGACTTGACTGATTTGAAATAGTGAAGTTACATCCTCTTGATGAATTTCCAGAATTTCCTGAACCATGACCAGCAACATAAGCTGTTTGAGGTGGATTTGATGAAACAACACCAAATGATTTAGACTTCGCATTGATACTTGTAGAATTTTGACCATGATAGAATTCAGGATTTTGTAATTAAGCAGTTGACTTGTTTGATGCCATTATTTCCATTTCTCTAGCATGAAGCTTTCCAGTTAAATCATGAAAAGATAATTCAGAATATTCTTTGTAATGGGTAAGCAATAACACATAACTTTCCCACTTTTCCGGTAATGCTTCCATCAATTTCTCCTTCAATTCCTCCTCGGTCTTTTCAATTTTAAGAACCTTCATCTCACTAATCAGATGTGAAAACCTTGAAACAAGAGCAGAAATATTTTATTTTTCATACTGTTGAAAATTTTCAAATTCATTGTTTAACACTTTTCGTCTACTCTTCTTATATTGGTCATTCCTTCATATCGAGCAGATAAAGCATCCCATAACTGTTTAGATTTCTTGCAAGTGCTGAATTGATGCAACAACTCAGTAGGTAAAGCCATGGTAAGATAACCATAAACTTTTTATTTAAGCTCATAACTCGTTCTTTCATCTTTATTAAAATCTTGAATTTCCTTATACTCTCCATCTTCAGTTGGACGTACATACAATGTTCGAATCGGAATCCACAAATCAGTATCATTTGTGCTGATGTATGCAGAAAAACGTTGCTTCCAATTTTGATAATCTTCCAACTTTAACAGCTTAGGAACTTTCTGACTTGTCCTTATTTCATTATCAAAATTGAGCATAGCTTGTTCCGCGCTTTGCATAGCTGCAAACGCTTGAAAATCAGACATTTTTCACCGAAAATGATACTTCAAAAACTTCGAACTAAAAAACGAAGGTCTTCCAAGTGGATTTTGGGGGTCAAAATGAAGGTCCTTCTTTGAGACTTCCTGGTGGTGACACAGTTTTAGTGAACATCTTCTCAAATTTGTCATCTTTGACCAAGAAACTTGTAAAAGATTGTGAATTAGTAACATTGTTTAAAATACGTTTTGAATCAATGACTTCTACTTTCAGATCAGAAATCTTTTGTTGAGTTTCAGCCAACTCCTTTTCGGTTGCAATTAGCTTCTTTGACACTTTATGAGTTTCATATTTTTGCAATCTTAACTCATCTAGTCCAGCCCACAATTCCTTCTGCAGCTTATCTTCATTTCTTTTCTGAATATCTAAATTTGCATTTTGCAATTTGTTCACTCTAACAAACTCCCTCTTCTCATCAAGTAACTTTTCCATATCAAGCTGATAGGATTGAATCTTAATAGCTTGGTCATCAGAAAATTTAGTAAGAGTATCAAGTCTGGACTTTGATTTGTCAAAAATATTTTGAAAATATTTTTGCAGTATCCTCAGCTTCATCTTTCCTTTTCTTCACTTCTTGGACTAATTCTACGTTTTCTTCAGATAACTGTGTAACATTCTGTTCAAAATCCTGTTTAATACTGTGAAATTTTGATTCTTTCTCATCAACCTCTGCTTGAAAATCTGAAAACTTTTCTTTCTAAGAAGAGAATTCTTGAATTAGATCTTCTAACTTTTGTTGTTCATTTTCCAATTCTTCTATCCTTCTTTTATTTTCCTCAATCAACAACCCATTTTCCTTTACCAATCCTTGAATCTTCTTGTCTTTCTGAGAACAAAACTCACAAACAGATTCATAGCCACTATTTCCAGAACCACTTATTTCCGATTCAGAATCAGTTACTTCTACTTCATCATCACTATGAACAACTTGAGCAATCAGAGCACGAAATGTAGACTCATCATCAAATTCATTAGCAACCTACTCATAATCTACATGCCAGGGTTTTGATGCAGAAGTAATAGCAGTTAAAGCAATTGGTTGAGAATCATCAGAAGTTCGTCCCTAGTTATATTGTTTATCAACTTGAGAAACAAAAGCTGTTGGAGGCTTTGATGAAGATGCATTTGTTTTTGAACATTCACGAGCGAAATGTCCAAAATTAGAACATTTGAAACATTTTTCCTTTGATTTATCTATTCCAACCTTACCATCCGGATTTAAACTTTGATAGCCTGTCTTCTTTTTGAATCTTTTAACTCTTTAAGCTAACATCGCCAGTTGCATTTTGATATCCATTTGCTCAAGATTATCAGGATCAATCTGATCAAAATCTTCTTCAATCAGATTAGATGTTGTCAAACCACCATTCAGCAATCCATAATAAGAAGATAATAAAGCAGAAATTAATGCCAAATGTTCATCAGGTGTTTTTTGCTGAAAATGAAGTCTGACTTGAATGATTTGGAATAGTGAAGTTACCTCCTCTTGATGAATTTCCAGAATTTCCTGAACCATGACCAGCAACAAAAGCTGTTTGAGGTGGATTTGATGAAACAACACCAAATGATTTAGACTTCGCATTGATACTTGCAGAATTTTGATCATGATACAATTCAGGATTTTGTAATTGAGCAGTTGACTTGATTGATGTCATCATTTCCATTTCTCTAGCCTGAAGCTTTCAAGTTATATCATGAAATGATAATTCAGAATATTCTTTGTCATGGGTAAGCAATAACACATAACTTTCCCACTTTTTCGGTAATGCTTCCATCAATTTCTCCTTCAATTCCTCCTCGGTCTTTTCAATTTTAACCACTTTCATCTCACTAATCAGATGTGAAAACCTTGAAACAAGAGCATAAATATTTTCTTTTTCATACTGTAGAAAATTTTCAAATTCCTTGTTTAACACTTTCGTCTACTCTTCTTATATTGGTCATTCCTTCATATCGAGTATGTAAAGCATCCCATAACTATTTAGCTTTCTTGCAAGTGCTGAATTGATGCAACAACTCAGTAGGTAAAGCCATGGTAAGATAACCATAAACTTTTTGTTCAAGCTCATAACTATTTCTTTCATCTTTATCAAAATCTTGAATTTCCTTATACTCTCCATCTTTAGTTGGACGTACATACAACGTTCGAATCGGAATCCACAAATCAATATCATTTGTGCTGATGTATTGTAAGGATCAAATCGAACCCTCACGCGATATGAAAGTCTATAATCACCATGCGGAATCCGGTGATTATAGGTGATTCAAGACTAATCGAAAATAATATAAATAAGCAATTAAGAACGAGATTAAAACACAAACCACAAGTAGAGAACACTTGAATAACCATCGTTTGATTGCAACACACTGATCGAAATTCTGCTTTGTGAATTTCGTAAAACATTTCTTGAGAGAAACACAAAAACCAGCAACCCTAAACTAGTTGTTACATTAATGGGCCACTAAACTAGGTGTTAGGCAAGCTAATGGTCAACAAGCCATCTCAAAACCCTAATAAACCTAAAATTCCCGTATTTGACATTAATGGGCCACTAAACTCTATCTAAACTATTTCTAAATGAGCCCAAATATGTCTAAATAGGCCCAATGACCCAATATACCCATAACCCAACTAATTTTCACCTATTCTAACACATAGGCCTTCAAAATAGTCTGCGAATAGGTGATTTAATACACAAGCCACAAATTATTCCCTTACAATCTTTCCCTTGGCTTGTGACATTAAATGTCTTCTAATTTCAATATTCAGACTTGCAGTCTTCTCCTTGGCTTGAGCATGGGTTGATGAAGATTCTTTTCTTTAGCAATCCTCATTGGGCAACAACAAATGACTTTAGGGAGTGTTCTCTCAATCAGCATCAGCTTGAATTGTGACTTCAGAGGACAAATTTTGAAAACCTTTGTCTTGGCATTCTTGAATTTCTTGTTGTGACTGCTCTGCATCTTTTCTTCATTTAGCTTCCCCTAAACTTGAGAACGGTGTCTTTGGAAGCTTTTCTTGAACAACCAACAAACTTCCCCTGAGCATAGGGTAAGTCATTTTCTGGCTAGAGTCAACTTCAAACAGTAATAGCATCAGTGCATTGGTTAAGTAAGTCCTTGACCTTCTTGTCCATGAGTTGTCTTTTCTGACTTAACTTGTAAAGCATAACATGGAACAAACACTATCCAGACATGATGTCTGGTTATCGGGTTAGCATTATTTAATGAAAAATCCCTATGATAGGTTACGGGTTTCCCACAAATACTTCCCCTGAACCTGAGAACTCTTCACATTATCTCCCCCTGAGATTATGGAGGGGAGACTTTCTTGCATAGAACCCATAAAAACTTATTAAAACCTTCAAATTAACCTGGCCATGGTTGAAAAATAAACAATATAAACTTAAGATAACACAAAAGAAAAAAATAAAATAAAACAAACATACCAAATTTCTAAACGAGAAGGTTTAATTTGGGATCAAACCGTATGAATCTGACCGAGGAACCCTTTTCAGCTTCTATTACTCGAACACGTCCAGGTGATTGCCAATATACTGATCCACTTTAAACTCTAACCCTTTTCTTTATCAGGCAGTTTGTCACATTATTATCTTTTAAGGTGCATTAATTATGAACAACAAGTGGGTTTCAACAAATCCTAGGTACATGTTATTACACACTATCAAGCACATACATTCTCTACCACATATTTTCACAACCTGATCCAGAAGTTTGAAACTGAGCTCGAGACTTGATTGAGAAAAGAAAGAATAGATCACATAGATTTTTGGGTATAATATACAAAGTCAACTGAATTTTTCTGAAACATTTTTAATAATGCTCTCATCAGTGACAAAGGCTGAGGGTTTTGGACTCTTGAGGGTCTCTTTTGACGTGCTCTTTGGCATCTTTTGGGTGTATATTATTTTTTTGAATCTTTTTAATTTTATTTTAATTGATGATCTAGAAGCACGTATGTATGAACAACTCTAGGTCATTGCTCACGCAAAGCAGAGGAGAGCCTTACATACATTCGAAGCATCCCCAGGTCATTGCTCACGCAAAGCAGAGGGACCCCGACTTTTTGAGCTCAATTTCACAGTCTTGGAAACAAGCGTGTGTATCGGGAACTTAAACATACATTCAAATAGAAATGCAATTAACCTAAGTGCTGTTACCCAACAAACTGCCATACGTTATCTTTAAATGTGTAACGCATACCCTTTTCAGATTTAAGAGCCGAGCCTACCAACATATCACCATGGATCATGTCTTTCACATCTGCCTTACGCGTGTCAGCCATCTTCAAAATGGAAGTTTATTTCACTTCCCTCCTTCTCAAGCAAACAAACAAAAGATTAAAAAGCACAATTTTTTTTGAGAGGTCAACTGTTTCATCTTTTCTATTCTTCCCCTAGATTTTTAAAATTTTTTTTAATAGCAAAAATTTGTTTTTTTTTTATTTTACACACACTAACACACTATAGGACAAAAATTTGTTTTTTTTTTAAATTTTTTTCATTTAATTTTTCAATCTTTTTTTCTTGAATCTTTACATCTTCTTTGACTAAATGAAGAACTTCATTAAGCATATTCACTTCCTTCATCAAAGAATCATTTTTTAACTCAATTTCCTTCTCATTTTTCTTAGATACCTCCAAATCTGTTTTTACCAATTGAAGTTCAGCAGTGAGCATTCCGACTTCTTCCATCAAAGATTGTTTTTCTTTCATCAACTCTTCAATTTTGGATTCAAAATTTTCATTTTCAGCAGCTTCATACGAACTAGAATCAGAATAATATTCATCTTGCTCATGTGTGACAATCAAAGCAGATGTATCAAAATGTTTGCCACAATCATAAACACCATCATTCTGAACCGTTAAGGCTATTTTATTTGAATTGCTTGAAGACGGTTGAGAGCCAGTATTTGATGTAAAACCAGGTTTGTTAACATGTGCCTGTTGACATTCTGTAGAAAAATGTCTAAGCTTGGAACACTTGTAACATTTCAACTTATATTTGTCAAAACCCTTTTCCCATTAAAATCAGAAGTAGTTCTTCCATGCTTCTTGACAAACCTTTTTGATCTTTGACCCAGCATAACATATTGCCAAAATAAATCTAATTCATTCAATTGATCATCATCAAGTTCATCAAGATCATCCCTTGTTATTTTTGCGTCAGCAAGATTTTTGATAACCAATCCAAAAGATGAAGATATTAAAGCAGCAATCATTCTAGCACAATCATCCGTGGTTCCGGCAGAAAAAGCCATCTAATTTGATGATTCTGGAATTGTAAAGCTACAACCCCGTGATGAATTATTCTCTAAATTTCCAGAAATATTTCATTTCCATATTTTGTGGACTTCCAGATACTCAATATTCATTTCCACGATCTACAAATGTGCTTTCATGATTTTGATCAGGTTTGCATGTTTGTGTTCTTGGGCTTGTTGACTTTTGATCAAAGTGTACCGTTCACTTCATACGTGACAAACAAATGGTTCGTTTTGATTAATTGTTACTTTTCTAGGCCGAATAGGTATATTGATGATGGTTGCTTAGCGATTAGGTTGCAAAATGTTGTTTTGGCATAACAGGTCTACTGATGCATAATTTTGCGAATCGCCTGGTACTCAATCTCCATTCCGGGCGGTTCGCATGTTTGTATTGTAGGCTTTTATGACTTTTGGTTAAATGTCGGTCGTCCACTTCATAATTGACAATCAAACGGCTCACATTTGATCAATTGTCCAAAAACTCATATTGTTCAAAATTTTCAAATTGCCAAACCTAATTGCTTCTGTTTCATTTGGGCTTGTTTTCTTCCAGATTCACCGCAAGATCGCTAGCTACCTTGATTCGTGGATTCACTGATTTATCTGGTTTGTCTTGCGTGGCACATGTTCGAGAGCTATTTCATGATGCATATTTTGAATGTGGATGAATTTTGGGCACATCTTCCGGCAGTTCTAGCATTTTATCAGTCAAGAGTTGTTCATGTTTCATTATGCAGTTCACTGGCACATTGATAGTGACCAGGGGAGTATTTCAGTTCCCTTTACAAACTAAATGTGGGGAGGAGGGTAAATTAAACTGAAATTGTTTAAAATTGTCAAATTTTTGAAATTTTCTGATCATTTCCCTAGTGTTTTTACATGGTCCTTGAAATTTATTTGCGGTAAAAAAGGAAAATGATAGAAAAATTGGAAATTTTTGCTTTTTGGTGAATGTAAATAGAAATTGAATAAAGTTGAAAGCGCGCCTGGTTTATGATGTGCTGGTAGGCCCAGCTGAATTCTGAAAGCTTAAAAATCCTGATTTCGGTACTTAAATAAACCTTAATAAATAAATATTGTGGGTTCCCACATTTAGCGTAGTACAAAGCCGAAACTGTTGAATAGGCTGATAGGTACCACTGTTTTTTTTAAATGTTTATGATCTGGAGATTACCCGGCACACTATGATCTTTTTATGAAAATAAATCCGAGAAATAGTGGCGCCCCATTCATCCATCCATCTTGAGCTTGTTTTGAATACCTATATGCAAAAAAAAAACAAAAACAATTCCAATAAAGTGCGCAAAATTGCCGATCCTACGTTCTACCTCTAGGGATACTGACTCGGGAGATGATCTAAAAGGGTGAGGTGGATTTTGTGTGCGAGAGTCAAAGCCTGCTTACTACCTCTCGGGATAGTGACTCATGAGATATAATGACGGGTGAAGACTCGCCCTAGTTTAGGAATAAATAAAATAATTCAATTGAAGCTCAGCCATCATCCACTCCATTTTCCATAATCTTCGAATCATAAATATTTTATTCAATTGTGGTGGGAAAAACCTTGATCCAGTTTGACCCGTGCTGATTCATGCTTTGAGATGGGATTAGGCCTAGTTACGATACTGATTGTGTGGGACCCATAATTGGAAATTAAATAGAATAAAGCATATTCAGGGGCTTCGGTTTTCGGCGGTTGGGTTTATTTGGACCGAAATACCGGTAATCATAGCTAGCGCGTGAGTATCTATGGTTTTGAATAAAGAATAGTATCTAGAAGTCAAATTTTCGGTTGTGATTCCACCGCGAACTTTTTCAGGGACGAAAAAGGTTAAGTGTCGGGATATTTGATGCGTAGCATCAAACGCATAAAATAAATAGATAAAAATCCCACATTTCAATAAAATTTTTAAATTAAAATGATCAAAATTGGTGCTTAATTGTTTAATGTTTTAATTATTGATTTTTTAATTGGTTTTTAATTGAGATTATTAGAATATGATATTTATTGGTGTGTTTATTTGTTGAATTATAGGTGGTTGGTTAGTGCGTGGTGATGTTAGCAGAAAATAGCAATTTACGGAAAGGAATTTGGAGCTCGGATGAAGAAGTTATGGTTAAAAGAAAAATAAAATAATAATAAAAGCAGCAGCCAACCCAGCTCCTTGTGTTTCTCTTGGCCCACAATAGAAATAGCAACAGCGCAAGTCTTCAGCAACCCACAAGCTACGGCCCAGACCTAGAAGCCCAGCAGTAGCAACCAGAAAAAAAGAAAGGAAAAAAAAACGGAGGACAGCGGGATCGAACCCCTGACCTCATGTTCAGCAAACGACATCCCAAGCCACCAGGACAACAGCTCCTAATGGTTTAATCTGGTTTAGTATCCTTTTATCTTCTTCCGGTCGTAGCCCATTTTTCCACCAGCAATCACCTGATCGCGACTGGTTGTTTTTTTCCCTATCTTTTTCATATAAAAAGGGAACCAACCGTCATTTCTTAGTAGGACACCCCTATAAACCTCAGAAAAGCCCTAAAAATCATTTCCAAGATCTACAACTTTGAAGGAAGATTCGGGATTCAAGATTTGAGCTTTTCGATTAAGAAATGGGAGATCTACACATTCTTGGTTCTCAAATTCATCTAGAGGCTTGATTTTCTTCCCTTTTCTTTGTAAATCTCAGATTAAAAACATGCTAGTTGTGTTGATGATGTTTAGTGGCTAGATCTTCTTTTATCACTTGGGTTTAATGAATTTAAGCATGATTTGACTTCTTTGTTTGAATATTTAATATTACTTGATGTAATTGTCTTTTAATTCTGATTTGGATCCTTTGAATGATCATATATGCTTTGTTAGCTTATGTTTGAATCATATGATGTGGATTGAAGAACTTCAACAATTTGTTAAATTCATCATTGTTGATCTTTGACTTTTATAGTTTTAGGTTAATGCATGATCCGATGACCATCTACATGATTGTATGATTCAGATTTGGGGCTGATCTTGTATGTATTTGTGTTCAAATTGAGTTAACCGGTTCATTTTGCACATTAGGTGGTTGTTAGACATTGTTTGGTAGGTTAGAACACTTATGACCGTAAGGTTTTGACTTATCGCTTCGTGTTTAGCATTGCCTAAGTTCTTAGGGATTCAAATAAGAGTTATTCACGTTATAGGGCCTGCTTAGGAAGACCTTCCTAGTGTGATTCCTATTTCGTGTGTGTTCGGTTAGCTTTGACCGAAGCAACTAGGCAATTAGGCAGTTTCATTCAATTTTCTATATGGACTTTTACTTGGGATTGCCTTGGTAACTAGGATGTGTCTATAGTCTCGTTTGCCTTTGTAGTTCTCATTTGCGCGGTAGTTTTCATATTGATTAGTCAGATTGGAGGTTAGAGTCATGCTTAGAAAATTCTTATTCGAGTGATATCCGTCTCATTATTGATTTTCGTTCCTACTTCTGTTGCGTGCTTATTTAGTTATTTTTTTATTGTTCTCAGTTAATTTTTGCGATTAGTTCATCACAATAGGTGCTTTTCCTTTTCCAGTGGATGAAGAGGGGCAAGGTTGAACTTCAGTAGGTTTGACAGGAGGAGTAGGAGCATTGGCTGATGGTTCTCTGATGGTGAGTCGAGGTAGGGAAGTTTGGGATGGTGGTTTAATGGCTTCTGTGTAGGGCTTGAAGGTGGAGTAGGTGGGAAAATATCAGAGAAGTCAATGGTAGGTCGAGGCTTCTTCTTGAGAAGGACAATGGGTGTAAAATTGTGTGTTCTGTATTTAGGGTTGGCGAGTTTGGTGGCTACCTTTTTAGAGATTGAAGGAGGCTTGTAGGGTACGATGGCAAATGACTATGGTAATGATGGAACTGTTGTAGACATGGGGTTTGGGTTGTAAATGAAAGAAGGTGGAGGTTGTACATCTACATCATTATCAAGCTCAGGTTTAACAGTTAGGTTAGATGATGTACCTGAAGTGAATTCTGAGAGTGCAGTCATCACTACCTTTGGATTCACAGCAGCAGTATCTCCTTTGAGCTCATGAAAATTTTTGTCAACAGCAGGTAATTCTCATCATTCCTTATCAGTTTGGTAGGCATCTGAGAGGCAATTGATATCGGCCTTTGCCTTTCAGCATCAACTATTGCTTCCAGGTTGTAGTCCTTCATTCTCCAATTAAAAGATCTTGTCTTAGCTTCTTCCAGCAAACTTTTAACAACCTCAATTTATGAATATAGATCAATTACCTCTTGAAGTTCATGGGCTAGCCTCTCATCTTCTGCTACCCTTCTGGCATCTTCCACCATTTTCTGCACAGCTTCAGCTTCAGGAGTTTGAACAACCTGCTGAAAGCTTCTGAGAGTTTCAGTTTGAGCAGGTTCTTCAGCATAAACTGGCTCGGTACTCCCCATAGCTATTAAAGTTTCAGCTATTTCTTCAGCCTCTTGTTCTTCCGGTTGAACCTCAGATGGGTGATCCGACCCAAAGATTGAATGACCAGGGCCATAGATTGGATCAGGAGAATTTTCATCAATTTGAATAATTTCCACCTGAGTTTCCGGTTGAACTACCAATTGAGCTTCCGCTTGAACTTCCGGTTGAACTTCCGGTTGAATAAAGTTAGGACGTTCAGTCACCACCTGAGGTTGGGTGACTTCAGGTTCTTTATCTGTTAGTTCCAAAACTTCTGTGCCTTCTTCTTCACCAATAAGATTCTCATCACCTCCTTCAGTTAGAGAAGCAACTGCAACAGTTGTAGTGCTTTCTTCAATATCATTTACTGCCTTGCTGGTGGAGGCAGTGTTCCTCTCCCTTTGATCATTGACTCTTTCATCCGGAAAGATAACATCCTTTAATAGCCTTGTGGTCATATTTATGTCTCAAGGAAAGCACCAGCAATCAACATTGTAGATTGTACAAGCTCAGTGAGATTGGGGTCTTCAAATGGAGATATAGCAATCAGTTGACTGCTCTTCATATTTACCCAACTATCTTCCACTGTGAAGGGGTTGATGCCAAGTTTCCTGCAGGCTGTGGCTCGAACTTCAGCCGGTATTCTGTCAGTTTCTTCAATTTTGATTATAGCAGGTGTTGAAGTCATCTTCTCCCCTAATTTGACAGTATCAGCTTCATTAGTTTCATTAGCTTCTCTGTTTGGGTTTGAAGGACCTGCCTCAGCTTCAGTGGGAGTAACCTTGACCATTGTAGCAACAGTTAAATTTAGTTGATTAACCTGTGCTTGGAGATTTAGGTACAGGTTCGTCAATTCAGGTAGTGTATAGCTGTCCTCAACTGGCATTTTACCAGTATCCCTGGAGAAAACCAAGTTATCAATCCGAGATTGATCAACTTTGGTACCCATGGCTTCGTGGCACCCGGGATTCTCTTCAAATGGCTCAGCAACCCTTGGTTCCAATAAAGGACCCATGGGTGCTGATTCAGAGAAGATTGCCGCAGATTGGGTCTTATTGATGATACTGCTAGCACCAAGATCCAGTGGGGATCTTTGAGTAGCAACAACCCTTTCTAGATGAACCTCTTCAGAACTCCTGAGATTCACCTCCGGTGAGGAGTGGGGGTTCACTGCTCCAGTTTCTTGGTCCATCAGTATGTTCTCATGTAATGAGGTTGGTGAGTTAATAACATCCTCATTTGGACCAAGAATGGGTGCACTGTCACTCCTAGGTGATAGGGGTTGTAGGGGTGAAAACTGTTCAGATGGGGAGTGTACATCTGCTTCTAATGACTCCCCCTCAAATGAAGGTTCATCCCCAAGAGTTAATCCCAATTTTACCAGTTTCCATTTAGGCTTTTTGCCTTGAACGGGGTTTGAAGCTTCAGGTTGGTTGGTGGGACTAGATGGAGTAGACCTAGTCACCACATTTCTTTTTCTTTTAAATATGACAGGAGGAGATATGGAGGAGGAAGTGGCAGTAGTTTTAGTGGGAGCTTTCCTCTTTTTGGATTTGTAGATTTGAAGAGTAGAGGAAGCTAGGACAGATGTGGGATTAGGAGTGTTGATACATGGTTCCTGATCGTCATGTGAAGTATCGAATACAAGACGAAGACTCACAAGATTGCTGAGGTCCGAACTCCCAGCGAACCTGGAGTTCGGACGGCTCCGAGCTTGTGGCGAACCTGAGGTTCGGCCAGTCGTGAGTTCAACCTATTAATAGGTTTGTCTTGTATAGAGTTACAGAGCTTCCGTGTCATAACTTTCTCTAAGTGTACTCTGTGGTCTCTGTGGTTAATACAAGTCTCAGTTGTATTTACTCTCTGTGTTTTACTCGTTTACATTGATTTCTATACGACTAAGTAGAAGATCCTCACGCTCACGCACTTTCAAGTGGTATCAGAGCTATAGGTTTACTCTACTAGTCGGAGATCAGTGTTTTTCGTGTTTTCGAGTTCAAATTCACGTTTTTGACTTTCAAAACTCGTCTTTCATCTTCATTTCTCGAAATTATCGTTCAAAACATCATGATTCACGACCAAAATGTTTGTGTTTGTTCGTTTTCAGTTGATTGAGTGTTTACAGCTCGAGAGGTGTCGATTTCAGTGAGTTTTCCAAGTTTTTCCGAAATTTCGCGTTCGGCCGAACTCCTCGTTCGGCGTAACTGCTCCGCACTTCAAGTTCGGAGTAAGCTCGGTCTAACTGCTCCGAACGCCAGGTTCGGAGTTCGTTCGGAGGTTGTTCGGTGAGCGTTCGGACCATATTGTTCGTTCGGTGAGAGTTCGGACAAGCTTCGGAGGGTTTCGGAGTTACGGGTTTCGGTGAGAGATCGGGGAGAGTTCGGACTTTGTCTCTGAGTTCGGACCACGTTCGGAGGAAGTTCGGAGGGGATTTTAGGTTCGGACAAGGTTCGGAGTGAACAGTAATCTGGTTTTTCGAAAATGTCCGATTTTCAAGCGTTCGCGGCTATTCAAAACTCAGTTCAAGCTACGATGCAAACGATGATAAACTATGATAATGAAATTGGAACAAGTCAGAAAGTTCCCAAATTGTTAAAGTTGGAAGATTATCATAGTTGGGTTAAACGATTCGAAGCATATGTTGACACGAATGACATTGATATGTGGTTATCATTCACTGAGCAATATGTTTACCCTAAAGATGAAACTGGTGAACCTATACTTCAAAGAAAAATGTCTTCTGAACAAAAGAAAGCTTATCAAGCTGAGAAAAAGGCTTATGGTACTTTAACGATGGCTTTGCCTAAAGAGTTACTTCATCAATTTGCTGGTAACTACACATCAAAAAGTCTATGGGATGCTTTGGAGAAAAGATGTGAAGGCAATGACCAGTACAAGAAAAGTCGACAAAAGGTTTTGAAGAAAGAGTTTGACAGCTTTAAGCATTATCAGAATGAAACGATTCCCAATCTGATTGCAAGATTTGCTCATCTAATGAGTGAAATGCGTTTGGTGAATCTTACTAAAGACGAAGCTGATATGAAAGAGAAAATTTTAGAAGCTCTACCTGAGAAATGGGAGAATTATGTTATGATGATTACTCATGACAAGGATTTTCAAGGATTGTCGTTCAATGATTTAGTTCAAAGAATTCAGGCTAGGGATATGGAATTGATGGTGAACAAGTCTCTTCCTACACAAATTCAGAATCCTGCAGTGTATCATGGTGAAAATGATTCTACAATGAATGCTGGGAAATCGAATATTCTTAATTCTGCACCCCCGACAGCATTTCTGGCAGGTAAATCTGAATCTTCAAGTTATTCTTCTGCTGGTTGTACTGTTTCTGTTCCGAGTTCTTCAAATCAAATTGCATTGTCTGCTCAAACTATCGATGATTATAATGCATTAATGTCTGCTTTGGTATCTTCATATTTTGGTGTTATCACGGGTGCTGTGAGTAATGCTGAATTAGCTAACGAAGATTATGATCAGATTGATTATGATCATTTAGAAGAAATGGATCTCAATTGGCAGTATGCTATGTTGGTTCGACGAACAAAGAAGTTTTTCAATAGAACTGGGAAGAAGAGATTGAATCAAGAAGGAAAGATTGGTTTGGACAAGTCTAAAGTTAAATGCTATAAGTGTTCAAATTATGGTCACTTTGCTCGAGAATGTCCAAGTTTTGCAGATCATAAATTCAAAACTGGTCAACATGCACATTTAGTTTATCATTCACCAAATAAAGTTGAGAAGGTTGAGATGAAATCTGCTAATCTTGTTCATGATTGGACCAATACGTTTCCACATTCAAGTGAGTTTGCATGGAATGCAGATACTGAAGCTAAAAGGAATAATTCTAAACCTGCAATTTCTTTGACTGTTCGTCATATTGATGATGATAGCATTTTAACTGATTCTGATTCTTATTCAAGTGTATCCATGGTTCATGAAGAATTACCTAAAATTCCTGAGAGTTCAAAGGTTGAAGAGACTGAATGTCTTAAATGTAAGAAATTTCTTCAGGAGATTGCAAGTTTTGAACAAAGTCATCAAATTTCGACTGAAGAGATAGTGGTGTTAAAGCAAGAATTAGAAGATTTTCAGAAGAAGTATTATGCGTTGGTTCATGTTCATGAAGATTTTTTAAAAGAGAAAACAATATTGGCTGAAGAATGTGAGAAAGCAAAGGCTGAAGCTTTAGATGCAGCTCAAGATTTTGAGAATCTGTTTGAGAAAAGTTATCCGGTTCAGAAAAAGTATGAAGAAGCAACTGCTCTTATTGCTACAACTGCTGTTACTGTTGAAAAGCTTCAGAACAAAATTTCTATGCTTCAGGATGAGAATACTCTCTATCGTGATAAAAATGAAGTTTTGACAAAGGATGTTGAGATTTACAAGAAAAAGAGAGAAAGTGTTCTTGAAGAGTTATTTGCTGAATGTGAGATCCGAAAGTTACAAACTTATGAATATGATGATCTCAATGCAAAATTCATCAAGTCACAGAAAGAAGTTTTTGAAGCTCAACAAAAGATCAATGATTTAAAACTGGAGATTTTGGAGTTGAAGCGGCAAGTGAAGAATTGCAATTTATCACCAACAATGCTAAATTTCTTATACAAGCAGGATCAGGGTTCAGATAGTTCTCAGCAGGCTGATGTTCACTTGGTTCCTCAACCAGTGGATTTAACTGAAGTTACTGCTGCTCAGATTGATCCAAAAGATGAATTGCATGATTATTCCAAGTTTGCTACTCCACCCAAGAAGAATAAATCTAAGTCCAAAAAGAAGGAAAAGCCTTTGGGTGAAGCTCCAAAATTTGTGTCAAAGTCTGTTTTATTGGAGAATGAGCAGGTTTTTGATAAGGTTGTGTCAAGTTCTTCATCTGCAACTGAAGAAGACAAAGTTTTGGTTGAAAAGAACAAGTTAAAGGACATTAAAGCCAAATTCACAAGTGAAGCTAAGGCGAGAGAAGCTTCGGGTTCTTCCTCAAGTACTTCAAAGGTTTCAGGCTCCAAACACAAAGGTGTGGGGTTTGTTGTGAAGGAAGAATTGATTCAAACAAAGAAACCGGTGAAAGTTGCCAAGGCTCCTAAAGCAAAACATACAAAGAAATCACCATCTCAAAAGGAATTCACTTACTATTCTGGAAGATCGTCATCTTCAAGGAGTCCATCTCCTAGGTATGATTCCTCTGATGATTTCTTTGACAATTTTGATTCTGAGCATTCATCTGGTTTTTCAAAATCACAATCAAAATCATTTTCAAACAATTTTCGAGAAAGACTTTGTTATGTATGTCGTCAACCTGGACATCTTGCTGCTGATTGTCCGACGACTGCATATATCCAAAATACTGCTAAATATGTGGATAACAAAGGTCAAATTTTTGATGAACCTCGGTCCCCTAAGATACCATCAACTCGTAAATCGTCTTGGTCTAAACCAAGTACGTCGGTTGAATCTGATTCAGGTTCTGATCAAAAATTGAAAATTTTACAAATTTGGAAACCAAGAGTTGTTTCCAAGGCCAACAACGACTTTGTGGAAGATACCGGGCGACCCGACGATGTTACATCGGGTCGATCCCAGAGCAACTAATGATTTATTTGGTGTCAGCAGGTGTTTCAGGAAGACCTTTCGGTGATTGAAAAATTGCTGATTGTGAAATATCTGTTCTAATTAATTTGACTTTCAAAATTAATTGTGTTTTCAAAGCTTACACAGCAAGTATTCGTGTTGGTTGATCAATTTTTCTTGGTTTTTCACTCCATCTCATTCTGAGGGGGAGTTGTTTTTGCGAAAATACAAAAATAGTGTGTTGTTTTTCAAATCGTACAAAATGAAAATCTATAAATAGAGTTGTCATTTTTAGGGGGAGAAATTTGAAAAGACAAAAACATTAAAAATGCAAAAAGCCAAAAACATTAATGAGAAATTGTATCCGACATGTTTGGGAAATGATGGTACATTGGCTGACAGTGTCTGACTTATGGATAAAGTAAGTGAAAAAGCCATAAGACCATTTGATCGATGTGCAAGATAGGCTCGGCAAATCAGAAAGTATACAAATGTGATATACACTAAATCTGATGCTTGACCTAGTGAACAACATCTTGATGCATATCTCATGATATATCAAGAAAAAGATATGTGAAAAAAATAAAATGAGAAGTCACTGTGTATACATGTGTTCATTTTGCAAAGATTTAACCTTGTTTGATTTTCTTTATTTTGTCAAACGATCGGACTTTCTCTGCGTGTCGAAAGACCGACCTGATTGTTGTTCGTTTGACGTTCTGCTTTATTTTCTTTGGTTTTTCGTATAACTCATCGGATTTTCTCTGCGTGTACGGGAGTACCGACCTGATTGTTGTTGAGTTATACAACTTCAACTTGTTTTATTTTCTTATTTTGTTAAATCCGAGGCCTTATCTGCGTATCGAAAGATCGACCTTAAGGTAGACGATTTAACGTTCTTATTTCTTTTTGCATGGAACACAGTTGACTATATCATGGTTACAATCATTATGTGATTAAAATCACAAATGAAATCACAAAAATGTGATAAGCAAAGCATATCTGAGTATGTCTGATAGTGTGGGGTACACTGGTCAATGCAAATCTAATAATTACGTTAACATATCCAGATGTTATGAGTATGATTATGCCAGAGTTTAAATTTGGACAAATTATATCTGCAATCGGCATGACTTATGTGCTACAATAATTGAAATTGAAGTGTAGTTCAGCATGTTATGACCAATATGATCCCAAGTTGTGATCTTTCTCACAAAAGACAAAAATAGTGTCTGGTTCTGTATGGCATTTACTTTCTTATCAGAAAATACCAAAAAGATTTTGTTTTTGAATTGTTTTCGATTGATCAACACGAAATACAACATCATTTTCAAAATCAAGATATCTTGGAGTCTCGAAGAGACATTTTGCACCAGGATTATTTATGTTGGCAGGTTTCTAAGTGGAAGAGATCATCACAACTTCAAGTCTTCTGAAGGTTGTTGATAAACAGACTACACATGTTGCAATATCAAGTATTCAAGATTGAATTCTTCATCTAGATCGAGGAAGAGTTTGATTGAAGATACAAGATACAAGTTTTATTAAGAAGAGATGATACTGCACATGTCGAGGGGGAGTTTGTTGATACATGGTTCCTGATCGTCATGTGAAGTATCGAATACAAGACGAAGACTCACAAGATTGCTGAGGTCCGAACTCCCAGCGAACCTGGAGTTCGGACGGCTCCGAGCTTGTGGCGAACCTGAGGTTCGGCCAGTCGTGAGTTCAACCTATTAATAGGTTTGTCTTGTATAGAGTTACAGAGCTTCCGTGTCATAACTTTCTCTAAGTGTACTCTGTGGTCTCTGTGGTTAATACAAGTCTCAGTTGTATTTACTCTCTGTGTTTTACTCGTTTACATTGATTTCTATACGACTAAGTAGAAGATCCTCACGCTCACGCACTTTCAAGGAGCTATTAGGTTGATAGCCCTGTCATCTTGAGCAGGGTGCTCAGTTGCTGTCACAGTTTCCGTTTGAACCTCAGCCTGAGCAGGTTCATCAGGAAACTGCCTTGGAATTGGCAGGGGATAGTCAGTATCCCTTCCATGAAAGATAATCTTGTTTAAAGCTAAATTTGGAAAGGTTTTCTCATTTAGGTGTTTTGGTTCCAAAATTGTACCACCCAAGATAATTTGGGGGTATTCCTCTTTAAGAATACAGGTTAAAAATCTAGGGTACAGATAGACATAATCTGGTGAAAGGTTTGTTTTGAGACCCTTAATAATCAGTTTGGAAAAATTGAAATTTTGACCTTTAACCACGGCATAAAATGCTGAGGCCTGTTCAACAGCAAGTTCGTCAAACCCGCCTTTCTTGGGAGTCAGGCAAACTAGAAAGGTGTGGGCTAGGAATCTCCACCTGTATGGCAATTGCCCCTTCCTGATAGTTTTGCTTCCCATTGAACCGCCATAGCCAATATCTTTAAACAACTTCAAGTATACTGATGAGTCAATAAACACATACCCATCTTCATCCCTCAGTTTTAACACCTTTCGTATCTTAGCTTCGTCGATTTCCACCAATTGGTCCTGAACTCTGGACACAATCTTTTCACTACCGCCATCAGTCTGGGCAACCCTAGCGTTTGACCAGAACTCCTCCATGATTTCTTCAAAGATAACCGCTTCAACTATCATGGCATAGTGAAGATGACAGTTCTTGAGGAAGTTTATCATACCATTGTATATATTGGTCTTGCTTGGTTCTTCGAGATAAGCCACAAGGTTATGTTCGACAGGGAACCTTGAGTCGCTGACTGGCTTCTTGCCACTAGAACTCCTCTTAGGAGCCATTGTTGATTACAAGTTCGAAAGAAGTTGACGGTTGTTTGGAGGTTATGGAGAGGGTTTGGGAGAAATTTTGGGAGTAAATTATGAGTGGGGTTTGAGAGAAATGGGGAAAGTGATGGTAAATTAGGGCTTTTACCCTTTTCGTTGATGACGTGGAGGAGAGAGGTTTTAAACCGTCGGTTCAGTAACTGATGTGACTGATGCTTTATGGTTATATGGTACAACTTGGTAAAGCATGTCATTATCCAAAGTAACTTTTGACTTGTTGACCCGGAAGTTCAGGTGGAACCCATTTTCTCCTTTGTTATGAAAACCAAAATTTCTTCCGTTTGAACTTCAAGCGGAAGATTTTTCCGCTTGAAAGAATTGTTTTCAGAAACATTTCCCATATTGTTTACAAAGCATTTTCCGGTTGAAGTTCACCCGGAGATTTTCAAAAGTTTTCTTTTCTCAGGTTGAACCTAACTTGAACCGGAAAACCAAAACACATGATTTGCTTGAAAATTTGTGCTAAATTGTTCACAGTTTAGCAGCAGTTACTAACTATGAACTGAAATGTCTTCTAATTTACACAAGTAATTTTCATTTTTCTTTTCTTTTCTTAAGCACATGCATCTCTTTTATTAAAAATTGTGAAAAGTTTGTTAGTCAAAGTTCATCATGCCAATTGCTGTGATGAGGTAAAAGAATCTTGCCTCATCAAAAGCTTTGGTAAACAGGTCAGCCAATTGGTGATTAGTATGAACTTTGAACAACTTAATTAAATTCTTTTCTGCACAATCTCTAATAAAGTGATACCTGATATCAATGTGCTTTGTTTTGGAGTGCTTTACTGGATTGTTGGTGATGGATATGGCACTGTTGTTGTCTGCAAAGATGGGAGTTTCCATGAAGGTGATCCCATAATCAAGCATTTGATCTTGGATCCAAAGGACTTGACTACAGCAGCTTGATGCAACAATGTATTCAGCTTCAGCTATTGATGTAGAAACACAAGTTTGTTTCTTACATTACCAAGATACAATCCTTTCACCCAAGAATTGACATCCTCCTGATGTTGATTTCTTGTCAATATCACATCCTCCATAGTCACTGTTTGTAAATGCCTTCAAGGAGAAATCAGAATTCTTAGAATACCACAACCTCAACTTGGGTTGCCCCTTCAAATACCTGAAAATTCTTTTGACTGCTACCATGTGTGATTCCTTTGGTGAGGACTGATATCTTGCACATAAGCAAACACCTAACATGATGTCAGGTCTACTTGCTATGAGATACATCAGTGATCCTATCATGGCTCTATACATGTGTACATCCACTGACTTGCCACTTAAGTCACTTGTTAACTTGTGGGAAATAGATGTAGGAGTTTTAGCACTAGAGCATGTCAGCATGTCAAATCTGTTCAGCATATCTTGTATGTACTTTGACTGATTAAGAAAAATCCCATATGCAGTTTGCTTCACTTGTAAGCCCAAGAAGAAGGTTAGTTCTCCCATGGAGCTTATTTCAAATTTAGACTGCATCAAAGTTTCAAATTCTTTGCACAAAGTAGTGTTAGATGAACCAAAAATAATATCATATACATAAATTTGAACCATCATCATATCCTTACCAACACATTTAACAAAGAGAGTTTTGTCAATTGCCCCTCTCTTGTAGCCATTCTCTAGAAGATAGTTAGAAAGAGTTTCATACCAGGTTCTAGGAGCTTCTTTGAGACCATACAGGGCTTTGTTCAACTTGCATACCCTGTTTGGATGATGAGGGTCCTCAAAACTAGGAGGTTGCTTAACGAAAACTTCTTGTTCCAGCAGGCCATACAGGAAGGCACTTTTGACATCCATTTGAAATACTTGGAAGTCTTTGAAGGCAGCATAAGCTAGAAAAATTCTAATTGCTTCCAATCTAGCTACAGGTGCAAACACTTCATCATAATCTATGCCTTCTTCCTGTGCATAGCCTTGCACAACTAGCCTTGCTTTGTTTTTTACAACAATACCCCTGCCATCTTTCTTGTTTCTGGATACCCACTTTGTGCCAATTAGTTCTGCTCCATCAGGCAGATCTACCAATTCCCAAATTTTCTCCTTGTTGATTTGAAATAATTCTTCTTGCATTGCCTCTACCCAACTGCTATCTTCCAATGCTTCAGCTACTTTCTTGGGTACTTCTTGAGACAAAAATGCAACATGCAAACAAATATTTGCATCAGCAAATTTACTTCTTGTCAACACAGGTGCTTTCACATCTCCAATAGCGTTCCTGATAGGATGATCCTTGTTGATTCTTCTATCTATGTGTATGGGGAACTCATGACTTCTTCCATTTGAGGGTATGTTGAGCTGAGGAAGTATGTGATTAAGCTCAAGCTCAACATTTCCAGATTGTGATATAGGATTTGAAACTCCAACTGATTCATGAGAATTTGTATCTGAATTGTAGGTCAGATGCTCCAATTAAGCTCATTTGATGTGCTATCATTTGAGTTTTCAGCCTCATTTGACCCTGATTCAGTATTCTCTTTAGTTTCTGAAATTTGGTTTTCCGGTTGAACTTGAACCGGAGAAACTGGTTCCGCTTGGACTTCAACCGGAACTATTTCTTCTTCAAATTGAATTATTTCAGATGGTTTCTTTCCATTTTCCGGAAAGAGAGGTTTGATGCTCGTTGAAGAGAAGAAAACTGGCCTTTTGATTGCTGTTTGGTTGCTCTTCCAATGCTCATCAGCAGACCTGTAAAAATTCTGTTCCTGCACTAAAGAACTCATAGGCTTATCAACATTCATGTTGAAAGCAATGGTTAGTGCATCAATATCAAATAACCAAATGGGCTGAGACTCAAAATTGTTGGAAGATTTTTCATTGAAAGACACATTTATTGTTTCCTCAACAATTTTGGTTCTCTTTTTGTATACTCTGTATGCTTTTGACACACCAGAATATCCAACAAAGTAACCTTCATATGCCTTTTCTGCAAATTTAGGCAATAGCTCATTAGTTATTAATATTGTAACAGGGCACCCAAATGGCTTAAAGAAATAAATGTTTGGCTTTCTTTTTCTCCAAAGCTTATAAGGTGTTTTATTTTTGCCTTTGACAATTAAAATCCTATTTTGGATATAACAAGCAGTGTTTACTGCTTCTACCCAAAATATCACAGGGAGCTTGGAGTCTGATAACATAGATCTAGCAGCTTCAATCAATGTCCTATTTCTCCTTTTAGCAACACCGTTTTGCTGTGGAGTTCTAGGAGCACTGAATTGTCTCACAATTCCCTTTTGCTCACAAAATGAATTCAAAACATGATTTTTGAATTCTGTGCCATTATCACACCTGTTTGTTTTGACTTTAAGGTTGGATTGATTTTCTAAATTGATCATAAGTGTTTTCAACAATTCAGCAGTTTCATCTTTTGTTTCAAGAAAGAAAACCCAAGTGTATCTAGAAAACTCATCAATTATTACAAAACAGTATGACCCTTTCCTCAAACTCATTACTCTAGTTGGACTAAAAAGATCCATGTGCAACAGCTCTAGAGGTTTTGAAATAGAAGACTCAACTTTTGGCTTAAAGGAGGTTCTGTGTTGCTTGCCCTTAAGACAAGGTACACAGTTCTCAGAACATGCAAAATGTTTGTTAGGAAGACCCTTAACCAAGCCAAGATTTACAATTATGTTCATGTTCTTGTAATTCACATGACCTAACCTCCTGTGCCACAGATCAGATTCATCAATAGAGGCTTTGGATATGAAACAAGCAATGCCACATGAGGGTGCAGCAACTGACATATCCAAGATGTATAATCCATCTCTCTTGGGTGCCTTAAGCATAATTAATTCATCAGGAATTTTGACACCAGGTTTGAGAACTATAGCCTCTTTCTCATTAAACATTAAATTCAAATTCTTGTCACACATTTGTGAGACACTTAGTAAATTGAAATTTAATGTATCAACAAAATTGACCTTATCAAAATTTTACCAGTCCATTGCTCGCATCTCCTTGTGCTGAGATATGGCCTTTAGTGCTTCCAAAGGTAACTGGTCCTCCATTTATTTTTTTTGTATTTTCCAGAATATGCTTATTCCCTGTCATATGGCAAGTGCATCCACTGTCAACTACCCATAGGCTATTTTGGCTTTTATTCAGCACCTACACATATCAGAATTGATCAGTTTCTATAGGGGGCCCAAGCTTGAGTGGTCTTAGGTCTGCCATAAGCATCATTATACTTGTACTCCTTGAGTACTAAAGTATTTACTACTGGAGGTATAGTGAGCAGATCATCATTGTCAAATCTTAAGTTTTCATACTGAGTACTTGTTTGACTGAATCTTTCACCTTTGGTGTTTTTCCTCTCAGCATTTTTTCTTTCCCTATATTCCTTGAATTTTCTTTGCTTGTTGGTTATTTTCTTAGACTTTTCATTACCTTGATTGACCAACTTAGTTCTTTCGGGTGATTTTGAGAATATTTAGGGAAAGTATTTGTTTTGGTTTGAACTCTCCCCCTGAAGTGGAACAGTGTGACTTCCACTTGAACTAGTAGCAAATTCAATTTCAGATTGGTAGGGCTTTTTGCTTCTTGAAAAATTTTCTCTAGAGGTGATCTTTCCTCTAGAGGGATTTCTTCTTCCTTGAGCTTCAAAATGTTCAAACCCATCAGCAAAATGTACATGTGGTCTCTGCTTAGGAGCAGATGCTGATCTGGGTTGAATTTTGTTTTCCGGTTGAACTTGAGTTCGAGCGGAAGAATGTTCCACTTGAACTTCAGCCAGAAAACGATTTTGCTTTAGAATAGAAAAACTTCCCTTTCTTTCATTACCAATTAAAACCCTGTTGGATTCAGATCCAAAATACTTCATTGCGTGGCTTTTCATAGGTGAGATTCTTCCTGTGAGTTTCTTTTGAAAATCAGCATTTGGTTTCAAAACAGGTTTTGGTTCAAGAATGGTTTGACTTTACTTAGTGGGTTAAACTGACACACAGCAGCTAGGTGACCTTGTTCACCACAGCACATACATTCAACAATCTTGGTTTCAAATTTCTTGGGAGACTCATGATTGGTCACTTGTTTGAAAGTGAGTAGACTAAGCCTTTGAGTTTGACTTCCCTTTGGTTGCTCAGGTTTCTTTCCTCCAACTTTTGAATCTTTGGGTTCATAAATAGTTGGTGGTGGCACAACAATTGAAGGTTTCAAAATGTTTGATTGGTCAACTGATGCAAAAGTGCTTGCATCAGTGACTTCAGTTTTCTTTGACTCAACAGTGTTTTCAAAAATTGACTGTGATGAGGTGTCATCAACAGTAAGACTAACTTTACAGTCTGTTTTCAAAGCTTCAACTGGTTTGATTACTGGTAAGTATTCAATTGGTGGTTCGATATTGTTGTACCCAATACCAGTTTTACCATACATTCCACCCAACCATAACTTCTTTGGTTTCATTTCTTGATTTCTCAAGTTTGGACAACAAATCATCAAGCTGTTCATACTCTTTGGTTAAATTTTCAATTAATGAAATGTAAGATGATTCAGTTTTCTTAAAACATTCCTTTAACTCATTAAGGTTTGAAACTTCATCAATCAAATCAGAGTTGTGATTTCTGTATTTTGCCACTTGTTCAATGCAAGCAGGACTCCATAGGTTTTCTAAAACCTTTTCAGGAATAGAATTTACCATATCTGAAGTGGAGTCTTGTTTGGCCATCAAAGCATGATTTATTGGCTCAAACTCAGCAACGAAATCTTCCTATTCAACACATGAGGTTTCATTGGCAACAGCAGCAACCACATTCTGGTGGTTTTGACTACCGACTGGTTTTGGTGGGGTGGGTTGATGACTTGAGTTGTGACCAGAATTGTTGTTGTTAGAATTGTTTCCACCATGATTTTTCATTTGGACATGACCCTGGTTCTGTCCTTCTCTTCTTGGCTGTGGGCATTCTCTTGCAAAATGACCAAGTTGGTGACAATTGTAGCATTTCGCCTTGCTCTTGTCTAGGACTATGTGGCACCTTTTTCTCCTTTGTAGGTTCTACCAGTTCTTTTGTAAAACCTTTGAGCCCTGACAGACACCATAGCAAGTTGAGTCAAGATATCTATTTCTTCCAAATCATCAGCACCTATACACTCAAGGTCTTCACGAATGAAACCTTGGTATGAGTCAGTGCTACATGAGCATTGTGAGAGTTGTCAAACATGTTTGAAAAACTCTCTTGACACCTTGGTGTCTCAGGGAAACTGACAATAGGTGACTGGTATGATGATGAGTTTGAAGATCTTTGATTGTGAAAATCGGTAGTTACCAGTGCAGTTGAAAACAACTGAGTTGACTCAGAATATGAGTTTTGTTTAAGGCTTAGTTCCATTTCATAAGCACTGAGTATGCCATGAAGTTCACTAAGTCTCATCTATTTCGAAATTTTACATTCCCTGATGCTAACAGTGTAAACTGTCCACACAGAAGGTAGGGAACGTAGATATTTTCTGTTTACATCTACCTGGTCTAGTTATACATCTACCTTTTGCAGTTCATCAAGTAGGGCAAACAAATCTTAAGTACTGGTTTGTCATTGATTCACCACTTTTGAAAGTAAAGTTCTCATATTTCTGTTTTAACACATCTTTCTTGTTTTCTCTTACTTCACTGGTTCCTTCATACATTTCACTTAAGGCATTCCACAGGTCAAATGCAGTTTTGTATCTCTTAAACCACTTAAAATGGAATTAGGAAGTGCAGTCTGTAGAGTCCAATATGCCTTATAGTCAAATTCGAGAGCAGCATAGTCAAAATCAATGTATTTATCTAAAGGTTTAGGTATTTTGACTTCTACATCATCAGCAGATGCAACCATGGGTGAGTAAGGTCCTTCAGTAAAAGATTTCCAAATACGACGGTCTAAGATCCTAACAAACCCTTCCATCCTGAGTTTACAGGTAGTAAAGTCATCAGGAGTGAACATTGGTGGTTTGTTGGCACTGTCGTTTGAAGATCCTAAACTCAGGTCATTCATTTTAAAAACTTTTAGAAAGAAAATAATAACAAAGCTTGTAAAGTAGGAAAGTAGAGTATCGACTTTGAAGCACTGAAAGTCTTCAAAGTAGGATCCAAGGCTCTGATACCACTTGTGGGATCGTTAGTAGTTATGATTTAACTAAAAAAATAACCCTATACTTGTAAATATAACCCTGCGAAATTAAGTTATACTTCACTTAACTCTAGCAGATTTAGTTCTCTTGTATTAGGTAGTGTTTGATTTGCATAAGTATAGTAACAACGAAGTAATAAATACTCGGCACTATTTGCATTAACTCAAAGTTACACTATTACAAGGTGATCGAGAACCATGTGTAAAACTAAGAGCTAACTATGCTATATATAGTGCAGATGAGATCACTGACAGCCATTGATCTCAAACGATCTAATCTAAACCATTAAATACAAAGTCAAATACAAACTACCAAAAGCATAAACTTCGACAATTGGAATAACTTGCGTGTGATCAGCATCATAATACTTTTGGAGAGCGGCTTGGGTAGATTTAGAAGCAAACGATAATCTTTTGCAGGATTGGACTTGCTAAAAAGACATCTCAGGAAAAGTCCAGTTGAACACAATATCTGGTGGATAATCGAGTTCACCCGGAATATTCGCTAGCTGACAAAATTGCTTCTTCCGCTTGAACTCCCAGTTTCGCTTGAAGTTGAGAGTTTCGCTTCAAATACAACTTCAGCCGGAACTTAACAAAACAAGATTTCAGCCGGAAATCTCCTAAGCGAAATATTCCTTACAATCTCCCCCTAAGCTGATGCTGTCAAATTATTCTTTACTTCAAAGTTTATCTTCAAAGATTGACTTGTACCCAAAAATTCTTCTCCTCAACCTACTTGTCTAAGGTTCTGATGTTGGCTTCCAGACTTTGAGAAAGCTCCTTTGAGTTGGTTTTGGTCACCTTCACATATCTGAACGATTCCCAATCTTTTTCATTCCATTCAGACTATACTGAAATGGATTCATGAGCATTGAAGGTACTATTAGCTCTGTGCACACAAAACAGCTTCTCTTCTTCTTCCCAAATAATGAATTTGATCTCACTAACAGGCTCTTCTTCTTCTTCATCTGAGTCATCATCTAAACTGCTTCTGTAGAGCATTCCACAATGTAGCACAGTTGGTTCAATGAGAAACCTTAACATGTGCTTAGCTCTTAAAGGACTCAGAATTTCTCTAAGTTTCAGAATGATGTCAGTCATTTGTAGTCCAGAAAGATGTGAGGTAGCCTTGTGAGTATTCACCACTTTGGTTGTGCCATTTTCTAATTGAAAGGAGAAGTCAAAGTTTTCTTCATTTACTGTCCACCCAATTATTTTATTCTTTCTGGGTGGCCCTTTTCTTCTTTGGCTTTGATCTTTCTTTCTTTTGGCATATAACATCTTCCTATTTTTCAGTTTTCTCTCTTCATCAGAATCACTTGCTGATTCTTCCACAATAGGTGCTTTTCAATAGGTGCTTTTCCTTTTCCAGTGGATGACGAGGGGCCAGGTTGAACTTCAGTAGGTTTGGCAGGAGGAGTAGGAGCATTGGCTGATGGTTCTCTGATGGTGAGTGGAGGTAGGGAAGTTTGGGATGGTGGTTTAATGGCTTCTGGTGTAGGGCTTGAAGGTGGAGTAGGTGGGAAAATATCAGAGAAGTCAATGGTAGGTGGAGGCTTCTTCTTGAGAGGGACAATGGGTGTAAAATTGTTTTTTCTGTATTTAGGGTTGGCGAGTTTGGTGGCTACCTTTTTAGAGATTGTAGGAGGCTTGTAGGGTATGATGGCAAATGACTGTGGTAATGATGGAACTGTTGTAGACATAGGGTTTGGGTTGTAAATGAAAGAAGGTGGAGCTTGTACATCTGCATCATTATCAAGCTCAGGTTTAACATTTAGGTTAGATGATGTACCTGAAGTGAATTCTGAGAGTGCAGGCATCACTAGCTTTGGATTCACAGCAGCAGTATCTCCTTTGAGCTCATGAAAAATTTGTCAACAGCAGGTAATTCTCATCATTCCTTATCAGTTTGGTAGACATCTTAGAGGGAATTGATATCAGCCTTTGCCTTTCAGCATCAGTCATTGCTTCCAGGTTGTAGTCCTTCATTATCTTATTAAAAGATCTTGTCTTACCTTCTTCCAGCAAACTTTCAACAACCTCAATTTGTGAATACAGATCAATTTCCTCTTCAAGTTCATGGGCTAGCCTCTCATCTTCTACTACCCTTCTGGCATCTTCCACCATTTTCTGCACAGCTTCAGTTTCAGGAGTTTGAACAACTTGCTAAAAGCTTCTGAGAGTTTCAGTTTGAGCAGGTTCTTCAGCATGAACTGGCTCGGTACTCCCCATAGCTATTAAAAGTTTCAGCTATTTCTTCAGCCTCTTGTTCTTCCGGTTGAACCTCAGATGGGTGATCCGACCCAAAGATTGAATGACCAGGGCCATAGATAGGATCAGGAGAATTTTCATCAATTTGAATAATTTCCACCTGAGTTTCCGGTTGAACTACCAATTGAGCTTCCGCTTAAACTTCCGCTTGAACTTCCGGTTGAATAAAGTTTAGCATTTCACAACAGAAATCGTTTAGTATTTCTCAGCAGAAATCGTTTAGTATTTCTCAACAGAGAATCGTTACCACATATCTTCTTGTAAACGCAAGGAGCTTTTCTAACTAAATCTCTAGTCTTCAATCTTCAACAATGTTGCATCCGATCGTCAACTTGAAATCTTGTCAGAAATAGAGCTTGCATGGCTGGATCATTCTTGAATAAATCTTTGACCTTCAAGATCCACTTGTGACGGATATAACGAACTCCCCTTTCACCATGCTTGAGTCTTGACACACAAAAACCTGCAACTTTAGAAGACAAAAGTGCGGATTTTCTTTGAATTTCCAAATATAATTTAATCTTGGTGCAAAACTTCTCTTTGAGAATCCAAGATATTGATTTTGAAATATTGATTTTGTATCAAGTGTTGATCAATCGAAAACAACTAAGAAATAAAATATTTTTGGCTTTTAGAAACTTTAGATCAAAACACACCTAAAATCTTTTTGATTTTTCAAAGTTATGCTAAAACACACCAAAAATCTTTTTGAATTTTACTAAAATGGAAATATAAATGCAATACAAAATTACACTCTATTTTTGGTATTTTGCGAGAAAGATCACGACACGAGATCATATCAGACATAACGCATCTAGCACATTTCAATTTCGGTCTTAATCAGCATGCAAGCCAAGATAATCGCAAATACATCATTTATGTTTATTTCAGCATGCACCAATCATTTTTTATCGTTTTCAGATATGCTTAAGGTAATTTTATCATGCACTGATAATTCGGCCTCCACTCTATCAGAAATACTGGGAAATCATCATATTTATCATATAAAACCAACTTTCTTAGAGATTTAATCATCCTTGATGAATCAAGCAAAAATAAAGCAGAACCCTAAACAAACAACAATCAGGTCGGCCTTGTGAGCACGCAGAGAAAGTCCGATTGTTTAGGAAAATAAGAAATATAAAAATAAAGCAGAAATTGTATAATCCAACAACAATCAGGTCGGTACTCCCGTACACGCAGAGAAAGTCCGGAGGATTATACGAAACACCAAAGAAAATAAAGCAGAACGTCAAATGAACACCAATCAGGTCGATCTTTCGATACGCAGAGAAAGGCCGATCGTTTGACAAAATAAAGAAAATCAAACAAGTTGAAATTTTTGCAAAATGAAAACATGCATTCATCAAGACGACCAAAGATCATCAGGAAAGCTTTATGTTTATATCTTACTTGCAGATATCAGATTAGTCATGCACATTCACAGATTATGCAAGTAACTACAGCCTTTAGACTTAATCTATCCATGGCAGATAACGTATATGCTGATGTACCATCATTTCTCGCTTTTGTCGGATCAATTTCTCAAATTTTCATTTCATTTTTTTTATATATTTTCCAATTTCTCCCCCTAAAATTCAAACAAACACTATTTTTTGAATTTTCAATTTTGTCCCCCTAAAAATATGTACAACTACAAAATGTAAACATATGAACAAGAAAGAAAATTGATCGACCAACACTGACACTTTGCAGTTTTAGTTTTGAAAAAAAACGGTTGAAAAACATTTGAAAATGATATGTCGTTGAAACACTAAATTAGGCAAGTTCTTCACTACTAGCAACACACGCATAACAGGTCTTCTTGAAGAAACCTGCAGACACCATATAAAACGTTAGTGATTTTGGGATTGGCCCGAGTCAACAGCCTCGGGTCGCCCGCTGTCTTCAACATGGTCTTTTACACCCGGGGAAACAACTCGGGGTTTCCAGATCTTGGGCGATTGAAAAGTTTTCAATGAATCCACAAAATTATCAACTTGCGTCTTTGCCCAAGACGGCTTACTAGCTGATTGGGACCTGAATGATTGTGGTTCATCAAAAATATGACCATTTAAGTCCACATACTTAGCAGTTTTGTGCACATAGGAGTGAATGCTCGCATTCGTAGGACATTGTGCAGCAAGATGCCCTGGTTTATGACATGCATAACACTTCCTTTGAAAAACATTAAGGGAACTGCTACCCAGATTTGATTCAAAAATTTGATTTTTATCAACAAAATTCTTTAGATTTCTCTTGTCCTGTTTGAACACATCATGATAACCAAAAATATTTTCTGAACCAAAGGAATCAAAGAAATCGTCTGAAGAATCATACCTTGGAGGTGGAATTCGTGAAGAATAACCAGAACTACAAGAAGATCCTCCAGAATAGTAATCAACATCCTTTGATTTGAACACCGTTTGTTTCTTCTGCTTTGATTGATTCTTAGGAACTGAAACCTTCTCCTTCAGCTGCTTCTGTGAATGATGAACTAGTTCGTCTTTAACAACATACCCCAATCCTTTGTGTTTGTAACCAGGAACCTGTGAAGAACTCGACGAAGATTCTGGAACATTTCGTTCTTTAGCTGCGCTAGTGAACTTAGCTTTAATATCTCGCAATTTGTTATCCTGAATCAAAGTTTTTTCTTCTTCATCAGCAGATTTAGGAGCTGAAACCACTTTCTCACACACCTGTTCATTTTCCAAAAATTTGGAATTTGATATAAACTTCGGAGCTTCACCTAACTTCTTCCCCTTTTTCTCAGATTTATGTTTCTTCTTCTTTGCCGACGTTGCAAATTTAGAATAATCTTGCAATTCAGCTCTTGGATCAAGTGATACAGATGGAGGATTTAATATAGCCACCGGAGCTGGAACAGAATGTAATTCCTCTTCTTTCATACTTTCATCACTCTTTTCCTGTTGATAAAGGTAATTCAGTAATGTAGGAGACATAACTGAATTCTTCACTTGTTTTTGAAGAGCAAGAATTTCAATTTTCAACTCAGAGATCTTGACTTGAGCATCTAATAATTCTTTCTGAGTACCAATAAATTGATCTGATAAGTCATTGTACTCTGCCTTCATTTGCCTTTTTGTATCACAAATGTCCATTAACTCTGCATGAACTTTCTCCCACTTCTTCGTGTAATAAGAAACATCTTGTGTTAAAATATCATTCTTCTCACGAAACCGAACATTTGCATCTCGAAGTTTTGAAAGTTCTTCTTGAAGCTCTAAAACTTTATCTGCAGCTTCAACAGCAATCGCATTTGCTGTTTCATACTTTTGTTGAACAGGATAGCTCTTTTCAAACAGATTCTCAAAATCTTTAACTGCATCAAGATGAGCAACTTTTTCATTCTCATATTCAGTAACCCATTTATCCTTTTCTTGCACCAACTCTGAATTGACTTTTTCTAAATCAGTACATCTTTTTTTTTGAACATTCCAACGCAGCTATCACAACTTTGAGTTCTTCAGTTATCAAACCATAATCGTTCAACAAAAATTCAAATTTATCATTTGCAACAACACATGCTTCACAGCTCTTTTGTACCCCCTTAGTAACTCCTGCAGTATCAGTTTCCACTGTTGTTTCACATGAACTAGTATCTGAATCAGAATCAATTTTGGCAATAAGTGTAGATTCATCAGGATACAACTTAAAATATTTCTTTAGATACGAATTATACACCATAGCATGTGACGTTTTGTAAATAGACTCTGTAGTAGCATCAAAACTAGAAGTGGAACTTTCTGAATTTTGAGTTGCATTTAATGCCAACTGTTTCTGTCTCTCGTCCATTATTTCAATATCCTTATTCCTATCATAACCTTCATCCATTTGTGAAATCAAGGCTTGCGAGTTTGAATTGTTTGTTGAGGACGAAGATACGGATGTTTTTGGATTTTTACATTCACGAGCAAAATGTCCACTTTGTGCACATTTGAAACATCTAAATTTGGATTTATCCAAACCAAGTTTTCCTCCTGGAAGAAAAGATTGTTTACCATGCTTTTTCATGTATCTCCTACCCTTTTCAACAGTCATAGCAAATTGCCAACTTAAATCTAACTCATTTAAATGATCATCATCCAACTCACTTAATTCATTTGCAACCAAATCAACTTCTCCCAGTTTCTCAAAAGTTGTACCATTTGACGATGATATAAAGGCAGATAACAATGAAGCTAGATCCTCAGCTGCCTTATCAGGAATTTTAGGCTTTGATGACTGATTTGGACATGTAGGAGTACAACCTGGAGAATAATTATAAGTCTCAGATTTTCCAGCAAGAAATGCAGTAGGAGGACCACTAAAAATGTCTGCTTTTTAGCATTTATGGTAGAATCATTTTCACCACGATAGGCAGCTGGATTCTGTACTTGCGCGGGCATTAGTTTGTTCACATTCAACTCCATATCTCTTGCTTGGATCTGCTCAATCAAATTGATGAACTTTACTCCTAAATACTCTTTATCATGAGTAATCATCATTACATAGTTTTCCCATTTTTCCGGTAATGCCTCTAGTAACTTCTCTTTCAAATCAGCTTCATCCTTAGTTATACCCACCAAAGACATTTCACTCAGTAAATGTGAAAACCTAGTGATAAGCTTTGAAATATTTTCATTTGGATAATGTTTAAAATTGTCGAACTCTTTCTTTAGAACCTTCTGTTTGCTTTTCTTGAATTGATCATTTCCTTCACAACGTTTCTGAATTGCATCCCACAACTTTTTTGCAGAAGTATATGCAGAAAATTGATGTAATAAGTCTGAAGGTAATGCCATCGTTAAAGCACCATAAGCTTTTTGTTCTGCTTGATATGCCTTCTTTTGCTCACCAGTAAGACTTTGTTGCAAAACTGGCCTTCCATTTGTTCCTGTTGGATACTCGTATAGATTATTGTAAGATATCCAAAAATCAACATCATTAGCACCAACATATACATTAAATCGCTTCACCCAACTATGATAATCTTCCAATCTGAGCAATTTCGGAACTTTCTGACTTGTTCATATTTCATTATTATAGTTAATGATAGCTTGCACCGTGTTTTGAATTGCGGAAAACACTTGATAGTCATTCATTTTGATAAACTTCCAGCGGATCAAACTTGAACTCAGCGGATCAAAATACAACCAGCGGACCACCTGCGGATCAAAATACAACCAGCGGACCACTTGCGGATCAAAATACAACCAGCGGACCACCTGCGGATCAAATGATACGCTAAAGCAACCGCCGCGGACGAAATGGTACGCTGAAACTGCTCCGGATCAAAAACTTTGAAGATTGACTACGCGGACCAAAACCAGCGGATCACTTGCTTGTTGAAGATTAACAAGCGGACCAAAAATTCTTGCTCCGGACCACTTCCGGACCAGTTGCGGACCACTCAGTTTTTTGACAAAATTTTTGAAATTTTCGAAAATTGAATGAATTTGATAATGAATCACAGCAGTAAGCTTCGAAAATACACTAGTAACATTCAGAAATCAGTTTTTACCTCGTGAGCTCTCGGATTTGAGAGAAATTGATGAAAAACGTCTCAAAACCCACTTTCTCTCTCTAGAAACTCCGAAAATCACAGCATTTGATCTGCAAATTGAACCAGATAGCTCTGATACCACTTGTAAACGCAAGGAGTGATGGATCGTTTGCTAATCACGTGATAACGAGATGAAGACGAGATCAAACAAGTAAATACATGATACCTATTTATAGGTACGTAATTCTGAACTCTCTACACATGATACCTATTTATAGAAAGATAGAATATGGCAAGTAATTCTGAACTCTCTACACATGATACCTATTTATAGGTACGACTAAATGAGCTGCGGACCATGTCCGGACCATCGGGTCCGGGCGGACCATTTGGTACGCAGGACCAACTGGTCCGCTGCCCTCATAGTCACACACACACATATGCTCTCACATAGATACAATACACGAGACACAATGTAGCATAAGAATATGCTTCTACACTTCTCCCCCCAAAAACATAATACATTAAAAAGTAGGGTCGATAACTCACCTTAGTGTGCAAGTAAGTATCCAAATAGTAAACGTAGGACAGAGATGGTGAATTCCTCCTAGACTCCACCTATGACACGCAATCGTGTGAGTGTTAACTAAGTTGGCCAACCATCCCGACAACGCACGGACAATGGACAGGTGAACTCGAATGCACATTGGTGACTGAATTTAGGATTTCTATACTTAACCTAACACATATATCACATATAACAAGATTTCACGATGATAACATAACGCGTCACGATTACATACAACATTATCCCGTGTATACGATGTACGATTGACGGGGCAATCGTACAAACTCTTGTCATTCACACCGAGCTAGGAGACGTAGGACTTGTATACTCGTATAACTCATAACTAATTTGACTATGGACATGCACATACTTAATCAAGTAATCCCATGATCATATACATGCATTTACTTAGTTATTTATTTTCCAATAAATATATGTTTACCACATGTAGGCTAATTCCATGATAAAACATCATCATCATCTCATGTAAGTCACATAGATCATCAATTAACATATTTCAAGCCATGTCATTAGTTCCCAACCACATGCATGAATGTCATCTTGACCTAATTGGCCATTACACGATAATTTCACATAATTTTTTTTTTATAAATTAATCCACATGCTAGATGATGATGATGTTTTATCATGGAATTAGCCTACATGTGGTAAACATATATTTATTGGAAAATAAATAACTAAGTAAAATTTGCAACTTTATAGACTATCATGCATCTGTTAACCTAGATCAAGCAACTTCATAGTAGATCTAACACAAATCAAGCGCCTTTATTCAAGATCTAGCATGCATGAGTACTGAAATCGGGTTTCCATCATAGAACTCACGTAAAGTTAGCAACTTTATTGCACAACCCTAGATCTATCATTATCGAGTCATTAGAATATAGATCTAGCATAAATCTTCAAGCTTTATCCACATGCAACCATGTTTTCCCATGCAAAACCCTAGATCTAGCATGCATCATCATAACTTGCACAAAAATCATACTTTTGATCCAAAGATGCAAAATTTATCATCAGAAACACTAGATCTACTCATGATATCATCATACCGTTATGAATTAGCTTTAGCTCTAACATAAAGCTTGGATCTTGAAATCTTTTAAACAAGCAAAACAAGAAGAAACACATACTGAATAAAAAATATAGGATGATCAAGGATGATATCGGGGCTTGAATCTTGAACAAAAGTAAGGAACTTGATGTATTTTGGGTATGGAATAACTTAGTGTCGTGAAGAGAGCTGATGGGACGCACAAATGAGGTGGTGGTGGCTAAATGTATTTAAATAGGTGAAATTAGGGGTTCTGCTGAAAAGTTGCTTCCAAGCGTATCGCTTGGAGCCTCTGGTTGCTTTAGGCGATACAGCTAGAGTTCCAGTCTAGCAGCCCCTTTGACTTTTGTTGACTTTTCACTTTTTTTGATGTTTTGGTCACAGTTTTCAGTGATCTGGCTTTTCCTCTATTCAGCATTGTTTTTATCACATTGAATCCAATAGAATCAAGTATCAACTTTCCACATAACAATTTATGATCATGCAATTTAAATTCACGTATTAGTTTGCACGTATTTCACGACACATAGAAGTTTTCAGTTTATCACAAATATTTCGAAACTCCGACTTGTGTGTGATGTTTATGAAGTGTTTCAATGCTACTAGACTCTTCTAACACCTTAATTGACATACTACGCCTATATACCCATCTCTTGGTTTGCCGGTTTTATCAGTTTTACCCGTTTCTAAGGCTCGGGTCCCGCCCAAAGGACCAGAATGTCGCATTTTAACACTTAAAGTTGCAACATATATCGTATAACAAGTGTCGATTTTCCAATGTCTTTTAATATAATGGGATTGTAGATTATGTGTGAATTTGTATTGTTATGTGACATTCTAGCATGATTGTTAATGTGATTCTACCAATGGTTATTATTGAGCAAGATTCTAGTGTGGCCATTACTATACAATTTGATTATCTGACTAGGATTGTTTGTTGTGGTTGAGGGGTCAACTAACCAACAATGAACCAAGTGCCAAACCAATGGTTCTTGAGCAACGAACCAAATGGCTTATTGTTGGCTAGGTTCGTTGGATAGTCACCTATTAATAGGTTTGGTTAGTTAACAAAATTAAGTTTTGGTCATCATGTCTGTTTAGATCTTGTGTTGAGACAGGAGCTTCTGTCTAACCTCTCTAGAGCTTTAATCGATGTATACTCATTTAGTTTGTATGTATCGACACCAACTGAATAACAAATTTCTGTCTCTATTGATTCTTTACCTGGAAACAATCCGTCACATGCCTTTTTCATCTGGCATCAAAGTTGTTGGCTCTTCTTTAGTTCATATTTTTTGGATCTAGTTCGTTTTGAGACGTTAAATGAGTAGTTAGGTGAGATTCATTGAGTTTCTGATCGGTTTTTATCAAATTGAGTCTTCCTGAGTCAGTTATTCACCTAACAGTATTGATTGAGTAAAGAAATTTGACAACATTCCAAATCCGGAGAGAATTTGAGTTTTAAGTCCTCTGGTTCGTTGGTAAAAATTTTTGGTACGTGTAGAACATATTCATCCAACGAGCCGGCACGTTCGTTGATTGAACCGGAAAATGCATCGAATGAACCGGCAAATGCAATGAGTGAACCAGTATCTTCATCTACCGAATCGATCTTTGTTCGTGATGGTTACTTCTCTGTTCGTGGTAGTTACTCAATCGAACTATTGGTTCGTTGATCAGGTTACAGAATTTGGTTCGTTAGATCTTTTTGTTAGCTAACTGATCTTGGTTCCTTGGTCTGTTTGGTCCGTTGATGGAGTCGGTTCATTAAATAATTTGTATGGATTATGAAATTTCAAATAATTAATAAGTTATCGATTTTACCCTTAATTCGGTAGCTGTGCGTTAATATGTATGAAGTATTCAAGAAACAAAATTGAATAATTTCAAGATTCCGGTTCTAGTCATGTGTTATTTGTTGAATCTATAGGTTCAAGGAGCTCCTATTCAGGACTTTTGAGGAGGAGCCTCAAGAAGACATGGAGGAAGAACCAGGTGTTATTGACCCATGATCTAATCTATCTTCTTTTCTTTTATTTTGTTACTTCGAATAAATTTGACTGGGTGTTCATTTTATTTTGAATGTTGCAAATACTGAGATACATTATGGTTAGATTTAAATTTTGTAATGGATATTTCATCTTTATTTTCCAATGTGTTTCTAAAAATTATGTAGTGTGATGGATGGATGCATGAATAATTGTTTAGTGCTTAATGAAATTAATATTGGATATATTAATATTGTATGTGTGCTAACGTATATAATGAAATTAATATTGGGTATAATAATCATAGAAATGTTTGTATGATAAACAGTATCATGGATGAACACCTCACAGCAGCTCAGATCCAGGCTTTGATAGATGAAAACGTTACAGCAGCACTCGTTACGGCTCAAGCACAAGGAAACAGCAACGGTGGTAACTGATACAGGCGAAAAGTTTACTACATTTTTTTTCTCATTCTCAAAAATTATTCTTTAAAATAATTTTATGAAACAAATCCAGGTCCAGCTCAGTGCACCTTCAAAACTTACATGGATTGTAAGCCTCTCACGTTTAAGGGTGATGAAGGAGCTGTGGGTCTGCTACGATGGCTCGAGAAATCGGAAAAGGTGTTCTCAATGTGCAACTGCCCAGTTGCGAATCGGGTCAATTTCGCAACTGCTACACTTGAGGGAGCTGCTCTCACATGGTGGAACGCGCAAATCCAAATGCTAGGGCTCGACACAGCAAATGCTATGACTTGGCAAGAATTCAAGGATGCTATCATGGAGGAGTACTATCCTCGCGACCAGGTCAAAAGGTTGGAAATCGAGTTCCAAAACTCGAAAATGATAGGTTATGAGGTTGAAGAGCACACCGCTCGCTACCACGAGTATGCGGTGCTATGTCCTACGATGGTTAATGCTGAATTTAAAATGATAGAGAGGTATGTGGATGGTTTAGCTTTGCAAATCAAGGGGATGGTTACTGCTTAAAACCCTGCAAATGTGTAGAATGCTATCAGATTGGGCCATAAGCTGACTGACCAGACTATAGAGCAGGGAACTTTGCCACCCAGGAAGGTCCTCAAGACTCCCCTAGATGGGAAAATAAAGAGAGAGGAAGACTCTAGTAACAACAACAACAATAACCACCATAACAACAATACCAACGATGGTGATGGTGGTAGGAATGGTGGAGATGGCGCCAAAGGGCGAGCCTTCGTTATGGGTTTGGGTGAAGCAAGAAACGATGCCAACGTCATTACCGGTAAGTTTCTTCTAAATAACTACTTCGCAAATGTCTTATTTGATACGAGGGCTGAGAAAAAAATTTTTTTACAACGAAATTCTGTAAGTTGATTAAGGCTAACCAAACTCCACTAAAAGCTAGGTACACGGTTAAATTAGCAAATGGTAAACTCATTGACACCACTTACTTAGTTGAAGACTGCACATTAGAACTATCTGGTCATAAACTAAGTATAAACCTTATGCCTTTTATCATTGGTAGTTTCGACGTGATAGTGGGTATGGACTGGCTATCCAAACATCAAGCGGGAATTATCTGTCAAGAAAAAGTCATACGAATACCCATAGCAGGAGGAGAAGTACTCTCGATTCAGGGTGAAAAGAGAGGTGCTCTCTCTGGAATCATATCATACCTCAAAGCACAGAAGTGTCTTCAGAAAGGACACGTAGCAATCCTGGCCACAGTTACAGACCAAAATAGGGTGGAGAGAAAAATCGAAGACTTCCCGATCGTACGTGATTACCCACAGGTATTTCCTGAGGAACTACCTGGCCTTCCTCCGCTTCGACAAGTAGAATTTGGGATTGACCTCGCTCCGGGAGTAGCTCCGATCGCGCGTGCACCATATCGTCTAGCAGTGAACGAATTGAATGAGCTATCCACACAACTGCAGGAACTGCTAGATAAGGGTTTCATTAGACCTAACTCGTCACCATGGGGAGCACCGATATTATTCCTCAAAAGGTAGGATGGCACATTCAGGATGTGCATTGTCTATCGCGAACTCAACAAAGTCACTATTAAAATTCGATACCCTCTTCCACGAATAGATAATCTTTTTGATCAGCTTCAAAGATCCAGTTACTACTCCAAGATCGATTTAAGGTCTGGCTATCATCAACTTCGATTCCGCGATGAGGATCTAGAAAAGACAACCTTCAGAGCATGCTACGGTCATGCCTTTTAGGCTGACAAATGCACCAGCTGTGTTCATGGATCTCATGAATCGTGTGTGCAAGCCCTACCTGGACAAATTCGTCATAGTGTTCGTTGACGACATCCTCATTTACTCCAAAACATGAGGAACATCTGCGGTTAATCTTAGAATTGTTAAAGAAAGAAAAACTTTATGCAAAATTCTCTAAGTGCGATTTCTGGATTCGAGAGGTTCAATTTATGGGTCACATCTTCAACGAGCAAGGTATCTACGTTGACCCAGCCAAGATTGAGGCAATTAAAAGTTGGTCTACCCCTAGATCTCCTACGGAAATCCTCCAATTCCTAGGGTTAGCGGGTTACTACCATTGTTTCATAAAGGGATTATCTCAGTTAGCTCAACCATTGACCGCTCTTACGCACAAAGGGGTTCAATACATATGGGTTAACAAGGAAGAGGCATCCTTCCAAGCTTTGAAAGAGAAACTTTGTAGTGCACCGATATTATCTCTACCTGATGGGATTGACGACTTCGAGGTCTATTATGACACGTCAATCCAGGGGCTCGGATGTGTTTTGATGCAAAGAGGTAAAGTCATCGCATACGGGTCAAGGCAACTAAAGTCCCATGAGAAGAATTACACAACACACGACCTAGAGTTGGGCGCAGTGGTATTTGCCTTGAAATTTTGGATAAACTACTTATACGGTACCAAGTGTACGATATTCACTGATCACAAGAGCCTCCAACACATATTTGAACAAAAGGAACTCAACATGAGGCAACGTATGTGAGTCAAATTGCTAAACAACTACGACCTTGCGATAAAGTATCATCCAGGCAGGGCCAACATGGTGGCCGATGCCTTGAGTAGAAAGGAGCATGTTAAGCCTAGAAGGGTTCGAGCTCTCCAATTAACGATCCGTACGGGGCTACCGGATGGACTCTGGGATGCTCAGAAAGAGGCCCTAAAGGAGGAAAATTTTGGGTCTAAATCATTACGTGACGTCGATGGAACTTTTAAATTTAAGTCCGATGGACTTCGTTATTATAAGGAGCCGTATATGGGTACCTCTCCATGTAAATCTTAGAGGACTGGTGATGGACGAGGCCCACAAGTCCCATTATTCGATCCATCCGGGTTCAGAAAAAATGTATCAAGACCTAAAGGGGCTATATTGGTGGCCCAATGTGAAATCTGACATCGCTAGATATGTTAGCAAGTTCTTGACGTGCGCAATGGTCAAAACGGAACATCAAAAGCCAGCAGGATTACTGCAACAACCTAAAATTCCGGAATGGAAATGGGAAGAAATCTCAATGGATTTCATCACAAGATTGCCCTGTTCTTCTAGCAGTAATGATATAATTTGGGTTATCATTTTCCGGTTAACGAAATATGCCCATTTCCTAGCTATTAAGGAAAGTGACAAAACAGACAAACTTGTAAAGATATATCTCAAGGAGATTGTCAAGCTTCACATAGTGCTTTTATCTATTATCTCTGACCGAGACCCTAGATTTGCTTCAAATTTTTGGAGAACCTTACAAACGGCGATGGGCACTCACTTAGATATGAATACTGCGTATCATCCTCAAACAGATGGATAGACTGAACGTATCATCGAAACTCTCGAGGATATGCATAGAGCATGTGTGCTCGACTTTGGAAAAAATTGTGAAACGCATTTACCACTGGTAGAATTCTCTTATAACAACAGCTACCATACTAGTATTGGAGGCGCTCCATTTGAGGCCCTTTACGGACGAAAATGCAGATCGCTGGTCTGCTGGGCCGAGGTCGGTGAGAGCTAACTCACTGGACCTGAACTAGTGCATGAGACCACTGAGAGAATCGTGCAAATCAGAAACCACATGAAAGCGGTAAGAGATAGACAAAAGAGTTATGCAGATACCGAAGGCCATTGGAGTTTGAAGTCGGCGACAAAGTAATGTTGAAAGTCTCGCCTTGGAAAGGCGTCGTATGCTTTGGCAAGCGGGAAGTTGAATCCTCGCTATGTAGGACCATTCGAGATCACCGAAAGCATTGGTCCGGTGGCTTACCATTGAAATCTACCTCTTGAATTGGATGGAGCGTGTTTCACATTTCGAACTTGAGGAAGTGTTTAGGTGATGACACACTCATAGTTCCGTTAGAAGAGTTGCAAATCGATGAACAACTGCGATTCATCGAAAAACCCGTGGAGATCATGGGACGTGAGGAGAAAACTCTGAAACAAAGTAAAATTCCCATCGTCAAAGTGAGATGGCAATCTAGGCCTGGACCGGAGTTCACGTGGGAACGAGAAGATCCGATGAGAAAGAAATATCCTCACCTATTTGGTCAGGCCTCAACATCTAATCAAGGTATCAGTTAAATTTTGGGACAAAATTTCCTTAACAAGGGGATGATGTGGCAACCCTAAATTTTTTTTTTCCTTAACACAGAAACCGTAGCAACTTAAGGCAATTTTCAGGACGAAAATTCCCTAACAAGGGGATGATGTGACCACTGGTAATTTCCCAGGTTAACCCCGTTAATAACTTGTGTTATATTTCAATAAAGTTCGTTACCTCAGTTAACTAGAATAGCTACACGAACATTGTACATGAGACTAGACGTCGGTTAACTTACTTAAATAATTATATTGTATGATTTTATGTAAATTATATTTTATAATTTCATGAAAATGTTTTGTCTTTTTATGTGACAATTATATTTATTATTTTTATGTGTTATATATATACACATGTTATTTTATAATTCTATGTGACGATGTGTCACGTAATCATACGAAACGGTTCTATAAATTTATAGGAATTTAATAACATATAGTTATGGGGTTATAACTATGATTTTATGTGAACCATTTATATAATTATAAATGGGTATTTATGATTTTTATGTGCACCAATTAGGGTTTGCATTCTAAGTATGTAGTACGTTGATTTTACGCGGTCAAACTCTTGTATCCGTACGGATAAAGTTGTTTACCGTTAACCTCGTTAGGTCCGGTTATCGACTTTCAATCTCACAGGGTCATTCTTGCCATTTACTAAGTTTGTCTCTAACTATATAAACCTAGAGGTTCATATTCTTAATTTTTCCAAACTTGTTTCCTTAATTGTTGATGCATGAACCTTGTGTGGCCGTTACTGTTCGAATTGTCAAATAGACTGAGTTGTCGGAAACATGAACTGAGGTCCGAACCTCAGCCGAACTCCAGATTCGGTGTTGGCCGAACCTTGGTGGCCGAACTCCAGGTTCGGAGGTAGTTCGGACAGAGTTCGGAGGTGCCCAGTTCGGACAGAATTAAGAAGTATAAATAGTTTCGTCTTTGTATTTCTTTGCAAGTTTCTGTCTTGTGTCTGTGTGTTGAGAGGGGAGGTTCTGTCCGACCTCCCCCAGAGCTTAAACGTTTGTATACTCCTTCGTTATGTAATCATTCGACATGATTCAATGACAAAACTTCCGTCTCATCCATAGAATCGATCCGTATACGGTTTTTCAGCTGGTATCAGAGAAGTTGGCTCTTTCTATGGTCGAAATCTATCATTTTTCTTCTTTTCGAGACGTTGAACCTTCAGTTAGGGATGATTGGAAGTGTTTCTGTTTGGTTTTTAATCAATCGAGTCTTCCTGAGTCATGTTTTTACCTAACAGAAGTATCTGGATGTCTAAATTCGATCAAATTCTGAATCTGGTTCGATTTCAAAAATTTCCAGTTCGAGTTCGGACAACGTTCGGCCGAAGAACAGATCTGAAAAATAACCGCTCCGAACTCCAGGTTCGGACGTCCGATGGTCAGGTTCGGAGGAGGTTCCGAAGATCAGGTTCGGACTAGGTCCGAAGGTCAGTTTCGGAGAGGGTGCGGAGGATCGGCTCTGCCCCTTGGACCCCGCCAGGGGCTGCCGCCCCTTGGACCCCGCTTCTCAGGGGCGCTGCCCCTGAACCCCCGTTAGGTGGGAATTTTACAGAAGCGGAACAGTTATCGAGTTTACCCTTGATTTGGTAGCTGTGGGGTGTTATGTTTGAAGAAAATCCAGATTCCGATACTTGTTACGAGTTAGTGATCGAATTTCAAGAAATGGGTTTGTGGGTAGTCATTGTTCTTGATGATGGACAGAGATTCAAGAATACGTGTTTCTGATGATGGACAGAGATTCGGAGACATGGTTATGATTACTTGGAAACATTTGTCGGAGATTATCTTTCTACACAAACTGAAGATTGAATGAGATTAAAGATTCCGTTGTGGGCTACTTGAGTTTATCATTCCACTACAAGAATGCAAGGTTGGAATCAGTAGAATATTGAAGATTTGAATATGTCACTTATTTAGGGGGATATTGGGGACCCTAAAACTTTCAAAGTTTTATAATTGAAAAAGTGAATATTCTAAAGCAATCAGTTCAGTAATGATGGTGGTTTTTGATCTTCATGGAAAGGTGGTATATTCTGATGTTCGTGTGAACCGATATGTCAAAGTTTTCAATTATGGTTTGGAACTCTCTGTCATATGCCCGATACTTTCTTGAGTTGTCGAAAGACTTGGTCAGATTCCAGTCTGCAATGAGATATACGTTTACCGGAGTAATATATTGGAATGGATTTGATGCTGAGGGGGAATTTCCGTGATTGAAGATGCTGATCGTGTCTGTTTTCATAAAGATCAGAATGTGTTACAATTCGGTGAAGATTGAAGATTATTATCAAGATGCAGTGATGTTCGTGTGTCTTTACAATTTCCGGATACAACTTATGAAGTGAACCATTATCATACATGCCGGTTCCAGTTGGATGGTTGTGCTTGAAGCTAGGGGGAATTTTATTGGTTGTGGAGATTGTACAAGATTCGAATTGTTTCCTGCATACCTGATGATTCGGTCAAGGGGAGTTTGCTAAAGATAGAGGTGTCTGCAGCAAGCTGAATGAAGAATGCTAGAAGATCATTGTCTGGATTCGACAGTAACGTCCAAGGGGGAATTTGTTGATGCATGAACCTTGTGTGGCCGTTACTGTTCGAATTGTCAAACAGACTGAGTTGTCGGAAACATGAACTGAGGTCCGAACCTCAGTCGAACTCCAGATTCGGTGTTGGCCGAACCTTGGTGGCCGAACTCTAGGTTCGGAGGGAGTTCGGACAGAGTTCGGAGGTGGCTAGTTCGGACAGAATTAAGAAGTATAAATAGTTTCGTCTTTGTATTTCTTTGCAAGTTTCGAGGGTCTTAGATTTTTGTTCAAATGTTGTTTGTTTATGCAAACGACAATGATTTAACAAAATCGATGATGATATCTGTTAATCACATTGAATTTAATGAATGTTTTCTTTTATGTGTTTTCAGATATGGCGAACGATTTAAAGATTGGCGACAAGCATAACATTTGTGCACACATCGGGGTTGCAAGAGGGAAAGTAAATAAATTTGGAGGACCTGGAATATTTGAGTTTCTGAGACGTTCAAGAATACATTACGCTATTACTCAGCAGTGTGATGTATACAGAGATATTATTTTGGAATTCTGGAGTACGGCACATACAATTTCTGATCCACCGATTAGAATTGTTGCTACTGTTCAAGGCCGACCAGATCAAGTCACAGAAGCAGATATTCGCAAGGTTTTACACTTAGAGACTGATTCACCAAATGCAAGGATTGAATTTCCACATGAAGATAACGTGGCATTCTTAAAGCGGATTTGGTATACGGACGATCCGGGCAAGGAGTGGGTATACAAGTCATCATTGAGTGTGCCGTATAAGTATCTTGCCCATGTGCTGTTAGTCTGTTTGGGACATCGAATTTCGGGTCATGATGAAGTCCAACAGATAATTCTATCTTTGATGAATGCTTTGGTGATGAATCGACCTTACAATGTGTCTGGGATGATCTTTTATTATATGAGAGATAATCTAACACAACGTCAGAAGAAGGCAGCTATCTACCCTAGATTCCTCCAGATGGTGCTGAATGATTTATATCCAGATTTGACAAAGAATGCAACACATCGAATGGAATTAAAGCATATGACGGAGGCAACTGTTGGGGCTTTGGCATCTTATCAAAAGAAGGCACCAGAGTTTCAGCCTAAACTGAAAAGATTGATTGGTCATCTAGCCAATGTCAATTATGTGGCACCAGTCATGGGTTCACCTCGTCATGATGACGGAAGCGATTCAGAAGAACTGGATTATAGTTGGATTGAAGAGCAGAACCAGATACCTCAGCAAGGAAGGGTAAAAAGACCTAAGAGGCAGATTCCAATCATTCAAGAACCAGTTAATTAAGATCCATAACCAGAACCAGTAGTTAATCAACCGCAAGTATCTGAACCGGTGGCCTCAGCTCATGCTACTATGACTGAGACACCAGCTGTTAATACCCAGATTGATGAATCTGAATCTGATGATGATTTTCTGGATACTGGAGTTGATTCTGAGGACTTATCGGAACCAAACGATCCATTTGTCCGTGTTCAGATTAATTCCAAGTTTGTGAAGCTGAGAAAGGGAAGCGATGAGCATATAGCATACAGAATCGGCCAGAACAAGAGTGTCGATAGATACAAAGATAGAGTATATGATGTAGTGGCCTCATCTGAATCTGATGAAGATTATAATCCTGAAGTCGAGGTGGTTTCTGGTAAAGGCAAACAGCCAGTGACTGGTTCCTCTGTTACTCCATCTAAAGGAAGAAAGAAATCAGTAGTTGGGGGCAGAACGAAGAAGAGAAAGGGCGTAGGTGTTCAGCAATTTGTTTTACAGCCTTGTTCCAGTGTTTCTGCATCTACTGATGCTACAACAACGGTTCAGACTTCAGTGTCTGACAGTCAATCTGATTTCTTGCAGAACTTGATGAATGCAAGTCGCTCGACAACTGCTGGCACAGCACCTTCAGCAAGTGCTAGTGCGCAGTTTGTTAATCAGCCAATGGGATCAACAACTCCGGTGTTTTCAACTGCTCCTGCAACTGCTTCTACTCATTCTACACCGGATGTAAATTTCAATTTTGAAGAAGGTTCAGTTTCTTTCTCTCAGGCGAGTATCTTACAAAGCGCATTATCTGATCAACAATCACAGATTGATGCCTTGAAGGCTAAAACTGAAGCTCAAGAGAAGATGATTACAGTGCTGCGTTTTGATAATGAAGATTTGAATCAGCGGGTTGTATCTCTGCAACGTCGGGATGATATTAAAGATCAGGAGATTATAAGATTGAAGCGGGTTAGTCAGAACCAATCCAAGATGCTTCTGGAGATGAATGAGCAGTTAAAATTCTTGATCGAGAAGTTTAATGCTCAAGGGGAGATTGGAGACGGCTGTAATGAAGATCCGTTGAGATTTTTGAATGATGATCCTGATCAGGATGATCCTGAAGGGAATGTAGGTGGTGGACCAGGCCCATCTGGAACCGCAGGTTCGGGTGCTGGAACATCATCTTCCCAGATGGATAAAGATTCTAGAGAAGCGGTGCCAATTACTTCAATTCCATCCAATCAAGCTGCAAAGTCAATGAGTGAATTTGCTGATATGCTACAAACGCTTGAAGAAGGGGAATTTGTTGGAGATTTAACGGCCGAAGAGTTACAACGGGTGTTTGATTTAAACGATGAGGAAATGAAGAAAGCATTTGAGAAAGCTCCTGAAAAATTCAAAGATCCAGAACCAGAGTCTGATGAAGATGTGGAAGGTATTTTTGATGAAGAAATTGAAATTGAGGATATTACAGAAGAAGAGTGTCCTGATTTGTATTCCAACTTCGATCAATCTGGTGGTGATGAGTTTGAGGTGTTTCCAAAAGAGAAAGATGCTGAAGTTGAGGAGATTTTGAAAAAGAAAGAATCTGAGAAACCTGAAGACCCTGTGGTTAAGGAGGCAAAGATTCAGAAACAGAATCAGACTTTTAAAGAATTCATGAAAGCATTTCATGCTAATTATGTGCCGCCTCCAAAACCAGTTAAGCAAAGATCGTCTTTCAAGTTCAAGGGTCAGGTGTCAGGGGAGATTATAAGTTGGATGTATGCATCAAGCTTGAAGTGCAATGGGATTAAACGTGTACATGGAATCCAGTACTTCAAGTGCGCCAAAGATTTCAGCAGTTTGCCGATCTGGGATATTCGTGAGCTGACGAGAAAACCATTTTGCTGTTATGGCAATGATTGGTTGGGTATGCATTTCAAAAAGACTCTTGAGAGGGAATGTAATGAGGGGTTTCAGTTCTTGAATCCTCAGAAGCCAAAAAGACGGCGATCCCGAACAAGAATACATCAAAGAACTGGCAAGAGACTGATTATCTTGGTTTTTCCAAAGAAGCCTGAGGTGATGAAGAAAATACCATTGATGAAGATGCAACAAGATTTCATCAAAGATTTGCGTTGGTGGTATTATAATGAGAAGACAGGAGAAGCAGTGATTGTACTGAGAGAAGATAACCGGGTTGTGAAGATCTACGATCCGATGTGGCTGATTAACTTGTCAAAGGCTGATATTGACGAGTTGTATCACAATCCAATTCTGTATCACCCTGATTACATGGATCAAGCGCTGAAGTTCCAAAGGGTGATAAGAGTTTGCTTTGCGTTCAACATTTTTGCTGGAAATAACCACGACTTGATTTGGAAAGGTGATGGGCCTGCTACAGATACTCAAGGCTGATGAAGAACGGTCCAGCTATTGCCAAGGGGGAGTTTGTTGATACACGAAATGGCAATGAGCTGGATCTGACGAAGACACGAAGTTTTGGTATTTTGGTCTGGTGGCCGAACTCCGTCCGAACCTTGGCTGAGCCTTGGCCGAACCTGAGGTTCGGACAGGCAGTGGAGTTCGGACATCCGTAGTTTATATATAAGTGTTTGTGTCTTTGTAATTCTGTAAGTTTTGAGAGAGAGCGAATTTTGTGTGTGAGATTTACTCTGTGTCTCTGTGTAACTCTGATTCTCTGCTAATACGAGATTGAGTTTTATTTACGTTTGTGTGTTGATTTCTCACTTGTTTACAATTGTATTCGATCAATTCGACCAAACCGATCCACGACCAGTCACTTTTATTAACCCATAAACTAGTAAGGGGTTGAAGTTGTCATTCAACCAAAGTTGATTTTTGAGTCTTCAAACATAAAACAATCGGGACACGTTTCATATTCTGTAACCGACCTCTTTACTAATCGAATTCAAGATATCGGTTACTTCTGTCAATCCAATCGACCATCATAACTCAATCATTTAGTACTTATGAGAGTTCATTTTTGTTACCTTCACCCATCTCTTAAAACTCTATCACTTTCATTTTTTTTTCCTATCACAAACCCCACCGGTGTCAAGAACTCTAGCCAAATACCCACCAAAACATCACCATTTGGTGACCCCTATGATCACGAGCACAACAGCAACCAGTGGAGCATCATCGTTTGTCCCGATATCGAGTTCAAGTTCTAAGCGGGTTCGAGTTTCAGTCTCGTTCCGGCATCTAAAACGCGTCAAAACTCATCTCTGATTTGAGGTAACCACTTTACTATATAAATCGCACATTTCCTGGGTCTATTGGGCATTTTGTAAGGCCCCAATCCCGCTTATATGTATTTCACATTATAAAATCAGAGCTTGAAAATTTCATATTATAACTAAGGTTTTCATCCATCATTAAACCACATTTACAAAAATTAGGTGTTCAACACCATTAACTTCATGGTAATATTTCAATACATTCACATTAACAAACATGTACATCTAGGTCCCCAAAATATGTGATGTTCGGTTCCAAAATTCTTCGATTCGATCCCGACCCGTCTACTATTGATTACCTGCCAAAAACACTAGTAACACATTAGTATTAATGGCACACAACAGCATTCAACATAGTAGAACATTTAATCACAAGAAAACAAGGCCAAAAAATCTGGACAGCAGCTCCAAGCGTATCGCTTGGAGCTACAGATGTCCCAGGCGAGACGCCTGGAACCCCATTTCCAGGGCTCCAGGCCAGATTTCCCATACTTAGCCAAATTTTCAGCTTTTTCAATCTTGTGCAAGTTCACCAACCTTAACTTCATTTTTAGTGCTGGAAACTCACAATAACCCATCTTTCATGGTTAAATTCATTTTTCATAACAATCACGTATTAATTACACAGATCAAATATAGCTGGCACCCAAACCGACCCGTTGAACCGTTGAGGCATTTACCACATTCCAGCCCCTATGGCATACTTCCACCTGCAATTACTCATCATATTCATATGTTGGCACACATACATGTTGTGCCAAGCCGCTTAGGTTTCTTGTTGGGACAATCAGAGGATTATATCCTCATAATTACTTGCCCTATCTCAACACCACCGCTCAACCCAAAAAGGGTCATACATCACTGCTTTTCAGCTTGGTCATTTGCATACCAAAGTCCACATTTCTCAACATGTATCTAGGTTCTTGGTGTTCACTAGATACTATGACAATTGCCATTGTCATCCAATGAACACGCAACATTTCACAACATAAAAATACATATACATAACTAACCGCCACATGTTACCTTTTAAGCTTTGTTCTTGCCTTCGCGTTGATGGCTTGCACTTCCTCCCGCTTCACCTATAGTCATTACATTGTTTAGATTACCATTGTACATTCATGGGTCACACAATTATCATACCAACACCTAAACATCTCATGAAACTAGCTTACCCACAAGTTCACTCTCATTGAAGCATTTCATTGAGCACCTAGTGTGCATACAAAACATCCTAACTAACGAATAACCTATGAAACTTCCATACATCCCATTCTCAATTTTAGACACAACATAATCAGATTTCATGCACAATTTAACAATTTCCTCGCTTCATTATGAATTCATTCAACAAATTACCATCCAAATCCCCCAACCCATAAAGGGTTTCGATTTCTACAAGATGGGGTTTAACCCCCATCCAAATTCTATCAAACACACAAAGAATCAATCATGCAAGCAATAATTTAGCTTCATCTAAGCACATATACACATAGCAACACAGACTTCGACCTCAATTTAACATCTAGATGAAACCCATGAAGTCACCCTATCATAGGAACACTTACTTGGTCAAGAACACCCAATGGAGAGCTCAAAATAAGGAATTACAAGCCCTCCCAAGCTAGAATTCAGATTCCTTAAGCAAATTCCACCACAAACTCTCTTGATTTCAAGGATTTCATGAACTAGGGCTCCTTCACCCTCTCCTCTCTCTCGTTCGAGATTTTTGAGTCTAAGGGAAACCCAGACTTAATTTTCTTATTCTTAAGTTACAGCTTTGGTCCCTCTAATTCCATATTTTATAAAATTTAGCCAAGACCCTTTATTTACACAATTAATCCTCTAACTTTCTTTAGTTTAACCATCTATTATAAAGTTAACTTAATAACTAGGAAATCCCCAATAAATAACCCCGTTAACCTTCTAAATCAGCTTATTTAACCAAAACTCACAATAGAACATAATTAAAATTAGTCACCCAATTTATTACGAAACTCGGGATGTTACAACTCCACCCCCCTTAAAGGGAGTTTCATCCTCGAAACTAGAAGTACATACCGGAATAAGTAGGGGTAGTATCTCCGCATTTCCTCCTCGGACTCCCACGAGGTGTCCGATCCCTTCCTACGCTCCCATTTCACCTTTACTTGATCAAATTCTCTGTTTCTTAACCGCTTAGTATTGCAGTCAAGAATTTCAATCGGTCTTTCCACATAATTCAGCTTATCATCAATCACGATGTCATCCAAAGGCACATAGGCAGCCTCATCAGCTAAACATTTTCACAGATTAGACACGTGGAATGTGTCATGGATTCCACTTAACTCTTCAGGTAATTCTAATTGGTATGCCAACTGACCCACTTTAGCAATAATTTTGAAGGGCCCGATGAATCGTGGGCTTAATTTTCCCCTCTTTCGAAATGTAATTGCTCCCTTCCACGGGGTCACTTTTAACAACATATGGTCTCCCTTTTTCAGCTCAATATCTCTACGCCTCTTATCGGCATATGATTTCTGTTGCTCCTGGGTAGCCTTTAAACGCGCTCTAACTATGTCAATCCTTTCAGCAGTGGCTTTGACCACCTCCATTGGAGCCAGCTCCCTCTGACCCACCTCACCCCAGCACAACGGGGTTCTACACTTCCGCCCATAAAGTAACTCATGTGGTGGCATTCCAATACTAGCATGATAACTATTATTGTAACGGTAAATAAGTATTTCAGCTTCCTCCAAAATCCAACACACACGCTCGCAACATATCCTTAAGTGTTTGGATTGTTCTCTCACTCTGCCCATTGGTTTGAGGATGGTATGCGGTACTAAACAGTAACCGAGTACCCATACATTCCTGAAATTCCCGCCAGAATTTAGACGTGAAGCGAGTGTCCCTATCTGACACGATTGACAACAAGACTCCATGTCGCGACATAATCTCTTCCACATAAACATCCGCCATTCTCTCAGATGAATACAACTCACTAATAGGCAAGAAGTGTGCACTTTTAGTAAGTCGGTCCACTATCACCCAAATAGCATCGAAATTTTTCCTCGTTTTTGGCAACTTTGTGAGCAAATCCATCGTGATATGCTTCCACTTCTACTCCGGTATCTCAAGTGGTTGTAGTTTACCATACGGCTTATGGTGTTCTACTTTGACTTGAAGGCAAGCCAGACATTTCTCTACATATTTCACTATATCCCGCTTCATGCCCGGCCACCAATAATCACTTTTTAGATCATGATACATTTTCGTGGCTCCCGGATGGATTGAATACCGAGACTTATGAGCCTCGTTTAAAAGAAATTCCTTCACCCTGCAAGTGTTAGGGATCCATAACCGCCCAAACCGATATTTGAGACCGTTGTCCTCGTGGACTAAGTCTTTCACCGCTCCCTTTATCCGCTCTTTCTTCCAATTTTCTTCTTTCACCGCTTCCTCTTGTGCTTTCTTGATTGAATCAAGAATGCTTGAGGTTACAACCAGCTTCATCGATTTCACCTTAATAGGAGTGTAATCTCCTTTTCTGCTCAATGCATATGCCACCATGTTGGCCTTGCCCGGGTGATAATGAATCTCACAGTCATAGTCTTTAATTAGCTCCAACTACCTTCGCTGCCTCATATTTAACTCCTTCTGATCAAACAAATATTTCAAGCTTTTGTGATCAGTATAGATTGTGCATGGGATGCCATACATATAATGTCGCTAAATCTTCAAGGCGAACACCACCGCTGCCAGCTCAAGATCATGAGTTGGATAATTAACCTCGTGACTCTTCAACTGCCTCGAAGCATAGGCTATAACTCTACCCCGCTGCATAAGTACACACCCCAAGCCGAGGTATGACGCATCAGAGTATATTACCAAATCCTTCGTCCGATCAGGTAAAGCTAACACGGGAGCATGAGTTAGCTTTTCCTTTAGGGTTCGGAAAGACTCCTCTTGTTTTTCACCCCATTCAAATTTCACATCCTTCCTTGTGAGTCGAGTTAATGGCAAGGCTATTTTGGAGAAATCTTAAATAAATCTCTTATAGTAGCCTACCAATCCTAAGAAACTCCGAATTTCAGTCGGGCTCTTAGGTGTTCTCCATCCCGCTACTGCTTCGACCTTGGCCGGGTCTACTAATACTCCATCAGCATTCACCACATGTCCCAAAAACTGTACCTCCCGTAACTAGAAGGCACACTTTGAGAACTTCGCGTAAAGCTTTTCCCGCCTCAAAGTTTCCAACACCTCACACAAATGTTGGGCATGTTCTTCCTCGCTCCGCGAATATACCAAGATGTCATCAATAAACACAATAACGGATCGATCCAACATCGGCTTACACACGCGGTTCATAAGTTCCATGAAAGCCGTCGGTGCATTAGTCAATCCGAAGGACATTACTAAGAACTTGTAATGCCCATACCGCGTTCGAAAAGCAGCCTTTGGGATATCCTCCTCTCTCACCTTCCGCTGATGGTACCCCGATCTTAAATCGATCTTGGAGAACCAACTCGCCCCTTGTAACTGGTCAAACAGATCATCAATTCGGGGCAAGGGATATTTGTTCTTCACGGTCAGCTTATTCAGCTCACGGTAGTCTATACACATCCTTAGACTATCGTCTTTCTTCTTTACAAATAATACCGGTGCACCCCAAGGGGATACACTTGGTCGAATGAATCCCTTAAAAAGCAATTCCTGCAGTTGCTTCATTAATTCTTGCATCTCGGTAGGAGCTAATCGATACGGAGCTCGAGCCACCGGCTTAGCCCCAGGTACCAAATCTATCCGGAATTCCACATCCCTATCCGGTGGTATGCCCGGAAGGTCTTCAGGAAAAACATCAAGGAATTCTTGCACAACAGGTACTGCTTCAGCTTTATTACTCTCACGTTCAGTATCCACCACATATGCCAAATAGGATTTACACCCGTGTTGAATGTATTTCCTTGCCTCCATTACTGAACACAGCGTGATCTCATTCTTTCTTTCTCCTTGAACTACAACCTGCTTTCCGCTCGGCGATATTAATTCAATCACCTTGCGGTTACACACCACATTGGCTTGGTAATTGGATAACCAATCATTCCCAATATCACCTTGAATTCACCCATCATCATTGGTATTAAATCAATCGAGTAATCTTCATCTTCTATAGAAATCGTATAATCACGATACACATCAAAGACTAAGACACTCTTGTTATCTGATATTTCTACTTCTAAGGGCACAAACAGCTTGTTAATAAAAAAAGAAGGATGGCGGGTAAAATCATATGAAACAAATGATCTACTCGCCCCCGTATCAAACAATACATATGCAGGGATAGAATTGACAAGAAAGATACCTGTCACTACCCCTGGATCCACCTTTCCTTCCTCCATAGTCAGCTGATAAGATCTTCCTCTCTCCCGAGGAATATCTGGCTTTGCTCCGCTTTGACCCGCCGCTGAACTCGGGTTTGGGCATTCACTCTTCTTATGGCCCGTCTTTCCGCATCCAAAACATAACCTTGCAGGGCTAGGACATTGTGCTATACTATGCCCTGTCTTTCCACAACCATAACAATGCTTTGTTAAAAAGAAACATTCTCCCTTATGCGCCCTCCCACAATTTGGGCAATCAGACGACCCACTCTTCTTGTTTTCAGCTTTCTTGGGTGATTTATTCACCCTTGGTTTCTTATTTTGTGACAACTGTAACTTCCCAAGTTAACTCCGTTAAGTTTTTCCGTTAGTTCCGTTAACAAACCCGAGACCCGTTATTTGAATGATTACATGCTTATTCCTGTTTATTTGCAAATTAAATTTAGTAACTTGTTTCGTGAACTTATTTTGTGATCTTATGTGTTAGTTGTGAAAATTTGCATTCTTATGCGAAACCGGGCTTCGTGTGTAAATTTGGATTTTTGTGTATAAATGATAAATTTATATAACCCGACTAAATCTTACGTGTTAAAGGATTTAAAAACACTTGGGAACATTTTTAGAATTCTTACCTTACAACTTTTTAGCAAAAAGCCATTTAAATGAGTTTTATACCACTTTTGTTTAAAAAGAAACTTGAGGGGCCACAAGAGTAACTTTGACTTAAACAAAAATCTGCATAAAACACTCCCCACCCCCATTCACGATCACCAGCTTCATCTCCTCCTCTCTTCTTCACGATTCCAACACACACTCACACACACACTTGAGATTTTCGCAAAATCAAGCACATAGGAGCTAAAATCCGGAGTTTGGAAGCTCAATCAAGCTCCAAGAACGTCAAGGAAGCTTCTCCTTCTTTCCCTCTCTTCTCCTACCTGCGATTTCTGCCCCAACTTGTAAGCCCTAAGTCTTTGATTTCGAAATTTGTTGTTGCATGTGTGTTCTATGGTGTTTCTATGCTAGATGGAGTGTTGTTATGATCACATTTCATGTTTTAGGTTGAGATATGTTATATGTTTATTTGGGACAGATTTGAACTCGGGTTTAGGGCTGGGTTTTGAGCTTGAAATCTGCTATGTGTGCTCTTTCATGTATGTTGGGTGTTTAGACATGAAATTTGGGTGTTATGCTCTTGTATGCTAGTCACATGTTGAGATTTTGCTATGAATTGAGTATGATCATGTTAGAACCAGAAATCTCGTGTTAATATGATTACAATGGTGTTAATGTATGTTGGATAGCCATATGATAGCATAAAAACTGAAATGGAAGACTTTGGCAAACTTGGAAATTCTAACAGCTTTGACCAGAATTTTTGGTCAACTTGCAGCTGTCATAACTTGCTCAATTTTCATCGAAATCAGTTGATTCTTTTTCCCTAGTAAATTATTATGTCTTATCTTTACAACGGCTACTCGCACACTTTTTAAAACCTCCGTTTGGTCACTCAAAACACAGCTGCAAGTCGGGTACTCAAAGCTGTCATTTTCTGTGAAAAGTGGACTTTGCAAATTGGTTGGGCATGTAAATCTTGTTTTAATGGTGTGGTTGCTATTTGGACTTAATGTTTATATATTGAAAGTAAGATCTGGAGAATTTAATGTTTAAATTCCAAATTTTGAATGAGTTATGCAAGTTTTCATTTTACCTTGACTTGTTTGCTAAATGCCAAAAGTGCCAACTTCGGACGTGCATAACTTTCTCATTTCTTAACCTTTTTACTTGATTCTTTTTGCAAAAATTCCTAAATGATATGTAGTATATGCCTGTAAAATTTAAGAATCTAATTCCAAGTATTGTGGATTTTAGCTATGCCACTAGTTAAGTGCTTGAAGTTTGACTTTCTGGGTCAACTTTGACATAAATTGCAATTTCTTGATTTTCTCCCAATCTGGGACTTGTATGTGCATTGAGTGACTTGTATGATTGCATGAAACATGTTTAGGTGCTTATGTGCTAGTTTCGTCCTCGCGACACCTTCTAATTTCATTAGACCATATTTATCCGAATAGGTCGACTTTGACCAACCTGTCGAAGCAAGTGCTAGGTATCAGTGCACCCTAAGGTGAGTTTCACTTACTATTATTGTTATATCCGGTTTAGGATGATAACGCACAGATTGTTGCATCCGGTAAAGGATGGCAACCCAACGGTAAAGGTATTTCTTTACTTGAGTAATTTTCCGACAAAATATCATATGTTGCACTGAATTGCTTTATTTATAAAAAGTCCTTACATTCGGGCCGTTAATATACAATAATCTTATGAAAGTAGGGGAGTAATATCGACGTGCTTACTAAGTCTAAAGTTGTATAAGTTATTATATTTTATTTATAAGGTCTGATAGAAATTACTTATGTGTTTAAGTAGTTTGGATGTATTTTTTATTTTTATAAAGAGGAGATGCATGTATCTAGTTGAATGTAACGCCCGAAATATTATAGCAATATCAATTTAATGAAAATTCTTTTAAATGATTTTAGAACGGTTAGTACTTAACATGTGTAATTATATATTTATTTTATTTTGCATTTATTTATTTATTTTTGTCATCGTTTTAAACAGGTAGGTTATAATTTGAATTAATGTAAGGTAGTGTTTGGTATGCATGAATGAAATGTGGAATGGAATAAACCATTACGTTGGAATGCAAAAAATGACATGTTTGGTAGCATATTGAAATGAAATGAACCGTTATATAAGGAAAGTGATTCCTTCAATTTCTAAAGATTTCATTCCTTAGGGGAGGAGTGTTTTTCTTCGATTACTTCAAATAATAGAATGAAAACTTTTATTCAATTTGATTTTCCTATGAAAACAAAATAAAAAATTAAGAATAAAAAAGTAAAAAAAAAAGAACAAAATGTAAAAAAATAAAAATGAAAAACAATAATAAAATAAATATAAAATAAAAAACATAAAAATTAAAATATTTAATAAAAAAATAAATTAATAAATAGTTAAAAATTAAAATAAAATAAAAATTAAAAAATTAAAAAATATAAATATAAAATTGATATATTAATCTTATATGGAAATGTTTGTTTTAAATGTATTTCATTACTTCGTTTTTATTAACTATCAAACAAAGCAAAGCAATGATCTATTTCATTACCACATAGTAACCAAACATGACGATGAAATATTAGTGATCCATTTCATTATCTTGACGATTTCACTCCTACGACCATTCTATTACCTCATACCAAACAAACCCTAATTATTATAAACAACATTTATAGTTGATGGTCTAGTATGATTCAATGTAAACTAAAATGTTAGTTTCAATTATTACATCAAGTATGGGGTTACAGGTGAAAATTATGAATTAATTGGAAAATTTAGGTAACGTTTGAGATTCCATCAAATATGTTGTAATGAAAAATGACACGTTTGGTAGCACATTGAAATGGAATGAACTATTACATAAGGAATGTGACTCATTCCATTTATAAAGATTTTCCTTCCTTAGGGGTCGGTGTTTTTCTTCAATTCCCTTTAGTAATGGAATGAAAATTTTATTCAGTTTGATTTTTTTTTCTTAGAATTTTATGAAAACAAAAATATCAAGAATAAAAAAAAATAAAAAAATACGAACAAAAATAAAAAAATGAAAAAAATAAAATTAAATAAAAATATAAAATAAAAATGAAAAACAATAATAAAATATAATATAATAAATAAAACAAAAAAATAAAAATAAAGGTAAATTTACAAATGAAAAAAAATAAAAAAAATAATAAAACTTAAAATTTAAAATATTTAATAAAAATAAATTAATTAAAAGTTAACAAATTTAATAAATACATAAATATAAATCAAATATATTATTTTAAATGGACATGTTGGTAAAACTGTATTCGATTATTTCGTTTTTACTAACTATCAAATAATACGAATCAATGTTTTATTTCATTCCTACATGGTAATCATGGTAACCAAATAGGATAATGATGGAATGGTAATGATCCATTTCATTCCTCAACTATTCCATTACCTTCTCCATTCAATTAACTCGTTCAATCCATTACGTAATAACAAACATACGACCCATAGAGAGTTACGAATTGCTACTCTGTTTGGTTCACCGCCTCGGAGTGTTTACTCCTCCACAAATTCCGATAAGCTTTGTAAAGAACTCTTCACTGTAATCATTTAGATGTAACGGATGAAAACATCAAAGGTCGTTATTTATGCTCTTGAAATCGATATCTATCCCTATTTGGCCCACATTACATCATTGTTAGAAGTCTCGCATGGATCTCTCTCAATTCCTTTACTTTTCCGTTGCGTAAACCACCGTTAGCAAACACCATCAAACCATCAATCCCTTCCGCCATCGTTTCTGCCTGGTTCCACCCGTTGTGGTAGCCGACAACCACCGTTACTCTCTTATTTTAGTTTATCTCTTATAATCTCTCATAAAATACTAAACTCGTTCTTATTCTGTTATTCATCCCAATAATTAAAGTCGGTGTCGTGCTCGTCATCCCATGGATTATGGCATGGAATGGGTGATTTTAGTTTATATGTCCTGGATCACGAGACACATACTCGTATTCTAATCGTTTTTCATTCGATGGTTCTTCGTCTTTAAGTGGGGCATAATCTTCCGGTAGGTAATAATCTTCCAGGTGGCTCTGTGGGTTTTCGGGTAACAATTGATCAAACGCTTAGTTCTAAAAGATATCATCAGCATCATCACCCCTGTGGTCGACAACTAGTGGGCTTTCAGGCTTCGGAGGTTGTGGAGGATCGACAATCGGCATGTTTTCAAGCGTCAAAGGTTGAACAAATTCCGATACATTCTCTGGAGGTGGTTTTGAAACGGAAAGATATTACCTTGTCTGTTTGACATAGATAAAACTTGTGAATTGAAGGTTGAAGTTAGCTGTTCAATGAAGTGAATCTCAAATTTTGATATTCACAAGCTTTTTTTCTTTCTTTAAATAGCCATTAAAAGTAACTATTATATATTTATTTAATTCTTTTTATAATTTCTTTAATAGTTTACTTATTTAAGGTAGAGGTGCACAAAACGTTTTTTTTAAGAACCGGTTTCGGTTCCAATCGGTTCCGGTTTCAAACCGGTTCCGGTTCCAGTGGCCAAGAGACTAACCGTTCATGCTAGAACCGGTTCCGGTTTCGGTTTGGTTCTTGGTTGAAAAATCCGGATCCGATTGAACCGGTTCCGGTTCGGTTCGTAACCGGTTCCGCAGAACCGCTCAAAAAAACCGGTTCCTAAGAACCGGTCGCTGTAAAATGGGGAGGTCGGGACTGTGACATTTTTTTGTTTTTTTTTAGTTTTTTAACACTTTTTTACAAAACAACACATAGAAAACATACTTCAAACTTCATTAAAACTACCATAATGTTTGTCCTTTACACAGTTACATAAACTTACGAGTTCGGAGTTCGGATCGAAATAAAAACACACCATTTGTGCTTGACCCATAGAATGATTAGCCTTCAACGTGGGACATGATTGATTAAGACGCTTCCTCAACGATGAGTTTCCTTTCGAATCAAGTAAAGCCCCGCATGACTTGCAACGAGCTTTTTCCCCCACCGTTTGTCATTTCGCATAAGTCGAAATGATCCCAAACATCGCGTTGTCGGTTACATTCAAGTACCCTAACAACAACGTTGCTTGATGTTGGAGCATCAACGGACTCACTCGGTTGTTTGCTTTTGCCTTTGCGGTTGCCACCGGCCATCGAAAACGTGAGAATGTGTGTGTTTTTTGAAGTGATTTTTGAGTGTGGAATTAACCCATAACAATTACCTATTATTTATACTACATTGTAGGTTGCATGGGGGGGGGGGGGGGGGGGAGACAAAAAAAACCCCGTCCAAATTGAGAGCCTCAAACGGCTAGAATGTCGTTGCTCATAAATCCCAACGGCTAGAAAAAAGTTGCAGCGACCGGTTCCTATATACGTGTTCCTGAATAACTGGTTCGGTTCCGGTTCTCTCGTCCATAACATACAACCGGTTCCACACAGTCGGTTCTATATGGAACCGAACCGGTTCCGTCAGAACCGGTCCCAAAACGGTTCGGTTCTGGTTTGGTTCGGCGGTTCTGGTTCCGGAACCGGTTCGGATGTGCACCTCTAATTTAAGGTATTAATGATAATGTGAAAATAGAGGATGCACGTGGGAAATGTGGCGTTGGGGCAAAAATTTTATATGTAAAAATGATAAGTGAAAAACTAATATGACATGCTGACTAAGCCACATTTTCATCTTCACCACCTCAATGCCACATCAATATTACATTATATTCCAATTTACTCATCTTCACTCACTAAAAAAAAAAGTAAACCACTATGTCACTTACTAGTTTTAAACTAAAAATATATATAAACAAAATTAAATTCAAGTCCCAATCGATTGAAAAGTGCTAGCCCAAAGTGGAAGTTCAACGGCCCAGGATCAAGTAAGTGGAGCTGGCCCAGATCCTATCCAAGCCGCTGATCCAACAGAAAATTTAGAAGACGTTGGCCCAGTTTTTGTTGGCCCAGTTCAACTTCAATACCCCATCATTGGGTTTATCTCGTCCGCAACGTAAAACCACTTTCATTATAGTAAAACAATACAAATCAACCTAACCGAACTAAAATTTATACAAAAAGAATTATGAGTTAAGTGTGGAAAATTATTTTAAAAGGTTGGGTCATTAAAATGAGTTTGGTGACATTTTCAGTGAAACTAAATTAGCCTTCCTTAATTTAGATCAGACTCTTTAAAGTTATTGGGTTACATGTATATTTTTTTAGATATCTGTAATCACGGTGTCACTGTCACCTTCTTTATAAAACACTAGTTTAGTAACCTTTGTACTACACGGGTTGAATTTAGGATCATAATATTAGCTAAATATAAAAAATGATTAAAAATTTTGCAATGTTTTAAAAACCGGTTTTTTAGTTGAACCGGAAAACCTTCCGGGACCGGTTCGACCGGTCGGACCGGTTAGACCGGGTGGTTGAACCGGTTAGGGGATTTATATATATTTTTTTTATAAAAATGCTAATAAGCTTGTACACCCCTACAAAAGTAGTTAAAATACAATTATAATCCACTAAAAAATAATATCAAATATGTATTTCATAAGAAAATATAAGTTTTAAACTTTAAAAAATAATTTAAAAAAAAATTAAAAAAAAATAAAAAAATCAGAAAACCGGTTGAACCGGAAAAAACCGGACAAAACCGGAAAACCGGCCGGTCTAACCCGGTCCGGTTAAACCCATAAAACCGGATGTTAAAAAACCGGCTAGGTGGCCGGGTGACGGTTGAACCGGTCGAACCGGCCGGTTCGAACCGGTTTTTAAAACCTTGAAATTTTGAAAATTATAAATGACTTAATTCATTATAAAATATTAATTGATAATTTAATGCATCTAAAGATGACAAATTATTGATTTGTTTCCTTAAAAAGACTCAAATTATTGAGTAATTTATCAAATCTACATTATGTTTGCCATTTTTTTAAATGAAAAATTAATTTAAATAAAATTGTTAATTAGTCTTAATTGATAATTTACTATATTGATAATTGAATATTGTATTGACATGTGACAGTGTTGATGTGGACACCTTGAAAAAAAGACATGTGGAAACCATTTTATGTTTTATTAGGCTATCCGTAGTGGATGAAGCCCCTTGTGGGCGTTATGCGTCATGTGGCGTCCACGTCAGCATGAGGGGCTCCATACCAAAAGTGGTGTAGTGGGGCTCCATATATAACCCCCTACCAATCATTACCTAATTATTTATTTAATCATTTTTTATATAATTTAATATTAAACATATTAAAAACTAAATTAAAAAAAAAAACAAGACATAAAAACTAGAAGATTTAAAAAAAAAACAAACTTACAACATTCTTAAAAAAAACAAACATGAAAATTAAAAAAAAAACAAACATGGAAATTAAAAAAAACAAACCTAGATTCTTAAAAAAAAACATCTAAAGGTCATATTCTTTCATGATATCCGCTCGAATTTGCAACGCGAGGCTACGAGCGGGTTCGTCTTAATTTATGGGTGGCTTAATTTATGGACGACTCATTTTGGATAGGTGGCAGGCTCGCAATGGTTCGGGTAACAAACCTAGCATTCTGACTTTTTCGCCATGTGTCAAACAATTATTGGTTGGTGGTGGGCTCCACTCTTATCCTTCTTGTCAGATGGGGGACACATTTCAGATTGTGATTGGTTGAAAGATGACAAATGGATGGTTTCTATTGGGTGGGTCATTTGAGTTAGGATAATTTTGGGTGGTCATTCCTGATTTTTCTTGGTCAAAGTGGGTCATTTTGGTGATTTACCCTAAACAAATTAAACACTCACAATAAACAGTAAAAATGATTGAGACATCCCGTGGCAGAGTAGAGTTTTTGTTGTGTTTGATATTGACCAAATGCCATAAAAACAAAAACATGCTTTTCATGTGACTTGTCTTTGATTGTAACGTGGATACTGATTACAAAGGGATCGATCTTCCTCTCTCTCTTTTTCTTTTCTTTGTGAACTGCGGATATGGATCATTAACGGGGGTTGAAGGTCTTCCACCCGACCATCTTCAACTTGAATCCAGTGGTGACTATAATGGCACGTCTCTTATAGAGGAAGCTCGTACATTAGACCTTTCACTCAACTGAATAACCAATTCAGCAAGAAACTGACCCCTGTCAAAAACCTCTTGAAAGTTTCAAACCTTTGACCTTTCGGTCATTAACTCTAACTCCCACTCCATGTCCATTGAGCCAAAGCCCAAGGACCAAAGGGATCAATCTCTAGTCTCTGACCCACATAACTTGCATTATGTTTTGTTGTTTTTGTAAGTTGAGGAAGCTAACATTTTTTGTTATATATTTTTCCTAACTCATGTACTAAGCTAGATACTAGACACTTTTGTGCAAACACCGGTTAATGTTAACCGTTGAATCATAATTAGATTTGACTCTATCATAAATAACTAGTGAATTAGGTACTCGTTTGGCCACGAGTTTTGTTTAAAAAAACAAGTCTTTAAAGTTTAAAATGATATCTTAATGGTTAAGTAAAGTTACATGTAACGAAAAAGTTTTCTCTAAATCATGTAATATGGCCGATGATTCCCGACACAAATGGTTGAGTTGAAACACCTAAAGACATTAAAAAAGAGAGATTTTGGGTTCAAGTTCTAACTATGATAAAGAAAAATAGAGGTTTCATGATAGGTCATGTGGTTTTTCACTTATTGTGGATTTCCACCCCAGGAGGAACGAAGATGATCGGGTAGCGCAAAATAGTCATTTATAAAAAGCTAGCGAAAAAATTAACTTTTGTTAGTGAAAATGACATAATCCGTAACAATTTCTGAAAAAATTAACTTTTGTTAGTGAAAATGACATAATACGCATTTTTCTAACTACAAATTAAATCTGAACACGAGAACCGTCAAAAACCATCAAATTAGTCTAACCTCTATCGCTGACATTTGACTTTAACACACCATTTTTACGATTTATGACCGCGAGTCATTATGCAGGAGTTACGCTTTCTAAAATTCCTCTCATGTTGACACGTATCGTGTGTCAGCTAAATGTGAGCTTGCCATGTGTCTTCGATGTGACAAATATAACGCCTCACTTAAATAAAATTTGGGTGTCGTTTTTAAAAAACATGACCCTTAGACTATCCACATTAGTGATACAATCGAACCCAATCTCTTATTAAAAAAGGAAAATTGGATTTAAATAATCCCAAGTTTTGAGGGTTGGTCAGGAATAATCTCACTTTCAATAATAACCCTCAGTGATCCCAACTTTCACCATATTTACTGATAGTGGTCCGGCCGTTAAAAAACTTAACGGTGTTAAGTTTTTTAACGGCCGGACCACTATCAGTAAATATGGTGAAAGTTGGGACCACTGAGGGTTATCATTGAAAGTGAGATTATTCCGACCAACCCTCAGAACATGGGATTATTAAAATACAATTTTTTTAAAAAATTGTTTCTTTCTCCTCTACATACAAAATCCAATCTAACCCAGTTTTTCACTCATATTCATAATCCAACCCAATCCAACTTTTTATTATACAAATATGATTACTTTTAATATATTATATGATTATCTTATTTCAAAATAAATAAATTAGTTATCAAAGTTATAAAAACGAAATAAAAAAAATAAAAAATTATTTTACATTTCAAACATACATAATAAAATATACTTAATAAAATAAGGAACCTATTGTATAGAGCTATTTGACAAATAAAATAGATAATTAATTTATATACTTATTCTATATTAAAAACGTATTTTTTTAAACATCTTCGTTTTTAATAAGTTTTATACTTTGATGTTTATAAAAAAAGAAAGTAAACAAGAATGTGTTTTTAATTTTTTTTTTAAAAAAGTTAAATATTACAATTTATTTAAGAAAAAATATTATATCTTAGATGAATTAGTATAAAATAAAAATAGAAAGAATTTAATTATTGACCTAGAGGGATGCCATGTGTTGGCACGTATTGAAAATCAAATATAGTTCACGAACTCGATCACTGGAACGATCCGATAGATCGTCCAATTTAACACATATTTTTTAAATTGATGGGCCACTAAACTTCACCAATATACATGACACTCGAGTAGTTGTGGGTCAGGGGCAAAGTATAGTCAGGCTCGGATGGGCCCGGACCCTATCCATTTTTCCGCTCAGGAGGGAAAATTAATACATGTCTGATCCGGATTTTTTATATACTTAGTACGGCTCTATCCATTTTTTGACTTTTAACTTTTGATTCTTTTAGTTTTTCTAGTCAAGCTTCGTCCTTGATGTGTCTTACATCTTTGACATGACATAACGTTTGTGAGTGAACATATTTGATTCACGTTATCTCCTTGATCATTAGCAAATCTCGTGATTTCCCTCGATTGTATCCCTGATTCCCTGTGTATTCATGTAATTGCAATTCATTAATTCTTGATTTAAAAAATAAAAAAATAATGTGTCTGTAACTTCTTAGCAAACTGAGACAGTGGGACCTTATCCTTACACTGTGTTTACTACAGTGATTCAGTGAGTGAGGCTTGTCGATTGTCAGTCAGTCCGTTATAAAATCGGGCCCAAATATTTGGATTCTGTTACCTACCTACTTACCATGAGTAGGCCCAATATAAATGCAAAGGGGCCAATGTAAACGTAGCCCATTACCTCTTCATGCTCACTAAAATAGTTATTAAAATATTTTTTCCTTCTAAACGGCAAACTAGACCCATTATCGGATATTTAGGCTCACAAAATAACTAGTTTTGCCCACATTGTAATATCCACTTCTAAACGGCAAACTAGACCCATTTTGTTTTGATCAAATAAAAACATTATTATTTGAATTTTTTGTGTGTGTAAAAACAATAGGAAATAATATGAAGCTAACATATGACATCGTATTAGATTTTGACCTAAAGGCATTTTGGCCTTTGACAAATTTGATCGTCTTTTCCTTTATTTTTTCTAACCTTAAAACCCGGTATATCTTCCCGTCATTCAAACCTTAGTATTGAGTTCTTTTTTCCAACCAAAATCACCAAACTACCAAAAACACAAACAAGAAGAGCTGATTACGCAATATTGTTTTCAATATTCAAAATTAATAATTCTATAGAAACTGCAATAATGAAAAAAATCTTGTCTTTTCAAAACAGATATACATATAAAAGAACCCAAAATCTGAACAATGACCATACACATGAAAAGAGAACGTGCTTAATCCAAAAAATAAAAAATGTAACTTTTTCATTTGAAGAATTATATGATACTTACGAATTTTTAAACTATTTTATTGGTCTTGCATGTTAAAAACAAATATTTTGCTGCTTTTTGTGTATTTAATTTATACTATTTTGTGTAGTTTAAACGTTTAGTTCTGATAATTATTCTACTCAGAGTAAACTACTCTTTTACTCCCAGAGGTTTAGTCTAAATCTTGTTTTAATCCAAACTTGGAAATGTTAGGATTCGAGACCACTCACACACACACATAAGTCAAACAATCACTGCAGAAAAATAAAGAACGAGAATGAACACGCGAGATTTAACGTGGTTCGGTCAGTGTGACCTACATCCACGGGCTGCAACCAGGGTATTTTTATTGCTATCTGCCTCACTCGACGTGAGAATTACAAGTACAAGATGACATATAAATAGATATAGAAATTAGGGTTACATAAAATAAACCGGGCCAGAACACGGGCCCGAGCCAATCAAGGCTCCACAAACCCAACAATCTCCCACTTGGAGGCTTGATCATCTTCAACTGCCATCCGCTGTAATACTTGTACGTCTAGTAATTCTCGTCATCCTCCTGGCTGCAGCGGCCTTCTCATCAGTTAACCTGAAGGCCCGTTGAAGCTCCCCCGAGCTCCAACACATCAGTCATGGCAAGAGCTGCCCCTGACTCGTCCTCGATCCCTACCGGCTCCCACTGAAACGAACTGCCGGATCCTGAGATACCCTGAGAACAAACAACACTCTCCATGTTAAGCAGGTAATCCACTGGAGAGGCTTTAACCACTGGAACACTGGTTCTCTTAACAAACGGTCGTCTGGTAACTCTGACTGAAGCACAACCCGTACTCCCACTGCCACGAAAACCCTTGACCTGTTTTTCTGAACCTTTCCTAGTACGTTCAACCTGAATCTGACCTGTGGCTCTAGGTTTATCTCCTGCAAAACAAACCTTCTTCTGCCCACTAGACTCTGTGAACCGGACTTTGGACTTCTTCTGAACTGGGATGGTCTCTCCCTCAGACGGTAAACTAACCATGTAAAGCGAACCTCTCTTTCTTCCCCGAGCCACGACTAGATTTCCCTTGACAACTTTCCACTGCCCGTTCCCGAATTTAACATCATGTCCCTGTTCATCCAACTGCCCCACTGAAATCAACTGTTTCTTCAAGCTTGGAATCACCCTGACATCCTTCAAAACCCATGAACCGGCTGAAGTCTTCAAATCTAAGTCACCCATGCCCGTAACATCTAGAACATCATTGTTCGCCATTTTTACCTTGCCAAAATCACCTTCCTTCAGATTCTGCAATGCTTCACTGCTGTGGGTAGCGTGAAATGAAGCACCAGAATCCATGACCCAGGAATCAACACTGCTCTCTACGCTGCATATTAACGTCTCATCATCAACATAGTCTTCTGCAGAGTTAACTTGTTTCTTTTCACTCGGACACTGATTCCTAAAGTGCCCCACCTGCTTACAGTTCCAACATGTCACATCATCCCGAGCCCTAGACTGACTCCTTCTTCTGTTCCCGCTCCCACTACCTCTGTTGTTCTTCCTACCTCTGCCAACATGCATCAATCCACTCGATGATTCACCCGAATTTCTTCGTCTGACGTCTTCGCCCAGAATAGTATCCCGAATCCCATCAAAAGTGAACTTACTGGTAGAACTCGTAATCGCTGTAACAGTTCCTGACCAGCTATCAGGCAATGAAGATAACAGTAGTAGAGCCTGAACCTCATCCTCGAATTTAATATCAACCGACCCAAGTCTTGACAAAATCGAGTTCATGTTGTTGATGTGCACTGTAACTGAACTTCCTTCTTGCATTCTCGTATTAACCAGCTCTCGAATCAGGTAAACTTTATTAGCTGCCGAAGGCTTCTCGTACATATTAGACAATGCATCCATGATGCCCTTCGCTGTGGTTTCCTTAAGAATGTTGAACGCAACATCCTTTGACAACGACAATCTAATGACGGCCTTGGCTTTCTTATCTAAGTTCTTCCATTCGTCTGGTGTAATCTTCTCTGGTCTTTCACCCAATACCATGTCCAAATCCTTCTGAATTAGCAAATCCTCAATTTGCATTTTCCACCAACCAAAGTCTTTTCCATCAAACTTCTCAATCTGAAGTTTCCCGCTCTCAGCCATTGTCTCAAACTGAGAAACTCGACTTTAAATCTCGATGACAATATCAAAGAATTCCTGGACAAAAAAATAACAACGCCGCTTCCCGAATCTCGACCCAAATATTTTTAGACCAAAACAATTTAATATGACAACTTGAGCTCCTGCCCAAAATTAATTCTCTGCCAAAAATTAAATTAGCTCAAAAAATAATTCGGTCATCTCTTTCTTGAGTCACTTCGGTCAACATAAAAGATATAGGTCAAAATTAATAAAGGACCTTTCTTGCTTTGTAACGCGACGGCGGCGAGAAGTAAACAACCAGAGAAAAAATATGAACCAACAACAAAAATACCCCACTTCTTCGTTCTTGATTTTGACTTAAATCGGTAACCAGAACTCCGGCGATTCTGCTCGTAGTCCTCGGCGGCGGTCACTCGCGATCAGGCGATGACGCTTTCCCGTTCGACTTGCTTCTACCGAACCCTAATGCAAGGAAAAAAAGAACGACCAAGAACGGTAAGAGAAACAAACTTGTCGTCTTCTTCGTCTTCTGCGATTGTTCTTAGCCGCTCCGATCTCCGACTCTATCTTCTGCCGGAAACTGATCTGACCGCTGAACCACGGGTGACGGCGATGACTGCCGTCGCAACCCTAAAACTGAGTCTTCAGTGTGTAGACGAACCAGTGAGTAACGAACCCGGCTCTAGATACCACTTGTTAGGATTCGAGACCACTCACACACACACATAAGTCAAACAATCACTGCAGAAAAATAAAGAACGAGAATGAACACGCGAGATTTAACGTGGTTCGGTCAGTGTGACCTACATCCACGGGCTGCAACCAGGGTATTTTTATTGCTATCTGCCTCACTCGACGTGAGAATTACAAGTACAATATGACATATAAATAGATATAGAAATTAGGGTTACATAAAATAAACCGGGCCAGAACACGGGCCCGAGCCAATCAAGGCTCCACAAACCCAACAGGAAAAACTGTAAGTTTAATATTAATAGTTTCGGTTTTTTAATTTCAGGTTTAGTCAAGTTTTTTGTATCTAACACAACTCTATTTGAATATAGCATAAGTTTGCTTGAATGTAGTACAACTTCGTTTGAATTTAGTACACATTTGTTTGAATCTAGTATAACTCTATTTGAATCTAGCACACGTTTGTTTGAATCTAGCCCAAGTTAGTTTGAAGCTAGCACAATTGCACAAATTTGTTTAAATCTAGCATAACTCTATTCAAATCTAGCACTTAGGCTGTTTGAATCTAGCACATGTTTGTTTGAATCTAGCACATCTCTATTCGTAACCACATTTGTATTATTAACTTTCATCAACACTATGTAACTAAAATTGCTTATAACAGTTATTGTGTTTTTTTACTTAAATTTTGAAGGAGATATTAGTAAAATATATTTTTATTGATGTAGACATAAATAATAATTAGTATATATATGTTATATAATTAATTATTTCCGGGCCTGTATTCGATTTTGTGAGAGCATCAAAACGAACAAAATGGTGTCTAAAATATAGCTAAGATGATTGAGAAATCGAAGCTCAAAGTCAGGTGGAAAAAGAAAAAAATGGACATATTTGTGAGGTACCATGGAAAACATATCTCACATTGGTGGATGGAGAAACATTTGATAGGTTTATAAGGAGGAGCACTCCCTGAAGATCGTTTCCTTTAGTAGGAGACATCCCATGGATCCCAAGGGGTTGCGCACCCTCAACTTGTAGACGCGTGCGCGTGGCGTGGATGATGGACGCAATGTGACGTACTTTTCACTTCGTATCTGATACGGATTCATACAAGTGGGTGTAGATAACCTAGGCTAAACCTAACGGCAACGACCTTGGCCAACCAAGAATCGTCGACGGTTGTGATATCCGGCCAACCGGAACTATCAATGAACAAAACATGTTCAACAAGAAAAACCTTTCTTTTTATTAATAATTCAGCTCCCTAAATTATGAATTACAATCGTACTTACATAGATAAATAATTAAAAAAGGAAACCTAATCAAACTAGAAAACAAACAACTAATAAAATATAATTCAAAAGGAATCTGGATCTGTATCAGTATCGGATCTGTATTTTAACTTGGTGCACCGGGTCTGAATACGAGCCGCCTTTGTACTTTTGACTTGGTGCACCGGTTCGCTGCCCAAGGAATCCGGATCTGAATACTAACCGGTTCTGAATACGAATCGTCCGGCTTTGTATCAGTATCTTTACGAGCCGCCTTTGTACTTTTGACTTGGTGCACCGAGTCAAGACAATAAGGTTGCGCGTGGGCGGAACTCTATTAAACAGAGCGACGTGAGGCTGGTGCACGAGTTGGCGTGGCGTGCGCGCGACTAGGTCAACGGATGCGTGTAGGTCCGAGATCAAACCACCTACACGATATCTAGCCAAATACGAGTGCGGAATCCTCGTACAAGCTTGATTCAAGAGAAATAGTAGAAGAATAGACTAGATCTATGAAAAAGATGAAGTCTTGAATGAAAAATCTCTACTATTGAAGCTGATCGTAAACTAGCAATACACAAGAAATCGTAAACTGCCTTTTGATTGATAGAAAAGCTTGCATACAACTAAACACAAATGAGGTTTATATACTACCTCATACACATAATCGTAAACCTAGCAGGCCCAAGAAGCCCAAATCGTAAACTAGACTAGTCCAATTACAAGATAAATAACTAGCCCAAATCAAAACTAAGATAGCCCAATTACAAATGTTCATGCCTTAAATAAGCCTAGCCCAACAATCTTCCCCTAGGCATGAAGCATTTGAACTTCTCTTCTATGGCAGCAGGAGGTCAAACCTGAAGGTGTTCTGAACGTTGTTTGACCACCACTTGTTCGCTACAATCCGCTCTGCAGTCCCATGAAAAATTCCCACCCTCACAGCATTCTCCATATCATTTTCATCACCAAGTATAGGCTGTGAGGCGAGTAGCTTTATGTCTCTTTCTCCAAAACGCAGCAGATCAACTGGATCATAGAAGCGAAACTGCCTGAGACCTTTGCATAGAACCACCACCTCGTGAGTTGTTGGATCATAGCACCAGCAGTCAAAGTTTTTGACCAATGTACCGTCTTCGATTTCATCCAACATATTGATCACTCGTGTACGCTTGGTAGGTGGTCTTCTAGCTTCACCAATTGGATCCCCAGTCACAGGGTCAGTACCTGTCTCAACCCATCTCACCTGCTTCAGGTCAAAGTCAGCAAAATTGTTCTCCAGATGGCTTAAAAGGTTGTTTCTGATAAGTTCCCCATCTGTGCTGTTCCACCTGTTGATGAAGGGAGCTCGGAGCAAACTTCTGATCTCAGGCTCAGTCCATGAGTGGAATTGTCCACGAGTTCTGTAATACTCAACTGGACTGTAGTCGTCACGGATCACAGCAAACAGTTTCTTCTCCGTATCATAGTGCCAGCACAAGATG
>JBCNJP010000027.1:101966588-102028222 GCA_039602395.1 Deinandra increscens subsp. villosa
TTTTAACGATCCTACAGTTATGTTTTTCTGTTGTTAGTCACCCTCACTATATATAGTGTGGGTGCCCATTACAAGAAAGAGTCTCTGAGTGTGGAGATGATGATTTTCTTGTAGAGTGTGAGATTTCCATTCTAGAGAGAGAGAGAGTCATGGATTTCTAGAGAGGGAGTGTTGTCATGATTTCTTGAATGCAATCATTCGATTAATGAAATCATTCGACTTGTTCATCATCTTTCTTGTCTTTGATTATTCTTCATCTACATCATCTTTTTGGGTTTTCGAATCCGAACCTCGTTCTTGCTCAAGATCGGGATTCTTGATGTGAGAATCGGTCCTGACATGTACACATATACAAGCGTACGTTTTTAAGGATTTTTTTTAAACTCTTGATTTTTAACACGACATATAAATATATATTTAAGATGTTTTATTTTTCACACTTTTAACTACGCCTCGATATGTATATTTACGAATATATAAATTTAGCCCATGATCCCGACATTTATTATTTTGAATAACATACGCACTTTGATTTTTGTAAATCTTCGTGTCCTCGATTAAATATAATTTTTTACTGCTTTCGAACAAACGATTTGTTTATCACGTATTAAAATTGTCACCTACGTTCTATTTGGTATTACTTGATATTAATACCCTCATCTAGGCTATGTTACTCATGTGCGGACACACACTCACGTATGTAAAATCGATAGGTGCTCTGTAACTACACAAGACTCGTAGTCTTACCAAATTGTAGCAGCGGACCCTAAGCTGAGTTACACAACATTTTACGTTACGTCCAGGATTGGACGATAACACACGCAAACACGTTACACCCGGGTTAGGGTGATAACACGAAAACTTGATGTATGATTAAAGTATAAATCCAGTATATATCACATGTTCACGTAAAATGCTTTATCTTTCAAGTCCTTACTTTATCGAACCGTTAATAGCAAATAGCGAGGGGATATTGGGTAATACTACTAGGGTCTGAAAAAACGCCACTCCGCGGGCATGAGATGCACCACCCGACTGGCGGTCGGACTGAGGACAATGTCAGCCTAACTTACTGTGAACGAGTAGACACGTGGAAGGCAAAACACGTAAGGAATTATTCCTACAACTAATTGGTTAGCTTCGGTTGTGAACGTTTTAGTGACATGAACTTAGGCTCGCTACCTACGATATGGATTGTACTTGTAATATACATACTTATATACGAATAAAGACGGTTGAATTCGTACTGCATATTTATACTAGTTATACTTATGTGCTTATGTAAACTCATCAACATTAGTTGACACATGCTTCTTGTGCATGCTTTGCAGGACGCTAGGAGAATCTGATTTTTGGGCACGTACGTTAGTTAAAACCTCTATATTTGGGAACTTGCTTTTAAAACCTTTACAATTTGAACTATTATTTACTTATCGGGCGCTTGTTTTGCGCAACATAACTTTTATGAGCTTCCGCAACTTTAACTCTGGTTTTGATATTTCCCGGTTGGGGATATATTTACATTTTGAACCCTTAACTTATGTTTAACGTAACTAATGACTCAGGCCCTAGTCTGACTCACACCCCATACGGTAAAACTCCGTTAGTGGAAATTTGGGGTGAGACAGATTGTGAGAGTTCATTTTTGTTACCTCTACCCATCGCTTCAAACTCTATCAGTTTTGTTTTTTTTTTCCGATCACAAACCCCACCGGAGTAAAGAACTCCGGCCAAATACCCTATGAAACATCACCATTTGGCGACCCCTGTAATCACGAGCACAACAGCAACCAGTGGAGCATCATCGTTTATCCCGATATCGAGTTGAAGTTCTAAGCAGGTTCGAGTTTCGATCTCGTTCCGGCATCTAAACGCATCAAAACTCATCTCTGATACAAGGTAACAACTTTACTATATAAATCGCACGTTTCTTGGGTCTATAGGGCATTTTCACGATTTTCCGGTGACTAGAAATAAAAACTACGGCCATCAGAGTTATGGGGAAGAAGCTGGGTCGAACTGGGTCAGGGTTATAAGGATTGGGTTCCTGGTTATGACACAATCGGGTCGGTTGGCGGAGTGGTTAAGGAGCATGCCTATTTCGCGAGAGGCACGGGTTCGAAACCGACACGTAGCTTCTGTCCGTTTTCTTTTTTTTCCTTTATATGCGATTCTTTAAGCAAGCCCCACTGTGTGATCATAAAACCTTCTCTGGTCGAGTTTAAAACCAAAACAGATAGCTGGTCTGGTGGCTTAGTCACTGTACTACAACCTACAGGTCACGGGTTTGAGCCCCGTGACCACCATTTTTGTTGTGTTTAAATTCTTTTTAGGATTTTCAAGTTTTCTTGGTTTAATACCCAAAACAACTATTACACGACTATTGAATCACGACTCGTGAAGCTTCCATAGACCCCGTTATGGTACCCGTTGAACTTTAATAATATGAAAACAATATAATCTAAACGAACTAAACTTTGATGGTTTCGTTATTATTAATATAAATTAGTTTAAACGTAGAAATATATATATATGTATATATATATTTTTTTTTTGTCATGTACTCATATACAAGCGTACGTTTTTAAGAATTTTTCTTTAAACTCTTGAATTTTGACACGGCATATAAATATATATTTAGGACGTTTTATTTTTCACACTTTTGACTACGCCTCGATATGTATATTTACGAATATATATTTATCCGATGATCCCTACATTTATTATTTGGAATAACATACGCACATTGATTTTTGTAAATCTTCGTGTCCTCGATTAAATATCATTTTGACTGCTTTCGAAGAAACAATTTTTTATCGCGTATTAAAATTGTCACCTACGTCATATTTGGAATTACTTGATATTAATATCGTCATCTAGGCTATGTTACTCATGTGCGGACACACACTCACGTATGTAAAAGCGACAGGTGCTCGGTAACTACACAAGTCTCGGAGTCTTACCAAATTATAGCAGTGCACCCTAAGGTAAGTTACACAACCTTTTACGTTATGTCCGGGTTTAAATGATAACACACGTAAACACGTTACACCTAGGTTAGGGTGATAACACGACAACTTGATGTATGATTAAAGTAGAAATCCAGTATATATATCACATGTTCGCGTAAAATGCTTTATCTTTCAAGTACTTACTTTATCAAACCGTTAATAGAAAATAGCAAGGGGATATTGGGTAATACTACTAGGGTCTGAAAAACGCCACTCCGCGGGCATGAGATGCACCACCCGACTGGCGGTCGGACTGAGGATAATGTCAGCCTAACTTACCGTGAAGGAGTAGACACGTGGAAGGCAAAACACGTAAGGAATTATTCCTACAACTAATTGGTTAGCTTCGGTTGCAAACGTTTTAGTGACATGAACTTAGGCTCGCTACCTACGATATGGATTGTACTCGTAATATACATACTTATATACGAATAAAGACGGTTGAATTCGTACTGCATATTTATTCTAGTTATACTTATGTGCTTATGTAAACTCATCAACATTAGTTGACACATGCTTCTTGTGCATGCTTTGCAGGACGCTAGGAGAATCTGATTTTTGGGCACGTACGTTAGTTAAAACCTCTATATTTGGGAACTTGCTTTTAAAACCTTTACAATTTGAACTATTATTTACTTATCGGGCGCTTGTTTTGCGCAACATAACTTTTATGAGCTTCCGCAACTTTAACTCTGGTTTTGATATTTCCCGGTTGGGGATATATTTACATTTTGAACCCTTAACTTATGTTTAACGTAACTAATGACTCAGGCCCTAGTCTGACTCACACCCCATACGGTAAAACTCCGTTAGTGGAAATTTGGGGTGAGACAGATTGTGAGAGTTCATTTTTGTTACCTCTACCCATCGCTTCAACCTCTATCAGTTTTGTTTTTTTTTTCCGATCACAAACCCCACCGGAGTAAAGAACTCCGGCCAAATACCCAATGAAACATCACCATTTGGCGACCCCTGTAATCACGAGCACAACAGCAACCAGTGGAGCATCATCGTTTATCCCGATATCGAGTTGAAGTTCTAAGCAGGTTCGAGTTTTGATCTCGTTCCGGCATCTAAACGCATCAAAACTCATCTCTGATACAAGGTAACAACTTTACTATATAAATCGCACGTTTCTTGGGTCTATAGGGCATTTTCACGATTTTCCGGTGACTAGAAATAAAAACTACGGCCATCAGAGTTATGGGAAGAAGCTGGGTCGAACTGGGTCAGGGTTATAAGGATTGGGTTCCTGGTTATGACACAATCGGGTCGGTTGGCGGAGTGGTTAAGGAGCATGCCTATTTCGCGAGAGGCACGGGTTCGAAACCGACACGTAGCTTCTGTCCGTTTTCTTTTTTTTCCTTTATATGCGATTCTTTAAGCAAGCCCCACTGTGTGATCATAAAACCTTCTCTGGTCGAGTTTAAAACCAAAACAGATAGCTGGTCTGGTGGCTTAGTCACTGTACTACAACCTACAGGTCACGGGTTCGAGCCCCGTGACCACCATTTTTGTTGTGTTTAAATTCTTTTTAGGATTTTCAAGTTTTCTTGGTTTAATACCCAAAACAACTATTACACGACTATTGAATCACGACTCGTGAAGCTTCCATAGACCCCGTTATGGTACCCGTTGAACTTTAATAATATGAAAACAATATAATCTAAACGAACTAAACTTTGATGGTTTCGTTATTATTAATATAAATTAGTTTAAACGTAGAAATATATATATATGTATATATATTTGTTTTTTTTTGTCATGTACTCATATACAAGCGTACGTTTTTAAGAATTTTTCTTTAAACTCTTGAATTTTGACACGGCATATAAATATATATTTAGGACGTTTTATTTTTCACACTTTTGACTACGCCTCGATATGTATATTTACGAATATATATTTATCCGATGATCCCTACATTTATTATTTGGAATAACATACGCACATTGATTTTTGTAAATCTTCGTGTCCTCGATTAAATATCATTTTGACTGCTTTCGAAGAAACGATTTTTTATCGCGTATTAAAATTGTCACCTACGTCATATTTGGAATTACTTGATATTAATATCGTCATCTAGGCTATGTTACTCATGTGCGGACACACACTCACGTATGTAAAAGCGACAGGTGCTCGGTAACTACACAAGTCTCGGAGTCTTACCAAATTGTAGCAGTGCACCCTAAGCTAAGTTACACAATCTTTTACGTTATGTCCGGGTTTAAATGATAACACACGTAAACACGTTACACCCAGGTTAGGGTGATAACACGACAACTTGATGTATGATTAAAGTAGAAATCCAGTATATATATCACATGTTCGCGTAAAATGCTTTATCTTTCAAGTACTTACTTTATCAAATCGTTAATAGCAAATAGCAAGGGGATATTGGGTAATACTACTAGGGTCTGAAAAACGCCACTCCGCGGGCATGAGATGCACCACCCGACTGGCGGTCGGACTGAGGATAATGTCAGCCTAACTTACCGTGAAGGAGTAGACACGTGGAAGGCAAAACACGTAAGGTATTATTCCTACAACTAATTGGTTAGCTTCGGTTGCGAACGTTTTAGTGACATGAACTTAGGCTCGCTACCTACGATATGGATTGTACTCGTAATATACATACTTATATACGAATAAAGACTGTTCTATTCGTACTGCATATTTATACTAGTTATACTTATGTGCTTATGTAAACTCACCAACATTAGTTGACACATGCTTCTTGTGCATGCTTTGCAGGACGCTAGGAGAATCTGATTTTTGGGCACGTACGTTGGGTAAAACCTCTATTTTTGGGAACTTGCTTTTAAAACCTTTTCAACTTGAACTATTATTTACATATCGGGCGCTTGTTTTGCGTAACATAACTCTTATGAGCTTCCGCTAAACTTTAACTCTAGTTTTGATATTTCCCGGTTGGGGATATATTTACATTTTGAACCCTTAACTTATGTTTTATTTAACTAATGTCTAGGGCCCTGGTCTGGCTCACACCCCACATGGTAAAACTCCGTTAGTGGAAATTTGAGGTGTGACATCGGACGACGATGAAATTGTCAGGACAGATTTTCACATCAAGAATCCTGATCTTGAGCAAGAACGAGGTTCAGATGCAAAAACCCGAAAAGATGATGTAGATGAAGAATAATCAAGAATAATATAAGACAAGAATGATGATGAACAAGTCGAATGATTTCATTAATCGAATGATTACAATCAAGAAATCATGACAACACTCTCCCTCTAGAAATCCATGACTCACTCTCTCTCTCTAGAATGGAAATCTCACACTCTACAAGAAAATCATCATCTCCACACACAGAGACTCTTTCTTGTAATGGGCACTGTCACTATATATAGTGAGGGTGACTAACAACAGAAAAACATAACAACATAACAGAATTACAAGTAAATGAAATAAACATAAATATTAATTAAATCAAAGTTGATTTAATTAATACGAAGCTTGACTCGCTCGAAACGATCTTCTGTTGACTTTTACGTTGACCGTTGACCCAAACGGTTGACTTTTCCAGAAAACGGTCTTCGGTCCAATCTGCAAGCCTTTAGCATCACAACCCGCGACTCTGAATCAATTCACATGGATTCTTCAGTCGAATGCTTCGGTAAACAGATTTGATGGCGTCAGTCACATAGATTTTAGTTCCAACAGAAACTAATTGATTTTGAATTAAAGTAAATAGAATATATACGGTCGCAGGCCACTCCAACAATGGTGTCAGATAGTTGGCGATGACCATGTGGGTGGTCAGAGGAGGACAGTCATGGTCGGAAATACAGGCTTGTCGGCGATCGTGGATGGTGACGTGGCGTAATGTGATTAGAGTAGAAGCAATCATCTGACTGTTAGTTGTGGTCGCCGGAAAACGTTATTGGAGGGCTGTTTTAGGGACCAAGATTTTCAAGTGACCATTTTTTTTAAAAAGTGGTCAAGAAGGCAATTTTATCTTTTTCCCTATTAAAAACCTATCAAGCATAAATCACTAGCTTGTAGAATATTCTATGATAAGAATATTTGAAATTAAAAGAAATTGAGGGTAAGTTTGTTCCGTAGTTTAAATCTAATTGTTTTATAGTTAAAACGTAACTTTTTATACACAAACACATATTTATTATTTTATATATTACAATGTATATACATAATGGTAAGAAACAGTTTACTTTTAGATTATATATTTTGACCTCATAAGTTTCACACGCTTACATTTTATACCCCTTTAGTTTTGAACTTTGTTTTTTCGTTTTTGGTTTTATGTTTTGTGCACGAAACCTTCACATAAGTTTCACATTTTTACATTTTATAACCCTTACGTTTTGAACTTTTTTTAAAAAAAGTTTTGAGGTCTTTTGTTTTAGCAAAGAATCTTTCACAATTTTATGTTTTATACCCCTTTAGTTTTCAGCTTTGGTTGTTTTTGTTTCCTGCTTTGACCACCAAAGTTATATACATTTTCGTTTTTTACTCCTAAACTTTTCTACTTTATTTTTATTTTGTGGTTTCCTTCTTTGGCCACCAATATTTTATACATTTACGTTCTTACCCTTGAGGTTTTCTATTTTATTTTATTCTTTCCTACTTTGGCCACCAATGTTTTACACATTATACTTTTTAAGCTTCCTACTTTGGTTTTTTTTTTTGAGTTTCCTATTTTGGCAAATCTTTTAAACATTTAAGTTTTTTATCCCCGAAGTTTCCTACTTCGGTGTTTCTACTAAGATGGTTTTGAATAGCTTTTTTTTTTCTGCTTTGGCCACCATTGTGTTTTACACATTTATGTTTTTTACCCATGAAATTTTCTATTTTTTTACTAATATAGTTTTGAATAGTTTTTTTTCACACATCTACGTTTTTACACCTTGATGGGTTGTTTTCAATAACACATAAAAAACTGGTGGTGCTTCGCAAAACGAGGACAGGTCAATAACTTGTATTATTGATTATAAATTTGAAATTTAAGGAGTATTAACATGCATAAACATAATAAAAAAAAAATATTTTGGCTTAGGGGATGTGTTGGTGTCAATCCATAAATACTTATGTTTCTTGTATTTTAAAATTTATGTAATGTAATATTTTCGGGTTGGTTCGGTCAATCAAGGCAAAGGTATATGTCGAAATATTAGCAAGTTGAAGGGCAAACATAAAGTAGTTTGGGTATTTATACCGGCTACACCTGCAGTATATATATCACATGTTCACGTAAAATGCTTTATCTTTCAAGTACTTACTTTATCGAACCGTTAATAGCAAATAGCGAGGGGATATTGGGTAATACTACTAGGGTCTGAAAAACGCCACTCCGCGGGCATGAGATGCACCACCCGACTGGTGGTCGGACTGAGGACAATGTCAGCCTAACTTAACGTGAACGAGTAGACACGTGGAAGGCAAAACACGTAAGGAATTATTCCTACAACTAATTGGTTAGCTTCGGTTGCGAACGTTTTAGTGACATGAACTTAGGCTCGCTACCTACGATATGGATTGTACTCGTAATATACATACTTATATACGAATAAAGACTGTTGTATTCGTACTGCATATTTATACTAGTTATACTTATGTGCTTATGTAAACTCACCAACATTAGTTGACACATGCTTCTTGTGCATGCTTTGCAGGACGCTAGGAGAATCTGATTTTTGGGCACGTACGTTGGGTAAAACCTCTATTTTTGGGAACTTGCTTTTAAAACCTTTTCAACTTGAACTATTATTTACATATCGGGCGCTTGTTTTGCGTAACATAAATCTTATGAGCTTCCGCTAAACTTTAACTCTAGTTTTGATATTTCCCGGTTGGGGATATATATATACATTTTGAACCCTTAACTTATGTTTGATGTAACTAATGACTAGGGCCCTGGTCTGGCTCACACCCCACACGGTAAATCTCCGTTAGTGGAAAATTGGGGTGTGACATCGGACGAAGATGAAATTAATTGATTTTGAATTAAAGTAAACAGATTATATACGATCGCAGGCCACTCCAACAATGGTGTCAGATAGTTGGCGATGACCATGTGGGTGCTCAGAGGAGGACAATCATGGTCGGAAATACAGGCTTTTCGACGATCGTGGATGGTGACGTGGCGCAATATGATTAGAGTAGAAGACGGTCATCTGACTGTTAGTTGTGGTCGCCGGAAAACGTTGTTGGAGGGCTGTTTTAGGGACCAAGATTTTCAAGTGACCATTTTTAAATAAAAGTGGTCAAGATGGCAATTTTATCTTTTTCCCTATTAAAAACCTATTAAGCATAAATCACTAGCTTGTAGAACCATCTATGATAAAAATATTTGAAATTAAAAGAAATTGAGGGTAAGTTTATTCCGTAGTTTAAATCCACCTGTTTTCTAGTTAAAACGTAACTTTTTATACACAAACACATATTTATTATTTTATATATTACAATGTATATACATAATGGTAAGAAATAGTTTACTTTTAGATTATATATTTTGACCTCATAAGTTTCACACGCTTACATTTTATACCCCCTTAGTTTTGGACTTTGTTTTTTCGTTTTTGGTTTTATGTTTTGTGCACGAAACCTTCGCATAAGTTTCACATTTTGACATTTTATAACCCTTACCTTTTGAACTTTTTTTAAAAAAAGTTTTGAGGTCTTCTGTTTTAGCAAAGAATCTATCACAATTTTATGTTTTATACCCCTTCAGTTTTCAGCTTTGGTTTTTTTTCCTGCTTTGAACACCAAAGTTATATACATTTTCGTTATTTACTCCTAAACTTTTCTACTTTATTTTTATTTTGGGTTTCCTTCTTTGGCCACCAATATTTTATACATTTACGTTTTTACCCTTGAGGTTTTTTATTTTATTTTATTCTTTCCTACTTTGGCCACCAATGTTTTACACATTATACTTCTTAAGCTTCCTACTTTGGTTTTTTTTGAGTTTCCTATTTTGGCCAATCTTTTAAACATTTAAGTTTTTTATCCCCGAATTTTCCTACTTCGGTGTTTCTACTAAGATGGTTTTGAATAGTTTTTTTTTGTTTTCTGCTTTGGCCACCATTGTGTTTTATACGTTTATGTTTTTTACGCCTGAAATTTTCTATTTTTTTATTAATATAGTTTTGAATAGTTTTTTTTCACACATCTACGTTTTTACACCTTGATGGGTTGTTTTCAATAACATATAAAAAACTGGTGGTGCTTCGCAAAACGAGGACAGGTCAATATCTTGTATTATTGATTATAAATTTAAAATTTAAGGAGTATTAACATGTATAAACATAATAAAAAAATAAAAAATATTTTGGCTTAGGGGATGTGTTGGTGTCAATCCATAAATACATATGTTATCTTGTATTTCAAAATTTATGTAATGTAATATTTCCGAGTTGGTTCGGTCAATCAAGGCAAGGGTATATGTGTAAATATTAGCAAGTTGAAGGGCAAACATAAAGTAGTTTGGGTATTTATACCGGCTACACCTGCAGCAGATAGAATTGAAAAGAAGCAAGCAAAATGTCCATTGTTACAGACGAGATACGAGCTAGTGCTAGTGAGCTCTACCATGGTGACAAAATCTGCAAAGAGAAATCAAAGTTGTTGCTAATAGAAGTTGGGTTGCCCAACGGTCTGCTCCCATTGGAGGACATTGAAGAATGTGGGTACGTTAAAGACACGGGCTTTGTTTGGCTCCGACAGAAAAAGAAGAGGGAGCACAAGTTTGAAAAGGTGGGTCGTCTCGCGAGCTACGCGAACGAGGTGACTGCTTATGTGGAGAAATCCAAAATCAAGAAGCTAACTGGCGTTAAGACAAAAGAGCTGATGATGTGGATCAATCTGAGTGAGATCTGCATCGACGATCCACCCACCGGAAAGATCACTTTCAAGTCTCCATCGGGCCTCTTTCGCACTTTCCCCGTCTCTGCTTTCCAACTCGAGGAAGACCAGCAACTTGAACTCAAGGAGGTGTAACGCTCCATCTTGCTCGATCTATATTAATTAATCATATCATCATTTTAATAACATGATACTTTATGTTTGATATATCATCGCAAATTAATATTATAATATTCTAGCTTCAATTTCAATGCTATCCGTTTATTGGTATTTCTTAGATTTTTAATACAGTTAAACTTAATAAAACTAAAGATGGAAAAATGGAATTCAAACAACCACATTGCTAGATTTGTCTAACTGACAACAGAGGTGAAAGTTTTTTTAGACAGTTTTACATTGATGTTTCTCATATAATTTAAGAGAAGATTAACTTATAATTTAAGAGTAGATTAGTAGATATTTATATTCGTCATTAAAGAAAAGGCCTCAAAGGTACTATAACTCAAAGAAAAAAGAGGCATTACATATTTTCCATTTTTAAAATGGGTAATTACATAGTTCGCCAAGTCAAAAAATCATTTACATATTTCATGTCTTTAAGATGATTAATTACATATAAGGTTATAAACGAGCTGAGCTAAGCCGACCTACGGTGGGCTCACTCGTTTAAAAACCAAGTCGAGCTGGCTCTGCTCGTTTATTTTAACGAGCCGGAAAGTTGAGCTCGGGCTCTGCTCGTCAAAAACTCGAGCCAGCTTGTGGCTTGTCGAGCTGGCTTATTTATATTTTTACTTTTAAATACAAATTGATGTAAGAAACAAAAACTAATTTTGTTAACATAATGAAAAATTAATAGACCATAAAACTTATAATGCAACGTTCAACACATAACCAAATTATAATAATAATTAGTAGTAAATTTATTAATGTAAAGATAAATAAGCAGATATAATCAAAGAATGAAAGAGGATTAGACAAATACTTGAAATGAGGCGATGAAGTTCTACGAAAGTGGGAATGAAAGGCGGAATTGGAGAGGCGGGACATAGAAGTCATGAATATGGATGTGCAAGTTGAAGTGAAATTAGGGATTTTAGGTAATTAGGTATAGGAGGGAGATGAGCTAAGTCGTATAAATGACATAATATGCATCAATAGTTATATATTTAATTTTTAATATTTTTAATTATATATAAAATTATACGAGCCAGACGAGCGAGCTAATGAGCGAGCCAATAAACGAGCCACGAGCCGAGCTGATCTTGGCTCGGGCTCGACACGTTTATAGACCGAGCCAGCTCGGCTCGGCATGTTTACGAATGAGCCGATTTCGAGCAAGCTTATTTCGAGCTTTTTTTAAGCAAGCTTGGAGCAAACAACGAGCTATGAGCTTTTTGAACGGCCCTAATTATATATTTCCCTAAACTATAAAATCAACTACCTAATTCATCTTACAAACACACACACACACATATATTTATTCATTTTATTAAAATTAATTTATTGAATAACTATTTTACTCGTATTTTTACTATGAGCTCTTTTACATATTTATTCTTCGTAAGACCTATGGGTGTAAGCGAGCGAAGTCGGTTCGTGAGTTACTCGGCACGAATCATTAAAGATCCTGAACAAGCGTCATGAAATCTAGCTACTTTACAAAACGAGCTCAAGCCATATTCCAGGTCTCAAACTCGGACTCGAGTTCGTAGGCGTGGCTCAACCAATTTAATGGCCCCAAACGACATAAAAATTGGGGCCCTTTTTGAGAAGTGACTTTATAACCTCTTTTATTTGTCATTTTGAGTTTACATATAAATTCAATGTTTTAAGCTAATAAAAAATAATAAACAACCGAATCAGATCCAAATGGAAAATTGAATTTTAATAATCCCAACTATTAATTGTGGTCCTACAATAATCTCACCCGAGTTTTTATTTTCGGGTAGTCCTACCTTTTCATCTATTTTTCTGATGGTGTCGCCGTTAAGTTTTTTAACACCGTTAAGAGATTGATGACGTGACATGCTTACATGTCTTTTTTTATTTAATTTATTATTATTCTTTTCCATGTCATAATTCAAATCATCATCCTATTACTATACAAAAAGAAATACGATTACCCTAAAAAAATTACGATCGCCACCCCAAAAAACATAAAAAGCGCTCCCAAATCAATTTCACTAATTTTACAAATCTATATCACAAATCAATTTCATTAGATCAGAAACCAAGAAGACAACTATCACAGATCGCTCCCCAAATCTCATTGTTCGATTCTAACTCGGAATTAATAGATGAAGTGACACTCTGGGAGTTTGTGATGGAGGTGAAAGGGCGGATTAAGGTCACCATAAACAACGCTCCCAAATTGATTTCTTCTGCTGACACACGGATTGTTGCAATGAGATTCATGGAAGAACGAATTACACATCCGGATAAGTATTCAGACAAAGGCAAGCCACGTCCTACAGAGTTTGATGATCTTAAGCTCTATCACTATGCTATAGTTTGATGTTGCTGCTGTAGAGTCAAGGAAATCATATGTTTTCGTTGTATTTTCTATACTTGCATTGTATTGATATTTTGGAATCATATTAGAATGAAATTGTTGACCATTGTTGGAATTTGTAATATTTTGGAATGAAATTGTTGTGTTGGTATTTTAACCACTATTGGAATTTTGTTAACCTATTAAGGGTCTTTGTGGGTGAATTTGTGCAGATTTTAAGGTCAATTAGATGCAATATGGGACTATTTTTGTTCAGAATTTTAAGGTCATTTGGATGGCAATTTTTATGACCTATTAAGGGTCTTTATGGGCAAAATTGTGCAGTATTTTAAGGTCACTTAGATGCAACATGGGACTGTTTTTGTGCAGATTTTTAAGGTTAATTAGATGATGATTTTTATGACCCATTAAGGGTATTTATGGGTCAAATTGTGCAAAATTTCAAGGTTGATGCAACATGGGACTGTTTTTGTGCAGATTTTGAAGTGTAGGAAATCTAGAAACAGTGCAGAATTTTAGGTGCATTTGGCTGACTTTGTTTGGTGATTTATAGGGGTCATTGTGGCTGACTTTGTTTGCTGATTTATAACAGTTATTGTGGCTGATTTTTATGACCCATTAAGGGTCATAATGGCTGACGTTTTTGCTGATTTTTAAGGTCATGTTTGGCTGATTTTTATGACCCATTAAGGGTCATAATGGCTGACTTTTTTTGCTGATTTTTAAGGTCATCTTTGCTGATTTTTATGACCCATTAAAACATGAAATTCACCACATTTTGGTTGAATTTTTATGCTCATCTTGCCACATACATTAGCTGCTAACCCGTTAAGCAAACCCATTAACATTTATAAGGGGATTTGGGTACACATTTCTATGACCCATTAGGGCCATTTGCTGCCATGTATGTGCAGATTTATAATGGGATTTGGCTACACATTTCTATGACCCATTAGGGTCATTTGCTTCCTGATGTGTTCGGAAGTACTCCTGAAAATGACTATTAAACCTAGACCTAACTTAGACCTAGACACACCTAGTTTACCAAAATCCTAAACTTAACCGAAACCTAAAGGCACATTAGATGTCGGATTGCAGAATAGCTATCGGAAGACCGGATATCGAACCTAATGTAACACCCATATATTAATTATAAATAAATAAGGAATTGAAAGCCCGAGGAAGTCACGGACCGCGAGTGGAAAGAACAGGGGTGGCGGTCCGCGAGCCGACAAGGATCACCGGCTCAAAGCTGTTCACGGGTCAGATCCACAAAAATCAGAACAGAACCCCAGCCGCGGACTACGACTTGATAGGGAATCCCTAGCGGTCCGCGAGTCCGTCTAGACGGAAAAAACTAAGTTTTTGTCTTCACTCACCCATAAGACACAAAACCTTGTTCATTCTCTGCATTCCATCTCTCATATTTCGACCAGAGGGTTTCCACAGCAGTTCCAGAGATTCCAAAGGAGCTTGAAGTCAATTTCAAGACTATCAAAACTTAGGTAAGTTATCAATCTATTAAAGTAACCAAGTTTTGTAGCCTATTGTCAAAAGAGAGATTAAGTAACTATTCCATACCCACATTACAGAGGTGTAGAAGGTGACTAAAATCTATTAGTAAGCAAATGAATGCTTAAGAATTGCATACAAGGAATGTAAGATTACTTTTGGATTGTTTTAGATAACAATGTGATAAAACGGATTCAAGTATTCATGGGTGGATTGTTACTCATGTCATAAGGTTGTGGGTGAAGGAAACATCAACTGGTCAGTGGGCATTTGGTGCAAGAAACTCGAGGTGTATAACCCACTATACATAAGGTACAAGTGTTTCATGCATGCAAGTATCTAAGTTACACACATGTACAAAGGATTTGATAAGGTCCTTTGACCCATTAGGATGATAAGAAGTAATAAGGAGGATTGGATTGGTTGTTCACAAGAAAAGATTTGTTTCGGTTTCGTTCCAAACATTTATGTAACAAATAATAGAAATACATGAACATACCAGTAATTAACAGCTAAATAATACAGAGTTATAAGAATCTGAGACCAGTGGAATCGACCCCCCGAAACGAACAAAACAGAATTAAAAGAAAATTTTGAGCAGACTGTTAACCCAGTTGTCGCGGACCGCGACTGGGTTATATGCGAGTGGCGGTCCACGACTGCCCATTTACAGAAAACTAGCAGAGCATGACCCGCAGACCGCGAGTCTAAAAAATGGTCCGGTTGGCGGTCCGGTTGGCGGTCCGTGACTCTGACTTTTTCCAGATATTGTTTATATGTATATCGCGGACCGCTAATGTTAGAAGCCATATGTTGGTGGTCCGTGACACAACTTAGGATAGAATAACTAAGTACTATATAAGTCCTTGTAAAATCTACAAACGATGGAGAAAACCAGATAAACAGAATACATTTTTTAATAAGATCAAGTTAAAACAGAATGATACTAAGTACTGTAATAAATTCTAAATGATAGGCACGCAATAATCATAAAAGCTAGCTGTTACGTGTTCTTTGAAAGCCTATCATCTAAATCCAGATGAGTCCGTACAATTGCCCTGTTTTACTATTTAAAACATGATGGGCCACGATGGTTAAAAGTTCTCCGTTTATCAAGTTATATGAATGGTTAAATGTCCTTTCGAATACATGGAAAAGTTGCGTGAAATGTGAAAAAAAATACTCAGTGAACTAGTATGCTATATTTCATTTGGTGCATGTGTTGTACCACATATCTTATATATATTTTGGTGGTTGATTCTAGTCATTCCTTTGCGTAAAGTTATGTTTCGATAGCAGGAAAAGTACAAATGTTGTGATCAGGTTATGGCTCACCAACAACATTCATTGTTGTTGATTTAGTTGCATTCGAAAGTTTTATAGGAAAACAGTAGGTGGCCGTCAAGTAGGTGCCTACCGAAAACAAGCAAGTTATCAATAAGTTTTCATGAACCATTGGGGCCAATACCTTAATAATATGTTTAATTACTAGAATAAGGACTTATGTTATGAGATTGTAAACAATATGAGCTGTCAATGACTAGATAATGTTTAATAATATTATTATTTGTTGCTTCCGCGTGTATCTGATATAGAGAGCCTATTTTTCCACGACACCCCCCCCCCCCCGTATCCGACAGGTGGTGCCGGATGGGTGTGACAGGTTGGTATCAGAGCCACGGGTTCTAGCAGATTAGGAGTCCTTAGAGCCCCTAAGCTCGAACCTAAATTCGATTATAATATTAGCACATCTATTAAAGGATTATGACTTAGGTGAAGAAATTTGTCTGTTGGGCAGTTATGGAGAGTTAGTGTATGGTCGATAGTAGTTTCAGTCTAGCTAACTTCAATTCATATCAACAGGTACACTAAGACTCGATGAAACCTAATAGACAAATTTAAGAACCTTAAGTCTCCCAATTTTAGGCGGCAACTTTAAGATTTTAAAGAATAAGCCAAAGACAATGTTTGTATATATATATATATATATATATATATATATGTGTGTGTGTGTGTGTGTGTGTATTATATATACTAAATAAATGTGTATAAATATGGCTAGGTACCTCACAAAATATTTCGATTCGGAAAATCATCATCCAAGTCCGGAAGTCAAGAAAGCAAGAATGAGAAATCAAGCAGATCAAGAAAGAACAAGAAGAAATCACTCACGCATACAAGAAGGCGGTTTCCATTTTCGGGAAACTGGCGTCGATCAGTAGGCACAAGAGGCGTTAGAATATTTGGGGATGCAAGGGGGACAAATCAAATGGAGCTGTTGAAATTTCTAAATGATGTTTGAATAATTTGTGATGTTTTGTGTGTTGTTTTCTTAAGAAATTTCCAGATGTTGCTTGTGTTAGTGATGTTTTCGAAACTCTGGTGTTTGATGTTTGAAATAGTAACAAGCTGCTTAACAGCCTATGCAATTTGTGTGTGCTATAATAAAACGTGCCTTTTGTGTCACTAATAGTACTCAATTGATCTGTATATTAGATGTACATGTGTATATATATATATGTGTATGTATACACCATTAAAGAAAATGTACAGACACATAAATGATAAGCAAGATTGGGCTTTTGTCTAAAAGAAGGATTCAAACAGCCATCTAGTGATGGAAACTGATCAAATAGAAATTCTCAAATTAGTCACAAATATTAAAACGAATATCCATGAAAAGAAAAAATCATAAACTTCCAAGAATACCACATTCCTAATCACAAACAATCGCTCTGGCAAACACTTATTTCAAGTCAGAAATATGGTTGCCAATCAAGAAGACGATCAGACTCATCACTCTAATGAAAATAATAATCCATTAATTCGCCAAGAATCACAAAATAATGATACTGAAAAATGTCTACGAGAAATGGTTGCTAATGAAGTAGCAGTTTCACTATCAGATCGTTTAGCCAGACGAAAACCTACTAGAAGCGTACCTACTAAATCAAAGGAAAGTTACTCTAGTAGGCGTAGACAGAGACGAGATGACAGGCGATCGAATTCTCCCGTCAGCTCCAGGAACGAGTGTGCACCTAGACACAAAAGAAACTGTCGACATTATGAAGATTACTCATCCGACGAGGAGGAGAGTGACAGAGAAGACATAAGACGTGCAAAGAAAAGAGGTTGCACATACAAGGCTTTCATGGCTTGTAAGCCCCTTATCTTTAAGGGGAAAAGAGTGCAACTGACACTCTAAGCTGGATTGAGGAAATGGAAGAAGTGCTAGAAATCAGCAACTGCGTAGAGGAAGATAAAATCAGATTCGCATCTTAGTCATTCAAAGGAAGCGGTTTAATTTGCTAGAAGACGATTAGAAAAACAAAAGAGAAGGATCGGGTTTATCAGAAGAGGTGGAGTTGGTTCAGAAAGATAGTAATGAGAAAGTTCATATCAGAAAGTGAGTCCAAAAAGCTAGAGAATGAATTTACCAACTTGAGAATGAACATAAGGGATTACAAAGCATACATTAACCGTTTCAATGAACTCTTAACCTTGGTTCCTCATATGGCCGAAACAGAAGACAGACAAGTACGACGATTTGTATGGGGAGTAAGCCCTGAAATTCGTGTGAATGTAAGGACAGCCCGACCACGGACGCTGGAGTCTGCCATGGACTTGGTGGCAATTTTAAGCGACGAATGGTTGAGGCAAGTGGAGCAGAGGGGGGAATTGTAGGGAAATAAAAGAAAATTTTATAATAAGAAACGAGAAGGAGGATGGAAGAATAACAAAGACAAAAATCCCAAAAGAACTACGAATGAGGTTTGTAGGAAATGCGAGAAGACTTTGCACATATAAGATGTATGTAAGAGTGAAGTTAAGTGTCGGAAGTATCACAAAAAGGGGCACTATACAGACCAATGCAGAGGAGATGTGGAATGTCAGAAATGTCATCGGCGCAGACACTACTCGGACCAGTGTCGAGGCACAATTGTTTGTTATTTCTATAAAGAAGAAGGACACAGGAAGCCTGAGTGTCCAAAAATGAAGGAGGCCGAAAAAGGCAAGGGCAAGGATAAGGGAAGAGAAGGTGGATCACCGCGAGGAAATGCTTGAGTATTTGTAATGAATGTAGACGAAGCCCGCAAGGACGACAACGTCGTAACTGGTATGTTTCCTGTTAACAATCACTTTCTCAGTATATTATTTGATTCTGGTGCAAATAGGAGCTTTATATATGTTGCATGCATACCTAAAATGAATTTCACCACACATAAACTTGATAGTCCGTATATAGTAGAAGCTGCTAATGGATAGGAAATCAATATATCTGAGATAATTAGGAACTGCCAGTTAGACATTGATAATACTAAGTTTGAATTAGATCTATTGCCTATGACATTAAGTGGTTTCAATATTGTGTTGGGTATGGACTGGTTAACCCAACATCGTGCAAAGATTCATTGTGACACCAAAACAATAACGGTGGAATCTACAGGTGGTAAAATCCACACCATTGTAGGAGAGAAATCAACAAAGCCCAAAAATATCTTATCGTTACTTCAAGTAAGCAAGTGTTTGAGAAAATGATGTCAAGCCTTTCCGGTTAACGTAGTAGAAGCACCAAAGAAGAAGAAGATAGAAGAAGTACCTGTAGTCTCAGAATATGCCGAGGTGTTTCCAGACGACTTGCATGGTTTACCTCCAGACAGATAAGTGGAGTTTCGAATAGACTTAGTTACAGAAGCAACCCTAGTTGCGAAGACACCATATAGATTGGCTCTATCGAAAATGCAAGAATTAAAAAGTCAACTCCAAGAGCTTTCGGACAAGGGATTCATAAGACCCAGTTCATCGCCTTGGGGAGCACCAGTACTCTTTGTTAAAAAGAAAGACGGTTCGATGAGAATGTGTATTGATTATCGAGATCTGAACAAGATAACAATCAAGAACATATATCCATTACTAAGAATTGATGACTTATTCGATCAACTCCAAGGTGCGAGCTATTACTCCAAGATTGACTTAAAATCTAGATATCATTAGATGAAAGTGCAAGAAGAAGATATACCCAAAACTGTTTTCCGGACAAGGTATGGGCATTACGAATTCACTGTTATGCCCTTTGGATTAACTAATGAACCAAAAGTATTCATGGATCTAATGAATAGAGTGTGCAAGCCTTACCTTAACAAGTTCGTAATTGTCTTCATTTATGATATCCTAATTTACTCACCTATGAAAAAGGAGCACGAAGAACACTTGAGGAAAATGCTAGAGATATTGAAGAAGGAAAAACTTTATGCCAAGTTTTCCAAATGCGACTTCTGGTTAAGAGATGTTTAATTCCTCGGCCATGTAGTAAATGATTCAGGTATACAAGTAGATCCAGCAAAGATAGAGTTAATTATGAAATGGGAGCAACCAAAATCACCAACAAAAATTCGCCGTTTCCTCAGATTAGCCGGATACTACCGAAGGTTTATCCATGACTTCTCAAAGATTGCTACACCTTTAACGACATTGACTCAGAAAAATGCTAAATTTGATTGGAAGCAAAAACACACCACGCATTTGAGTTGCTAAAGCAAAAACTAGGTACTGCTTCAATACTATCCCTGCCAGATGGAACAAGGGATTTCGTGGTTTACTGTGATGCGTCCATTAACGGACTTAGCTGTGTGCTTATGCAAAGGGATAAGGTAATTGCTTACTCATCTAGGCAGTTAAAAATCACACAAAAAGAATTATACCACTCATGATCTCGAATTAGGAGCAGTGGTATTTTCCTTGAAGGTCTGGAGACACTATCTATACGTGACTAGATTTGTGGTTTATTCAGATCATAAAAGTCTCCAACATTTATTCAATCAGAAAGAATTGAACATGAGACAAAGAAGTTAGATAGAGGTGTTAAGCTAATACGATTGCGACATCAAGTATCACCCAGGGAACCAACGTAGTGGCAGATGCGCTAAGTCGAAAGAACAGGCCTAAGTCGTTACGAGTAAGGGCCATGAGAATAAAGTCAGAGTAAGTTTGATAGGAAAAATCAGAGAAGCTCAGAAAAAGCAACTGGAGAAGCCAAACCCGGATAGGGAAGAAGTGATGACCAAGGTCAAGCAACTTGACCCGAGTTCAAATGGAATTTTGCGGTTGGGAAATAGAATTTAGGTACCAGAAGAAGGAGGATTCCGGGAAGTAGTCTTGCAAGAAGCTCACAAATCTAAATATACAATGTACCCAGGTGGAGACAAGATGTATCAAGATTTAAAAACTCATTACTGGTGGTCAAGAATGAAAAAGGATATTACCAAATACATAGGAAAATGTCCTGTGTGTTTGCAAGTAAAAGCCGAAAATCAAAAGCCGGAAGGTTACTTACAATAGTTAAAGATTCCTGAATGGAAATGGGATCTGGTTACCATGGATCTTGTAACCAACTTGCCAAGGACAAGTGGTGGAAATGACACCATTTGGATTATCGTGGATCGATTAACAAGTCAGCTCACTTCCTACCAATAAAAAAATCATGTCCGTTAGAGCAAATGGCAAAGTTATATGTGAAAGAGATTGTTTCAAGGCATGAAGTTCCACTGTCTATTGACTCGGACCGGGATAGTCGTTATACGTCTCAATTCTGGAAGGCATTTCAATCAGCCTTGGGAACTAAGTTACACTTTATTACGACCTATCACCTTCAAACGGACGGGCCAAGCGAATGAACAATCCAGACTTAGGAAGACATGCTAAGGGCATGTGTTATTGAGTTTGGTGGTAACTGGGATAGTCATCTACCATTAATAGAATTTGCTTACAATAACAGTTATCATACCAGCATCAAGGCACGTACGTTGGTTAAACCTCTATTTTGGTTAACTTGCTTTTAAAACCTTTTCAACTTGAACTATTATTTAGGCGTGGCTCAACCAATTTGATGGCCCCAAACGACAAAAAAATTGGGGCCCTTTTCTGAGAAGGCAATTTATAACCTCTTTTATTTGTCATTTTGATTTTACATATAAATCCAATGTTTTAAGCTAATAAAAAATAATAATCAACCGAATCAGATCCAAATGGAAAATTGAATTTTAATAATCCCAACTATTAATTGTGGGCCTACAATAATCTCACCCGAGTTTATTTTTCTGGTGGTCCTACCTTTTCATCTATTTTTCTGATGGTGTCGCCGTTAAGTTTTTTAACACCGTTAAGAGATTGATGACATGACATGCTTACATGTCTTTTTTTATTTAATTTATTAATATTCTTTTCCATGTCATAATCCAAATCATCATCCTATTACCATAAAAAAAGAAATACGATTACCATAAAAAAATTACGATCGCCACCCCAAAAACATAAAAAGCGCTCCCACATCAATTTCACAAATTTTACAAATCTATTTCACAGATCGATTTCATCAGATTAGAAACCAAGAAGACAACTATCACAGATCGCTCCCCAAATCTCATTGTTCGATTCTAACTCGGAATTAATAGATGAAGTGACGCTCCGGCAGTTTTTGATGGAGGTGAAAGGGCGGATTAAGGTCACCATAAACAACGCTCCGAAATTGATTTCATCTACTGACACACAGATTGTTGCAATGAGATTGATGGAAGAACGAATTGCACATCCGGATAAGTATTTAGACAAAGGCAAGCCACGTCCTACAGAGTTTGATGATCCTAAGCTTTATCACTATGCTATAGTTTGATGTTGCTGCTGCAGAGTCAATGAAATCATATGTTTTCCTTGTATTTTCTATACTAGAATGGTATTGATGTTTTGGAATCATATTAGAATGAAATTGTTGACCATTGTTAGAATTTGTAATATTTTGGAATGAAATTGTTGTGTTGGTATTTTGACCACTATTGGAATTTTGTTAACCTATTAAGGGTCTTTGTGGGTGAATTTGTGCAGATTTTAAGGTCAATTAGATGCAATATGGGACTATTTTTGTTCAGAATTTTAAGGTCATTTGGATAGCAGTTTTTATGACCCATTGAGGGTCTTTATGGGCGAAATTGTGTAGAATTTTAACGACATTTGGATGCAACATGGGACTGTTTTTGTGCATATTTTTAAGGTCATTTAGATGATGATTTTTATGACCCATCAAGGGTCTTTATGGGTGAAATTGTGCAGAATTTCAAGGTTGATGCAACATGGGACTGTTTTTTGTCCAGAGTTTGAAGTGTAGGAAATCTAGAAACAATGCAGAATTTTAGGTGCATTTGGCTGACTTTTTTTGGTGATTTATAAGGGTCATTGTAGCTGACTTTGTTTGATGATTTATAACAGTTAATGTGGCTGATTTTTATGACCCATTAAGGGTCATAATGGCCGACGTTTTGCTGAATTTTTAGGTCATGTTTGGCTGATTTTTATGACCCATTAAGGGTCATAATGGCTGACTTTTTGTTAAACCGAGATACGATCTTAGTAATGCATGCTTTGATCAATCTAGTGAACACGAGAAGTAAATAAGATTTGTTTTTATTAATCACTTGAAGATTACAAGAAGTAAGCTCTGGTTTCTCTCTCTAGAACACACACAGAAAGGTGTAGAAATGACAGAAGTGTTAAGCTATCATTCTAACACACACTATTTATAGTTAGTGACAATCTTGCATGCGTACCAACTGGTGGACCATTTGGTACGGGTGTACCAATTGGTACGTTGTACCAGTTGGTACGACACCATTGATATTGCCACTACAACTCACAAACTTGCTCTAATCTAGATACAATACACGAGACACATTGTAGCATAGGAATATGCTCTAACAAACTCCCCCTTAACAGATAGTGTATCTATTCTCTAACTAAACTTCAGTCTTCAATCTTCAACATTGCTACATCCGATCTTTAACTTGAAATCTTGTCAGAAATAGAGCTTGCATAGCTTGATCACTCTTGAATTATCTCTGATCTTCAAGATCCACTTGTGAAAGATATTAATTTAATCTTGGCGCAAAACTTCTCTTTGAGAATCCAAGATATAGATTTGAAATTTGATTTTGTATTACATGTCGATCGGTCGAAAACAAATAAGAAACAAAATCTTTTTGGTTTTTTGAAACTTTAAATCAAAACACATCGAAAATCTTTTTGATTTTTCTAAGTTTATGCTAAAACACACCTAAACTCTTTTTGGATTTTTTTCAGATATGAAATATAAATGCAATACAGATTCATACTCATAACATCTGGTCGATCTTTCGATAACATCTGTCATGTCGATTCATACAATTTCAATTACTTCAATTCATACAATCATTATGCAATACAGATTCATACTCTTCCGATTCATACAATTACAATTACTTCATCACATAAGTTATTGTATATGTTATTGTATTGATTAAGTTGCTTTGACCAGTGTACCCCCACACTATCAGACATACTCAGATATGTTTGCTTATATCATCACTCTTTGTGATTTCATTTGTGATTTAATCACATAATGATTGTGTTTATGATATCGTCAACTGTGTTCCATGCAAAAAGAAATAAGAACGTTAAATCGTCTACCTTAAGGTCGATCTTTTGATACGCAGATAAGGCATCGGATTTAACAAAATAAGAAAATAAAACAAGTTGAAATTGTATAACTCAACAACAATCAGGTTGATCACATAATGATATGTTTGCTTATATCATCACTCTTTGTGATTTCATTTGTGATTTAATCACATAATGATTGTGTTTATGATATCGTCAACTGTGTTCCATGCAAAAAGAAATAAGAACGTTAAATCGTCTACCTTAAGGTCGATCTTTTGATACGCAGATAAGGCATCGGATTTAACAAAATAAGAAAATAAAACAAGTTGAAATTGTATAGCTCAACAACAATCAGGTTGATACTCCCGTATACGTAGAGAAAGTCTGATGAGTTATACGAAACACCAAAGAAAATAAAGCAGAATGTCAAACGAACAACAATCAATTCGGTCTTGTGGACACGCAGAGAAAGTCCGATCGTTTGACAAAATAAAGAAAATCAAAAAAGTTTAAACCTTTGCAAAATGAACACATGTTTACACAGTGACTTCTCATTTTTCTTTTTCACACATCTTTTCACTATCTTGATATATGCTTCAAGATGTTGTCCACTTGGTCAAGCATTAGTATTTAATGTATATCACCTCTGAATACTTTCTGATTTAATGCCAAGCCTACCAAGCACATCAAACAATGATCTTATGGCTTTTTCATCTAATTTATCCATGAGTAAGACATGCAAGCCAGTGTACCATCATTTCCCAATTATGTTGGATACAATTTCTCATTTTCCAATGTTTTTGAATTTTCCTGTTTTTCAATTTTTTTGTATTTTTCTCTTTTTCTTTTTTTCTCCCCCTTAAAATGAAAACTCTATTTTTGGATTTCCATTTTAACAAAAAAACACAAAGACACTATTTTTGGTATTTTCAATTTTCTCCCCCTAAACTACACACAAAAAGCATTAAAGAAAGAAAATTGACCTTTCGACATGGATACCTTTCCGATTTAGATTTCAGGAAAATTTTAGTTTTTTTAAATTTGATGTCACATGTAATTTAACTTAAATCAGCAGAATACTCCTCCATCAGTAACTTTTCAATCACCGATAGGTCTTCTAGAAGTACTTGCACACTGGTTAAACACGTCAGTTTATAAATGACCCGAAGTGAATCGCTTCTAGTCGACCAGTGTCTTGATTACCTTTTGAAACCACTTTAGGTTTCCAAGTTTTTTGTTTTGGTAAATCATTATTTGATGAACCCGTCACAGTAGATTGTGACGAACAATCGACAGATGAATCATTTTGAAATTCATGTAAAACCTTCTTTGATGGTTAAAATATGTCGGTTGAAATTCATCAAACACTTTGCCATATTCATCAATAAATCTGTATTTTGCAGTTTTACCAACATAAGGAACCTGTCTTATCCTTGAACTAGAAGCAGTAGTGGCATGATAATCTTGTGCCATATGCCCTTTTTGTCGGCAATTGTAACACAAATGATTGTTTACATTTTTCCTCTTTGGTCTATGCAAAGCTTCACAACATATAGCATCTCCAAAATGATCATAAAAATTATCAAATACCTAAAAACGATGATCATTTACCCATTTTAACGTCGGGCTTTTGGGAGCAGAATTTGATCCTCCTGAAGAATATGTAGCAACTTGTGACTTTTTACTCATCAGTTCAACATTCTTGACAAAAATTTTGGCAATTTTCTGAGCATCCACACAATGAAGTGGAAATTATTTATTAGAAAATATTTGTTACGAACCATTGAGTTTGTAATACCTCTCGGGTTGAACCTTGTCAGCTTTAAAAACATCTTTCTTTACGTGCTTTAACTTAACTTGCTTCAAATTTTCTTGTTTTGAACCTTGAGACCCATCAACTTTAACATTATTGGTCTTGAAACCCAAACCAACATGCTTTCCCGAAACTTTTTCTTCAGAACCAAATGATTTATGTCCATTCTTTGCAAGACGAGAAAACTCAACTTTCACTGCTTTAACATTCTTTTGTTCATAGAAAATTCTTTCATCAATAGCAGTCTTCTCAGATGAACTTATTGATTTCTCTTCTTTAGTAGACGTATAAGCAGACACAACCGTTTCATCTTTCTGATCTTTCTGTGACTTCACAACCTTTTCCCTATCAGATTTCTTATCAAAAAATTCAGAAGAATCACCAGTTTCTTCCTTTTCCTGCACCGCATGAACAACTTCTTTAAGACTACCCGGTGGTGAAACTGTTTTGGTAAACATTTTCTCAAAATTTCCATCATTTGCCAAGAAACTTGTAAAAGATGTAGAATTTCTGACATTATTCAGCAAATGATTTGCATTAATCACTTAAATTTTTAGATCAGAAATTTTCTATTGAGCTTCAGCCAATTCTTTTTCCGTTGCAATTAACTTCTTTGCCACTTTATGAGTTTTATACTTTTGCAACCTCAGCTCATCTAATCCAGTCCGCAATTTCTTTAGCAACTTATCTTCATTTCGTTTCTGAATATCCAAATTTGCATTTTGCAATTTGTTCACTCTTGCCAATTCCCGCTTCTCATCTAACAACTTTTTCATATCAATTTGATATGCTTCAATTTTAGCAACCGAGTCAACAGAAGCCTTGGTAAGTAAATCAAGTTTAATCTTGGACTTTTCAAACAAATTATTAAAATCATTTACAACATCCTCAGCTTCTGCCTTCCATTTCTCAACTTCCTTGACTAAGTCAACATTTTCTTCAGATAATTTTGTAATTTCCTGTTCAAACTCTTTTCCAAGACTTTGAAATTTCAATTCTTTCTCAACAACCTCTGCCTGAAAATCTGAAAACTTTGCTTTTTGAGAGGACAATTATTGAATTAGATCTCCTAAATTTTTCTGTTCACCTGTCAACTCTTCTATCTTTCTTTTATTTCAGCAACCAACAACTCATTTTCTTTTATCAATCCTTGAATTTTCTTGTCTTTTTAAGAACAAAACTCACAAACCGATTCATAGCCACTATTTCCAGAACCTCTTATTTCAGATTCTAAATCAGTTACTTCTACTTCATCATCACTATGAACAATTTGAGTAATCATTGCAGATGGAGCAAAAAAGAGCAGACTCGTCAGGAAAATCGACATCCCAATCATAACCTTCATTCGATGTTAGTGATTTTGACTCAGATGTAATAGCTGTTAAAGCAATTGGATGTGAATCATCAGAAGTTCGCCCCCAATTATATTGTTTATCAACTTGAGAAACTAAAGCTGTTGGAGACTTTGATGAAGAAGCATTTGATTTTGAACATTCACAATCAAAATGTCTAAAGTTAGAACATTTGAAGCATTTTGCCTTTGATTTATCTATGCCAACCTTGCCATCTGGATTTAAACTTTGGAATCCAATCTTCTTCTTGAATCTTTTAACTCTTTGAGCTAACATTGCAAGTTGCCAATTAGTATCCATTTGTTCCAGGTTATCTGGATCGATCTGATAAAAATGTTCTTCAATCAAATTAGATGTTGTCAAACCACCATTCAGCAATCCATAATATGAAGATAATAAAGCAAAAATTAATACCAAATGTTCATCCGGTCTTTTTGTAGAAAATGAAGTCTGACTTAAATGATTTGGAATAATGATGTTACACCCTCTTGATGAATTTGCAGAATTTCCTGAACCATGACCAGCAACAAATGTTGTTTGAGGTGGATTTGATGAATCAAAACTAGATGATTTAGAATTTGCATTGATGCTTGCAGAATTTTGACCATGATATAATTCCGGATTTTGTAATTGAGTAGTTGATTTATTGGATGTCATCATTTCCATTTCTCTAGCATGCAACTTCCCGGTTAAATCATGAAATGACAATGTTGAGTATTCCTTATCATGAGTAAGTAGTAGAATATAATTCTCCCACTTTGCTGGTAAAGCTTCCATCAGTTTCTCTTTCAGTTCCTCATCGGGCTTTTCAATGTTCACCACTTCATTTCACTGATTAGATGTGAAAATCTGTATATAAGTGCAGGAATATTTTCTTTATCATAGTGTTGAAAATTTTCAAATTCTTTGTTCAGCACTTTTCTTCTACTCTTCTTGTATTGATCATTGCCTTCACATCTTGCAGATAGTGCATCCCGCAACTGTTTTGACTTTTTGCAAGTACTAAACTGATGTAACAATTCAGTGGGCAACGCCATTGTTAGATAACCAAAAGCTTTTTCTTCAAGCTCATAGAGTTATCGTTCAGCTACATTGAAATTGCGAATTTGTTTAAAATCTCCATCTTACTTTCAATACATGTAGAGCTTGCGAATTGGAATCCATAAATCGACATTATTTGTGCTGATGTAAGCAGAAAATCTTTGCGTCCAATTGTGATAATCCTCCAACTTCAACAATTTGGGAACTTTATGGCTTGTTCCAATTTCGTTATTGAAGTTGAGCAACATTTGCATTGCACTTTGCATAGCAGCGAACGCTTGAAATTCAGACATTTTTCACCGAAAATATACTTCAAAAACTTCGAACTCAAAAATGAAGGTCTTCCAAGTGGATTTTGGGTACCAAAATGAAGGGTATTGTCCGTTTGGCCAGTTAAACTCTAGATCTCTTTGAGACGGTCGTTGTGGCTGGTATTGGGTTCCGTAAATCTTAACAGTTCTCAAGTTACGTCAGTTTTAGTGAACACAACTTTTCTGCCAGCGTACCATATCACTCTCAGCGGACCAAATCCCTTCTCAGTATACCGCCCTGTTAATTAACGTATCACAAATCTTCAACAGAACATCCGCATACCACAGACTCAGAGTACCAGAAAATGGACCAGATTCACCAGTGTACCACTTTGGTACGGTGTAACTGTCAGCGTACCACCAAGTAACCGTCGCGTACCAACTTTGAAGATTGCCTAGTGTACAAGATAGCATACCAACCAGCTTACCACTTTTCAGATGAAGTTTGCCTTGCGTACCAAATGGCGTACCAGAATATTCATCCGGCGTACCACAACATTTTCGACTGTTTTTTCAGAATTTGACAGTTTTGAGCTAGAATTTGCTACAGTAAGGTGCGAAAACACACTAGGAAGGTTCGGAAATCAAGTTTAGCCCCAGAAACACTTAGAATTGAATGAATTCGATGAAAAATGAAGAAACACGCACTTTCTCTCACTAAAAATCCGAATTTGATAAAAAACACAGCAGTAGAGCAACCAAATGCTCTGATACCACTTGTAAAACCGATATACGGTCTTACTACTACATGCTTTGATCAATCTAGTGAACACGAGAAGTAAATAAGCTTTGTTCTTATTAATCACTTGAAGATTACAAGAAGGAAGCTCTGGTTTCTCTCTCTATAACACACACAGAAAGGTGTAGAAATGACATAAGTGTTAAGCTATCATTCTAACACACGCTATTTATAGTTAGTGACAATCTAGCATGCGTACCAACTGGTGGACCATTTAGAACGGGCGTACCAATTGGTACGGCGTACTAGTTGGTATGACACCATTTATATTGCCACTACAAGTTACATACTTGCTCTAATCTAGATACAATACACGAGACACATTGTAGCATAGGAATATACTCTAACACTTTTTTTTGCTGATTTTTAAGGTCATCTTTGCTGATTTTTATGACCCATTAAAACATGAAATTCGCCACATTTTGGTTGAATTTTTTATGCTCATCTTGCCACATACATTAGCTGCTAACCCGTTAAGAAAACCCATTAACATTTATAATGGGATTTGGCTACACATTTCTATGACTCATTAGGGCCATTTGCTGCCATGTATGTGCAGATTTATAATGGGATTTGGCTACACATTTCTATGACCCATTAGAGTCATTTGCTGCTTGATGTGTTCGGAAGTACACCTGAAAAGGACTATTAAACCTAGACCTAACTTAGACCCAGACACACCTAGTTTTACTAAAATCCTAAACTTAACCGAACCCTAAAGGCACGTTAGATGTCAGATTGCAGAATAGTTATCGGAAGACCGGATTTTGAACCTAATGTAACACCCATATATAAATTATAAATAAATAAAGAATTGAAAGCCTGAGGAAATCGCGGACCGTGAGTGGAAAGAACAGGGGTGGTGGTCCGCGAGTCGACAAGGATCACCGGGTCGGAGCTATTCACAGACCAGATCCGCAAAAATCAGAACAGAACCCCAGTCGCGAACCATGACTTACTAGCGAACCCCTAGCGGTTTGCGAGTCTTTCCAGAAGGCAAAAATTAATTTTTTGTCTTCACTCACCCATAAAACACCAAACCTTGTTCATTCTCTGCATTCCATCTCTCATATTTCGACCAAAGGGTTTCTAGAGCAGTTCCAGAGATACCAAAGGACCTTGAACACCATTTTAAGGCTATCAAAGCTTAGGTAAGTCATGAATCTATTCAAGTAACCAAGTTATGTATCCTATTATCAAAAGGGAGCTTAACTAACTATTCCATACCCACATTACAGAGGTGTAGAAGGTGACTAAAATCTGTTAGCAAGCAAATGAAGGCTTAAGAATTGCATACAAGGTATGTAAGATTAATTTTGAATTGTTTTAGATAATAATGTGATAAAATGGATTCAAGTATTCATGGGTGGATTGTTTCTCATGTCATAAGGTTGTGGGTGAAGCAAGGTCAGTGGGCATTTGTTGCAAGAAACTCGAGGTGTACAATCCACTATACATAAGGTACAAGTGTTCTATGCATGCAAGAATCTAAGTTACACATATGTAAATGCTTGATTAGAAAAATGAATCACCGTAGTAGCAAAGGATTTGATAAGGTCCTCTAACCCATTAGGATTATAAGAAGTCATGAGAAGGGTCTGATACGTTGTTCACAAGAAAAGATTCATTTTGGTTTCGTTCCAATCATTTATGTAACAAAGAATAGAAATACATGAACATACCAGTAATTAACAGTTAAATAATACGGAGTTATAAGAATCTGAGACCAGTGGAATCGACCCCCAGAACGAACGGAACATAATTAAAAGAAAATTTTGAGCAGACCGTTAACCCAGTTGTCGCGGACCACGACTGGGTTATATGCGAGTGGCAGTCTACGACTGCCCATTTACAGAACTATTTATATCTTGGACCGCGAATATTGAAGCCATATGTTGGCGGTCCGTGATACAGCTTAGGACAGAATAATTAAAAACTATAGAAGTCCTTGTAAAATATAAAAACGGTGGTGAAAACCTGTATGTCCGAAATCTAACCAAACTCACGATATCTAATCACAAACGAGTGCGGAAACCTCGTATGTGATCGATTCAAGAAGAATAGTAGAAGAAGAGACTTGATCTAAGAGAAAGATCAAATCTTGAATGAAGAAACCTACTATCTTGAAGCAATGAAGAACCGATCGGAATCACCAAATGATAAGAAGAAATCGTAAATCTGTTTTCCAAAGCTTGCATTAATCATAAACATGAAAGGATTATATAGTGCCTTCTTACAAACCCTAGTCCAATAGTAAACACAATAAGCCCAATCTTCCCCTAGGCATGAATCATTAGACCACTTACGGCAGCAGCAGATCAAATCTGAAAGTATTCTGAACGTTGTTCGACCACCATCCATTCGCCACAATCCGGTTAGCTGAACCATGGAAGATCCCCACCCTTATAGCGTTTTCCATATCATTCTCATCTCCGAGAATAGGTTGGGAGGCTAGCAGCTTGATGTCTCTCTCTCCAAATCTTAGCAGATCGACCGGATCGTAAAAGCGAAATTGCCTCATCCTTTTGCAGAGCACCACCACCTCATGAGTTGTTGGATCATAACACCAACAGTCAAAGTTTTTGACTAAGGTTCCATCTTCGATCTCATCCAACATATTGATAACTCTTGTGCGCTTGGTGGGTGGTCTCCTTGCTTCTCCAATTGGTTCTCCAGTAACTGTGTCAGTTCCAGTCTCCACCCATCTCACCTACTTCAGCTCGAAGTTTGCAAAGTTATCTTCTAGATGGCTCGGCAAATTGTTTCTAATAAGATCTTCTTCAGGGCTGTTCCATCTGTTGATGTAAGGAGCTCTCAGCAGGCTTCTAATCTCAGGCTCAGTCTAGGTATGAAATTGAGCACGTGTTCTGTAGTATTCCACTGGACTGTAGCCGTCACGGATTACGGCAAACAATTTCTTCTCTGAATCATAGTGCCAGCACAGAATGGGTTCACGACTCCCTCTTTTGTCTATTGAGCTTTCACCCACATCAATGGTGTATTGAGTGGGGGCTGGTCCTTGAAAGAACTCCTTGAACCAGTTGTCATGACCTTCTGGTGCTTTGGAGATGACCCTTCCACTACGGGCATAGTCAGACATATCAATCGTGTCATCTCCATCATCCACATTCACAGTTTCTGAACCTTGCACTCCTTGAGATGAACTTTGACCTGCGGGCACTTGAAGTGTTGGACTCCACAAAACTCTTTAAACCAGTAAATTTCTTCTTCAAGTCCATCAGGGCCTCATAAAGATACTTCATTCTGTTCTTGTCTGCCACCTCCTTCTCTTGTAATCTTCTATTTTCATCCTGGAGAGCTTTTATCTCATTCTCTCTGATTCTGTTCTGAGACATCAGAAAGTTAATATGAGGATCAGCGCTTATCCTCATTTCGATTGGGAGCTCAGCAGCTTGGAATGGACGGAAGCTAGGCATGGTCGGTGGCAAGCTTGTCACAGTTGAGACGCTCACTCTCACTGGACTGGGTACAACAAAAGTGTTGTCAACTTCCAGAAATTGCCTTTCTTCCCGAACAGGGCTACGTTCGGTCAGAAGAGGACCTTCAGTCTGTACTTCGGCAGGTTGAACTTCAGCAGTTTGTGCAGGGTTTTCTTCTTGAGTAGGTTGACTTTGAGAGCTAGACTCTGATGGATGGACCATTAGCAGACTTGAGCCAGTCTTTGTAAATTTGAACCTTATGCTTCTTGGACCAGTCTTCTTCCTTGGAGATGGTTCACGAGCAGGGATGGGTTCTTCAAGTACATCCTCCATATTCAGACTCAGCTCGGGAGGGGTTGCATCGCTGCTCGAAGACATGAGCATGTCATCCCTCGATCTCTTGTGACTGATGGGTCCCAAATCCCCATATATGTCATCATCTTGATCAGCAAAAATATCATCCATGACATTTTCTTCATCAGACGGGATCACCTCAGATTCTTCCATCACATTCACAGCTGGAGTTGTTGTTATGTCTTGATCTTCTGCCACACATGCATTAACAATTGGCACATCGGCTGCAGGTTCAGGTTCTTCAACTTCTTGCTCTCTGGCTACCTCGGGAAATGCACCCCTCTTTACCCATTCAAGTCTTCCTTCAAAGCTATTTCTACCTCTTCTATCTTGAGTCTGAAGACCAAATACTCCACAATCCATAACCTTTATATCCAGCTTCTCTATTCACTCTTCTATCATTGGGTACTTTTCCATGACCACCATTTGAACAAACCTAGGTGTCATCAGGAACTATTCACGTGCGCTCAGGTCCGCATTGCCTATCCAGTCAAGTAACATCATCTTGGAGAAGTTAAAGTTCCAATCCAAGGCCAATGCGACGAAAGCAGTTCCATGAAGCTTATTGAGCTGATCGAAGCTTGTTCTTTTGCCCAGAAAAGATTTCTGCATGTAATGAGCCAGGCATCTCCAGTAATGCGGCAACAACTTTTTAAAGATAGGCGGGAATTTTCCTTCATATCCCATGGATTGAGCACCCGCTAAAACAGCTTCCTTGGGATACTCAATCGGATCAACAGCTCGATCATTGATGTTTAGCCCTTTCCTTATATATTCCTCCAGAATAACAATCGGCCTGTTCTGAATAGTAGCTGAGATCTGTGTCTTGTCTGCACTGGCTCTAGCTGTGCCCCAGAACTCTCTCACAAGTTGCTCGTCAATCAGCACACTTGTCCTTAGCGCATGGTTGATTTTGCAAACATTCATCCCTGCCACGAGAGAATAAAATAAAGGCATGTGCTTCTCTGGTGGGTCTTCAAGGTAAGCAGGAATGCAATGATCTGGTTCAAATTTAATCTCTTCGTCGAGCATCTCGTCTGCCATCTGAGAAAGACAAGACACATGTATCAGACTTGTTCGTTAAAGTGCAATTAAGTTTATTAACCCTTGAAGAAGTTCAATTGAAAATCAAATTTTACTTTTGAAGTTCACAAAATTCTAATTTAAACTTTTAAGGAAAATATTTGATTTAGAGTCTCGGAATGACAAACACGCTTAATTTTCACTTAAACTGATTAAGTTTAAAGAGATTAAAAAAAATTAATTGAGAAGAAAAAAAATTAATTGTATAAAAGTTAATTATGGGATTGTTTAACTGTTTACGATTTAAGTAGTGGGTTTACGATCCTTTCAAGAGTTCACGATCGGGTCCAGTCGTAAACTCTAGGACCACTCGTAAACACTGATTGAAGCCCAAAGCCCAATCGTAAACCCGCTTTGTCGTAATCGCTTATCGTAAACTCCAATCGGAAACCCTAATCGTAAACGATGATCGTAAACAGCAACTGGAAACACCCAACAGTCGTCTTCTCCGACGCGAATATCGTAAACACCCCAAAACCGCCATTTTTGTACCTGTAAAAGCTCGTAAACAAATTAAACACCTCAAATATACAAAATAAGCACTCAACACTACCTTTGAACGATTTCTAACAAAGAACCGACCACAAATCTTGTAAAGAATGACCCGAATATAGCAAATCAGCTAATAGTCACGAGATATGGTTTTAACCTCAAAACCGAGAATATCTTGATGAAAACTAGGGGGTACAGACGATCGAGAAGGGTTTCTTGGACGAAAATGGATGGCGAGAGAGATGATATGATCGGATTGCAGCAAGGACGGTCGGAGGTGGCTGCGATTGCTTTTCCGGTGAGGGTTGCGGCGGAACAAGGGTTTTGAGAGCCGGAATCGTAAACGAGAGAGGAAAGGGGGGAGGGGGTGAGAATCGTAAATGCCATAAGGAGTCGGAAACAAGGGTTTTGTGTTTAAAAAATTTTCAGTTTGCCCCCCTCAAGTTTCAAAAACATTAAAAATACTCCCAAACCTTAAACAATGTTAATTCGCATAAAACTTGATAATTTTGACCTTTGAGAACTACAAAACTTCCCCTCAGACTCATACCCCAAGTATCTGATCATAATCATAAAAATCTAAAACTTTAAAACAGATAAGAGTCCCAAATTGAAATATTTACAAACTTACTGCAGAAAATGAATATATACTTGCCTGGTGCTGATAATTTTCATTGATAATATCAGACGAGTCTTTGACTGAGGAACCCTTTTTAGCTTCCGTTACTTGACGCTCTAGACAATTACCAGGTGATTTGAACACATAAACTCACATCCAGTTAAGTGCTTAAATATGGTACAATTTTACCGATATGTTTAACCGTCCCCACACCCAGTTTTTCATAGCAAAACCTACCAAACCTCAGAGTTTATTGAGGATTCACAGACCCCCAACTTGAGGAACCATGCAACACTGCTTTGACTACCACTTATTTCTATTTTCATGAATTATCAGTTGGTGATCAGGTCGGCCGCATAAGCACGTAGAGAAGACCAACAAAATAATTTTATTTTCTTTTCTTTTCTTTTTCCTTTTTCTTTTTCACAATATTTTATTTTTTTTTGAATTCTTTTTCTTTTTCTTTTTCTTTCCTGTGGTGTTGTCATATACAGTATAAGCATGGCGTGTGAGAGAGTGAATACTAGGTAAATACCACTCTCAACCCATTTTTGTCGGGACTCAGCCTTCTAAACCATGTAGACTAGGATGGGAAACTAAACATTTATAGAGTTTAGGATTACTGCACTTACATAGATGGTCATAGTTTTGGTTGAGCTTACCAACATATCATCTTTGAGCAGTCTTTCACATCAGCCTTACACGTGTCAGTCTCCGACCGTCTTTGAACTTTTTTGTACGTTTTTGTACGTCCTATCAAAAGACATCATAAAAACTTTTTAGTTCAACCAGCACCATTTCTTCCCCTGTTTTTGTGAGACTTTTGAAATAAGACTCAATTTTTTTTAAATAATTAACAAAGACTTTGTACAAAACAAAATGATCAGATCATTCCTCGAAGGCAATCATCTTTAGGCCTTCAACACATGATTCAAAGTTTGGACGAGGAAGGGGTTTTGTAAAAATGTCCGAAACATTCTGATCGGAGCTTACCTTTTGAAGCTGAATTAACTCCCGATCATAGCAATCACGAATAAAATGTACCTTTATGTCTATATGCTTGGTTTTGGAATGTTGGACGGGGTTTTTGACAATTTCCAGAGCAGCAGCGTTATCACAAAAGATAGGAGTGTTAACGAATTCCATACCGTAATCTGTGAGCTGATTTTGTATCCAAACTACCTGTGAGCTTCCGGCTGATGCTGCCAGGTATTCAGCTTCGGAAGTTGATTTTGATACGGTATGCTGCTTTTTGCTCTGCTAAGAAATGAGCCTGTCTCCCAAGTACTGGCATCCTCCAGTTGTAGATTTCATGTCAAGGTCACTACCTCCATAATCACTGTCAGTAAAAGCATACAATTGAAAATCAGTGTTCTTTGGGTACCAAAGACCAAGCCTAGGCTTGCCCTTCAGATACCTAAAGATACGCTTAACAGCAGATAAATGTGAAAGTTTAGGATTAGCCTGATAGCGTGCACACACACAAACTGCATGCATGATGTCTGGCCTGTTGTCTGTCAAGTACATAAGTGATCCAATCATCGACCGATACTGGAATTCACTCACTGATTCCCCATTGAGATCAGCTGACAAAAGTGGTCTGGATGCCATGGTAGTGGAAATGGGCTTGCAATCCTGCATCTTGAATTTATCTAGAATCTCATTCACATACTTTGCCTGATGAATAAGAATTCCAGATTCATCCTGTTTTACTTGTAATTCAAGAAAGAAACTCATCTCCCCTTGGTCACTCATTTCAAACTTCTTCCTCATAATCTCTTCAAATTCAGTGCACAATCCTCGTTTGTTGACCTGTAGATAATGTCATCTACATAAACTTGCACCATGATTATGTCCTCCTTCACCCTCTTCCTAAACAACGTTTGATCAACTACTCCTCTTGTGTATCCATTCTCCACCAAGTGATTGGACAGAGTTTCATACCAGGTGCGCGGAGCTTGATGCAAACCATACAAGGCTTTATCCAGCAGATAAACATGGTTTGGATTTTCCTCATCTATGAACCCTAGTGGTTGAGTTACATAAACTTCAACATTCATCTCTGCATAAAGGAAGGCAGTCTTCACATCCATCTGATGGACCGTAAAATTGAGATACGTTGCCACAGCAAGAAAGATCCGAATTGCTTCCAATCTTGCCACCGGAGCGTATACCTCATCATAGTCAATCCCATGAACTTGCCTGTGCCCTTGTACTATCAATCTCGCCTTGTTTCTGACAATTATTCCCGTGTCATCCTTCTTGTTCTTATATAACCACCTTGTGGGAATAACCTTCTTGTCTTCTGGCCTCTTCACAAGTCGCCACACTCCCAGCTTTTAGAACTGATTCAATTCATTGTGCATGGCCTCCGTCCAACTTGGATCTTTGAGAGCAACCATCACATTAGGAGGCTCAATCTGGGAAATGAAACAGGAATACATGCAGAAGTTAATGTTTTCCGTGCGGCTTCTAGTAGTGACTCCTGCTGTCACTGGCCCAACCACGTTGCTGAGTGGGTGATCTCTGTTTATTTTACTCACTTGGACATCAGGCACTGAAGCAGTAACAGGCAGGTTAGTATTAATAATATTATCAGACATACCTGGTCCTTGAGAATCCACTGGAGCATTATGTGTTCCTGAACATTCTGGAATATTTGCATTAGAATTCCGTGAAGTCTCTGCCGATGCTCTTTCCACATGTGGCCTCACTTCAGAACTAGGAGCAATGATATCATCTTCTTCTCCCAGATTGTGGAAAACATTGGAGAAGTTGAAACCTTCAAACAGTGACCCGTAGTCAAAGATCCAATCTGGTCCAGTACCCACATCGGTTGGATTATCCTCCATCCAATCCACATCAAAAGCCTCGATAATCAATTTGGTGGTTTTGTTGTACACGCGATAAGCACTATTTGCTGAGTAACCGACAAAATAGCACTCATCATCTTTAGCTTCAAATTTCCCTACATCGGACTGAATTAGCACCGTGCATGGACACCCGAAGGTCTTGAAGTACCCCACCCTCGGCTTCTCCCCATAAACAATTTGGTACGGAGTCTGCTCATGTCGCTTGTTCAGAACTACTCTATTCTGCACATAACAAGCTGTATTCACCGCTTCTGCCCAAAAGAAGATTGGTAGTTTCGCTTCACACATCATTGTTCTTGCTGCTTCAATGAGTGTCCTATTCCTTCTTTCTGCAACTCCATTCTGTTGTGGTGTGTAGGGAGCACTGAACTGCCTTTCAATACCCTTCTCACCACAAAACATGTTCAACTCTGCATTCTTGAATTCTGTCCCATTATCAGATCTTATACCCTTCACTCTCTTGTTCAGCTGGTTTTCTATAAGTGTGACGAACTGTTTCACATGGGCCGGAGTTTCGTACTTGTTCGATACAAAGAAGACCCAAGTGAATCGCGAGTAGTCATCTACTATCATGAGACAGTAAGAAAACTTGCTGATGCTTTGTACCTGCATGGGACCAAAAAGATCCATATGTAAGAGTTAAAGAACAGATGAGACAGAATTTGCAACCTTTGGACGGTGTGGCAACTTGTGCTGCTTCCCCTTAGCACAAGCCACACATTTCTCCACAGACGATAAATCTTTGATTGGTAAGTTTCTGACGTGCTCTCCTTTAGCCAGCTTAGACAGATTCTTCATATTAGGATGCCCCAGTCGACGATGCCATAATAACGCTAGATTCTCATTCTGCTTGGAGATAAGACAGGCTTCTTCAGTAATTGGAGGTTTGCCAAAATTCAGCTGATAAGAATTTCCTCTTCTTGGAGTACGCATCAAGATGCACTCCTCTGGAATTTTGACACCAGGCCTGAGGATGATGCATTCCTTCTTGTTGAACAAAACAGAAAATTCTCTATCACACATTTGCGACACACTGAGCAAGCTGTGAGATAATTCCTCCACATAGTGCACGTCAGAAAAAGTCAAACTTCCACTCTTCACTACCCCTTTCTTACTGATTCTTCCACCTACCCCACCTGCAAAAGATACTCCTCCGCCATTGAAGTCTTGTACCTCTTCCAAAAGGGATAAGTCTCCGGTCATGTGTCGGGAGCAACCGCTATCAACGTACCAGAGATTGTCGATAGATCTACTTGGCTGTCCCTACAAAAATCAGAAATCAGTGAGATTCAGGTACCCAGGCCATAACAGATCTGGGCACTCCTTTGGAGTCAGTGTAATTAACCATTTGGAGGACCATTTCTGGTTTTGGTTCAGATACATTCACATTTTGAGTGTTGACTTTTGGTCTCCAATTAGGTTGTTTTTGAGATTTAGAACTATTTATTGAGTTCTGTGCAGGTGAAAGTTTCTTTGGTGGAGATGTGACCTTTTTACCTTTTGGCTTGACAACAGGTGTCCACTCAAGTTTTAATTTTGTATAAACCAATTGTTTCGTTTGAGTGACATCTTTTGTTTTTTCAATTACTGATTTGCCCTTAGGTTTAACAACATGTTTGACTTTAGGCATTTGCCTCTCACCAAATTCTTGTTTCATTTTGTCTTTTCTTTGATAAACTCCCTTAGGTTTGTAAGATGAGTTTGGAGGTCTAGTCACATTCCACTTTTCTTCAACATGCTTTGTCACTGGAGCTTTTGTGTTCAAAACCTGAGACTGTTGACTCTTCATTGGTTCTAAACTCTGCTTCCCCTGAGACAAAGCTTGTTGTTTTTGGTTTTTGTTTTCTCCTGCCATCATTTTCTGCAACATACTGGTCCGTGGGTTTTGCGGACAATATGGTTGATAAGGTCTATTTAAGCAATTTGCAGCAAAATGTCCTGGTTTTCCACATTGAAAACAATTCATAGGTCTAGGCCCATTTACATGACTACACAAATATGAACGTCTTGGGTAAGATGACTTCCACTCTGGCTTATCATCCCATTTGTGTATAACATATTTTGTATCCTTTTCAGGTTGTGTGATTAAGCAAAATTGTTCTGATTTAGACTTGTTTGTTCTATTAAAAGCCGACACAACCTGAGGATAAGCTACAAAATCTTTGGGTTTAGTCTCACGTCCTACTTTAGTGTTAGGCACACGAATTTTAAAACCATGAATTGCATTACTAGAATTTGAAACATGTTTTAAGGACTTGGACACAACTAATTGCATAGACCTAGACTCATTCAATTCAGACACTGATGCCAGTACATCATCTTTAGGTAAATCAGAAACTACACTACTCGACACATGACACTGTTTAACTCTCAAACATTCTGCATCCTTCCCAGATACATCTTCAATACCTACTTCATCTGCACATGAAACAAAACTATCAGCAGGTCCAACATCATTGTTTAATGACTCCTGGGAAGTACTTGATTCACAAGTGTCTGTCACAATTTTATCCTGATTACCCAACCCATAAGACATGTGTTTCTCATTTTCTATTTCCTGAGGGGTCAATGGTGTCACTCCTACCAGAACACTATCCAAGGGAGGTCCCATCTCATGTGTTCCTGATTCAGATCTGTCTATCTGATCCTCCTCAAAGATTATTCCTATGATATCTCTAGAGTTATCTTGAGGAACATTGTTCTTGTCATTGTCTAAGAAACTAATTCCTATTCCACCCTTGTCCTTTCCCATTCTAACATCAGTTATACAGGAGTTCAAAGATTTTCTAGCCTCAAACATTCTTTTGCTTTTTGTTTGATTCATATCAAATTTAACCTGCAACTCATTGTACTTATGTGTTATATCATCTACCTGATTCCTAAGATCAGCTATTTCTAACTTAGCATTGTCATACAGGAGAGTTTTCTCAGTTGCCAGTTTTTGATATTTTACTATGTCTAGCTTTTGTGCTTTAACCTTCTCCTCATTTTTCTGCCATCTACCCTTAAATGAACTCCTTTCACACTTTATCTCAAACAATTCTATCTGATAATTTTTACAGATTTGTCTAAGACCAGGAATTATACGAGCACAAGTGGGATCAGAACATACCTTGAGGTTTTCAGCTTCAGCAACGAAGGCTTCCTTATCTTCCACAGGAGTTTCATCAGTAACAACAAAAGCATGCTCTTCCTCTTCATCCCTTTCCATAGCAGCAATCATTGCATGAGACCTGCTAAACTCTTTCAACTGAGGTGTCCAATCATAACCTCCTCCTTCCTGAATAACCAGAGCCTTTGCCTCTCCCTTTCCTTCACCTGCTTTCCTTTCGTCTCCCCTTTCTCTCTTCGGCTTGCTACACTCTCTTGCAAAATGCCCATACTCATCACAGTTGTAGCACCTCAGCTTGCTTTTGTCAAACCCCATCCTGATCTTGTCTTGATCTTTCCAGACGTTTCTCCGAGTCTTTGCCATGAACTTCTTTGCTCTGAAGACCGCCATAGCCATCTGCCATGAGACATCCAACATCTCAACATCTTTAGGATTTATCTGGTTTAGCTCACCCGATAACATATCAGTAGGTACAAGAGTTCCGGCCATGAGAGCATGGTAGCTGTTCATAAAACCCATACCGAGCGCAAAATTGGGATCATTCGTATCATCAGGGTTGACGCCTCCACTTGAACTTCCTTGAGGTTGTGCCACAAAAGCAGTTGACTTTGCGACAGAGCTTGGTCCATTCCTAGTTGACTTCCCATCATGCTTAGTCTCCACATCTTCTGACAACAGAGCTTGATTTAGTTTTCCCGCTAAACTAAGAGAGCTTATATGGTTCAACACTCAGATTGTTGCTGTCCTTAATGATACAGATGTTGGTGTTCCAAGATTTGGGTAAACTATTCAACAGTTTCAGATTCTTGTCTTCCTTGTCTGGTTCAACATTATAGATGGACATTTCAGCCATCAGAGACACAAACCTCTGCACCTGAGCTTCAAAGGATTCACCTTGTACATGGTTGAACAGATTAAACTTTTGCTTCAACATTTGCTTGCGGCTTGCATTTATGTCAGGATTCCCTTCATAAGCCACAACCAAAGCGTTCCAGAGTTCCTTAGCGGTCTTGCAGTGTTTAAATCCTTGAGCAATATCTGGTGTTAATCCCATAGTCATGATGGCAAATGCTCTTTCTGCTTTGTTGCATCTTTCCCAATCATCATCATCATACTCATCTTCCGTCTTAACCTTCCCTGCATTAACTCCTTCTGCGTGAGTAGGTGTGAATGGTCCATGAATTACTGCCCTCCAGAGTCTTAGATCTACACTCTTCAAGGGGTTTTCAAACCTATATTTCCATTCCAAAAAATTATCCGCCGATGTAAGCCTAGGTGGACGAGTGATGGATCCAATCTCAAAATCCAGCTTCTGATACATACTTGGTTCAAAATCCATTACGATAGCTTAGGGAACAGAAATCTAAAGTCCAAACGTCCAAATACTGAGATTACGATAAAAACCACACGATTACGATCGTAAATGATTGATTACGATCGAGTAAACTCGTAAACACTTAAACTGACAGAAGAAATCATAAACTCGATTACGATGCCCGATTACGATCGCCGAAAGTCGTAAACACCTGTATCCGATCCACCAAAGTCGTAAACACCAATCCCGATCCAACAAAGTCGTAAACAACGATCACGACCCAAGTACAGTCGTAAACTCACTTTGCTCGATCGTAAACACGATAAAAATCGAGTCTTGAACTCGTAAACACCCAAATGATGAAGATCTTCAACAGAAGCAGTCGTAAACACCCAGAAAACCCAGAAAACCTGATCGTGAACTCGAAGAACAGCATCAGCAGACCTCGTAATCACCAAAAACCCTTTGAATCTTCAAAAACTCGAACTATAACCCAGAAAACAGCTTGAATCAATATCGTGAGAGCCTCGAATCAGTGATTCTTGGCTCTGATACCAATTGTAGGTCCGAAATCTAACCAAACACACGATATCTAATCACAAACGAGTGCGGAAACCTCGTATGTGATCGATTCAAGAAGAATAGTAGAAGAAGAGACTTGATCTAAGAGAAAGATCAAATCTTGAATGAAGAAACCTACTATCTTGAAGCAATGAAGAACCGATCGGAATCACCAAATGATAAGAAGAAATCGTAAATCTGTTTTCCAAAGCTTGCATTAATCATAAACATGAAAGGCTTATATAGTGCCTTCTTACAAACCCTAGTCCAATAGTAAACACAATAAGCCCAATCATAAACTAAAGAAAATTGGCCCACATGGTCCAAAACATTATCTAATTAAGCCCAAAACTAATAACAAGCTAGCCCAAAACTAATGTTCATGCTTTAAATAAATATAGCCCAACAAAACCAGATTAACAAAATACAATTGTTAATTAGATCAAGTTAAAACAGTATGATACTAAGTACTGTTATAAATTCTAAATGATAGGCACGCAATAATCATAAAAGCTAGCTGTTACGTGTTCTTTGAAAGCCTATCATCTAAATCTAGGTGAGTATGTACAATTGCCCTGTTTTACTAATTAAAACATGATGGGCCACAATGGTTAAAAGTTCTTCGTTTATCAAGTTACACGAACGGTTAAATGTCCTTTCGAATACATGGAAAAGTTGCGTGAAATGTGAAAAAAATACTCAGTGAACTAGTATGCTAGATTTCATTTGGTGCATAAAGTTATGTTTCGATAGCGGAAAAAGTACAAATATTATGATCAGGTTACGGCTCATTGTAACATCCCAAATTTCTATAAACGTATATAAATAATAAGAAAATAGAAATATACGTGTTAATACATGTATTAATAGTTAAACATCTTAATTATAAATTAAAAATGTGTTTGAACATAAAAAAGATAGTTATAATTGATAAAACGTATAGATTCGAGCAAAATACGTTTTTATAATTATCATTATAAGTATCCAAAGGCTTAGAAGTTATTAAAAGTATAACCTAATATGATCTATAACATAAAAGGATAAGTATTATAAAGTTTGAGGGGCTAAAACGTAATTTAGTAATAATAAATAAATGAATATATATAAGTATATATATGTTATCGTACGAATCTCAAGCCTTAGAAATCTTAGAAAATGTTAGAGATATGTCCTATAATGTTTTGATACATAAAATGATAAAACTATAGAAGTTCGAGGACCTAAATTGCACTAAATAGAACTAGAAGGGCTAAAAGAGTAAGAATCACAAACCTGGCCGGAAAACCAAGTCTATGTGTATCGCCTAGACTATTCCTAGTCCTGCGCGATACGCCTAGCTCTTATGTAGGCAGATTTCATGTTTTGCTTGTTTTTTAGCCACGTTATGCGACTTACAGCCCAAGTTCGGCCATGAAACACGTCGATTTAATGTATTTAGTCACCATAGGACGTATTAGAAGCCTAAGATGCGCCTAAAACCTATAAATAGCAACTCCAATTCGTTAAAACAACTCGCAAATTCACTGAAACAAACCTGAAAAACCCTAAAAACTCGCCAGAACTTCGTCGGAACAACACACGCAAATGGATAGGAATCAGGAGCTAAATTTCTCGCAGTCAAGCTTCTTTTGATATGATCTAAAATAACCTCTTTCAGTTTTGGCTAATTCGATTTCTAAGTATGATTTCTAAAAATGTGTTAAAATTAGGGTTCTTGAGCTTGTTTTGTAAAAAATGGGTAATTGGGTGAGAATTAGCGTCTGAGTTTTTTGAGGTAATCCTAAAATAATGTATTTTAATAAATCCTTAAGTTTATTACAAAATTGGAAAAGGTTTGGTAAAGGTTTTGTTAACGGGTCAAATTTAGGGTTTTCGTAACGTTGTTCTGCCCAAACTGAGTAAACGGTGTTGAACTTAGCTTTGATATTTTAAAGCATATTATAAAATTTTATAATGGATAATACCCTAAGTTTTTTTTGAAATAGAAAAGAATTCTGATAATAAAAAGAGAAATACATGAAATTAGGGTTTCTAAATATAATTAATTAATATAAAACAATCCGGAGGGTATGGGGACTTGAATTTTGTTCTTATAACATGTTTTTATATATATTAAGTATATATGAGTTTAAAATGAATAATTAATAAATATTAATGATACCGAGTTAATCGGATATTTAGAAGTTCGTGCGGATCGGAAGGGTAGGCGCCTGTACACTGGGTTTTTGGCAAAGCGGGGGTGTCGCATAAATCCCAACTGTGACCTGGCAAACCTCACTGGGCGATCCCAGGATGAGCGTATACTTATAGGAATGCGCGTCTTCATATTGTCAATAAAGATGTTATTATGCCTATAAGGGTATTTTGGTCATTATAGCCTTAAAAGAGATAAACCCTAATAAAACGTTATTAAGATAATAAGATATAAATAAACATAGGTATTGTTTATAATGACCTTGCATTAATGCAATCCAATACGAGATTAGGTAATCGTGGACCCTAACGGAGATTCTGTCTGAATAAACCAATTACTCTGATTAATAATTATTTACAAAAGTTTTAAACTATGTTTTATTTACATTCCACCAAGACTTGTTAATCATAATTATTTAAATAATAATAAATAACCAAACGAACTTTCAAACAAATACAAACGGGATTATACGTCAAGACTTGATCGGTATCACTTGCGTGACAATTGTTACTCAATTGATTATAAACCTTATGCAATTGTGTTATTATTAAATTAGGACGTTACTTGCTATCATTATCAACCGGTTTAGTACATCATCCACTGATCAATGTGAGTTTCACGACCCCTTTTCTTTTAACTGTTTTTATACTCTTAGGGGAGAATTCATGAACTGACAAATGCTTTTTACTTAATATTATGGTTTATCTGTTAGCCGTATGACTGTTTTTTCTCTTACTGATGCCCAACTTGTTGGATTAAGTGTCTAAGTCTATAACTATAATTGATAGCAGCATAGTCCTTTTGGGTTGCCCTCAAGACTCGATAAAAGTATAATTAATAAATAAGGAAAAAGGGGAAAATAGTTTATTAATTATTATGGTTAATAATTAAATGAAACTATTTAGGAGGCTAGTTAACGGTTTGGTTAATAGAAGGATTGAATAACAATTAATCAATAGTTGATTAGTTTGGAAAAATTCTATCCCACATTGGAAATTTCGAAATCCTCCTTTTTGCCAAGGGAATTTCGAAATTCTCTATCCCACATTGGTGGGATAACTAAACTAAGGAGAATATCCAAGGCTATAAATAAGGGCCTTGGTGGTTCATTCCAATTCGCTCATTTGGCTTGAGTATTCGCCTCCTTCTTTCTCCCTCCTTGTGGAAGAACTCCTTATAGTTCATCCCACCTTAGTTAAATATTCTTTTTCGAGTCCTTGGTGTGATCCCATCAGAGGCACGACGTTTGTGGTACTAGTTTCCTTGAAGTCGAGAAGGATTATTATAGTTGTTTACTATAACAACTAAGAGGTATGTAACCCTATCTATCTTAGTAGTTTATGTGTTTATTTGATTGTTTGCTAGGGTTTATGATATGTACATAGTTATAGGTTCAATTGTGAAAACATAGATCTTGTTTTAGGTTGCACCCTTAGTTGTTTAAGTTTGCTTGTAGAACCCATCAGTGGTATCGGAGCATAAGGCTTGTTTTCAACTGAATTAGCTATAATTGTTGAACTATTAGGAGGCTCACATTCGATTTTAGGTATTAGGATTTTTGAAACCCTAATCTTGCCCCCTAAGTTCCGAATGCCTTTAGGATAAGGATTAATTTAATTGTATAAATTTATTATCCTATTATTATTATTGATATTTAATATTGGTATTTTTAAAAGTTTTAAAGATACACCTTATACTATATGTATGATTAAAAGATTAATTGTTATTATATGTATAAGAACAAAAGTCAGTCAAATCAATATTAGGCCTCATTCACGAAGCTAGTCTATAAGGGGGTATAAGGAAACTGCCTATAAAATGGTAGTTGAATAGGTGTCCATTCTCACCCACTGCTTCCTTGATTAGTGGAGGGTCGTTAGCCGAACGGGTTTGATAAAACTAAATTTAACTCCCATTTAAAAGTATAATGACATTAAAAAGTAACTAAACCTTTTATTATAAATTCCTAGTTACTTTAGGAAAAATGTGAATTTGTATGCTAACCCATGAAATTGCAAATTACACTTCATAAGTCATTAGTGGAGCGTGTGTGGTTAACCGGCACACTAATAGGGACTAATAAAGAGTTGTAATGGGTATCTCAAAATTATTATTGCTGATGGAGCGTGAGTGGTTAACTAGCACATCAATTGAGATGATAAATGACATTGAGGTTACCAAGCACATTTGCATGGTTATTCACATCTTGTTTGTGATCCTCGGTATCCCAGTCACAAATGGAAGAGCATAATCTGAGATTAAACATGCCATTGAATAGTTTCAATGAATCTCAGAAGGAAACATACCTTTATGAAATTTGCAATTAGATTACGGCTTCCCTCTTCTAAGTTGTAAATTTTTTAGTTGGATCAAACTCGGTTTTCTTATCTAACTTTAACTATTTCTTTTAAAGAGAAAATGTTTGCTCCTACCGATGCTTATAGTTCCTCCTCCTCTACCCACAACAACTTCTACCTGTTGGGTATCTGCTCAAAGGTGATATTGGATGGCTCCAACTACAGCGACTAGATGTATAACATCAAAATGGCCCTTCGTTATGAAGACAAGGAGTATGTCCTTGAAAAGGAGCTAGTTGAAATTAACCAAAAGACGGCCACTGCTGATGAATTAGCCACCTATAAGCAACATGAAAAGGATGCAACAAAAGCTGCTTGCATCATGGTTGCCACTATGACCCCTGAACTGTAAAGATTCTATGAGGATTACTGGCCGTACAAGATGAATAAGGAGCTTATGGAAAAGTACCATAAGCGAGCTCGTCAAGAAAAGTACGACATAGTAAAGTCCCTCATATCAAGCAAGATGAAGGACGGGGAATCTGTTAGCGCCCACGTGCAAAGGATGCAACGTTACGTGGATCAACTTCTGAGGTTGGGTGTGCACTTTGATGAGGAATTGGCTATTGACATAGTCCTGAACTCCTTACCAAGTTGTTATGATCGGTTCATCTTGACCTATCATTTGAACAACACTGAGACCACATTGGCTCAGTTACACAACCTCCTGAGAACACCTGAAACATGAATGAAGGGAAAGAGTGTTGCCACTGCTTCTGCTAATACTCCCATTCTAGCCATTGGTCAAGGAAAGGGGAAGAAGAGGAAAGGTCCTCCCAAACAAAACTGGAAGGGAAAGTCTCATGTAAAATCCAGTTCTGATGTTACCCCTGTCTCTGATCCTAAAGAGGCCACTTCCTTCTATTGCAACGAAAAAGGGCATTGGAAACGAAGCTGCCCAAAGTATCTGCAAGATCTTTAGGATGGAAAAGTAAAGCCATCTTCTTCAGGTACATACACTATTTTATCTAATAACTCATTATCTTCTAATTCTTGGGTCCTTGATACAGGATGTGGATTCCACATTTGCTCTGTTTTGCAGGGACTAAGAAAAAGTGAGGATGTGGAGCATGGTAGAATGAACTTAATCATGGGGAATAGACGATCTTCACTTGTCACCAAGATTGGAGTTTATAGTCTAGTGCTTAGTAATAGTGTTAGTTTGGATTTATTGAATTGTTGCTACTCATCAGAAATGACACGAAACATTATCTCTTTTCAAGCATTGTTCAAACAAGGTTTTAGATATTCTTTCAATGATGATAATGGTTCTAGTTCTTCTTATAAAAGTGGTGTTTTTTTTATTTTGAAGCTTTACCTTGTAATGGTGTGTATGAAACTGTGACATGTGTAGACAATTTAGGCAATAATGTATTTCAAATTGATTCGTCTAATGGTATAGACAAAGCATGTTTGTGGCATTGCCCTCTTGGACACATTAACAAGAAACGCATGGAACAACTCGAAAAGGATGGGGTGTTGGAATCATTTGACCTAAGGCCAGATGAGACATGCGAATCTTATCTTTTGGGTAAGATGAAAAAATCGCCTTTCACTGGATCTTGTGAAAGAGGTGAAGGTTTGTTGGATCTCATACACACAGACGTGTGTGGGCCCTTCAGATCATCCATAAGAGATGCTAATCGATTCTATGTAACTTTATTTATGATTATAGCAGATATGGTTATATCTACTTAATCAAGCATAAGTCGGAAACCTTTGAAAAATTCAAAGAGTTTAAGCAAGAAGTCGAGAATCAATTGGGCATGAAGATAAAGATGCTCCGATCAGATAGAGGCGGAGAGTATCTTAGTATCGGATTCCACGACTATCTCAAGGAATGTGGAATATTTTCACAATTGACACCTCCTAGGACACCACAACTTAATGGTGTGGCTGAGAGACGCAATCGAACCTTGTTGGACATGGTTCGTTCCATGATGAGTCGAGCTTCACTTCCAATCTCATTTTGGGGGTATGCCTTAGAGACTGCCGCCCACATTCTTAATCTTGTCCTAACAAAGAAGGTTGCCAAAACACCTCACGAAATATGGACAGGAAGAGTTACCTCGTTAGCACATATTAAGGTTTGGGGCTGTGAAGCTTTCGTTAGACGAGAAACTCACGATAAGCTTGAACCTCGTAGTGAGCGATGGGATTCATCGGCTATCCACAGAAGTCCTTTGGATATTTTTTCTACAGACCTAGTGAAAACGTGGTTTTTGTAGCATGAAGAGGAGTCTTTAGAGAGAGAGAGAGAGCTCATATGCAAAGAGGACAGTGGGAGCACCATTGACCTTGAAGAGATTCAAGAGTCAGCCGATGAAGGAACATCTGAAACCACTAGGGTTCAACCAGAGGAAGAAATTCTAGTTGAACCAGTTGACACTTCTTTACCTCTTAGGCGTTTTGGTAGAGTTAGCATGCGACCTGAGTTCTATGGTTTCCATATAACTACAGACGAGGACACGCTTATCAGTGATAATACACTGGTGAATTTGGATGAGCCAGCTAACTACAAGGAAGCCATGGCAGGCCCTGAGGTAGCAAAATGGAAAGAGGTAATGGACAGCGAGATCAAGTCCATGAACGACAATCAAGTTTGGAATTTGATTGATCAACAACCTAGTTGAAAACGGTTGGTTGTAAATGGATCTTCAAGAAGAAGACCGATATGCATGGTAATGTAAGCACGTTCAAAGCACGACTGGTGGCGAAGGGATTTACTCAAACCCCAAGGGTTAACTATGATGAGACCTTCTCACCAGTGGCTAAGATAAAATCTATTAGGATAATGCTAGCCTTAGCTGCATTTCATGACTATGAAATTTGGCATATGGATGTCAAAACCACTTTCCTAAACGGGAAGTTGGCTGAAGATGTTTACATGAGTTAGCCAGAAGGTTTTTGTAGATGCAAAGTTCCCCAATAGAGTGTGCAAGCTTGAAAAATCCATTTATGGATTAAAACAAGCGTCTCGTAGATTGAATCTTTGCTTTGATGAGAAAATCAAAGAGTGTGGCTTCTCTAGAAGTGAGGATGAGTCCTGTGTAAATGTCAAAGCTAGTGGGAGCGTAGTCACCTTCCTGGTATTATATGTTGAGGACATACTTCTTATAGAAAATGACATTCCAACCTTGCAAGATGTTAAGTCTTGGCTTGGAAAGTGTTTCGATATGAAGGATCTAAGAGAGGCTGCCTATATTCTGGGAATAAAGATTTCAAGGGATAGGAGTAAGAGGCTAATTGGACTGAATCAGAATACGTACTTGGATAAAGTAATGAAACGATTTTGTATGGAGAACTCCAAGAAAGGAGATTTGCCCATCCAGAGTAATACCAAACTGAGCAAAACTCAGAGCCCGAGTACAAATGAAGAGATAGAAGAAATGAGTAGAGTTCCATATGCTTCTGCCGTTGGATCTATCATGTATGCTATGACATGTACTCATCCTTATGTGTCTTTTGCTTTGAGCATGGTCAGTCGTTATCAGGGAAATCCAGGTAAAGCTCATTAGGCAGCGCTTAAGAATATTCTCAAGTAATCACAAAGGACTAAGGACTGGGTCATAGTACTTGGTGGTTGTGATACATTGAGAGTGAGTGGGTATAGTGACGCCAACTTTCAAACAGATAGGGATAATTTCCATTTCTCAAACTGGCTGGATCTTTACCTTAAATGGAGGAGCAGTTACTTGGAAAAGTTCCAAGCAAGAGATAGTGATGCAGTGTTCATGAGTACTTCGAAATGGAGATATAAGTATTGGATTAACCCACACTCAGAGAATTACTTAATGGAATCTATCACGAGTAATTCTGAGTCGATAATATCTTATAATCTTTAAATGGAGATATATAAGTTGTGGTTTACAAGTCAGTTGTGCGTTGATGATGCGTAAATGCATCAGTAACTTGATGCTATAAAACGTGTTGTTGTGCATGATTTGATGAGTAGATGGTGCAAGCATATAAGTCAAAGTTTATTCGTTCCTTTGGGCCCCACAGTGATTTGATGTTGACTTATAGTGCTGGGCCCGGCCAGGACTGAATTGATGTGTTCAATTGGAAGTTCTATGTCATTACAAATCAGAAATCGGGAAACAAAGTACTGGATAATGAGATTGATTATATTCCATGTCTCATGTTCAAATGATATCTTGTAAAATGGAGGATTATATGATCTCTTATCATAGGACACATTACTGACTAGGTCAAAATTCAAAAGCATTCATTGGAAGCTACAATATGCTGATCGGTTAGGAAGTTATAGTTATTAGACTTATCCAAGTGGGAGACTGTTAGAGCATATCCTATGCTACGTGTGTCTCGTGTATTGTATCTAATCTAGAGCATTTGTGTGAGTCAAGATAGTTAACTAGTCGTACCAGTTGGTCAGACGTACCAGATGGTACGTGCGTACCAAATGGTACGTGGGTGGTATGCCAGTTAGTATGCTTACACTATAAATAGCTTGTTAAAGAGAGAGCTAGTTTGTTCTGTCATTCTACATCTTCTTAACTGTGTGTATTGATTGTGTTTCTCTCTCTAGCTTGTATTCTCTAAGTGAATCAATAAAGCCAAGCTTTATTTACTTGTTTGTGTTACTCCGATTACCGAATCATGCACTAGTAAGATCGTCCAGTGGTTTTACAGAGACTGTTGGATTAAGTGTCTAAGTCCATAACTATAATTGATAGCATCATAGTCCTTTTGGGTTGCCCTCATGACTCGATAAAAGTAGAATTAATAAATAAGGAGAAAGGGGAAAATAGTTTATTAATTATTATGGTTAATAATTAAATGAAACTATTTAGGAGGCTAGTTAACGGTTTGGTTAATAGAAGGATTGAATAACAATTAATAAATAGTTGATTAGTTGGGAAAAATTCTATCCCACATTGGAAATTTCGAAATCCTCCTTTTTGCCCAGGGAATTTCGAAAGTCTCTATCCCACATTGGTGGGATAACTAAACTAAGGAGAATATCCAAGGATATAAATAAGGGCCTTGGTAGTTCATTCCAATTTGCTCATTTGGATTGAGTATTCGCCTCCTTCTTTCTCCCTCCTTGTGGAAGAACTCCTTATAGTTTATCCCACCTTAGTTAAATATTCTTTTTCGAGTCCTTGGGTGTGATCCCATCAGAGGCACGACGTTTGTGGTGCTAGCTTCCTTGAAGTCGAGAAGGATTATTATAGTTGTTTACTATAACAACTAAGAGGTATGTAACCCTATCTGTCTTAGTAGTTTATGTATTTATTTTGATTGTTTACTAGGGTTTATGATATGTTCATAGTTATAGATTCAATTGTGAAAACATAGATCTTGTTTTAGGTTGCATGCACCCTTAATTCTTTAAGTTTGCTTGTAGTGCCTGAAACCCATCACAACTATGGTACATTATCGTTATAAACGTTTGTACAACTGTATCCCACCATTAATTGATTTTAGTTAGTTCTGTACAAAACGATAGCTAGTGAATAGATCTATTTGGGTTGACAACCCTGCCCAGTTTGGTCGCTCCAAACCTGACTCCGTACATTGTCAAGGTGTACACTTCAGTTATTGTGCTCTGCTGGGTATCTCTCCGGTGAGATACCATGGGTGGGTAAACCATTGGTATTTGAAATCAAGGTTCAGGTGAGATCATACAACCATAACGGTAAACCAACGTAATATTTAAGTATGCCAAAACTGTTTTGCAAACCTTAAACGTAGAGTCATAAACCTGTGAACCTCACTAACTTTATGTTCACCTTTTAAACTCATGATTTCTCAGGTAAGTAGGCAATCACCGAAGACATGCAAATGTGGCTTAACTTTAACTATCGGACCTGCTTCGCTGGAGTCATAGTCCCGACCTATCCTAAATAAACTATCTTATGCTTTTGTTAATAAATTAATACTTTTTATATTCAAATGTAAGACATTTCATATTACCACTTTTCCGCTGCAATCAAAATGATGTGATCTTTTATTATAATGTTTGAATATATTTAGTTGTTCTATGTATCCTCGACTATGATTTCATCCCGTCCACACCCGAATCCGTTGACTGGGGTGTGACAATATATATATATATATATATATATATATATATATATATATATATATATACTATTATATAATGCATATTGATCAAAATGGCATTTTCGTAATATTAGGCGTCTTAAAATTAAGACGTGTATAAGTGAAGAAACACAATGTACAAGTTACCAAAGCATCAAACATCCCTATCCTTTTGATAGGCGCTTATCCCTTCAACCTCTTTGAACACTTTCAACCCTAATTCAGAATCCGCATGGTGCACAGAAGTTGCATGGATTCAATTTGAGAAAAGATTTCGGAAAAGCAGCATAGCATGTCTTGAGAAAGCAAAGAATCTCCTCTTTGAGATGAATTCTTCTCTTTCTTTTTGATCTTCGGAAAGCAGATTACCAGAATATCATCTGCACGCCCCTTTCATCGTCAACCTCGCTCAAAGAAATCCTAATTCAAAATGCATCTGAAAAACAGACTTGCAGGACTAGAATTTCTAGAAAAAAGTTTCAAAAAGGGCTTTTGAAATTTAAATATATTACGCATCCTCTCAAAATACATCGGTTGTAACCCTTGTGCCTAAACCATGATCCAAGCTGGAGAATTTTAAAAGGAAAATATTCAAAATTTCAAGAATACAATTTGAGGCGGTACGCCTAGGATTAGGAAATCCTAGGCGGTACGCAACCCATTTGATAAACGGGTCGGGTTGTGGTACCCATCGGATCCTCACATAGCCGAATCTTAAAATTCGGGCGGTACGCACCAAATGCAATATTTTGGGACGGTACGCTTCAAATTTCCAGTTCGATAAAAACTAGGATTTTGGACTTTATAGCCATGTACACTTGTGAATTGCCTCACTTCCGGCCAGAGCACTCTCTTGAGAGTCCTAGAGCTCTGCCTCAATCACATTCAAGCCATAGAATTCTTGTGGAGGGGTGGATCTTCATAGTTAAGCTTTCTAATCACCATTTTTCATATCAAGACTATGTTAATTTGTTGAAACCCTCACCCATTGCTTGAATTCTCATCAACTCAGTAGTGTGGGCATTTTTGGGAGATGAATGAGGTGTGTGGAAACAAGATTCAAGGTTAATCAAGGTAAGGATTTCTTGATTTTGGTTTAAGAAAGTTATTTAGGGTTTTCTTTAAGATCATACACTCATAAAATGGTTATGGATCATGCATGCAATCAAAGATTTGCTCCTGGAATTGTATTGGGGACTTGAGAGAACAAGGAAATCAGAAAAGCTCGGTTGTACAAGGATTCCTCCACAAGGTACAACCCTTCTATGCATGCATGTTGATTTTTCCTATAATTGGAAACATTTAATGAATGGATGAACGAACCTAGATTTTATCAGTGATTCTAATGAGGAAATAAGTTATTGAGTCACAAGAGTTCTGTCCCTAATAATACTTATGTGAACCGGGAGTTAAATTGATCAAATTTACCATTAATGGAAAGCTCGGGAACTAAAGTCATGACTTAAATCAAGGATGTAAACTGTAAATCAACTACTGATCAACCACAATATGGCATGCAAATGATCCTGCAACAATTCTGGCCCCAAAACATCAAAATGTGAAAATGGCACTAAAAGACAAAATAGTCGGGCCAGATTGGGGCGTACCGCCCAAAATCTGTGCATGCAAAGCGGTACGCCCAGGAATGTAGAACAGGAACCGGACCAATAGATTACAGCGTACCGCCCAACTTCTGATAAAACAGGGCGGTACGCCCGAATCTGAAATCGGAAACTCAGAATGTCAAATCGCGCATACCGCCCAAGTATCCATTATTCTAAGCGGTACGCCTAAATCAGTAAATTCGGAACTTAGACCGCAATTTGACGCGTACCGCCCAGAAATGTTAATTTCTAAGCGGTACGCCTCTGAAGGAAAATGACAGAATATTTGGTCAATTTTTATGTGAACCAAAAACCTAGCCGGTTGATTTGGTGATTGTATTCCTTAGTACTTTGAACCTGAGATGGTTCATGGACACGTTAGCCTTGTATATGACGAATATATACATGATAATTCTGATAGGTTTCTAGAAACCGAAGATAGGATATTCTAAGTTGAAACTCGGACTTCCGTCTAGCACACTGTTTCTGACTTCTTTACTGTGAGTCCTCTGACTTCCTTTATTAGTTAACTGTTTCAGATCACATTTCTGTTCTGATGTATCTGTTATATCTGTTAAGTTTATCTTGTCGAACACTGTGAGTCAGAATGCCCTGTGTGGGTCATTAGAGACTTTCTGGTCATTAAGGTTGAGACCACTAGACATATAAGGAATTATAGCGGCCGATATAGTTGAACGATCCATATTCACCCAGATCCTCTAGTATTAAGTTACTAGGGGGAATATGTACTTATATGTTGAACTTAAAAACTACTCGTAGAGGGCGTATGGCTACGCGCAACGTGCCCGTAGAGTATCTGAGTGTTGACATTGGGTGCGGCATGATAAATTCATAATCTGTATGTGTTTGAAAACTGTTAATGTGATGATGGTAGTTACGACTCACCAACAACGTATGTTGTTGACTCGGTGATTGACTTATGTTGCACGTAAGCAAGTGTAGGTGTGGATCTAATCTGAACTTGGAATATTTTGATGGTTCTTGTCACTATGGATAGGGTTCTGTATAATAAACGAATGATGTTTGTTTCTGAAGACCTGTTATGAGTATGTTTCCCTTGTAATAATGTATCTCTTGTTTGTTCAGTCCTGGGTCATATCCGGTGGCTATCGATTCTATTAGGTAGGCTAAGAGGTGCTCTGTGCATCCTCAGTCAGAGTCGGCCTAGGGTTTCACTGTGAGAACTGGATGTCCGTTTTGTATGCTTGTGTGTTTGTTATTTAGTTGGTGTCTCGGGAACTGATACGGACAGCCGGTCCCACATTCTCCCCCGCACCTGGCAGGGGGCGGTGGAGGGGGGTGTGACAGGTTGGTATCAGAGCCAAAGGTTCCAGCAAATTAGGAGTTCTTAGAGCCCCTAAGCTTGAACCTAGTTGGACCTCTAAGTATTGCATGAACCAATTTGTGATCTAGGCTAAAAATTTGTATGTTAGAAGTAATCGAGGTTTAGTGTAAGGTCGGTAGAAGTTACAGCCTTGCAAACTGCCATTCCTACCCACAGGTGCACTAAGACTCGGTGAACCCTAATAGACACATTGATGCTGATGGTCTTCCGTGATAAGTTTTAACTAAAGTTGAAACTGGTATATTAGATTACTCATACCATGATGTAAGGTCGGTAGCAATTGCAGAAAGTGCACGCTGTCATTGTTATCCACAGGTACCTCATGATATGATGAGTCTAAATATGTGGATACCGGTGGTTATTTTATGTGTACACTAGTGAAATCATTGTGTGAAATTTTATCATGAAATAAGTTAAAGAAGATCTAGGAATGCACAGAAATGTTTGTATATATATATATATATATATTCTATTGTGTAATAAAATTATATTCACAGGTACCTCCGTGAAAGATGTGGAACTTTGCAAAATCTTCAAAATCCGGCAACAAGAACAGTGGGAGTAGCTAAGGCAGCAAGAGCAAGAAAGAGGAGGGCGAACCAAGTCAACCTGTACCACCGATGAGCCCTGACCTTTCAGGATATTTTACAGCACCTACTCAAAAGAAGATTCCATCGCATGCGGCATCGACTACTGACGTACCGAAGCCTCCTAAGAAAAGGAGTACCAAATCCAGGATGTCGGTGCGCCCAAGTCTTACCATTCACATTGCAACATCAGAATGGAATGCTCGCGATGTAGGGACTGACCAAGAAGACCCTGAGGAAGAGCCTAAAGAAGTTGGTGACGAGACCATTCCCGTACAACAGGTAGTAATTGCAGTATCAGCAGGTCACACGGTAAGCTATCACTCAGAACATCACTCCCAGCATGTGTATGCCTCCCCAGCTTATGCAGCAGATGTTGAAGAAGGACCCGAGGAATCGGTTCCTATGCAGCATGATCCCATTGCAACTTTTCCTTAAATGGGGAATCTTGTGGATGTTCCAATACAGGATCCTATCGCAACTTTGGCAAATGATGTTAGAGACCCATATGTAGCTGCAATGATGCAGGGCCAGAGTAGTTAACTCGTGTCTGAACGCTATAGTTTTCCCCAGTTACTAAGGTCTAACAGTCAACCACCATCTGTATATCAGCAGCCACCTGCCTACCATCAGAGTTCTTCATTTCAGCAACCACCTGGATTCTAGCAGCAATCCATCTATCAGCAACCTATCATGTATCCAACTCCTGTTTAGGAACCCTATGCCACGGGTATGCCATACTATCCACCTCAGCCGTCGTTTTATCCGCCACAACCATATCAGTACTCGACTTCCCCACCTATGCAGCAGTCATACATGCCTTTTTCGTCTTCTGCATATCCATATGTTCCGTACGGATCATATCAGGATCTGCCAAGATCATCTTTTTCAGGACCAGGCCCAATTTTCACCCCAACCCCATATGTAGAACATTCAGGACCTAACTCTCCGGTAATCGACGCTCTTAGGGAAGAAAACAAAGCTTTAGCAAAAAGGTTAGAGAAGCAGTTGAAAAAGGAAAAGAAAATGGCAGAAGAAGCTAAGAAGGTGTCATCCCACATCAAGCATCTGACGTCATTTGGAAGACGCAAGGATTAGAAGCATGGAGATTAGCATAAACTGTGATGGTAGAAGTCTCGTGTGTCGTGTCCAATAAATAAGTATGTTATGTATTGTATGTCCTTTTGTGAAACTCTGTTTGAGTATGGTTTGAGTGTGTGTGTGTGCTTTGTGTTGTAAAGTGGTTGAACCGCTAAGTCGACTGTGTTATCTTTATGGAATAAATGGTTGTTTGGTGTTATCAATAACATTTGGGTATTATAGTAATGATTAAGTCATGATACATAGTCATTTTTAGGAGGTTTGGTTCATTAGACCACCCCTAGGGACTCGTGTGTATGTGATTTCACTCTGATCATAGTCATAACATGGTAAAATATGTCGGTAACCAGAAGATGGTGATCCGGAAAGCCTAAAATAGTGCAACAACTATGTTATGAACACGTTCCTTATGACACTAGAATGTGCAATGGAATATAAACTCTGATTACAAATACCTGTCGACTAAGTTAAATGTATGTTAATCTGTCAATTTGGTATTGCTTTCAGCAAAATGGGAGAACCTCTCACGTCTGAACAACCGAGACAAAAGGAGCAGGAAGAAAGACTCCATGAGCTTATAGCTCAGGGAATTTCAAAGGCGTTGCCTTCGTTGGTTGCTAAAGAGAAAAGGCAAGGAAAGACGCGTGTTGGGTCAGAAATATCCAGTGAATCGTCGAGAAGTAGAACTACCATTTCTAGATCAAAGGGGTCTGCAAGATCTCGATCGCAAACCGTTGAGTCTAGAACAGATTCGTCAGCTCACAGTAGGAGCTGAAACCGTCAGAGTCGTAGTCCTGATCATGAAGGTCGTCCGAAAGGCTCCAGAAAAAGATCTAGGAGTAAAGAACATAAGTCAGAGAATGAGGTGAAGAGAGGATGTTCCTACAAGACATACATGGCTTGTAAACCTAGTGTATTCAGAGGAGATAAGGGGCTACTGATGCCCTAAACTGGTTGCAAGAAACTGAAGCAGCCTTGGATATTAGTGATTGTGCTACTAGGGATATGGTGAAGTTTGCATCCCAATCCTTCAAGGGAGCGGCGTTGAACTGGTGGAAGGTAGAGTTAAACCGACTTGGGAAGAAGAATGCTTATCGCGTGAGTTGGAGAGCTTTTCGCGCACTGGTCATGGAAAAATTCATTCCAGAAAATGAAGCGGAGAGACTAGAGAATGAATTTATTAATCTGAGAATGAATGGAACTGATTACATGACATCAATAAATTTAATGAGTTGTTGAATTTGGTACCCCACTTGGCAGAATCAGACACTTCCAAGATCAGGAGGTTTGTAGGGGGGTTAAGTCCTGAAATAAGGGCAGATGTGAGATCTGCACGTCCTAGTACCTTGGCATCTGCTATAAGCTTGACGGGTACCTTGGCCGATGAATGGATCAGAACAATGGGAATTAAAGTGGATACTTCTGGGAACAAGAGAAAGTTCAGTGACAAAGGACGGGATAATAGGAGAGGTAAATTTGGAAGAAATGATTAAGGAAGAAGAAATGATGGTAGGGATTTCAAGAGGTCACAGGCAGAAAATTGTAAAAATTGTGGAAAGGCGGGGCACACGCATCAGCAGTGCAGATTACCAGTGGTTTGCTTCTATTGTAAGGAGAAAGGACATAGATGCCTGGAATGTCCGCAAAGGAAGAACGGAAAAGATGATAAGAACAAAGGCACCGGAACTTCAAAATGTAAACCCCGACTCTATATCATGACAGCCGAAGAGGCACGTGTGAATGACGACGTGATCTCTGGTATGTTTTTTGTTAATAATATGATTGTTAGCATTCTATTTGATTCTGGTGCTAATAGGAGTTTTATATCCTCTGCATGTGTACCTAGACTAAAATGTATGACCCATAAGTTAGATATACCCTATATTGTAGAAACTGCTAATGGCCAAAAGATTAGTATCTCTAAAGTAATTAGAGATTGTCATTTAGAACATGAGAATACCACTTTCGATTTAGAACTCCTTCCCATGGATCTAAGTGAATTCGATATCGTACTTGGAATGGACTGGCTCACACGATATCAGGCAAAAATTCATTGTGCCGAAAAAGTTTTGGAATTAAAGTCCGCAGACGACAAGATTCACACAATCATTGGAGATAGGCAAACAAAACCAATGAGGATAATATCCAGATTGAAAGCGGGAAAGTGTATTCGCAAAGGAGATCAAGCATATTTAGCAAATCTGGTTGAAGTGCCTCGAGAAAATAAATTGGAAGAGGTATCTATAGTCTCGGAATACCCGGATGTGTTTCCTGATGAACTACGTGGATTGCCCCCGAAACGACAAGTGGAATTTCAAATCGAGCTTGCACCTGGAACATCCCCGATAGCAAAAGCACCAGACCGACTTGCACCCTCAGAAATGCAAGAATTTAAGAATCAACTTCAGGAACTACTCGATAAAGGTTTCATTAGACCTAGCTCTTCACCCTGGGGATCACTGGTACTCTTTGTGAAAAAGAAGGATGGCACAATGCGAATGTGCATCGATTACCGTGACCTCAATCGTGTAACCATTAAAAATAAATACCCTTTGCCTAGAATTGATGACTTGTATGATCAATTGCAAGGGACTAGTTATTTCTCAAAAATCAATTTGAGATCGGGGTATCATCAAGTCAGAGTTCGTGAAGAAGACATTCCGAGAACGGCGTTAAGAACAAGGTATGGTGTAGGATCGTTATTAGTTAGAGTTAAACTAAAACAAAGCCCTTTACTTGCAAATATAACCCTGCGGAATTATAGTTATATGTCACTTTACTTAAGCAATATTAAGTTCTTGTGTATAATGTAAAAGCTTGATTTGCAGAATGATAGTAACAACAAAGTATCGAATACTCGGCACAAGAACTGATAACAACGACGATCCTGATGTGTATACAC